>OY735234.1:32571835-32691835 GCA_963457665.1 Thysanoteuthis rhombus | reverse complement strand
AAGATTTCCCAATAATTTGTAATTGCAGGTTCAATGTAAGTAAAGACAGATGTGATTAGTCACTCAATAGAAACCATCATGTGACTGATGTCCTTTTGCAGCATGCTATGTTGGGGTTGATCAATGAAAAAATTGAAATGAGACAAGATTGATGAATAAATTACTTCTCTCGCATTGTTGGATCACTTAATAGTTTAAATTTTCAAAAACCGAGTAGGCACAAACAAGTGATCAATTAATTACCCTGTCCCCCATTAAAAACCTATTCGGAGATAATTTCAAACGGACAAGAAATTTTTTTTTAGGCATAATGAGGACAGAATGTTCAAATTTTCAGCCCTCTAGCTCCATTAGTGTGGCCTGTGAGCGTGATTGATAACAGCTAGCCAGATTGGAAATTTTCAGCTTTTAACATCAATGGTGTCTACCCAAGAAGTCATTGCTGTTTTTGTAGTAATATATGCATACACTTACAAATAAGTTCATACATTTATAAGTGTGTGTGTGTGTATGTGTGTGTGTGTGTGTGTGTGTGTACTAATCCCTTGACAGTCAAGAATACAGAAGTTGCTTGCAGTCATAAAATGCCTTGGATGTTATGAAAGTAAAGCAAAAGAAAATGGTGGTTGTTGCTCATCCCTTTGCATCTTTTATTTCCTCTAGAATGCTTCAGGTCAATAGAGGGCCATTTGTTTGTTAACATTATTGACCATAAACTCCCTGAATGGAAAAAATGACAAAACCAGTCTTGAACCATAAAAGATGTGATAGTGATGATGACAGTGATGATGAAGATATCAAAGGGAAATATTGATGGTTCTGGTGCTAATGGCAGCCATTTTGAATGTTTACTGGAAAATCTGTCAATCATTTGTCCCAAACATCTTCTGCAATTTCAATTATCAGGGTTTATTGGTTCCTCGTTCTCCTCCTTCCCCTCCTCATCATCTTTTTACATTCTCTTTTTGCCTGATCAATGCATTCTTCATCTTTTCACATCAACAGGTTCATTCTAAAGGGTTAATAGGCCAAGGCCAGATAGTTAATGTAGGCCCCATTTCAATTTGCTCATTATTTTTGTAATCAGGGCTATGCATGTATGATTTATGCATGGTTATATAAATAGTATACTTGATATAATTAACGCAACAGAATAATAGAGTTGATTAGAACTAAAAACAAGCATTTAGATGCATAAAATGCAAAAGACCTCACTTAATAACAAAGGTAATAATGAAACAATTTGTTTAATACATAATGATGAATCTTTTATTAGCAGTGAAACTACTCAAAGTTATAGCAATTATTGGCTGTCGAAGTGAAGTTTCTTGAAATTTAGGAAAGAGATACACATTGTAAATTTAGGACATAAGTTGGATTCAGTTATCTGTATTTATTAGAAACCATCAACCAAAACTGTCAAAATGGGTTTTTCCAGCCTCTAAACTGGTTTGGCGTTCAGGCTATCTGTCTGGCTGTTTGTTTGGTTGGTCATATATAAATGTATTAAGGGAACAAGCCACATCAATGGGGCTAAGGAGCTGAAAATCCATCAGTTTTCTCCTAATTATGTCTAGAAATAACATTTTCTTTTTTTCTCAAAGTGTTTGGTAGGATGGTTCTATTTGCAATGTGAGTTAATGCTAGATTGGTCACGAGTTTGTGCCTGCTTGTTTCTTGAACATTCAAACTTTTTAGTGATCCAACAAAAGGCAAAAGAAGTAACTTATCCGTTGATCATCCCATCTTCAAATTTTTTGATTGATCACCCCCAACATACTATGCTGTCAAAAGACATTGGACAGTTTCTATCGGGTGACAAACCAGATTTATTTATCTATATCATATTTGCATTGATCTTTCATGAATCTACTTTAAAATGTCAATATTTCATCTTAAAAGGTACCCTTTGACTCTCTTTATAATATCACTCTTCACCATAGGGTCTCCCCTTTGCATCTAACAAGGGAAGTGGGCCCCCCTAAAATCATAGCCAATGCTAACTGGCCCATCTGCCCCCCCCCTCTCTTTTCATCAATTATTGCTCTCATCATCTTTTCTTCTCTTTTCTTTACTTTCCTCTTTTCAGTTCCCATCCTCATCTCCTTTCTATCTATAGCTTTACATGATGAGCTTTGTTATTGTTATTGCAATGTGTACTGAGTATTTCTATCTCACTTGTTAATCACAGCCAATTGGGAGAGATATATGTATTCCATGGTGTCTGTCTGCCCTCATGTGTCTTTGTTCACCTATCTATCTACTTGATTTCTCTAAAATTCATCAATTAATTCCAATGAAATTCTTTATTTGAGTGGGCCATGGATGACTGGAGGATTGATTATGTTTTTGATTGAGAGATAAAAAAAGTCTGAATTTTAAAAATTAAGTGTAAATGCTGCCGGACACAAACTAACATTGCAAATTGAACGTCCAAACTAAAAACCCATTTCGGAGGAGAATTGTCATAGAACAATCAAAAAAAAAGTTTATGGAGGCCATGGAAACAGCTGTCTCTGCACAGGCTTTACATATCACAAGTTTCTCTTCATCTGAGAGTTCTTTCAGGTTTTTTTGCGACATGTGGAATGGACAAAGAGGCGACAAGCACCCCTAAGTGACATCACTCACTTCACCATGCATTATTTTACCCACAGCCAGGAGGAGTCAGGTTCATGCCTTTCCCAAAGTAACCAGCCAGCCAGCCAGCCAGTGAAACAAACTCAAAAACCTTTGTTGATAGTTTTAGTAACAGTTGATGATGATTTCTAGATGTCAACATAGGTTTTTTTCAATTTCTCAGTTAGTCTGGCTGGCTGCTTGGCTAGCTATGTATTTATGGATCATTCAGACAGCTTACACCAATGCAGCTAGAAGGCTGGAAATTTAAATGTAAAGGAAAAAACGTTTTTATGCTTTGAGAATTCCCCCCAAAATAGGCTTTCAGTAGGGGATTCAATCTTGCAATACAAGTTTATGCTAAATTGATCCCTGAATTTATGTCTAACACAGCATGCTGCCAGAACACTATGATCACCTGACGGTTTCTATCAGGTGACTAACCAGACCTGCATTTAGATTTTTAAAAACTTTTGTACATTTTTCAATTAGTGTATGGTGTAGGCATTGGTAGAAGTATGCTCTCTCAGAGTGCTTCCTAGTTGTTTCTGTTATTGTTATTGCAATTTATATTGAATCCATATATCCCTCCCACTTGTTAATACTTCTGACTATAAGGCAGAGGATAACAAAGAAACTCATAAGTGCTGACGTTTCCTGGTTTGGCTCTTGAAAGCCATTTTGGATGAACTTCTATCCACATTCAACCTTTCTATCTAATCACCTTCCAGACATTGATATTAAAATAAATGCTAAGCTATTTATAATTCGACTATTCCACAATATCGAATTTAATTCATCTAATTTAGTTTTCTGAGGAAACCAGAGGCTAAAAAATATATGTTGTTGTGTTAAATTAATAGACTTTGTTTTATTTTGTTCTTTGAATTTCTTAATTTATTTTGGAAGAACTTCCGTCCTCATTCAACCGTCTATTATGTAATCAGCTTCCAGACATCGATATCAGAGTAAATACTTAGCTTTCTAAACGCCAACAATTTTACAAAATTAACTTAATTCATCTAATTTTGTTTTAAAAGGAGACCGGGGGGAAAAATGATACTTAGAATGTATAAGTGGAAAATGTTCAAGTGTTGTGCTAAATTGACTGGTCTTTATTTAAAAAAATTTTTCTTCTTGATTTTCTCTCTTCACCCAATTTTCCCTTCATCTCAAACTCTTGAGAATATTTTTTATTTCATTTCCCCATTGTTTGGTTGACTTTTGTTCTGGGGGATGGGCAAAGAATACAACATCCTGTCTTCTCACGCCACAGGTTTTAAGGAACATTATTGACCTTTATTCTCAATTATGATTGTTATTTCCTTCCTCCTAAATTTTACTTGCTTTTTTATCACAACACAACTCAGGTAATTGACCTACGGCAGTGACAGTGCAGATCGAAAATAAAGATTATGCTCTTGGTGTGATTCAAACTCACATCCCTCTCACCACCGAGAAGCCTGGTTAAATGAATTAGAGGCTTATTCTTTATTCCCAAACTGTGCTCTTCAATGGCCTGGGTTAAGGTGTTATAAAAATGTGACTAAAAATTAAGATGAAGGAAAATGATTGTTAATTTAGATGTTGTAACTATATTCACCTCCACTTACTGAAGAGCATGGTGATTTCTGAGAGCATTCATTCTGTATGAAGATTTGTAACAAACATTGAAACAATTTTGTTTACAAAATCAGATGAAATAAAACAAGAGGTACTCATACTTGTTGCTTCATGAATCATGTAAAGCTCTAGAAAATCATTTCTAATCATTATCATCCTCATCATTTTTTTTTTTTTTTCTCTACCAAAAGAGGAACCCTAACATGTGATTGACCACGTTGGGCCTATGTGGCACTCTAACTTGTTGCTCTACTTACTCTTTGGTTGACCCCTGGTTTGGGCCTTGACTCTTGGTGTCCATTTGGTGACTGATTAACTACCTGTTATCTGGATGACAGGCCAGATGTCTTGGCCATCTTGTTTGCCATGCAAGATAGATATAGTTATATTAGAGACTCCTGTTTGATACCTTATCTACTTGTGGTGCCTTCTATCTCAGAGTGTGATGTCTAAAGTTAACCGTTCCATCTTTCTTCTCGGCTACAGCAAGTATCTCTGCTTGGCTATTGTTAGCCGTCCACCATAATTAGCATGATTCATTCATTGAACACTTTTGCCTTTAGTTTCATCGCTACACTCCAGCTGCTCATGATATTGTTGAGTTTGCTCAATATTACCCAACCTAGTTTGACTCATCACCCTGACTCTGGCACGATCCTGTGCTTTTTCATTGTCAGTTGACCTAAGTAATCTTAATGCTCACCCTACATCTTGGTTTTTACCTTTTTTTTTCTTTACTTCTGTTTCCTCTTCCACTTCAAGATATTTTTTTCATTTTCTTATTTTTTTCTTTTCTGTAATTTTTATATTTATTTTGGCCAGGAATTTTTCATTCCTAATCAGTCATTTGAGCTTATCAGCGTCATCGATTTCATTATTAGAAACTGTCAACTAAAACTGTCACCAAAACTGTTAGTACAGGTTTCTTCACTTTTGAAGTTGGTCTGGATGGCTATGTATGCTTGCATATATCAGTGTTTCCCTTTTGATTTTTACTCCCCTTTGCCTTTTTGTCTGGCTGGACGTATTTATATTATTTATACAAGCTACAACAGTGGAACTAGAGGGAAGAAATTTTCAACATCTACTCCTTGTTATGTCTAAGAAAATTTTTCTCTCTTTAAATATTGTTTTTAGGGACGGGGGGGGGGTCATCAATTTTTCCTTCTTCATTCAATCATTCTCTCATTTACTTTTAATCTTTTTTTCTTCTACACTTTGTTGTTCCTTTCATGTTCCTTTTTCAGCTCTCTCTCTCTCTCTCTCTCATTCTCCTTCTCCATTTCAGCCCTCTTTCTTCTCCATTTCAGCCTCCTTCCCCTTCTCCATTTCATTCCTCTTCCCCTTCTCCATTACAACCATCTTTTCTCCTCTCCATTTCAGCCCCTTTCCCTTCTTCATTTCAGCCCTCTTTCTCACTTCGTTTCTACCCTCTTTTCCCTTCTCCATATCAACCCCTTTCCCCTTCTCCATTTCAGCCTCTTTCCCTTTTTTCCATTTCAGCCTTCTTTCCCTTTTTTGTCAGCCCTCTTTCCCCCTCCCTTCCAGCCCTCTTTCCCCTTCTCCATTTTAGCCCTTATTTCCATTCTTCCATTCCTACCTTTTCTCACTTTCTTCATTTCAGCCCTCTTTCTCTCCTCCATTCCAGCCCCCATTCCCTTCACCATTTCAACCAGCTTTCCCTCTCCTCCATTTTAGCCCTCTTTCCCTTTCTCAATTTCATCCATTTTTTCCATTTCAGCCCTCTTTCCCTTCTCCATTTCAGCCCTCTTTCCCTTTCTGTTCTCCATTTTATTTCACCCAATCCTATAAAACACTTTTTTTCTGTGTTAATGTTTTAATCTGAGATCAATAATTACTTTGACTCAACTTCTTCACTAATGGGAACACAAAGGGGATGGGCAAGAGATAGTTAGGTAGTTTAATGAGAATGTAGAAGGAGGGTGGAGAAAAGATAGCTTAGTAAGGGAATAGGTATTGATAGAGGCTGATAGCTGCTACTGATATCATAAGTGAGGCAGCTCTTATCATATATATGATTAGAAAGACATTTTCTTGTTGGCCAATTTGAAGTTGCAGGTGTATCAATCCAAGATAAGATTTATTCATCTTTTCTTGCTGTTCCGTTTGCATTTTCTTTTTCCTTCCGTTATTCTTTCCTTTTTATGGTGAGCAGCAAAACCATTGCTTGCTCTTCAGTTTTCCTGGTTCATAAATCACCAAATACCATCATAGACTTTATTATCAAGAGATGTTTACGAGAAAAATACATGGCAGGTGATGTTCTTCCATTAGGTAGCCATTCCTTTGGAAGACAGTAATATATCTAACAATAGTGAACAGAATATGATTTGCTCCACAATGACAAATATCTGACACAATACTCATAATGATCACATATCATTGTCATCTTGGAAACAGTTATATTGAATCACCATAACCCAAAAAATGGCCGATCAACCAGCCATTAGGCTACAGATTCTTCTTTCTTTGAGTGTCCACGTCTATGTGTGTGTCTCCTGATACTCCTAGTCATATTTACAAAAATTTGCATGAGTACGCTACTAAAAATGCTTCTTTGATTTTTCCAGAACGTGCTTTTTGGGGTTTCCATGGTCATTTTGGACCAACAATGTCCAAATCTCATACTGATATTTTCAAGATAAAAGATCAATTTTTCAAATGCTGATTCATTTATGAAAGGTACAGATATCAAATGATATCTTTGCTTAAGTATATCAATCAATCAATCAATCTCTTAGTCTAAGTGACCATAAAGGTGTTACAGGTGACTTGGTAGCCAGCCTTCTCCATTCCCTTCTGTTCTGATACTCAATCAGGGTGTCACTTAACTTCATGCTATAGAGAGGAATGTACAGGCCACAAACATGAGTTGCTTTATTTATGTCAATAATTTTGACATTTTATAATCAATTTTAGAAAAGATAATTATTTTAAGTAGTGATTCAGTTAAAGTGTCTCATAGATAAATAATCATTTAATTCTTCTTTTCATTGTAAATTTAGTGAAAGGAAGAGTAGAGCAGCCAAATGATTAATGGCACTGAAAAATGGATCAGTAAACTTAGTTTAAACTCTGGCCGAGACAGTTTTCATCCACTTTGTACCATTGCCCTGGGAAAGGCATGCATGAATCTCTCCCCCCTCCAACACAGTGTGGTAGTGTAAGGCCCATCACTCTCTCTTCTCCCCATTTCTCACTTGGGGAAGGCCTAGATCTAACAATGGACTTTTAAAAAAGTGCTGAAAGAAAAAAAAAATTAATGTTTCTTCAAAGAATTCATAAAAATAGTTGGTCACTAACCAGATATCATTAGACTAAATATTGATATTCAAAAAATCTGGCTTTCGATTATCTTTTTCTGTGTTTTTTCTTTGCGGGGGGGGGGGGGGGTATTTCTTTTCATATGAATTCAATTCTCTTTTTTAAAAATGATTTTCTTTTTTATTTTCTATCACCATTTTTTTAATTCTTTATTTTTTCATTTAAATTATGTTTTGATTTTCTTCTTTTATTAAATAATTGTAGTCCCCAAAATATCCCGTCAAATGGCTCCAGATTTATCTCCCTTTGAGTCTCTGTGTCTATCTATGTATGTGTATGAGTGTGAGTGTTTGTGTGTATGTGCGTGTGTGCATGTGTGTATGTTTGAGTGTGTGTGCATGTGTGTGTGTGTGTGTGTGTGTGTGTGTGTGTGTGTGTGTGTGTGTGTGTGTAAAAGCATTAGAAAGAGTGCATGAAGCTGTGGAGACTAACAAAGGGTCTTGGAAAGCTCTCTATGACCACATAAGGTTGCTGCTAACTACAAAAGAAAGATTTCTCTAATAAATCTAAGTGTTAATACGACTCGTCAACCGAACTACTGGATTTGAAACTCTGATCTTCTGGATCTCTGTTGGCTAAAATCCTGATGACAACCAAATTCAGAGGTTTTCCTCAGATTGCAGATGAAACAAACTGATTACAAGTGATGCTTGGTCTCTTTAAAAGGCAGACAAGTCATTCAGTTGACTAGTGAGACCAAGTGCAGAGGGGAGAAGATTCTCTGAACAAACCGAAAGAGAGGTAAGTGGAACCGTAGAGATGCTAGATATACCAATGGGTGTCTTATTTGGGGTTCACAATTGAAATTACTGATTTTTCAAAGATATGTTTTTCTATTTTGGTAACTTTGGTTGACTTTAGTGAGCTTTATAGAACTTATGTTGTGATTTACAAAGGAGAGCCTAGGAGAGATAAAAAAATGTATTTATTTATTTATTACCTTCAGTAAACCTTTTCCCCCACAGCAATAAGTTTATTCTCTAAAATTTCCCTTGCTATCACAAAATAAGGTTTATGAAACTCACCAAAGCTAATTTGAACTTACCAAAATAGAAAAAATATATCTTTAAACGAGTTTTAATTCTTACCATGAACCCCAAATAAGACTCCTGTTGATAAATTATGCATCTTCACTCAGCACTGTTTAGCTACCCTAGGATCTCTCCGGCAAGTCTTTTCCTGTTGACAATCAGTCAGTTGAATCTAGTGAACAGCATCTCTTCCAAAAGATTATTACTGAAGAATATAATTGCACTTTTATTGGTTCTCTTCCCGAAAAGAAACTTCTAGCAAATGGTGACAGCCAATATTGTCTGCATCTTTGATTATTTGATTAGATTGCAAAACAAGTCTCAAAAGAAGCAATTTATGTGAATCTGACAACTGAAACCCACATAAAGTTCTGTCATCACTACAGACAACAATAGAATTTCAAAATGTCTTTTTGAGTTCTTTTCAAAATGTCACCCACGCAGAAGACAACAAGTTTCTCTCATTTATAAGTCTTTCTAAATCTTTGTCTATGAGATGATTGTAAACTATATAATACAGCCAGATCAGTGAACAGGTTCAGGGGGAAGGCACCTGTGGTTTACATTATTGCGTACTGTAGGGATTGTTCTCCTTCAAGAAAGATTGATGGGATCGTCACGGGAGGCTCTCTAACATAAACCTCAGTTGCTTATGGCAAATATTTCCAAGCAGTCACCCATGTAGGTACTGAAAAGGCCTGATGTTGCTCAACTTTGATGATCATATAAGAAGCAATATATCTAGCGTGATGTGGCTGAATTTTTAGAACATATATCCAACTGAACAATACTGACTCAATATTACATGAAGTGGTTATTGAATAATTAGATTGAGCTTATGTAAATCAAAATAGAGTGCAAGAGAAAACTAAATGATCAAATGGGAAAGCATAAACCTCTGAAAGTTTCAATCTGTTAACTCTTCCTGTTTTCTGCAACACATCATCTGACATATTGTGAAAATGGTTTGTTCAAAAATTGAGCAATGAAACAATTAGAATTCTTTTTTCCTAATGGCTTCTGAATCTTTTCATATGCTAACTGAGATTTATGCGGAAAAATGTCTGTCATACGCCTGTATGTTTGAGTGACCCAAGTGATTTTAGATGTCAAAGATGATGAACATTGTGGATGTCAATGACCAACAAGAAAGTTAAAAAAATCAACTAAATCATTTTCTCCAATCAATTTGATGTTGAGATAGTGCACTGGCCATATTTTTTTAATAATTTCTCTTTAAGTCTTCAAATTGCATTGGAGGAATTTGAATCCAAGAAGTAGTTTTCGAGAAGATATACTTTTTTTTGATACAAATGATAAAACCACAGGCAACAGGATTACATCAACTTCCAATAGTAGAAACAAGGTAAGTATGAATAGAATTAGTCAAGAGGATATAGGTATCATTACATGGTAGTATGAATAGAATTGGTAAAGATTGTATAGCCATATGGTAGTATCAACAGAATTGATAAAGATATATTCATACCAGGCATAAATGATTCAACGTAGCCTGCACATGTACCAGAACTAATTATCTAAAAAATTATGTATAGAAATAGATTTTTTATCTTAAACAAGAATAGGGTATTGGTGGTCCCGAAATGAGAATAGAGACCCCTGAATTGTTTTACATGGTTGCTAGTGGTGTATTCATGCACATTCTTAAGGTTGTAGCCCCAGAAATGTGACCAAAAGCACCTGGAAACATAGGTACACACATACGTACACACACTGACCTAAAGATGAGCAACCAAAGGAGATTCTGTAGCCCACATGGCTGCTTAGTCTGTTAGGCCCATTGTAGGATTACAATGATTCAATTGTATAGGCATCACTATGTGATTGTTTGTGTCTTGTATGAATCCTTTGTTCTGAATTCTAGATGAACATAAAGGCTGAAGAATATATCGGCCAACAGCATTTTAATAGGGATCAATATAGAAAAAGATAAAGTAAGAGTCAAAAACACCTTGAAAATGAAACTTTGAAGATTTCAATCTTGATCATGATACTCTCCAGGGTCCAATAATCAAGATCTAAATCCTGACAGATTTTTATCCTCAATTTTTGACACTTCAGAAAATGGCTGGAGAGACAAAACAATGTTTTGTGATTTTTTTTCCATAAAATCTCAGATTTCTATTTTCAGAGTTAGCAGCTCTTTGAAAATGACAGGACGTGGAACTTTTATAAAGAAATTTTATAGCTTATCATATAATGAACAATTTTTTCATTTCATACTTGTTCATTACATATATATGTATTTTTTTTTTCAAAAAAGATTTGTTGTAGTCTTTAAAAAGACAGTACTCAACATTGATAAAAAATATAGCTACATAAATAAATAAATGAATAGATATGGCATGTATTCTCAGCACAAATCTGTTTCATACTTGATTGAACTTATCAATTGGGCAAAATTACTTACAGTGTAATTCAGGTAAAAGCATGTAAATCTTTAGGTAAATCAAGCCCTCTGCTCCTCTTGACCCGTGAGTTCATATATATATATATATATATATATATATATATATATATATATATATATATATATGGTATATGAGGGCTAGTTGGTACACAGGGCAGTTTGATTTTACCAACTTCAACTTCTGTTTCCTACACTTTTGAGCAGAAAAATTTCCACCCCTTTTTACTCAAGTTTCAGTCATATGTTGTGTAAGCAAAGAAAATTTTGCATGAAAAATGTTTGTTCGTGCTGGTTAGTAACTTTGACAAATATGTGTATCTAGTCTATGCTATAATACTCAGTTGATGATAGTGCAGTCTATGTTTATGAGAAATGGCAGTAAACAGTATTCATACTATTTTTTAAGCAGCTTCTGTCAGTATTTTTTTTTGTAACAGAATGTAAACAAAACCATGTGTTTGGGGCTGGTTAATAAATTGTAAGTGGAGCTACTAGGAACTCTGTGATTGTATGTGATTGAGGCAAAGGAAAAATCAAAAATCTACAAAATACTCAAGCAAACTTCAAACAAGTCAAAATGTTTTCGGGGGAAAATAAAAGTGGTAAAAAGCCCAGAAACTGAAGGAATGGAAAAATAATACTAATGAATCCACAGATGATGAAACCTTTCGTCTGGTGTGTGTAGAACCTTTTCCCAATGGAATTGGGTAAAATGCACATCTTGTAAAACGTAGGCACATGTCGTGTGCATTTCAGAAAACAACAGGGATCACTTAGTTTGTCAAAATTGTACACCTGAAGATTCTTAATTTGACTTTTAATTGTTTATCATTGGGAGAAATTAATGATTTTCATTTTTGTGGCTAAGATTTCCTGATGCTATTTTGATATCTATTTCCCTTTCATTGGGAGAGGGTGTCAGTAAAGCTCTTTTTGATATGGTCCCCTTTTTCCATCTTAAAAATCTTACTTTTTGTTCAAATACATTTTCTATTATTGCTAATATTTATGTATGAATTAAAATCTTACATTTTTCAATTATAAAAACACATCCATCACATCTGTTGCTACTAGTGATAGAACTAACTTGCCAGATCAAATTGTACCAACTATCCTCACTGATGAGGTAGATTGGTACACTTTTTTCCAAATGTTTAAATGATAAAAAGATAAACTTGACCAATGTTTCAGATACAAAAGATGCATCAAAAGAGAATATTTTTTCCATAGAAACCTCATATTAGTGTTTTAATGAATTATTTTCATGAGAAGTTATAGCAATCTAAATGGAAAATATACCAATTAGTTCTGTCTTCCCTATATACACACACACATAGATATATATACTTGAGGCACAGCCATTGAATAACAAGACTTGGCTTTTGTAAGCTGAACCACATCATGCATGTGCAAAACATGGTATTCATTGACTGATACATAAGTATAAAAACACTTAAAAATTTCAATCTGCTGGCATCTTCAATAGTCATAGAAATAACTACAAAGGGGTATGGTGTATACCTTCTTCTGGATTTCCACATTTTCTTTTAATATTCAATCCCTACTAATGGAGACATTACCATATACCTAGTTCCCAAAACCCATTCCAATCAATGGTTTTCAGTTCGCTGTTTCACACTGCTTGATGTGGACATGTTTAGAAGTTTATGGAAAAGAACGCATGTCACGTGTATTAGAGTATCATGAGAGATTTTCTGAAGGTCTACTGGATGTTGAAGATAATGAATATTGTACAAGCCCATGCATGTTTTTTTATCGATGGAAACTATTCCTGCAATCATTTTGAATGAATTATTCAATTTTTTTGACTGAATCAACTTTTCTATTTTTTTCAAATCTTCAATTGGAATATTTTGAATATAATCTGTAAAAACTAGACTTTGGGAAATTGCAGCTGTCAAGTCTACTGTCGAAATTCTGAGTTAACGTAGCCATTAAAAAGAGCATCTGAAATTTCCCAAATCATAAATTTTAAAGAGCTGTCGTTGCAATTTGCCTGATTTGCAGTGAAGCCAGTTAAATGCACAATTTAAGCTATTAAAAAGCACTCCCATGACTCATTAGTCGCTTTTAAAAGAGCTACTGATCAAGGATGCGTCTCTGGCAAATATAACTCAGAAGTGGAGGAAATGTTAAAAATTGAACAAATCTTTCAAAATGATCAATGGCTCAGCATCAGAATGATTGGAGAAATGATCTCCATCGACAAAGAGGTGGTTCCTAATGGGCATGTGGGGCTACAACGTTCATGATATTCAAAGAATTTTCCGGATGATTGAACTCTTTGTTGTTGTTTGTGTTGTTAACACAACATTTCAGCTAATCTATTCTCCAGCCTTGAAGAGTTGGAAATAGCGTAAAGAAGAGTTGGTTAAATTTGGGGGCGGATCTACAAATTTGTTTTCGATTGATAGGTTTTTTTTCTTATATTTATAAGTATTTGCTCATTTTTGTCCACACAATATATTTTGAAGTTTTCAAAGAATTCCAATGACATTTTGTGGAAGGAAGGGTCATGGACTTTTTTGTTTTTGAGTGCTTTCTGAGTGTTTTTTAGTTATTGATGTCTCTCTTTTTACCAGTCAAATCGATTGAACACAGCAATTGTAGAGTCTGGAGAGAATTTACTTCAGATATTTCGATATGATTATATGTATATATGTATATATGAAAATAAGATCAACACACATGTTTCTATATTTCTGGACAGAGATATTTGCTGTGTTCACATGAAGTTTGGGAAATCTTTATATTGTGAACATCAGATAAAGAAACTCAGCAGTCAATAAAAATGTAAAATTTATTTGTAAATTGTCTTCCCATCATCTCACATTTCATGTCAGCAGACTTTAGAAGATCTGTCTGTCATTCTGATAACATGACAAAGAATATGAGTAAAGATTTTTATCAACTTTTATCAATTCTTTTGCTGATGGTGGCTCAGGGGTCATAAGTTGTTATAAGTTCTTCAGTTCAATTTCCAGTTGTCAGATAGTGTGACTTGTCTATAACTCTTTAAAGAAAAACAAATATTTGATGCATGGGTTGGATACCTATTTTCACTGTGATTAGTACCATTTCAACGGCCAAAATGCAATCAAAATGAGGACACTATTCCAAGTCAATCAGTGTATAATCTAACAACATATAACTACAATTGAAGAAATCTGTCTTCACATGTGTGTGTGTGTGTGTGTGTGTGTGTGTGCGTGGGTAAGTGTATTTGTATATGTTTGCATGTGAGTGTATTTGTATGTGTGTGCACTGTGATGATTCAACAACTGGCCATTGTATGAAGTTGACATTCATCCAGTCAGTCAGCATATAAGACATGGCAGTGTTGTACTTGAAGTTGTTCAAATCAGTGATTCTCAAGAAATCTAATGAAGATAAATGAAAAAACTACTTTATAGATATTTTATATAAAATCATAGACTTAAATTCAGATTGATGTTTCTAAATTGACAATAAGTCCTAATTTAGGAATGCTTCCAAATATGCACTTTTGAAACAAGCAGGTCCCTACCAATGATAATCCCAGAAATTATGATAAAAATTTTCTCTTCTTTTCTTGACTTTCCTTTCTTCATTACAATTTCTAATCTTTTAATAACCATAACTCACAATAAATGGGTTTAAACAGTATTGCTGGGTTTATATTTTTTATGTGTTCTGACATTTACAAGTATCTATCAAATTTTGCATTGCCCCCATCAATGAACAGGGAAAATATGTTTTTGTTTTTTGAAAATGTCCCTCCGCTGAATAGGTTTTCATTGGGGGCTTCAATTTACAAATAGTCAGGAGAGTTGTCTTTTGAAATCTTCATCAGCTGCTTTTTGCATTCTCCTTAATCTCATCCATTGTCTGTCAAGAGCGAAGAACAACAATTCATGGGAGCCAAATCTGAACTGCTGAGGGTATGAGTGTGGGAGGGGGGCTGACAGACATGGGTGATATGTTTTGCCCAAAATTTTGCTCAAGCAGGCTCGACCATTGTGAATGCAACAATCATGTAGTACAAAAGTTCACTCATGGCATCTTACTGTTGACAGAGTAAACTTACAGGAAAGTGTCAACTCATCAATATGCCATAAGGTTCCTTCGGATTGCTTGCCAAGTTACATCAAGGCTGAGCAACTGATTCTCAAGTTATTTGAAATGACGTACCTTTCCTTTTGCATTCATTTTTGTTTTTCTTACACTCTGTTTTCGTTTTGACTTTTGTTTGTTGCTTTTTTTAATCAATGTTAGCTATTTCCTGCACTTCCTCTCTCTCCATTCTTCAAGTCTCTCCTTTAATCTCTCTTTATTCTTCATGCTTCTCCCCCCTCTTTTCATTTTTGTCTCTCCTTCCATCTCTCTTCATTCTCCCAGCCTCTCCCTCCTGCTCTCTTTATTCTCCAAGTCTCTCCCTCCCTTTCTTTATTCTGTGAGCCTTTACCTCCCTTCCTTTATACCCTTTGAGCTTCTTCCCCCTCTCCATATTTTCTCTACGCCACTCCCTCCCTCTCTTTATTGTCCAAGCCCCTTCCTCCCTCTCTCTTTATTCCTCCTTTGCTCTTTCTCAAATATTTGTCAATACTTTGTTTCAATGTTTCTTCTTTTCCCTTTTTTCATCCTTTCGTTTCCCTTTTGTAATTCCCATCTTGCCTGCTTTCAGATGAGTGCAGGATGGATTATTTACACTAGACATATAAATCCTTCACATTTGGCTGTCTCCCATCTTCATGCTGAAGAGAAACAAGAAAATAAAAGAATGGGAGCAGGTGGTAAAAATGGTTTGCCAAAACACAAAACATTCTGAAGATGTGCCAACAATTATGTAAAAACCTTACAAGAAAAAATTTACATCATCTATTCTGATGGTTTGGTATTCGATGGCCAGACAAATTTTTTTTACAAGAAAATCATTTTGAGATTTTCTGCTTTGGTTTACCTTCTCAGAAAGACTGTAATTTTTTTTTTACCTTCGCTATCAAAGTTGAATGGAGGTTATGTTTCCATCCATGTCTGTCTATTTGTCTGTTTGTCCACAAAATTTCTTGAAAGGATCTCAATGAATTTCAATGACATTTTGCAAAAAGTTGTGCCATGGACAAAGGAACAATTGATTGAATTTTGGAATGGATCCCAGAATTTCTTGGCAATTTTTTTAACATTTTTCCAACAAGATGGACAATTTTTTTGATTTGAATGTAGTAACCTTATGGTGATATTATCATAATAGAAGTGTAATAGTTTATGGTGTTGGCAGAGGTACATGTTCTTTGAGTGCTCTCTAGGATATGTAAGGAATCTAGGGTGAGAAAAACAAGGAAGATATCATATACGTTAACTTATATACCAAGTGAATGGCTTATTTAGCCATAATTTTAATGGCTAGTTTATAATGACCAGCGGTCAGATTTCAATTTTTGTGGTGAATTTGTGTGCTTGTTTAATTAACAATGATAATCAAGGTAGTTTTTCCAGTGTTTACCATTAACTACATTGTTCCAGTAGAGACAGTCATAGAGCGGTTAGATTAAGATAAGAAAAAGTTCTTGTGATTCTACCGACTCAGTCAAATCATTTTTGAAGATTAGAATATTCAACTTGAAAAATCTCTATGTATTTGTGTGTGAATGCACTGAGATAACTAAACAACTAGCCATTGTAGGAAGTTGATACAACAACAAACATTGCAGTGTCAAGATTGAAGTCAGTTGGGTCAGTGGTCCCTCAGATGCAGGAGGTGCACACTTTACGATGAAAATTTACACCAAAATGAATGCACACTTGTGACTATAGTAAAATGACGTTTTTATCATGTGATATGCATCTATAATCAATTTGAAGTAATTTTGGAATAGAATTGAGGGAAAAAGAGAGAAAGAGAGAGGAGCAATTTTTTTCTGTCGGATCTTTCAATAGAACAAGATTAAATTGGGTAATAATTAGGTGACATAATGACATTTTCTTTTAAATTTCGTTTTGTTTGTTATAACTATAAATGATGATATTCCTATTTTGATTGTTGCTATTAACAACATCATAAATAAAGAAATAACAACATCCCATTATTACAAGTTTAAATCTCCAGAAAGTTTCCATGAAACTGGATTCACCTTTTGAACAGGTATGCCTGTTTTATTTTCTTTCCCATGCATCTTGTTAATATATCATCTTTTCATTTGTTGTATGCATACTTTTATTCTTATGCATCTACATAATTGGTGACTCCTCTTTTCACCATGAAATGTACAGGACAGGACAACCACTTGATTGTTGGCAATTGAAATTTTGGTATATAGAAACTGATGTAAGTTATTTATATAGAACTAATAGGTTTGTGCAAACTCATGAGAATTTGACCTGAAATAGAAGATAATCTTCATTTGTAATCCTTGTTTTTGGCGACTGTAAACATAATTGCGTGGCTTCACTTGGCTGTCTATAACTATGATAGTTACCTTTGCCAACCAAGTTGGATTGAGATTATATATTCACCCTTGTTTGTCTGTCTGTTGGTTTTTTTGTCTGTCTGTTGGTTTGTTTGTCTGTCTATTAGTTTGTCTGTTAATTTTTTGATAAGATACTTTTTATGGGTTGAATTACAAAGACTGGTAAACGTGGAATTTCAAGATGCCAATAAGAAAAGTCTGTGTAAGGAACATTCTCACAACATGACCAGGAGTCGAATAGGGAAAATAGCCTCATTATTCAGATTGGAATGAAATGGCATCTCTTAACAGCACTCTAGAATTGGCATCAGAGTCCAATTATTCATTTTTGGATCATCAGAGAGATTTTGAAAACCCCATTTTGTAAGCCTATCTTTCCTCTATAAATAACACACATCTTGCTTGCTTCATTAATTGTAGTGACAAGAGTCAATGGAGTCCTTTACATAATGTTCCATACCCAGAGCCATATTTGAGGTGGTCCAAATGTCCCATTACCAGCCTCATGACATTCTCCTTAATCTCCTTAAATGGTACCTTTAGCTTTCAGAAAAGCCAGAAGTCACTGGGAGCCAAATCTGGATGGTAAGGAGACTGACAGACCTGGTTGATGTTAAATTTAGCCAAAATCCCTTCACGCGACCTGAAGAATCTACTTGCTTGGTCATTGTGAATGATACCCTGCTGAGTAAATAACCCAATGAGAGATATCTACTCACCAAGTTATGTAAACGCTGCATAAATGGCTGGATACTTTCTAAACAAATCTGATAAAGTTCATGATAAACAAATTATATCCTCTGAAAGCAACTATAAAGACAATGAACCAGAGCAGACTTTGAAAGGAGATAATTTTCATGTATGGAAACATTATTAATCGTATCATTATTGATTCTGAATAGTTTTTACCTTCATCTTAATTTTTAGCCGCTTTTTATCATAACTTTTACTCAGACTATAATTCTATGGCAATGAGTAAACAGCGATATATATCAAGTTGAATATCAATTGTAAGGAGTCAAATTTAAAGGAGTTGAATCTATTTCTGTTCAACTAAGGAGCCCTATGGCCAAATGGTTGAAGACAGCAAGGCATACACTGAATACCCTCTGGCTAGAGGATGTGAGTTTGATTTTCTTCATTTACGATCATACTGTTTACTCATTGTCTTAGAATTATTGTCATAGTAGGAATAAAAAGAAACTAAAAATTAAGATGAAGGTAAAAACAAGTCAAAATTATTAATAATAATGTCATAATACTTCATCCAATAATAAGCATATATTATTGATTTCATTGGGATGTAGATGGTTGCTAAGCTTAGCTTGATCTGGCTCAGGGCCACAGTTGTGACCCTCAATTCAATGTAAGATAATTTTATTCTAAAAAGTACATTTTCTCTTTATAGCTTGGTCATCTTTGGGAAATATTATCTTTTAGATGTGATTTAACGTTTTGGCCAATGGAATAAAAGAATGTATCTGTTTATGAGGTTTGTACTTAAGAATTGATTTAATCAATTTGTTGAGAAAGCCAAAAGGTCAAAGGAATTAATTTGCTCGATGACCCTTGAGAGAAAACCTTATGTTTGGCTGTTCAAGATAGACTTGGCAATGTGATTGGTGAAAGTTTGCCAGTCAAAATCCATGGAGACAAAATCATGAAACAGACAAGTTGAAGGAAAGATGTGTCAGCCACTTTCCATATAAGTGAACAAATAGAAAGCATATTATGGACGGCTTAATAAATTCAAATCAAATCATCTGACTGTCATGTTGGCATTCTTTTATTACTTTGCTTGCCAAATCTGAAATGAAAGTTTTTATTAAGTCATTTTTTTAGGACCGGAAATTTTTTTATGAGTGTGTTGGGTGAGAAAAACATTGTCATATATTATTAGACCAAATTGTTATAATATTTGGCCTAATCATTATTTTGAAGAGTGAACTTTTGCTGGCATAAAATCGTTAATATATCATAGGGTTGTTACTTGAAAGGTCTGGAAGTTAATGTATAATCATTTGATTTTTGAGCCACGCAAGATTTCCTTCACCTATGTGCCTCTAAAATCTTCCTCAACATGAGCTCTGTCTGGAGAGTATTCAGTCATTTGATAGTCTACCAAGGGCAATGGTACCTCAGTTCCCTTCAAAGTACTCCCCTTTGGACCTCACACAATCCCTTTATCTTTTCAAAAATCTGCAAAGACTTCTTTTGGGATCACCATCTGCTGCCTTGTCACATTCTCTCTAATCTAGTCTATGATCTGAAATCTTTCCCTTTTGAAAAGCAATGAGTTGTGAGAAGCTGAATCTCAATTGTAGGGGTGTTAACAGACTTGAGGGATGCAATTTTCTGAAATAAAATCCTGCATGAGATGTGGAGAATGGTGGCGCGTTGTCATGGTTGTGATTATAAATGCAACAGTCATACAGCCCACAAACAATGGCTTCACTATCAACTGAATAACCCCACAGGAGAGTGTCTGTTCAAGCATGTACTGTAAGGTCCCTCAGATTGGTTGCCATGTTACATCAGGGTGACGAAACCATTTTCTAAGATATTCAGAATGATTGGATCTTCTCTGAACAGATCTTGTGAATATCCACATTATTTCAGAATTCATAGTGCAATGAAAAAGCACTCAATAATATTGATCAGCTGTAGAGAAAAGATTCAAAGTTTCAAAGGAACAAAAATCCATCAAATTTCACCATGATCAGTTTTGTTACACTGGACTTGCTGAACCTGTGGAACTTCCATGCGTTTTGACAACTAAGATATTATCGATATCTTCCTATATATATTTCTGCAATTTATATTTATAATTCTGTTGAAGTAATTCATTAATGTACCTATATCAACTAAAGTAAAGGAAATTGGAACAGATATATCTGCAATCATTATTATCATTGATTACTTATGTTATTTGTTTCTATTCTTATGATTAATTACAACTATAACTTGACTTTTAGGCTTGTGAGGATGAAGTAATAAATGAATGACAGTTATAGCTTGTTTTTCCATCCTTACCCTTGTTAATTACCTTGCAATTGTGGGTGAGGAGGGAGATGAGAAAGGATGAAAGACAAGAGAATGAGAGTGTCTTTTGCTCCCATTCAAGCATAAGCACCCTCTTCTTACTCTTGCTCATTGGATTGCAAGGGTGAATGGGAAGGAGAAGAGAACAAAAGATATGAGGGGAATGAATGATTTCTATTATTATTCAGACTATCCTCATCTTGGTTGTTTTTCGGCCGTTGTACTCTACGGCCTTCATCAGGTATCATCTGATAGGTGTGGGGAAGTAACGAACCGAACCCTTCATTTAACCGATGGGGGTATATTAACCAAACTCCCACTGGGATTGAACTTAGAACCATTAGATTACTTGCAGTAATTCTGTCTGTTTCTGTAACCATTACACTATGTGTCCAATAATAATACCTCATCTCAAAAATTCAGAGATACGCTAGAATGAATGATAGTCAGACATACAAACAAGCAGAATAATGATATGATATTCAGTCGACCAGCCTTCCTTTGTTTCTTCTTATTGTTATTCTTGGTGTTGTTCTAATAAGAATCTTATTTGTTTTCTTTAATGAAGTTCTTTTGCATCAAAGATTACTAATGTTGTCTTAATGAATAGAAGAAACTCTTTTTTGGTACCATTTACTTCTTCAGAAGTAATTAGAAACCGTAAACTGAAACTGTCATCAAAACTGCCAATACAGGTTTGTTCTCTCTAACTGTTAGGCTTGCTATTTATCACATATACAGTCTGCTAGAAGACTGAAAATTTAAACATTTACATCTTATCATATCTAGAAAAACCTTTTTATTGTTTCTACAAATTTCCTCCCCTGAATAGGTTTGGGTTTTTCGCAATGTTAGTTTATGATAAATTTGTCCCTTAGTTTGTTTCTGGCAAAATCATGCTTGCTTTTTGAAAATTCAGACTATTTTAGTGATCACTGCCCAACAAAAGTAACTAATTTTTTAATTGATCAACCCCAACACAGCATATTTGCCAAAAGACATTGGTCAAGTGACTGTTTCCATTAAGTGACAAACCAGACCTGTCTCTTATAGAGCAGCTTTTCAGTAGAGACTATGCAGTATACTTTTGAGAGTGCATACATATGCGCATGTGTGTACATACCTTTTTATATGATCGTATGTCTGAAAGTGTGTGTGTGTGTTCACTCATATTTCTGTGCTTTTGTTTCTGAAAGCCGCCATTTCTTTATTCAAGCACCATGATCCTCGACTTTGTCAGAATCGTATGTACTTCCCCGTCACTGCTACAGCAATTATTTGTGCAAATATTTCTTTTCAATCACTCAGATATTATTGTTACTTGTTCATGGCTTGTTGCTTTGGTTATCATAAGTGTACAGCAACAAGCTTGACTGAAGGCTGCTACTAATACTATGTGTGACAGACACGGTAGGATGGTAGAAAGGAGAAAAGAAATTTAGGTAGTTCAATTAGGGGTTGGAAAGAGAGAGACGTGAAAAGACAATTAGAAGGGAAGGAGCTGATAGCTGCAACTGATACTATAAGTGTAACAGACTTGGCTCTCTGTGCATAATTAATATCATTGATGCACATTGCATTTTGAATAACCATAATTACTGATAAACCATGAAAAGCATCCAGTCAACTAATCAACCCAAAAATTCAAATAATTTTGATTCCTTCATTTCAAAGTTTTATCGAACCATGCAAATTCTGTAACTATTTATGTAAATCTTTCCCAATCAAGTGTGAAGTTCAAGATTTGTACAAAATTCTATCAACAAACCCTCCCCCCAGAAGAAGAAAAAGAAACTTAGACACAATCTTTATTTTTGAGGCAGAAACTTTTCAAACTGTCTGAATGTTCTGTTCTGTCATTAACAGAATCCAAGAAGATATTAAATTATCTCATGTAATCATATGTAACTTGAAAAGCCAGTAACATAATGAATAAACAAAGCCAACAAGATAGATACTAAAAGAGATTCACTCTCAAAAGAAAGCTGATAGATGAATGTGTACAAACCTCATTTATTCATCAATGAAATTTTCTGTCAATGAGATTCAC
Organism: Thysanoteuthis rhombus; assembly: GCA_963457665.1. NCBI lineage: Eukaryota > Metazoa > Mollusca > Cephalopoda > Oegopsida > Thysanoteuthidae > Thysanoteuthis > Thysanoteuthis major. Next base: position 32,669,227 of record OY735234.1, on the reverse strand, counting down.
AAAGTTTAAAAGGTCTTCAGTCTGTTTGTCTATATCAGATTCTGCATTGAGAGTATTTAGGTTTCACTTTTTATTCTTGACATCCTATCCATCTCTTTGAATCTTTTCCTAATCTGTACAAAGAACTGTCTATTCTGAGCACAAAACATCCAACTTTGGCTGTTTTCCTATCAATGATCACAAGTTTGAATCCGTTTCAAAACTTAGCATTGTTATAATCAAGACAAACTTCTTGCAGTTCAAGTTATATAACAATTGCTTCACAATTCTATTGATCTGAATATTGTTGCTGCATGAAATAAGGTCCTTTTGTTTCCAAATGTGAGTATGAGGGACGTAACATATATTCCTTAATTTGTTTCCTTGAAAAGGAGTAGATTGTCTCTTTACTTTGCTTTTTCTCATTTGCTTTGCCTAGAATGAAAAGTGTTACATCATTACTAATGATCTCTTCTCCTTGTTGCATATGGTATACAATTGAATTACATCCTAGAGGAAAACATTAGAAAAAAGATGATGTTTCTATTACATCTCCTCAATCTCTGAACCACAGATGTATTTTCAAAATACATCTATTATATTTGGTATTGAAGTTTCTTCTTTCTTGTTGTTAATAAATATGTTTTGCTTTCTCATAGGTTTGTGATTTTAAGATTTAATAATCCCAATGTTATTATTCATTTCATTTCTAGTGTCTTTTCACTCCATTAAAACTTGATTTAGTTGTTTTAACATTTTCTCATGTTTTACTTCTCTTTTTCCCTCTCGATGTAATTACAAAATGAGAAGAGAAGACAGCGAGTTGATTGCTGCCCACTGGAACTAAAGCATTGTATCTTTCAGGAATAAAATTTAAATTTCCCCTAATATCTTTCATCCTTTCTCTTGTCCCTCCTCACCAGCTCTTGCAATGTAATTAACAAGGGTAGGAATGACAGACAGAATGTATTCTTGTACAGTAGCAACCTTCATTATAACTGTCATCCATTCATTACTCAACCTTCATAAGTTTAAAGACTGAAATAAAGTTGTAGCAGCAGTAGACTACAGGAATATAGACGGATGGTAAAAATAATCAACTCTGCTACTTCCACTACAACTACGGATGATGATGATGATGATGATGGGATTTAACCATGCGGAAAAGTGGTACCAGCAGAAACCTGAGACAGCCCTGGGAAATGGAAACCATAAATTGCTTTGGGACACTGACATCCAAACGGACCACCTTATCCAAGAGAGAAGACCAGACCTAGTAATTGTAGACAAAAAGACGAAAACCTGCCAAATAGTAAATATGGCTGTGCCTGCAGACCATAGAGTAAAGAGGAAAGATAGTGAAAAACTGAAAAAATACCAGGATCTAGCAAGAGAGCTGAAGAAGGTGTGGAACATGAAAGTCAGGGTAGTACCACTAATGATAGGTGCACTCGGAACTGTACCAATGACACTGAAGGTAAGATTGGAGGAACTCTGGATAAAAGGAAGGATTGAGTCTTTTCAGATCACCCTATTGCTAGGAACTGCATGAATACCAAGGGAAGAGCTAGAAATATAAGATCTATATCCCCAGCTGTTAGCAGTGGCCTAACAGAGGAGTGGGAAGGAAAAACACCCAAATGTTAGTGGAGGTATGAACCACAGCATAGCTGTGATTGGTGAGGGAGAGATGAGATGAGATGAGAGCTGAAGACCCGAGGAGACTTACTGTCACTCTGCCTTCAATGACAAGCACCAGGCAACTGGTGTCAAACTCTAAACCACAGTACTGCTGTGGACTATGAGAGTGTGGAGAGGAGGGCTGGAGACTTGGGGAGACTTGCTATCACTCTACCTGCAGCAGTAAACACCAGGCAACTGGTGTGAAATAGCTGCTGCTGCTGCTGCTGCTACAGCTGATGATGATGATAGTAGTGGTAATAATAATAGTAATATTTAATAGGGTTTTTTAGTTTCTGTGTACATTTTCATGATGAGGAAAATTTATAACAATGAATGTAGATTAGTCAAAATTTTGTATCCATCCTTGTACGTAATAAGGAACAACTCTATAAAAGCATTAAATCAATTTTGTTGGGATAACAGCTTTTCATCATCTTTTTACAGTTCATTTTAAAAGCAGTTTCTCAAGTCTTGTCAATGTTTGGATATCTAAGACTATTTTATCAAGCGGTCACCCAACTAATATTGATAAAGCAAAACATTACTTCAGTAATCTTGGACTATAATTGGATAATGAGCTAAAGCATGTACTAAACTAGCTGGACCCCTTCGAAATTCTATGGGTGTTGACATACCATAATTACTTTTGCAATATATAATTGTTTGGATTTGCTAACAAGGGATTGCATCCTATGGTCCACCAAGATGGCATGAATAGAGGCAGGACCCCTAAATTGTAAGTTTGATAGGATTGTCCTTTCTCCAGGCAGATGTCCGAGCTAGGTATAAGAGTCTGTCGCCCTTTCAGGAGAATATTCTGATAGTATGGCTGACCTGTGGTAAAACCACAAACTGTGAACATTTCGTATTTGGTAGAGGCCTTAGCTGGCTATAGAGTTCTACTAGAGTTCTTTGAAGGAGAATCAGGACAATACTGCTACCATGACTTGACAGTATAGCAACCTAGGCAGATTGGAGCCAGGTGGAAGTCACATCCCTGGAAAAAAAACTTGTTTACTTATTAAGTTTCAATTTAGTATAAGTTCAGACTCACTCAAGCAACCAATGGTAACCCTTCATAGTTACACTCCTCCTCAATTTTTGTTTGAAATCCTATCTCGGCCCTGGTTTGAAGCTTGAAAACAACATACACTGAGTAATATTTGCAATGCCACAACATCAGAAATCTTATAACAATGAATATAAAATGTTCCAATTCTTATATCCTTTGCTATAAGTCAAACTACTATTCATGATGATTTTGGCGGCTCCCTTCCATTGGAGCCCCAGGGGGGTAATTTAGAATTGCAACTGACTTCCCTTAGCTACTACCCTTATTATCCATGATTATTATTTCCAAAGAAATTCATTTACTTATGGAAGATTCTATCATTCTTTGTGGTTTGATTGTTAGAGGGAAAAAAAGAAAAGTATATTTGAGGAAAAATGTGGGAGAAGATTTGGGGTAATCATGTTTGTAGGTTTTTATTCTTTTCTCTTTCTCTGTATTCAAATGAATGTGGCTCAGGGAAGAAAGCCGATTTGCGAACACAATCTAAACATTCTGGCGTCTAAATCCACTTTAATCCAATTTTGGAAAGTGGAATGCAAATTCTAAATGTTGCTTTTCTTTTTGCCTTTTCTGTTCAAATTTGTTTTCATAAGATTCTCCGATCTTTGTGATAATCCTAATATAATAGTAAAACATGATAAGTGTGCATATATATATATATATATATTTTGTGGGTGCGTGCGGAACTCAATGATATTTTGACGTCAGATATTTCTAGGCAATTAATATAACATGAATTGCTGCCGGGGAAAAGCAATTTAAGAATATGATAAACAATAGATTAGGCGTGTAACATTTTTCAGTGAGTGCACAGATACTACATTCTGATCTATATTTATTCACTTCCCCATGAGAGCAAGATGTGACACAAGGTCAGTTTGATGGGGGGTTCTATATAGGGAAAATAAAAAAAATTGCTCCTGTCCCTGCAACTGGTTTTGCGAAGGTGTCAGGACATGCCGACCCTTGCCTTATGGTGCAATGGGAAGGTGTTGACCCAGGGCTTACTGATCCTCCGAGACTGGACAAGGTTATTTTTTGAGGCCACAGGACAAATCCATACAGATCCATACGTAAACAATCCCATCATTTTTTATGGATAGTATGCTAGAAACAATAGAAATAAATAGTATGTGTCACCTGTGTAGAGAGAGAAATGTAACAATCAGTTATATGATGAACGCATTCAGTTATTATTTGACTGGGTAAAGTAGTTCAGGAGGAGCATGAAAATTAACATAACTGGGTAGGGATTGTGACCCACAATTATGCAAACCAATCATACAATCCAGTGGTATATCAACGAATCACAATCTGCGGAGAAAGTAAAATGGAATTTATAGAACTGTTAAATTCAAGCAGAAGACCCAGATCAGGCAAGGAGGTCAAATTCAGTGATGTAAACAAGGGAAAAAGGTCTGGTTAGTCACTTGATAGAAACCATCATGTGACCAATGTCTTTGGCAGCATGTAGTGTTGAGGGTGATCGAATAGAAAATTGGAAATAGGGATGATCAAATAATGTTGCATCTCTCGGATTTTGGTGGGTGGTGATCACTAAAACAAGTCAAAATTAAAAAAAACAAGTGTGAACACTGCTGGACACAAACTAAAGGACCAATTTAGCATATGCTTTTGCTGTAAATTGACCCTTCCCCCAAAAAAAACCCTCAAAAAACAAAAGCCCAACCAATTTTGGGGGGAAATTTAAAAAAAACAAGCACAGACATAATAAGGAGTAAATGTTTTCATTTTCAGCCCTTTAATTCCATTGGTGGGATCAGTAGATGTAAGACAGACATAGATAGCCAGCCAGCAAGCCAGACCCACTTGAAATCAGAAGAAACCTATCTTGATGTTGACTATGTCTGAAGAAACCAATGTCAATGTTGACAGATAAGGTTGATGGTGTCTTTAAAACCATCCAGATGACAGCATTACAAGAATCATCAAAAATATTGAGCAGAGAGCTGGAATATTGAGTAAAATTTCTTTTCTTGTCACAATGTCTGAGATGAAGAATTATTACTATATATAAATCTATATGGACTGTTGTCCTCATCTTGGTTGTTCTTTTCTACACACCATTTTGATGGTACATAGAATCAGCACATTTTTAACAAGACAGAGGGCAGAATGAGCACATTTTACCCCTTTGCACCAATGGGATTTGCAGTTGCAAGACTCAAAAAAACCTCCACACCATGGTCAGAAGGTTGGGGGAAAAAACAACACATAAGTCAAAAAAAGATTTTTGTATGAACAACTTCATTTGATTGTCAATACAAGCCACTCTTTACTACTGGAGTGAAAAATCAAAGAGTACAAATTCAGAATATTAAAGAGAGTGTTGAACTATGAAAGAGATGATCTGTTACTTGGTCTCTATTGGAAGCCAGCAGTTATTACGGTGTGAAAACTGAATGAGTTAATAAATAAAGGTGAGGATGACAGTTTGCTCCAAAAATAATGGGTTTTTTCTTATTAAGAAATTAAATTATTTACAAGACATTTATAAAAGAGTGCAGCTGTATTAGAAAGCCATTCCTATATATTTGGGGTTGGTTAACTTTGAATGTTCCTTAAAATGAAAATTTTGGAATGTTCTGATTTCTCTTGTTAATATCTGTTCTTGTTTTTAACTTTTGATAAAATATTTTCAATGAGAGTTGATTTTTAGCCTTGTCACACCTTTCATGTGCTTAGAGTCAGCAAGTATGATTAATGGTCTGTCCTGTTTGCAACAAAATCAGATATTATTATGGTATTCTTCAGAATCAAAGTTGGGAGGTGAGGGAACTTCGACTTTTTACTCCTTATTTCTAAACTCAATGTTGAAGTCTGAATCCATTGATGAATGTTTTATTTGTCAATATCTGCATTTTCAATTACATTTGTGAGTTTCTTCCTTGCCTTTTTCTTTTGCTTCCAAATTCCCATTAATATTAACATGAATATCATACATTTTACATACTGGGCAAGCCCCAAGGTTCCTGGTGCCCCTCGACAAGCAGAATAGTACCCTTTGGAGTATAGTATTATCATATTTATTTATTAATAGTAATATACAGAAATGAAGAAATAATTACAATAATCACTTAAAAGTAAACAAGTTCCTCAACTATATCAGAATCTAAGATCATTATTTAATGAATATGACTGATTCATTATAATCACAAAGAAGGAGTGTCCATTTACATTACTAATGAATAATTATCATCTTTATATGTTTTTGTTTGAAACAAACACTGAACAATAACAAAAGAACAGCTGAACATGTTACATGACATTGGTGACTTTCCTTAGACAATTGTGTCTCTTAGTTTCACCTCAGCAGAAAGTATATAACTGTCAGATAATCCTGAAAAATCTGACTTCACATAAGGAAATTATCTTCTTTTGATGATTTTTAATTTTTGTAACATTCATTTTCACATTTTTCTATTTGTATTTAGAAAGTCCTATTGTCTCAGACACATAACAGATACTCCCTAGCATTTGGGGATCTGGGTGAGTGCTCGAGTTGTTGGTACCTTGAGCCAGCTATGTTTATATGGATCTTCCTTTGAAGTATCTAAAAGAAATACTGTAGCCTGGTCAAGATCTATTTTGTCATCTGGAATAGACAAACAAAATTTTAGACTATTTTGATAAAATTTGAATTTACTTATTCCTGGCAGATATTTCAACGAGCTGTTTGTGCAACTTGTGATAACACGGGTAGGATTTATTCTTGACATGCATCAAAGCTTTCATCTGCTCTGATGAATGCATATCTAGTGAAGCAGTAAATACTGGTAGTGGAGGGAAAATGAAACAATAATCACAGATTTGGAAAAGCTACAACATCCTCAATTTTTCTTCCTTGCCTGATAACTGACAAAAGTACTATGATCCAATGGCATCACCAAATTGAAAAGCTGAAAAACTAACAACATCCTCAGTTTCTCCAAATCTTGATAATGACCAGAAGTATGGTAGAAAATATTTAATCTCAAACATTCAGACAATATATACACTCATTTAACCAACATATGTTTCTAAGTATGTAAACAAGACAAGTGGACTAAAAAATTGAAAAAAACATTCCTTGTCTATCATCCTTAATTAATGAAAGAAAATTGCAGCTTAAACACACACACACACACACACACACACACACACACACACACACATACATACATATATACATATATATATATATATATATAAATATATATTTGAGAATTCAAAACTTAAAACATTGATGAAAGTGAGATGGTGTACGTGGAGAAATTAAGTCTAAGGTTAGTGGAAAAAAATTGTCAAATTCTTTGATTGAATATGTTGATACAAAATCAACTCGAAAAAGTTTTTCTGTGTAATTAGTGTTGCGACCCCTATGTTTTTTGTCAAGAATTAGATACAAAACCTTTCTTTTAACTAGGTATCTAGAATGTCACTTCCTTCGACAACCCAGTTAAAAGCCCTGAATGCATGTGATCAAATGTCTCTATGTTCTGGTCTTTGAGTCAATTTACTTCCTTTTTGGTACGAGCATATCAAGCTGGTTAATTTCCTTTCATCATCATCAGTCTTTCAACGTCTGTCATCGGACATAGACCTTCCCTAGGATTCCCCACACTTCTCTATCAAGGGCGTCGCGGAGCCAGTACTTTCTAAATTTGTCTTGCTCGTCTCTCCATCTAATATTCTGCCAGCCCTGGTTCCACATGTGATCTGGGGGGATCCATGTTGTGAGTCACATTGTCCATTGGTTGTCCACCATTTGTGCAACATGGCCAGCCCACTGCCATTTGAGCTTTTTAATGAATTCTACAATGTCCCTGACTCTTGTCTTTTCCCAGGTGTACTGTGCTGTCTTGTGGTCTCTGCATGAGACCCAGCATAATTTTCTCATGTGCATGTTGCATAGTTCTCAATTTGTGGATCTGTCTCATGGTTAGGTTCCATGTTTCAGCTCAATAAGTGACTATTAGGAGGATGCATTGGTTATACACCCTTCTCTTTAGGATTAATGGCATCTTATTATTTTTGAAGGTTGAGCTAGCTCTGCTAAAGGCTTGCCATCCTAGTGTGATTCTTCACTTGATTTCTTCTTCTTTTAAGGGTCTCTTGCAGATTCGTTGTCCACAGTAGATGTAGTGATCTACTTTCCTTTACCCATCGCTAAACTCTCGGGCAGCTCACATCTAAATATTTGTACGTGTCTTTTTGCTCCATGTAAAATCAGTGTCCATTTTTGCACTTGGCGTGCTTGTTCTCGATATGTCTCCCTTCCTTCATCAACTTTTTCACTGACATCCACAATGGCCCACAATTCCCGCAGGCGCCCGTCTTCAACCAATACTATCCACAACGATTATTTCTACAAACAGTTAATTTCCCAATGCGGATCAATCCTACATTAGTATTCTTGAAGATGATATAAGTAGGTTTACATGCAGTTCAAGATTGAAACCAACACAGATTTAATACTCACATGGGTGAACACTCAATAGAAAGGACATGAAAGACATGTCTAATGTTCTACTAAATGATCCCTCATTGTCAAAAACATTTTTTGAGGAACCTACTTAAGAGAGCTCTGTATTTAAAAGAGAAAATTATGTGCAGTATAAAATGACATCCATATACAATACATTATGATGATACCCTATATAAAATAGCAAACTACATGTGATATGACATAAGCCATATATCAAAATGATAGTTAAAGGGGAAGTAGTGTTTGATCGACACTGCTTGGCAGTCATGTTAATGTAACTGTTTTGTTTTGAAAATCTTCAAAACAGTTATACAGTAAAGAACTAACGATCCAAACCAGAGAAAGTTGTACCATTATAAGTTTATGCAAAAGAGGTAAAAAAACACAGAAGAAAATTATATGAATTACATTAACAGACATTAGGAAATTAGTGACACAAATCACACAAAAAGTTTTGAAAAAGTTTTTTTATACATATATATAGTGTTTTAAAGCTGTAAAGCTTTCTAGACTATATGTACAAACATACACACACACACACACACATATATATCTGTATCTGTATCTATATCTATATCTATATCTATATATATATATATATATATATATATATATATATATATATATAGATGGGAAAATGGATAGTCTATAGCTACACTGAAGAGTTGTAATACAATGAAACAGCTGTCTATGGATGACACGATAATATATATATTGAGAGAGTGAGTGAGTGAGAAATTAGAAATTCTGAATTTTCAAAACTAAAAATTAGTACCAGTTAATATAAAAGTATTGAACTCTAATCAAAAGCAAAATGAAAACTGATTGAATATTGTTGTACGTATCACTTCTTTGTTTTCAAAATTAAAAACTTCAAAATACTTTTTTACAACAGAGGACATTCTATAGATGGAACTTTTCTCATTCTTTAATCAAAATTAATTTCTGAAAGGACGTCATGATTTTTATTCTCTTAAAGAAGAATGAAAAAAGCTTATCTTTGTCTAGAACAAAAAACAGGAAAAAATTCAATAAAAAAGGTTAAAAACCAGAAAATGTGTTTATTAAATGAAGATTTATCTTGGTCTGAATTGCCAAGATGAGGGAATATCATTATTTTACACTAATCTACTCAGACTAATGTCCACATTACATTAATCATGATCTCCATATTATCAGAAAAATCATTAAAAATCTGTTTTCCAGCATTTCAAGATTTATTATGTAATGATTTGAAAAAAAAAAACAAGACTGGTGCAAGTGGCTGAGTGGTTAACAGCATGGAGTTCAAACTCTGGCTGTGACAGTTTGTGTTCACTTTGGTATGGATGTATGTCTTTTCTAAGGGAATAACCCTTAGAAAAGACATACATCCATACCTCTCCTCCGGCCAACACATTACGAGCTAGTGTGACAGGGTAAACTCCATCACCCCAACATGTCTTTCACTTACATGGGAAAGACTTAAATCCAACAATGGTCATTAATTGGCTAAAAGTAAGTATAAAAAAATACATTTTTTCAAATCTATTTTTATTATATGAAATATTATGAATCATTGTTTTCAATTCTCAATTTCATGATTACTTCTTGCCTTTATTGCACTAAAAAACCATCAATAAATTAAGAAGGAGGCTAAAAGTAGTCATAGAATGAAAAATTGAAGAAAAAATTCTGTTTTCTGGCCTTTTCTGTGATGGCAGGTCCCAAAGTTGCTGAATTAAAGACGTTCATCTGTACTTGTTCAAAGTTCAGTGACTGCTTCATCATTGATTTTATTCCAACATTGTTTTGTTGTAATGTTCCAATACAACACTGCCATTTTCAAGGAATGCATCAGAATTAACAATATTTGATCATATGCATACATGAGAAACAAAACTAAATGACAGCTGCACTGATTTAAAATTCTATAACTGTCAACATGGGTTTCTTCATTTTTTCCAAGCTGGTCTGGCTGGCTGGCTATGTATTGTATTTATGTATCACGTATACAGGCCCCACGAATAGAGCTAGAGGGCTGAAAATTTAAATATTTTACCCCTTGTTATGGCTAGAAAAAACACTTTTTATCTTTTTGAAACCACACCCCTGTAAAAAAGAAGGTTTTTGTGAGAGGTTCAGTTTCCAATGAAAGTTTATGCTAAATTGGTCTCTAATTTGTGTTAAGCAGCATTCACATTTGTTTTTGGAAAAAATTCAGATTATTGATCACTGCCTAACAAAAGGCGAGAGAAGTAACGTACATTGATCATCCTTTTTCTTATTTTTTTGATTGATCACCACCAACATGGCATGCTGCCAAAAAACATTGGTCATGAGATGGTTTCTATTGAGTGACTAACTAGATCTGTTATTGTATATTTCTAGTCGCTGAATTCAAGTATGAAAACCATTTTTTTTAAAAACATGTTTTTTAGTTTTCAATTCTAGATTTTCATATAATATCGCACTCAATATGGATATTGAAGCTGTTTGTTTTCCAGTCTATATTGTGCCAATGGTTTATCATTATCCTTTTGTATAACAGAGCTATTTGCTGAAATGATTGTTCAGTCTAAGTTTACTTTGCTACAATCAATAATTTTGATTGTTTTACACTTGAAAAAGAAGGTGAGAAAAGAAAAAAATGATGGATTGATATCATGGCTATAAAAATGGAAGGAAATGGATAGAGAGAGTAGGATACCACAATGGATAGAGAGATATGATTTCCTATACTGAATAGAATGAAACCTGAATGATTGACTCTTGAATGATTTTAGAAGTACAGTGCTTAACCAGGAAACCAGGGGAAAAACATGTTTTGGTGAATTATATTTATAAATGAATCACCGAACAATTGCCTGGACTTATCTCTGAGTGTGCATTTGCATTCATGCAAACATACACTTGTATCTACTTATATAAAACACAATGTTCATCTATAAATGTATCTGCATAATAATTTTTTCATTGAGTGCACAGATACTAAAATCTGATCCTTGGGCCAAAGTTCTGGCAAGTGACATTTTGATACTAGTAAGAGTGAACAGGTATTACACTTTGATCTCATTTTGAGGGCCTAAGAGCAGCATTCTGATCTTACACTGAGCACATGCACACATCATCCTGGACAGTAGTACTGATCTATTCACAAATAATTTTCATAATTTTTTCACTGGTACGTTGCTAGTGTATACATAGTTGTATGTACACATTTAGAAAATTTACTTAAAATTTCCTCAGTTCACTTTTCATATATGACATATTATTTTCATTTCTTAGTGAAATAAGCAATCAGCGGATAAAATCTTTTGACTGAATCCCTAAAACAATATGGAACAAGTACTTTCAAGGTTATTGATCACCATATTTTGCAGCACCAAAAATTTAGAATTATTTTGAAAAATTAAGGGAATTTCCCTGAGTCTGTTCCAGATGTCACAGGAAAGATTCTGTGATCCCTAAGCCTAACCTTCACCATGTAAGATACAGGGTTATTTCAAAAGCAAAAAAAGATGTGTTCCAAATGGCACAAAATAAGATAGTAAAGGCATCTTTTTTAGTAGTATGTTGTAATTTAAACTTTTGAATAAACCTGTTATCAGAGTGTCTCTTTCATGTGTGTATGTATTTTGGTTTTAGGTAAAAGTGGTCTATTTCTTCTACCGTACATTTATGAAACTTGGATATTAACAATGATATTAATAATAATAAATTTGATAATGATAAAACATAATTTGCAATTTCAAATACTTATAAAATTGGGATAATTAAATTTTTTCCAAGTCCATTGCATGTCACTGCTGACACACATCAGGGGTTTCCATCACTGAAATAGGGGTTTTATTCAAGTTAATCAAACTCAATAGTAAATCTTTGCATATTATATCCTATTTTTACCGTTTTTGCCTTAAATGTAAATGTAACTATATGAAATTACCAAAGAGAATATAAAAATTAAAGTAGATGAGTCATATCCAAGATTATTGCTCATATCCATTTTATCCCAAGACTGAAGATCTTTTAATCAATCTATTAGGTTTTATTATTTCTATTTAACATTCTTGATTTAATTTGAAAAAGACAAATCAAAATTAATCAAAAGTGGTAAATGATGATCACAATTATTTTCTTTGTGTTAATTTTTCTATCTTGTTATGATTAATCGAAAAAACTTTTGAAAAACAAAAGAACAATGATGTACAATTCAAAGAGTTTTTCTGGCAACTGAACTCCTTGTGGTTATTCATGTTTGGGCTGATTTATTCTTCATCATATATTGGATGAATGCCTGGAAATATCATTGGTATTGACAACAAAGATTCTCCATTGTCTCGTGCCTCTTTTCTCTCACCCTTTGCCGTATCGTTTCATTCTCTCATATCCCTCAATTACTCAGCCTTATTTTGATCTGAATATTATAAAAACATGAATTAGTTTCATATGCAAAAATCTTTCCCATTGTAAACTACCAAACTTTCTGTCATCTCTCTTCCTACCCTTTCATTAAACTACCCAACTGTCTTTTCTGTTCCCGCTCTTCCTATCCTCTTTTCAAGTACATAATCTTCCCCTTAATGTTCTTACTGAAAGCATAACATTCAAACACAGGTAGGAATAACCAAAATGATATTATAGATTTATTTAAAGTTCATTGAGTACAAGAAAGTTACAGTCAATCAAGATGGAATTTTTGCTGTTCTTTCAGTATTGATTATAGCAAGACAATGTATATTGCATCGGCCAAGGAAGTCGTCTCTCTAGAGGAAGTGAGAGAATGTTTCCCAAATTAAGAGGAAGTAAAAATAATGTTTGCAAAGAGAGAGAGATGAAAAGGAGGGGAGAGAAGAAGGAGGGGGGGCATGCATTAGTGCAGATGCACTTTTATTGACCATTAAAGAATGCAGCATAAAACCATTGATTAGTGAGTGAATAAAAAAATGTTTCAAAGTGTTTCTACAAGGTTTTTTTAAATACCATTAGTGTGATACTATGTATATGAAATAGATGTGTAATTGCATATGTGCATATGTGTGTGTATATATATATGTATATATATATATATATTCATATATATATATATATATATATATATATATATATATATATATATATTCATATATATATATATATATATATATATATATATATTCATATATATATATATATATATATATATATATATATATATATATATATATATATATACAAGAAAAAATCACATAGTATCATAATATCTAATTCTGTGTGATACATAAAACCCCCTGAAAACTTACATAAATTGCATTATTATTTCTTTTAGATTTTTTTCAGTGTTTGAAGCTGTAACCATTGTAGTCAATGTATACATTAGCTGAAGGATATGTCTACACTGGATAAAATATTTAATGAGTAAGAAAAACAAGGACTATAGCTTTCAGACACAAAATAGTTTCCTTCCACTCAGGGGTATAGCTTGAGATTTGGAAACCCAAGAGGCTTGGTTCATCTAGGGACCCCATCCAACTACTAGTATTTATTGTATAATATCAGTAGAGATGCTGAAGTTCATATGTAGGCCGACTTTCTTGCTGTCTTCATTAAATTCATCTAGCATCAGTTGGAGGTTGTGTAGGATCTCTGCAAAAAGGGCAATGTCATCTGCAAATCTGAGGTTGCTCAGATATTTACCATCTATTTTAATTCCTTTTTTTCCTAGTCTAGGTTCCTGAAAATCATCTTGAGTCAGGTTGCAAAATGTCTAGGTGAGCTGGTATCACCTTGTCACCCGCCCCCTTTTTCAGAGCTGAAAGGTCTCTGAATCTTTATGTAGCCTGGTAAAGGAGCTGCTGTGTTGAAATACTCTGACATATACAGAGTCTACACCTAGTAAAGGGATGGCCTTCATGATCAGAGGAATTTCCACAGAATCATAGGCCTTATTGAATTCGATAAATGCTACAGCCAGTGACATTTTGTATTCTGCTGCTTTTTCTTTCAGCTGATTTATTAAATGGAGATGGTCCATTGTCAAGTAACTTCTAAATCCAGCCTGTTCCCATGGTTGGTCTTCATCTAGTGCTTTGGTGATTTGGTTGGTGATAATTATTGTGAAAAGTTTGTTGATGCAGTTGAGTAAACTTATAGGTCTGTAGTTGTTGAGGTCTTTTGGGTTTCTTTTTTATAAATAAGTATTATGATTGCCGTGCTTCAATCTTCCAGGACTTAACTTTGAAGGCCCAACCTTTTTCACTGATTGTCATTATGTATCTCTTTTTGTCTTCTCTTTGTTTCTTTTTGCTTGTTTCATTTAGTTCAGTCTCTCCAATTTTCTCTCTTGTTGTCGTGGCTTGAGAGGTTTAACCAAGGTTATGTGCAACAATCACGAATGGAAATAAGAACGCAATGATCAAAATCAAAGACGCAAAACTGGAGAAGGTAAATCACTACATCTGCCAAGGATAAAAGAAGGAGATATCAAGTGAAGAATCATTCAAGGATGGTAAGCTTTTGACAGAGCAAGCTCAACTCTCAAAAACCAGGAGATCCCATTGATCATTAAAAGAAGGTATACAACCAATATATTCTCCCAGCAGTAACCTATGGAACCCAACCAAGAGACTGACTTGCAAACTGAGAAGCATGTAACATTCACGTGAAAGAATCATGGAGAGATCACAAGACAGCATAATATATCGGGGGAAAACAGGAGTTTGAGACATCATAGAATCCACTAGAAAACTTAAATGGCAATAGACTGGTCCTCTTGTAAGAATGATAGACAATCAATGGACATCATGACTCACAACATGAATCCCCAGAGATCACATGCGCAATTGACGCTTGCAGGATACAAAATAGAGAGACAAACTACAGAAATTAAGAAATTTTTGGCTTGAGACACCTACAAAAGAATGGTGTGGTGAATCCTAGGAAAGGTCTATATCGACAATAAACAAAAAAGACTAATGATGATGATGATCTGTGGAGATGCAGTAAATGAGCTACTTTTTATAAAATATATACGGAGCCCTTATATAGGGCCTGGGGGACATTTCAAAATAGCCCCAAACACCCCTCCTTCAGTTACACCTCTGCTTCACTTTTAACTCTTTATTGGGGAAAAAGTTTCTCTCCACTTCTGACCCCTACAATTGTGCATTTGTATGTAGTGGTCTCTCTTCACTCACCTATTACTTTTGACCCCTAACAGGGAAAAAAAAGTCTTGAAGGTGGTAAAGTCCATCTCAACTTTTGACTTATTTTATTTGGTAAAAAAGCCTCCTGTTAAGAGTTGTAAATAGTCTATGCTGGGTAAAATATTTCAGGTGGAACAAAAAATACCAAAACTTTCAAAAAGCTTCCCTTCACCCCTGACCATTCAAAGGGTAAACAGATTACCTTAAAGGCAAAAAAGAAGTTTATTTTCAGTTTACATCATTTAGAGAAGGATAAAAATTCAGTTAATAACTATGTGCCATGCTATGAACTTATTGTTCCATCCTCATATATATATATATATATATATATATATATATATATATATATATATATGTATATATATATATATATATATATATATATATGTATATATATATATATATATATATATATATATATACATATATGTATATAGGTATATGTTGATGAAAGTAACAATTGGAAGGTGACGTGAGAAAATTTAAGAGAAAAGCTGAAAAAAATTTTTTGAAAATGTTTTGATGCATTTCGACTGTTGCCATTCATCTTATTGAGAGAGATTTGCTGTGATATGAGCTGGAAGTAGGGTGTGTTAATTTCAATAATTTTGATTGGTTGTGGGAAAGACATCTTTTCCTTATCTTAAAGGGGTGGTATGTGTATGCTTATACTGTTTCTTTGATGAACTCTTGGGTGTTAACCAATTTCTTGTCAGTAAATTTTGTAATGTGTTGTATTTATATAATTCTGCTTCAAAATCAATGCATTTAGAGGGTTTGCAGTATGTCTTTGAGAGACCATAAGATGTCAGGGTTGTAGAGTAGTTGTTTAGAATTAGATTGTGTTATATATATTGTACATTGTAATGGATTATCTACCACCTGGGCCCCTAGGCTGAACTTCAGTAAATACAATACCGGAGCTGTTGTACAAAGTCCTAAAAAGCATGTTTCTATCACTGTTTGGAGCCTATTTTTAAAAAAAAATGTTTGTAATATTCTAGGCATGAAAAATATTTGCAAAAGTGCTGAAATATCATTTAAAATACTCACATATACACTTAATTAAATCATTTATTTAGCTCTCCCACCCCTAATTCCTACTCAGCCTAATGTTTAATCTGCTGCTGTTGGTTTGATTTCCCACAGATTCTTTTAGAGAATGAATGAAGAACCCAGCTGACACTACACAATCATTTTTGGATTCATACCTCATTGTCATAGAGGTTATGATTATGTCTGTAATTTTTAGTTCAGCATTATCATGGCCGAAACTATTTTAGCTGTACTTTAACTTGCTGCGTTGTTTTTTCATCTTCGCTAAATAATTGCTTCAATTGCTAATTGGTTCTTGCTTTCCAGACAATTACCATCCATTCTGAACATTATGTCTGAGGATTCTCTCTTCTGCTTTGCAATTGTATTTTCTATTATTAGATGTTTTGCTTTCATTATCTTCAATATCTCATCTTTGGTTCAGTAAATTCAGATGACCAGAACTAATTTTGTTTATTAACCTTTCAGGTTTCATTACATGTACTTTACCACAGTCTCTCATTTAGCAGATGCATCTAGTAAAGAAGTTCCCAACCTGGGGTACATGTACCCTCAGGGTTACTTTTGCACTTATCGAGGTGTACAGAGGAGTCCGTGAGTATAATTATCGTATTGTTTGTGGTTATCTGTCAAAACAACAATGATATTCAGTTCCTCCTATTTTTGTTGTTGTTATACTAATGATTCCTTTGATGTCTTCAGAGTCTGAATTCCAAGGTACAGCATCTTCCACGTGTTGGGCACAAGATCCCATCACCAGCCTGGAAGGGGCTGTATGTTATTTGCATATGCCTTTTGTAGCAGTACTTTTCACATATGCAGGTATCATCATCCGTCTCTTAACTCCCATCGTTGGTTGTTTTTTAAAGATTGCAGTGCCTTGTCTGAAGGTCTGGTGGCTTGCCGCATGGTAAGGAACCAGGATTTCCAGCTTGCTGGGGGATATCTCACACTTCTTAATGATGGTATTTAGGTTTTTGAATTGCTTTTCCTTGCCTCTTGATAAGTGCTGGCCTTTGGATAGTTCATGGGAAGCAGTTCACAGGCATCCGAATGACATGGCCCATCCAATGTTGTTGTCGCTTGACATTCATGGACTCAATGCTGGGGCTTTTGGTTTGTTGTAGAATCATCTCATGGGAAATGTGGTCCCTCCAGTTTATACTATCTGTTGAAAACAGTATATTTGGAAGGTATCTAGCATGCAGGATTCTAAATCGTATAAAAGAATGAAAAGGCAGATTGATGAGTACACAGAGATTTTGGTGCTGGTGGTGAGGTCCTCTTTGGAAAAATGGTGTTTGTTACCATAGCTGTCAAAAGCATTATAAATACATCTATGGATCTCACTGTCAATGCTGCAGTCAGAAGTAAAGATGGTACCAAAGTAAGTGAAGGAGTTTAGCTTTTCTAAAGGTTTGTTCCTAGCATGGTATCAGGCAAGTGATCCTGGGCTGAAAGCTTGTTGGAGAATCTTGTTTTTTGTACATTGATAATCAAGCTGACATTGCCATATTTTTTGACATGAAGTCAATTGTCTTTGTAATACTTTGTCTGAATTAGACGGAACAGCAGCATTTTCAGTGTAGTGGAAGTCATAGAATGTTGATGTGGATGTCTTGGTCCTTGCTTTGAGCCTCTATAAGGCAGCCATCTAGGCAGTAGTGGTAGTGAATACCATCTTACATGCCAATGTCACAGCAAGCAAGGAGAGTAACTGCTGAGAGGTAAATCTTGAAATTTACTGAAGCCAGCCCTGTTTGACACCTACATTGACTGTGAATGGGTGAGAGACTAAGCCAACACTCATGATACACGCAGTGATCTTGAGATAAAACTATGAGGAATCAATGAAAATTTGGAGAGTATTTCCCTTTCGCATATCTCTATTGATTGTGTTGAATGCTTTTGTCAAGTTGACAAAGTCCCATTGCTGTTCCCTAAACTTCTCTTGCAATAGTCAGGCTATAAATATTATATTGATTGTGCTGTATTCCTGATGGATATCTATGCTAAGTTTTTGGCAGCATCACATCAGTGAAAGAATAAGTGCCGAATCCAGAGGACTTGTTCAAGGACTTTCCCAGACACAACCAGGAGAGAGAGAGTCTTCAGTTATTCCACAGTCTGACCCACTTTCCTTCTTATTGTACATGATTACCATCTGTGAATCCTTCATTGTCTGGAGAACAATTTCCGTTTCTCATATGATGACATTGTACTTGTGTAGTTGTTGGGTTACACAATAGCCACCATGCTTTAACAGTTCACCAAGTATGCCATGGGGTTTGGCTACTTGATTGTTTTTCAGGCTTTTTGGAGGCTCTGCAAACCTCATAGAATGTAGGAGGCAAGTTAAGTCCAATGATTTCAGAGAGCTGAGGGAAGTGATCTACAAAGGTTGGGTCAGAAGAATTTATGCAGTTAAGGAGGTATTAAACCAAACAACTAAGGAAGCTGGGTGTGTTTTTATATAAAGGCTTTCCTGTTGGCAGATCTCAATGGGATGAGAGCGCCATAAGTTGAGCTGTGAGTATGCCTCATTGCATCATAGATATGTTGATTGTTTGCATCTGCGTTATCTTGAATCCCCTATGCCATTAAGTGTTTTTTAGTCTGCGGACACTTCTTTGTAACTTTGAGCATAAATTTGCATAAGCTGCATACAGGTTTTCAGAGAATTGATTGTTGATAGCTGCAAGATGTACAGGTGTTTCTTTTGCAGCAGTTTTTTTTATTTTGGTGTTGTTATCATCAAACCAATCCTGATACCTGTGCTTTGATACGTCAAATATTTTGATTGTGGTATTGGGAAGAGTCTTGGAGAAGTCATTCCACATTGTGTTTATCCACTCTATGCTATAGTTTACTTTATGGTTCTTATTGTTAATCTAAATCAACTTACAAAGCTCATTGAGTTTGGGCTGGTTGTAGGATGAGCTGCGGTCTATTTGTCCTCTTCTGGCTTCTCTGCAGACAGGTGGGTTGATTTGAAAGCAAACAGTGGAGCATTCATGATGGGGATCTGTCCTGTAGTTGGCACCACAGCAAACTTAAGTTGAGGTGAAGTCTGTTAAGTCAGATTTTTTGTCATGATATGATCTATCACATGTCAATATTTTGATCTGGAATGCATCGACTGATAATGCCATCCCATACTTTGTAGATGGTGCCTACTCTAGCATTAAAGTTGCTGAGAAGGATCACTTTGCTGTTGTGTAAAATTAACAGAAGGTTCCGGTTGAGTTGATCATCAAAATTTTCTCACTTTGTCAGGAAAGGTTGATTTCGGGACTTACACGCTTTCATCTGTCAGAGGGATATGCAAAGTCTTGATGCACTCATTTATATCTGAGAAAATTCAGAGAGGCTTCTCATGAGGCTTGTCTTTATTCATCGAACAGAATGAGTTTAGATCAGCATAAAGGGTTTGATATATATTTTCAAAGCTTCATAGGCTATTGTAATAGATTCACAGGGAACAAAATATTTATAAATATCATTTTGTATAGAGCAGAAAGAATACGATTTGCTATTTTTTTAATAAATAAAAAAAATTTTGTTGTAAAACCTTGATGATAAATTGTGAGTGACCTAAAAACATATCTTCACGCCACCAAATAGAGCTGTCCTATCCATTGGGCAAACCTAGAACACAAAAATCCTTGGGGTACACTCCAAACTGAAAATAGAGTTGTTAGAATACAGCTAACAGCACAAGTGTGCGTGAAATTCTTGTGCAAATTTAAAGTTTCTTGAAACCCTTGCACCAATCCTGTCACCAAATGAAAATGTATCTTTCTCTATCATTTTGAGCTGTTACAAGATTCAGATTCTTCTTCTACAATAACCTCAACTTGGAAACAGAAATTCTGGTCAAGATAATATAAGACTTGGGGTTTTTTTTTCATCCAATTTCACTTTGCTTTGAAAATTTAACCATTTAAATTATGTAATTGAAATACATTAAAGAGTCATTAATTAATAGTGCAGCATTGAGTTCTAACAAACACTTACCACTTCAGATCTTGGTTATGTATTTTCAATTATGGACCAATCTAACAAATTATTCACCATTCAAGCAGTTCAAAGATTTGTCCTATTTGTCTTTTCAATTAAAGCCAACAGACAGAAAAATAGTCTGTTTATAAAAAGCTTTGGAAGAAACATAAGAAATATCATGTAAGAAAGTTATAAAGCATCAAATGCTATTAGCATTCGGCTTTTTATCGAATCTTCTTTTTGTTTTTCCCATCAATTTTTATCCATTTAGTTTTTGGCCAAGAAGCAAGTATTTTCTTGGGCATTTTTTTTAGTGAAATCAATATCAAGTACACACAGTAGTTCTAAGATATTTAGTGGAGGAATCTAGAAGCTCAATTATGGAGTGATCCAATTTTTGTTTTTGTTTTTGGTAAAAGAAGCCACAGCCAAGAAGAGCATGTAATAGAAAATAGATTCTCTCTAATATCCATTTTGAAGTCTCTCTGTTGTTCTCTATCAAACACACATGCATGTATCCCCTCACACATACACATCCTTCGATGCATTCATGTACATACAAAAATCAGAGGAGTAAAATCTGGACAAGCTAAAAAAATGTAGTTTTGGTTAACTTATAAGTTTTTTTGATAGTTTTGTTCCTTAAAAAATGATAACAATAATCTCCACTGCTCAAGTAGAGATTTGATTTTATGATGCGTTATTTTATAGACACTGTGATGTTTTCTTTATTATTTTCAAATGACCAATTTGATGTAAGTGGAAGTTTAGACATACAGGATTTTTTAGCAATTGTCTTCTAATAGGTCCATTGAAAGCTGTAATAAAAGCAATTTTGCTCATTTTGTCTTTGAACAGAAAGCCCTGACCATGTCATAACATAAAACAAGAACTTATTTTGAAATGTGGGTAGATTATGGAACTATCAGGTGAACAAATGTATCAGATTCATTCTGTCACCAATGGAGTAAATGAATGTACCATATAGACAGTCTTTATTTAGGAAAGATACCCATTATCCATTGAGACTTTGCAGGAATCAAGCACCTACATGGTGATAATGACCATAATTGAAACTTTTGGCAGCATGTAGTGTTGGGGGTAATCAATTAATGAGTTACTTCTATCACCTTTTATTTGGTAATGAACACTAAAACAGTCTTGACTTTAAAATAAAAATCATAAATGCTGCTGGACAGAAACCAAGGGATCAATTTAGCATAAACTTACATTGCAAATTGAATCTCCCACAAAAATCCTATTATGGGCGTAGATCTTCACAAAATAAAATTAAGTTTTTTGTAGACTTAATAAGGATGAAATGTTTAAATTTTCAGCCCTTTAGCTCAATTGGTACAGCCTGTATGTATGAAATATTCATAACTGGCTAGATAGACAGACACAAAGAGCTACTTGAAAACTAAAAAAATCTATGTTGACAACAGTGGTTGACAGTTTCTAATACAGATTGGGAAACCAAAACAAGAAGCAAGAACACATCAAGCATGACACCAAAGTGTAGGAAGAATATTGAAATGGAAAGATGAAATACATACAGGTAGACAGATAGTCAAAATAAGGCTCAAAAGTCAAAAAAGCTTTTTCTTATAAATGAAATTAAAAAATTTTAAAAGGGTTTTAGTGGAATACAGATTCCAATCTGCAGACAAAACAGTATAGCCAGGAGTGCTGGAACACACAGGCACATGGAAAAAGACATTCACAAACACATAAATACAAACAAACACATCAACATTTAAAAAAAGATAGAACCTTTCACCATCTTTGATGGCTATGGTTGGAAGAAAGAAAAGTTAGAAAGAAAGAAAGGTTAGAAAGAAAAAGAGAAAGAAAAAAAGGAAGGTAAGAAAGAAAGAAAGATTGGTTAGAAAGAAAGTTTAGAAAGAAAGAAAGGTTGGTTAGAAAGAGAGATTAGAAAGAAAGGAAGAAAGAAAGGCTGGTTAGAAAGAAAAGTTAGAAAGAATACAGTGAAAGTGAGAGGAGAAAAATAATGGAGAACACAAAAGAAGTTATTCACGAAGAAATGCAGTGAGAAAAAATAAGAAATATTAAAAGAGATATGCAGAAAAACTAAGAAAGCATAAAGAAAAGAAAAACATAAAAGAGAATGAGAAAGAAAAAGGAAGTAATTCTGGAAATAAAAAAAATAAAATTTGTGGAGAAAAAAAGAGAAAAAATATTAAAGAAGAAAAAAAAAATGAATGAGAAGCCCATCTTCATTCGTATTCCTCAGAGAATGAGCCAGCTTAATCAATTATGATAAATCATAGAGGAAGCAAAATTGAGGCTCATGTCTTTTGTGGTAAATGAATCAATTAATTTGCTGGTATTTACGGGAATGTAGGAAATATTGGTGTTCAGATTGTCTGGAAAAAATAAGAACAATCTTTGACAGTCAAGTTTCTGATTCCTTGAATGCAATTGCGAACAGTATCAGGAATAACAAAAAAGTACCTAGAGAGTGCATACTCCTGCCAACACTATACACTAACTAAAAATTGAATGAAAATCAGTTCATCTATAACTACAGTGCAGGGGAGATAACTGTAAGTTTCATTTTTTTAAATTTTCAGACTAATGTCTTAGTATACGAAAAATATTTTTCAATTGAAAGAAAAAAAGGCCTAGATCCATCCCAAAATTGAATTACTTCTTTTCCTGCCTATAGCCACTCTTCCACAAAATATCATTGAAATTCATTGAGAACTTTCGTACATATTGTGTAGAAAAATATCAGGAAAACACAATTAAATGAAAAAAATGAAAAATATCTCTCAACTGGAAAAAAGTGAAAAATATCTCTCAATAAGAAAAAAAAAACAATCCTGGATCCATCCCCAAATTTAATCAATTCTTTTATAGTGCATGATGTGCACTTCCACAAAATGTCATTGAAATTCAAGAATTTTTGAAGGACAAGTTTTGTATGGACAAACAGCCAGGAACGAGTGAATATATATACCTATTCTAACTTTGTTAGTAAGTAAATAAGTGCCCTTACACTGGCTATGGTAACAGCTGTCCCCCCAATGGGTTTCACATGTCATAAGTTTATTCTTGTCTTGGAGTTCTTCAAGGTTTTTGCAACACATAAAATAGATTTAGAGTCAACAAGCACCCTAGGTGGCTCCAATTTTTTTAACAGAAGTAAAAAACGACAAAAAAGAAAATGAAAGAGACAGCTTCTTTTTCAGTGATGATTGTGAATACAAAATAGTCTTGTCTGTCTCTTCAGATATTGTCTTGTCAGCCATTAGACACAACTAATTGGAATAGTGACATGATATTCAAATTTAAATTCAGAGAAAGGATTGCTGTCTACATTTTAACTAGAACAATTTTCTTGGCGAAAGAAAACAGAAGACCTGAAAAGTTATTCTAAGTTAGAATTATGTGTACTAGTAAACCAAAACAGAGAGGGATCCACACGGGCCAGGTGGCAAAATACTTGATCGGGAGTTTTCCATTTAACTTTTCCATCTGGCACGGGCCTGTTACCAGCTTTTCATAGTCCTCTGCGTGTGTGAATGTGCTGGTGTACGCATTTGTGCATGGTTGGTCAGAACATTTGTTATTTGATTTATCAAGGTGTAAATAAGCAATATATTTTTTTGATAACTTTATTGAACAAAATACATTTGTTTCAAATATCTGTTTAATCATATTAATATATTTTAGATAAATTTATCCTTTAATTCTTTAATATTCCGGGAAATTTTTTGCATTATTTTAATTTCTCAATATTTGTCCCAAATTTTTCTTTCTTTTTTCTATCCTTTCAAAAATTTACAAGTTTAATCATCAAATTTTAGTTGTTTATACGACTTTGAATGTAAACAGATGTTTTGAATGTTGATTCCTAACGCTAAGAGGAATAATTTACCTTGGACTGGGCTTTTTCAAATTCTCAACATTCAAATTTTAGTATTACTTTAGGTGTTATTTTTTCTGTTAAGAATAGATTTCAATTGAAACTTTTTTCTCGTAAGTTGTTTTTCAACAATTTCATTTAAATATTGAACATGATCAAACTAATGCAGCAGAGCATTGCATTGCTGTTCTGTGCAATTTTAATTTCTCTTATTGAGAATCAAGAGAATTCTCTGCGTTACTCAAGCTGAAAGGTAGCTATAAATGGCTGAGGATTGTTTGTAATGAAGGCATATCCAACAGAATAAAACATTATTGGATTCTCAGTGAGAAGTTATTTTTCATGCCAGAAATGAAATTGCTTTCTACTGTATTCTTAGTAGTCCACTGTAAAATGCCTTTTTTTAGATCATCATCATCATCATCATCATCATCATCATCATCATCATCACCTGTCGTTAGATATAGACCTTCCTCAGGATTCACATATCTCTCTATCATGAGCACCACAGAGCAAATATTTTCTGAACCTGTCCAGTTTGTTTTGCCATCTTTTATTCTGCTGGCCTCAATCCCACCTTTGATCTCTGGGATCCATGTTGTGAGTTATGATAGTCATCCTGCCATTCTTGCCATGTGACTAGCCCATCACCATTTGAGTTTCCTAATGGTTTTTATGATCTCTCAGACACTTGTTTTTTCCCAACTATACTGTGCTGTTTTGTGCATGATTCTCTCATGGACACATTGCATGATTCTCAGTTGGTTTAAACATAGTGGCACCGTCAATCGGAGAGATTATCATTTTGTTGTTGCATTTGTTGATGTTGGTTAGATTCTATGTTTCAGCTCCATAGGTAACTATCGAGAGGATGCATTGGTTGTATACTTTTCTTACTAGGACTAATGGGATTTTCTTGTTCTTGAAGGTTGAGCTTGCTCTACTGAAGGTTTGCTATTCTAAAGTGATTCTTCCTTTGATTTCTTCTTCTTTTGAGGATTTCATGGAGATACGCAGATGTAGTGGTCTACTTTCTCCAGCTTTGCACTTTTAGTCTTGATTGTTGTGTATTTATTTGCAACATATGAAAGATCTTTATTTTGCTGGAGTTCATATGAAGGCCAACTTTCTTGCTTTCTTTATCCTATTTGTCTAGCATTAGTTGAAGGTCCAGATGGTTCTCTGGGGTAAAGAATAATGTCGTCTGCAAACCTGAGGTTCTTCACGTATTTGCCATCTATTCTGATCCCTTTATTTTCCCAGTTTAGGTATTGGAAGATCATTTTGAGGCAGGCTGTAAAGAGTTTGGGTGAGCTGGTAACACATTGTCTTACCCCTTTGGAGCTGAAACGGTTCAGAGTCTCTATGTAGTTTAATGGAAGAGTCGCTGTGATGGTATATATAGCAATACTCTGACCCTTATGGAGTGATAGCTTCAATAACGTTCTTGAAGTTTTTTAATGCTACAGCAAGTGGCATTTTATATTCAGCTGCTTTCTCTTTTAGTTGATTTATTGAATGGAGATGGTCCATGGTCAAATAGCTTCTAAAGCCAGCTTGTCTCTGTGTTTGCTTTTCGTCTAGCATTTAGGTGATTTAGTAGATGATAACTTTGGTAGAGATGCAGTTGAGTAAACTTATTGATCTGTAGTTGGTGAGGTTTTTCCGGTTTCTTCTTTTATATAACATTATTATGATTGCAGAGTTCCAATCTTCTAGGTCTCTCCTTTGTTTTAGGCATATGTTGAATAAAATGGCAACTTTTTTAGTGATGACCTTACCAGCTTTTTTGAGTAGATTGACGGTGATATTATCTGGTCCAGGAACTTTTCCTTTTCTGTTTGTTTGATGGCTTGAGCCACTTACCATAGCGTAATTTCAGAGAAGTCCTCAAAGTGATTGCTTGCGTCTTGCATATTTTGTTTTTTGTTTTGTGTTCCTTGCTTGGAGGGGTTGGGTTTTTGGTAGAATTTTGGGGTATGTTCGATTATCCAGTCCCTGTTTTGTCGTTAGTTCTCCATATTTTGCAAGTACACTAGTTATTCATTTCCATCCTGTATTAAGAGTTTTGTTAATAGCTTTGAAACCCCGACCTTTTTCAAAAATTGTTTTGATGATTGCTGTTGTGTATCTTTTTTTTTGTCATCTCTTCATTTTTTTGGAGAGTTTCATTTAGTTTGGTTGCTTCAGTTTTCTCTCTTGCTATTGTCAGTGGCTTGAGACTTCTGCATTTTACTTGGATGTTTTTGGTTTCATCTGAGGTTTTACTAATGGTCTGTGTGTTCTTCAATTTAAGCATAGTGGCATCTTCAATCAGAGGCTATTAATTTGTGGTTGAATTCGTTGATGTTGGTGTCATTCTTTTTTTGTCCAGTAAGAAGTTCGTTTCTATTTTACAGTTCAAACATTTTCCTGCATTCTTTGTGGGTGTTAATTTAAATTTTACATCATACCATTCTATAACCGCTTCCTACATTGACTTGATTTAGGACCTGGATATCTTTTGTCCACTAAGATGTAGTCTATTTTGTTCTTGGTTTTATGGTTGGAGCTCTTCCAAATCCATTTTCTATTGTTTTTTTCTTGAAGAAGGTTTTCATGATTTTGAACCTTTTTGAAGTGCAAAGTTTACAAAGTTTTCATCTCTCTTGTTCTGTACTTTATATCTGAACTTGCCGATGCAACGTTCATTTCCTTGTTCTACTTGTGCGTTGAAGTTTCTCATGATGACATAGGAATATTTTCTGGTATCTTGGAATAGGGAGTTCAAGTCAAGTTGTCAATGTTCTCTGTTTCTGACTGCAAAGTGGGAGTGTAGACTTGGATGATCAGTCAGAGACAGCTTTGAAGGCAACTTCGAGTTCCTTATTGATGAGAAAATCTACTCCACTTTGTTTTGCTCTCTCTTTTCCACAGTTGTAAAGAAGTTGTTTGCTCTTTACTTTACTTTATTCAATTCTAAAAGACAGGCCATCCTAATTAATTTTCTAATTTTAATTGTCTATTATTTTTCTTATTTTACTAACTACCAAGTACCATGTATAAATATATATATATAATTTATAATGCTTTTTTCTTTTTTCATTTTGTGAGAATACAAAAAAAAAGAAATAAAAAACAGATTTCATCCATTGTTAATGATGTTTAATCATAGCGTTCAATATTTGACAAAGTAAATAGAGCTATTAATAAATAAAAATAAGATTTGCAAGGAAAAATCTTTGTATTTCTTATATATACATATTATACATACATATTATATATACATATGATTAATTTAATAGACAATATGGAAACACTATACTTGTGAAACTGGATTGAATTTATTTCCGTTACATCTTTCAAGAGACTGTCTGCTCTTGTTGTCTAACAGCTAATGGGAAAAATGATAAAATTTGCAAATAACAAGATATGGAAAGGGAAAGATGATGCAAGGTTATTGTTCTTCTAAATTTGTTATCTTAAAAAAAATAAATGTCTTTGTGTCAAAGTTGAGATCATTTGTGAATAAGTGAAATTGAGAAGGGTTTTGTGTGGGTATATATGTAGTCTAGTCTAGTGACTCTTATTGAGAAATACATACAGTGTTTGTAAGTGTGTGTTGTCAAAGGCATGTTGTGGGGTAGGTTGTGGCTACATCGTTATCTTCTGTGAATATGAGTGTGGGTAATCCAAGATTTTACATAAGTGTATGGTGAGTATTTTTTTAATCTATTTTGATTTCTTCAAGATGTGTTGAATTTATATTTGGTTTTTGTACTAACCTGTTGGGAGAAAATGTGTCCGCATTGTTATTTTGTGGTGTTAATATGTGTAAAGGTAATCTAAGATTTTTGAAGGGAGTAGGTAGTGTATTTTTTATCTAATCTATTGGAAAGGAGAGATGTGAATTACCCTCACACATATTCACATGGCAAAATACCAATGCAGATAAATCTCATCCTTTTTCTCACTATATGTACATACATATATACAAATGGATAATAGTATTCAACAGAATGATAGAGAATGACAACTTGGGAACTAAGTTTTTGCTCAGACTGAATTACTTATGGTAGTGAGATTATGGTATGGATGCAATTTTATGGGTGCCGTGTGTGTCTGAATAGTTAAATCAATGAGAGCAGGCTTGGTTTAAAAGTGTTTTCATAAACCATTTAGGGTCATATACTACCTGAGGTTTACTTTTAATTTTCCGATCAACACTTTTCGCTCACAACCATAATACAAATAATTCAGTCCAAACAAGAACTTTGTTTCCAAATTGTAATTCTTTATCATATATATATATATATATATATATATATATATATAAATGAATAAGTGTACATAGAGAATTCAGTTCTTTTCAGTGACTCTAAGTGGTGCAATTGTCACTGAGAAGAACTGAATTTCCTATGTACACCTATTTACATATGATCTATCGCTGATACTGAGCACTCTTCATGCATAGATAACTCAACCCTCAAAAAATAATAACAATATGTATATATATATATATTAAGTTGGTGCAAAAATCATAACCATTTTTCACCATCAACTTCAAAGCAGTATATCTCAGCTAAGAATAAAAATATCAATTGAAATAAAAATCTTCAATTTACTCATTGTTGTCAACTAGAAACAAGTCCATTTATTCTGGTAGCTATCGGAGAGAAGTCTGATAAGTAAGCTGGGGCAGGTAGAGTTTCATGGTTTACTTTGTTCAATTTCTGCACAATCATTTGCGTGACATGCAATTGAGCTTTTTTACTTTTCATTCAATTGCGTGATATATTAAGCTCTTTTGCTCTTCTAATTTTAAGGGTCTCATCTCTATTTTGAAATTTTTGGAACCAGAATTGAACCAAACATTTGTTGATGATGCTTTGGCCAAATATTTGGTTGATATTACAAATAGTGCCCATTGCTCAACGACCCATTTGGAACTCGTGCAACAAAATTGCTTGAATTTGTCTTTTCTCCAACTTTGATTTGACAACCTCAACTGAACTAGAGTAAATCGTGAGAAGAAAATGTTCAGCTGAGATAAATTCATGTTTTAAAATGTTATACTACTTGAACATAGTTAAATAATTGTCTATTCCAAAAATTGGCATCAAATTTTAAATCATTAAAAAACGCAATTATTTTTACACTGATCTAATATATATATATATATGTGTGTGTGTACGTGTGTGTGCTTTCATGGGGGTGTGTGTGGGTGTATTTTCTCACCTATTTTCTATCAAAATCATTTATTGGAATGATTTGCTTGTTTTTCTGAAAGCTTTTCTTTTTCCCTTCGTAAGAAGAAAAAAGTACAGCCCTCTTGTGAGTATATTGGGCTTCTGATCAACAATGCAACTGACTGCACTCACTCAACTTATTTGTCTTGACTAAAACTCATTTCACTTCTCTACTTCATTCCTTCTGTTTTATTTCTAAACTTATTAAAGGCCCAAACATTAAGAGAAAAGTCACAATTCATCTTGATATAATTAGAAGCCTGTTACAGGTCAAATGTAAAGCACTAGACTCTGTATAAGGAGATATGTGATAATTTTAGAGTCTGTAGAATAAGTAGAAACATATAGAGGATTGTTAAGTAATTAGAATCCTATATTGTAAGGGGATATGAATACTGCTGATAATGATGATGATAGTCTTCAGTTGGAGCAAGAAGTTGTAGTTGCTAAAGATGGTGTCCACCACATGGGTGAGTTACCAACCATATACTGACATTAGTTGAAAAAAAAAGAAGTGGCTGGTCCGCCATGATTCCTTTGTTAGAAGCAAGAGTTCTATGCACTATGTTTGAATATGGACAAAAAGATTAAACAGAGTTCCTAATTGAAATGAAAACAAATGCAAACGTTTTGACAAACAATAATGAAATTTGATGATTCGACAAATAAGACATGTATAATCAACATTATAATCAGTGCAGAAAAAAACATATGAAAATAAGGAAAATTGATCATAATAGGCCAAATAAGGAAAAATAGACATGAAGGAGGAGATATTATCAATGGAAAAATCATATCAGTGGCTCGGTACCATAGGCAATGAAATACATCTGAATTTATGATTGCCAAAAACAAACTTGAGGGCCATTCTTGACATGGAAAAACACACAACAGGAAGATAACTGATTCAGAAGTTAGGGCAAAAAAGTGATGGTCACTGGAAGTTAGTGCTCTTAAATACAGGGGTTAAAGAAAGTGAGGTATATCATACGTGGCTAGATTTGAGGTTTTGTACTTAAAGCTAATACTTATTTATTTTTGTAGTTAATTTGGACATAACACATAGTATTCAGTGTAGTACTGCTCTGCATCCTTGGGAATAAGGTAATTCTTATGGCTGCATCCTTTGTTTACATCTTTCTGTGAATAATTTGAAACGTTTTTGTTTATGAAGTTAGATGGATCAAGACACTGAGTAACCCAGCTGTTCAGAAGTGAAAAAAAGATGGATAAGCTTCCCTGAAGAATTGTTATCTAAGGTGTTCAAATGACGTGATGATGGAATAGTTCACAATGAAGACTATCCCAATAGTGAATTCAGTGGTGACAACAGAAGTGATAATGACTTCAATCATAAGGATAGATCAAGGGGTGTGTCATTGCTAATGCTGGTATGGCACAGACAGCTGTGAACAATTTGAATTTGTGAGACATATGGTGATCCAGAGATTGTATTGGAATGTGGTCAGGTCTCAGGGTTCAATGGGTTAATTTTTGGTACAAAATAAGTGAAGCTTATCAGCCATTATTCACAAAATAGAAAAAGAATTATCCATTTGTAAAACAGAGTTAACAGAACTTTCTATAAATAACACGCAGGCAAGCAACTTCATATAATAGATTGTCAGAATTTGTGGCTCAGGTGCTTTATTATTATTTGACAGACATTTTCACTTCCTCAAAAGACATTTTTGCTCAAGTACTTTTTTTACACCATTTATATTAGTCATTGGTAATTTTTTATTGCTTTTTTTTTTTTTTCAAAAGTTAAGAGAATGTTATGAGTGGAGAGCATTTTTGTGTGAAAATACAAGCATTCATATGATAGGTATTTTAGATTTTGCAAGTATATAAATGTGGCCATGTTTGTATCAATTTGGCTCCATTTTCAAGTAGCAAGCTTTACCAGTTTAATTGAGCTGTTAATTACATTAGTTTTGTAAAATTCCTTTTCCCCTTTAGAAAATAAGCAAATTATTTTTCATTTATGGTAGAAAGCAAAACAATCTGAAAGTTTTTATGCTCAATTTTGTATATACAAAAATATAGCTGAAATAGACTACAAGCTTGATGTATAAAAGGCTGTGAACAGCTCAGTCCTTGCAATCACCAACTGCTACCGGCAGTAACTAATTAGATGGACCCTTTAGTACAAAGAACAACTGTAGCCCTTAAGTAAAAGTTACCCAGTTTACACATCAATGCTCAAACTACTTGAACACAGTAACAAAATAATACTGAGACTGATTGTTTAAAATCTCCTTTTTCAAAAGAATAAATTTCCTTCCCTTTTACAAAGTCAGTAAATTATTTTTCATTTCATATTGTTTTGCTTTCAACCAAAATCAAAATGCCTCTGAAATCATGAAATAGTTTCAAAATTTTTTATTGTCTTTGTAATCAAATTCTTCACTAAAAATCCTTCGTTAATCTTTTCACAGAATTAGATTAGACTTAATTTTTCTTTGAAGGCATCCAAAATTTATCATACAAGCTCATTACCAAAATACAGGGAAAATTGTGAATGTTATTCAATTTTTAAATACTTTTAAATTCAGTGTTTGTCAAGTGTATGTTAAGATAATGTCATGCAGAAGACAATGAACAACTAAAGATTCTTCACTGGGCTCAATGCATCTATCAGTTGTGGGAAATGGAATCGGCTAAGCAAGTTCAAACTGTGACTGAGACAATGTGTTCACTTTGCAGTAATCCCTAGGAGGCATGAATCCATCTCTTTCCTACCCAACTATAGATAAAATAGCAGGAGGGATGAATGAGGCCACTTCAGGTACTCATTGCCTCTAAGTCTATTTTCACACATCGCAAACCTTGAAGAAAAGACAGAGAAACGTGGAGAAAATTAGTCATATGTGATACACTGGCAGGGATAGCTTCACTATTGCTTGGGTAAGGTCAATATTTCTTTATTTATCTTTATTACAAATCTCTAGCATTGCTAGATTCCATAATACCTGAAGCTGTCAGTCATCACTCGACTGAAGCATTTAAATCAAGTAGAAGCTTCAGGCATCGAATGTCAGACGTATTTGGTTCCATTCTGCATGAAGACTAAAATTATCTGCAGGCATAAAAGTTACAAATAGCACTTGTCATTTGTGATTGTAGCTACTTGAGGTCGATGATGAAACAGTATTGGAGGCAGAAGAAGTTGAATTTGATATCATGACTAACGCAGTATTATTAGATTAAAATTTTCCTGTCATCATCGAAAGCAAAGATTGAAGGATAAAAGTGTTTTGTAGAGTTGGAAATAAACTGCTATAAAACACTCAGAGAGTGCATACCACTGCCAACATCATTGTCACATAAAACTGAACAATCAGATAACAGACATCAGATCATGCCGTAAGAAAATCTTGTTATGATATTAGTAGCAGGGAAAACAACTCTTATGCAACTAATACATTTTATGTCTTTCATCTTGATGTCATTACTGTGTTATTACATCTGAAAAGCCGGGAAATTATCTCAGGTAACAAAATCACAAAATCCATCTGGAAATTTAATCTGTATTCCCTTGTTCCATAACCCACTTTTTCACAAAATATCATTGAAACTCATTTTTTTTATAGATATTGTATGGACAGAATGATTCACGGACAGACAAACGTGGATGAATATATAACCTCTATCCAACTTAAAAATTAAAAATGAAACTGTCTGTGTTTGAAACTGTCAACCAAGACTGTCACCAAAACTGTCAACATAGGTTTCTTCTGTTTACAAATTGGTCTGGCTAGCTGACTGGCTATGCATATATATTATGCATACAACAGAGCTAGAGGACTGAAAATTTAAGCATCCTTGAAAGGTCTAGATAAATTTTTTTGTTTCTTTCAAATCCCTCCCAAATAGGTTTTGGCCCCTTAGTTTGAGTCTGGCAACATTCACGCTTGTTTTTTAAAAATTCAGACTATAATAATGATAATATGATCACTGCCCAACAAAAGGCATGAGAAGTAACTTATTCATTGACCCCTATTACCAATTTTTAATTGATCACCCCAGCACAGCATGCCGACCAAAGACATTGGTTATGTGATGGTTTCTGTTCAGTGACTAACCAGACCCGTATTCTGTTTTTATTTTAGGTTGATTAAACTGCCTTTCTATCGAAATGAATGATAAATGATTATTTCTCATGAATATGGTAACCCATCTTATCTTTGTTCTTGGTTTTTGAAGAAGTTCTCTTCAATGTCTTCATTAGTTATGTTAAATGGATTTTCTGACAGTGCTATTTTTTCAATAATAAAACAAACTAAAACTAGTCACTCAATAGAAACTGTCACATGACCAACATCTTTTGGCAATATGTCTTGTAGACACTGATCGTTAGAAAAAATTTGGAAAAGAGGTGATCAATTCACAAGTAATGTCATTTGGTTTTGGTTTGGGCAGTAATCACTAAAACAGTCAGAATTTTCAAAAGATAAGCAGGCAGAAACTTAGGGCTCAATGTAGCACTGTAAAAAATATCTCAGAGTATAAAGTCTTTATATTCAAGCAAGGAATCCCAGCATTGCCTGGGGAGAAGAAATCTCAAATTCAACAATAAGAGTAAAGAAATAATGTCAAACTGTACACCAAAGTGTGTGTGGGCCTGCCGGGGTTGAGCAAAAAGTTATTTTATCCCAGGACAATGTCAGAATAGAATTTTTCACAGATGAATATTAGAATTTAATATCTTCCAATGATGAAGCATTGAAATTTAGCATTATCCAGTGCTTGGGCATCAGAATTTAGCATTATCCAGTGCCCAGGCATCAGAATTTAGCATTATCCAGTGCCCAGGCATCAGGATTTAGCATTATCCAGTGCCCAGGCATCAGGATTTAGCATCATCCAATGCCCAGGCATCAGGATTTAGCATCATCCAGTGCCCAGGCATCAGTACCCAGATGTTTGAATTCGAAATATTGCAGATACCAGGTAATGGATATTACTGATATTAAATTAATCCAAAAATATAAATTAAAGAAAAAAATTTGATGTCCTCTCATTCTGTCTTTAACTTCAGCGATTTGATTATTAGGATGATCTCCCTTGATTTTAGCAAAGTGATTTGCAATATACATATTCAAATTCCAACTATTTGATTATTCTAATTACCTTCTTTGTTTTTGCAAAATGACTTGCAATTATCACAAATATTCAAAAATCTCTCCAAGAGCCATGTGATAATAAACAGTGTAATGAGAAGAGATCGTTTAAAATAAGTTTCTATTTAATATAATGCAACTCATAATCATTATGTCAGATCACATATATCCATTTCTTAATAAATGATTGTCGTGTTGAAAGAAGTGGATTGACTGAGAATAAATGAGATGAAAATTTGGGCCTTTGCATTACTGGCTGTTTAGCTCAATGGTAAGAGCATTACTATGTTGAATGGCAGGTTTGATTCCTGCAGCAACCTTCTTCTTTCATTGTTTTTTTCTATTTACGTTGTCTAGCGTGAATGATGTATTAACCATGTGATGACGGGAGATCAAATATATGTATATATATATATGCTAGACATCTAAAAAAACTTTGTAAATGGACATCATTTATGCATCCATTACTATTTCAGTACAAATTTATATTATTCAAACGTAAGTACATTATAATCTATTTTTACGGACAATTTCCTCCTGATGCAATTCATATTTCAGTTCTTATTGGTCTACGTGATATCTGCAGACACGTACTTGTCTAAATGTGGAAATACATTAGCCTGACTAAACTTCAAGTGCATTTGCATCTAGACATATATCTATGCATATATTAAGTTTAGTTTCTATCAACGTGACAATTATGTATTGAGAAATCGATACTGTCACATTTAGAGAAACAAATAGAGCAGATATAGACTGTGAATAAGTAAAAATGAAATTTTGGAGTAGAAAAAGTTATTTGAACCTTCGCATTACCAGCGGCTGTGTTGCTCAGTGGTAAGAGTAATACTACATGGACTTTTTTATGTAGATTTGTAGATACATATCTTCAGAAGAGATGACTTCCTCAACCTCTTCATGAAAGTTTTATGTAAAAAAGAAATGTAACAAGGTAGAGGAAGTAATTTCAATTCAGATGATGATGAGAATAAACATTGAAATATTAACAAAATCACCTATGTCTGTTATTTGTAATTTATCGATTATCAATATATCATCATCATCATCATCATCTGCTGAACAAACCTTTTTCCCATCTTCCATGATAAATGTGATTGCACTAATCTCTTTCATGTCTTGCTTGCTAACTCTTCTATCTAATCTCTCCATCTTGAGTCTGGTTTTTTCCTACTGTGTATTCTGTCCCACAGGCACCAATCTGTAAACCTCTTGCTCTATCTGTCGTCCCTTCTTCTCTCTATGGGCCCAGCCAATCTTCACTTTTACTTGACTGTTTAATTACTGTTTAATTTAATTAGTCATTTTCCTCACCAACAAAATAAAAATAGAAATAAAAATCTTTGGCCTTGAAATTCATAACATTTGGCTCTAATATCTTGTTCAGCCATTTTCAAATCTTCTGTCCACAGTTCCCTCAAATGTTCTCTTTGGGTTCGAGGGCCTGTCTATCGAAATGGGATAAAGATCAAAAAGATACATAGAAATTTCCATTAATCATCATTGTCATCATGGAGAATGACTGAGAGTCATTTTTATCCTTTATCACACGCACAAAAGAAACACCTCTTCTTTGATGCATGCAAAAATGCTGAGAATTAAAAACCAAAGCCAAATGAAGTACTTGTGAAGGTTTGTTTTCTAAGATTGCATTGATCAAACGTCAGCTATGATTTATTCCAACTATGTTCAAAATATTCTCCTCAACGACAACCCCAGATTCTTAATTTTGAAGTCAGCAGGACATGTTCTGAGAACATGAAAGGTATCAATATGTCAGACATTAACCCATTAATAGCAAGATGTGGTGGAGAGTAATAGATATCCATTGTAATGCAAAAGCCCTTGTCCACTGCAACTTAATCCATCGCAAGTTAAAAGCTCTGAGTCACAAATAGAACTGAATTGCCATCAATCACCATTAAATGGATATTCTTTTGAGTCAGCCATAGGAATGCAATGACAGAAATTCCCATGCTTTGCGTAAGGGCTGTTGAGGACTCTTTCATCAAATATTTGATTTTATATTTAAACAGCATTTTTTTTCATGAGTTAACAAATATTTTTCATGTCGTCATCTTTCAGAAAGAAATGGTAGTTTAATTGCTGAACTCTTGTGAAAATTTTAGAAACCATGAACCAAAACTGTCAACAAAGGTTTCTTCAGTTTTTGAACTGATTTAGCTGAATGGCTATGTATGTTTTGTGTCAGGGCGCCAGATATAGCGTTGCTAATACATTAACATATAAATAACCAGAATTGATCTAAGGAGATGAATCCCGGTGAGTAGCGTATTCATTGCTTAAGCACAATAAAAAGGTTAGTACACAGTCAGCTGGATTGTTCACAAATCAAAGAAATAAGAACAAACAAAGAAGAAAACAATAGTGCCAGGTTTAATTCATGAGTGAATTAAAATAAACAAGGACCGGAGTTTCTACCGACACAAATATGTAGAGGGATCTACCAGGATAAAGATGTAGAGATAGGAAAGATGAAGGGAAAAGGAAGGTCACTAAGTAAATGTGAGATAGAGTCTCTAGAATGTCCGTCAGTTTGGTCATCCTAGTTGTAGCCACTATGAAGTTATCTTAGGAAGTCCGACCTTACTACGCTGAGAGTGCTTAACTTGGATTGGATGTGTTCTTGAGATGAGTATGTAATGATGTGTGTGTAAGAACAAAGTGTATATAAAAATTATACTAACTATCCTAACTAAAGAGAGAGGAGAAGAGACAAGCTTACCTCGAGGCCGTCGGAACAGAGAGAGAGAGATTTGCTGCCACAGTTTAAATATGGTAAAGATAAGAAACAGCAATCTGATTGGCAGTTCTGTGTGACGTCAAAAGGGGAACAAGGAATTTACCATTTCTACAGAGATATAGGGGTTAGAAGTAGATCCTTTCCGAAGGGCAGATAACTCCGTATATGAATAATTTTCTTTAGCTGGAAAGGTGGGCACTACACATGTATATATGTAACATATGTGCAAGCCACACCAACATAGCTGCAGGGCTGAAAATATAAACATTCACTCCTAATTATGTCTAGAAAAGAGAGTTATTTCGTCTATTCACCCCCCCCCAACAGGATTTTAGTGGTGGGTTCAATTGGAAATGTAAGTTTATGCTAAATTTGTCCTCTAGTTTGTGCCCAGCAAGATTCATGCATGTTTTTTTTTCAATTCAGATATTTTTAGTGATCACAGCCCAACAAAAAATAACTTAAAAGTAACTTATTCATTCGTCATCCCTAACTTATGAAATAAGTACCTGCATTTTTGATCTGTGTCAAATTTTAGACAAATGAAGTGTGAAGTGAAGTTAAAGAATGAAATGTAGACATTTATGAACATTACAGACTGTAATTTATGTATCAAGCACAAAAGTGACAACATAGCTGGTGAGAAAAAGATAATAAAAATAATATGTATATCAGAATTAATAATTTTTACATTTCACACAAGAGATACTTCCCTTAAAAGACTATTTCATTATTTTGTTATTTGTAAGATAAAGATGATTGTACACAACAATATTTGTATCCAATGATAATTTCTCAATTGAATTAGTTTCATCCTGTATAAGTATTTAATTAATCACAATTGCAAAATTACTTGAAATGGGTCATAAATTTTTGACAGCAAGTGTGAACTAGTTTATCTTATAAACCACAATACCCGACTTTTTTTTACAAATTTATGTAATCAAATTCAGTGCTGTAACTGCTACATTTTATACAACTCTCGAGCAATTGACAGAACAATTTAAGCATAATTACTCGGAATATTTATTCAATGTGACATTTGATCAATTTAAACTCTTCTTTGCTTGATTCCACCAATTCCTCACTCTTTTTCTTTTATTCAATCTTGATAATCTGCCATCAACTTGACTTCCTTGTTACAAAGCCATTAATTACAAGTTAGATAAACACATTAGATTCAGTTCTCTTTTAGAATAAGCAACACTTGATAGCCATGTTGGCTTTTTGTTTTGTTGAACAAAGTGTGAACCAAACAAAATATTCTGTCTTCTCACTTACATAGGCCATGATTAAAGGACGTTTCTAGAATCAAATAAATCTACACCATAAACGCTAAGCAGAAAAACAATTCAAACAAGATTGCTTGCTGCCAGGAAAAAGCTCCACTCCAAATTCAACTGAAGATGATTACTGCAACTTCTGTACAATATAAAGAACAAATAAAAAGATTATGAAAATATATATTTTTTGTGTGAATGTCTTTATTAGGATGGAATAAATCTGTGTTTATCTCCATGACAAAGTTTTGTTAATACCAAAGATTTGTCAGTTCAGCTCAGAGAGTAAGACAGAGTACCAGCAATCAGTTGGTTGTGAGTTCAAATCACAGGAGGAAAATGTAGATTTTTCATATCAGTTTATATCCTTCAATGGGTCAGTGTTGCTTTTATTACAGTGGAAAAATAAATTCGACTCTCGTTTCTGAGATTGACAATAAAGCATTAAAGTGAAATAAGCAAGAATTATTTTTTTTAAATGAATTAATGGATAAATCATTATAATGATAATTAGGATTGTTTTTTCAAATTATCAAATTGATGCCAATCCACAAAACCTCAAACCTCTCCTCTTCATGCAATGATGGATTTGGGGAACAAGGTATATGGTAAGGCTGGGTGTGGGAACAAGGTAGAGGGTAGTGCTGTGATTTTGGGAACAAGGTATATGATAAGGTTGGGATTTGGGAACAAGGTATATGGTAAGGTTTGATTCTGGGAACTAGGTATATAGTAATATCTCAATTAGTAGACATTGAACATACAAAAAACTTGAAAACTGAGAAGTAGGCAAAAAGCCTTCCCTTGTGTTGTACCCAAGTTCTTCCACTATCTGCATGATTTTGTTTCTCTTTCAAATTTCATCAATGATACTATTTTCTGCTTGTTTGTATGTGCAACAATAATAACACTTTCTGATAAGTAAATTCTTTTCATATCTTTCATCATTTATCTTCTCCCTCCCATTCACCATTGCCCACATAATGAACAAGAGGTGCTTATGCTTGAATGGAAGCAAAGGAATTCAACCATCATTATGTCATTCTTTGTACTCCCTCACCATCTATGTTTACAATGTAATGAACAAATGCATGTTTGTAAGATATTGCTTATGCTTCACCATAACTGTCATTCATTTATTACTCCTTGCTCAAAAGTCTGGAGCCTAAAAATTGAGTCATAGCAGCAGTAGACCACAATAATATAGCCAGATAGCAAAGTATTCAAAACTGATAATAATATGAT
Source organism: Thysanoteuthis rhombus (assembly GCA_963457665.1). Taxonomy (NCBI): domain Eukaryota; kingdom Metazoa; phylum Mollusca; class Cephalopoda; order Oegopsida; family Thysanoteuthidae; genus Thysanoteuthis; species Thysanoteuthis major. The sequence continues at coordinate 32,629,231 of OY735234.1, read as the reverse complement.
AAGTAGTTTAATTTGCCTCTGTTGATAATATATATATATATATATATATATATATATATATATATATATATATATATATATATATATATATATATATATATATAAATAGTAGATTGTGGATTTGCTACACAAACTAGCTCATGTTTATGCCCTCTTTAGACCTCATTAGGCGAATCCTGATGAAGCCCAAAGAGGGCAGAAACATGAGCTAGTTTATGTTGCAAATCCACATTCTACTATTTATTTCCAGCTCTACTCTAAAACAACTCAACTTCATGAGTAAAATATTGTATGTATCGAGCACTCTATGAATTAAATCCATTACATCTCAGAAGTGGCTTTATATTATTGATATATCATTATATTATGTTATATTGCTAGCCTGATTTGTACCACATATACTGTGTGTGTATATATATATATATATATATATATATATATATATATATATATATAGATAGATAGATAGATAGATAGATATATATATATAGATATAGATATAGATATATATAGATATAGATATAGATATATATAGATATAGATATAGATATATATAGATATATATATATACATATAGATATATAGATATATATATTCCATATCTTAGTTGACAACACCCATGGAATTTCTACAGGTTCTCCTAATAATAATTAATGTTTGTGACTTTTTAGAAATTTTTTGTTTTGTCATCCATCATCTTCCCCATTCATATTTGTATGAATATGGTACACATTTGCTTGGACTCTTTCTATGCCTTGAAGTGTTTGATGTATGTCTGTTATGCTTTTTACTAGTTTTATTATTTTTGCATTTTTCTAAAGCTGACAACATTTCATTTTTTTTTATATTATTGATTATTTACTTGCTTATACTTTCTTTGGCTCTGATGTTGACTGCTGTGACATATCACATGTTCAAGTGGGCACTTTTCTCTATTTGGTTACAATGGACAATTTTTTTTTCTCTTCCTTTTCCTCTTATTTATTATCATTGCTATAGTGTTGCACATCATATGACTGTGTTTTAATGTTGGTTTGAGGGGGAAAAAGATCCCAGGAGAAGAGTTGTAGGCTCATGATGAATTATTGACTGTGTTGCTTAAAAATAGACAACATAAAAGCTTTAAATCTTTGTATAAATAGACTGCATATATTACTTATTTGAAACTGTCAATCAAATTTTTCAGTTTTCTTTCAATTCTTATTGAAAATGAGTTTTTAGTCAGGGTTTATAGTCAGGGTTCAATGTGTGATGTAAGTTTATGCTGAATTGATCCCTTAGTTTGCATCCGGCTGAATTCTTGCTTTTTTTGAAAATTCTGCCTTTTTTTTTAATGATCACTGCCAAAAAAAGGCAAGAGATATAACTTATTCATTGATTGCCCTTTTTCCCAATTTTTGAATTGATCACCATCAACATGGTATGCTACCAGAATACTTTGGTCACGTGACAATTCCTTTTCAGTCTTATTCAGAGCTTATGTTCGAGTCAGTCGATTTTCTGAAGTATTCTGCTCCATTCTGAACTCGTCTTGGACTCACGGTTGACTTCTAGTCAAGTATTGCTCATTAAGATGATTATGTTTTTGACGAATAAATTTGATCAGATTTTTATTCCCTCTCTGAAAATACCTCAAAATGCAAAAAAAACAAACCTTGTTCGTGTGTGTGTGTGTGTGTGTGTGTGTGTGTGTGTGTGTGTGTGTGTGTGTGCGTGTGAGAAAGAGAGAGAGAGTGTGCAAATGAGAGAGTTTTTGTAAAAGTTAAGGCGTAGACCCTAAATATATCAGAATCTCGCAACAAATATACCAACACAACAGTTCATTTATTAAGCAACATAAAGACTCTGAGCCCTTTCAACTCAAAAAAGAGCAAGCACGAGTAACCATAATCGTAAACTATAAACAATGAAACATAAGCCAATCATATACTCAAATGATTACACACTCTAATAATACAAACCAAATTAAATTCCTACAATGTGTTAAAAAATTTTTATTAAAATATCTGTAATCAGTTTTTTACTTATCAACTATAGACAACTGATCCTCAACTTTATTGATCCCTCACAAACAGTATAAAGTCTGCTTTAAGTACCCCAACATTATTTTATTAATACCATTTGATTTAGATATAAGTTGTGCTTATGTATGCAAAATATGAGGGATGTATCTGGGCTACACTCTTAGATATAAATAAAAACATAGCGTAACATGTTTTATGCATTACAAAGCAATGGATGTTGGCTTTTATGTATATAGATTATTATTTGACCCTATTTGAATGATACTAGTTGACTCCTTGGACTTTTTGAGTCATTGTAATGACTTCGCTAATCATAAAATGACTGATTGTATTGGACAAAACAGTAAGAGTAGTAATAAACATATCTAAGTGCAAATTAGATCAACATAAATTATCGTTGTAATAACACATCTGATGTACGATAATTAATGACCGCTATCTACAATAGACTGGTTTAATCACTGCTGCTAGGTTTAGGTTATTCTTATCATTTATCTGCACTTGGACCCAGCCCTAACCATTCATAGTAGAAACTTGGAATTTTTCTCTTACACCCCTTTCAATGAGTAGGGAATATGTTGTTTTTAGAAAATTCCCTGTCAAAATAGGTTTTTTTAGGGGGACTCCATTTACAATGAGGATTTATGACAAATTGGTTGCTTAGTTAGTATTCATGATTTTATTTCATTTTTTTTAATCATAAATTCATTGTTCAAACCTTACTGGCAGTATTTTCAACAAGGTAACTTGATTTTACCTCTGTCACTCTTTGATTTATAAGGTAAAAAGCAGCATTTATAGGTGGCGGTAATCCATAGTTTCCCTTGGAATGCTTGTATTATTATTTTTATAATTTCTATCATCAATAATAAAGGTTCTGCTTTTTGCTGCAATAGATATTGTAATGAATAACTTCATGATAAACGAATCAACCTTATTTGAAATCTATTTTTCCTTGGAAGACCATAATTCTGATGATGTCTGTGGCTATGCAGAGACTTGCATAGAAACCTGTGCGTAGATATCTTTTTTAAAATGGGAGGGTCATTGCAGAGAGACAATCTGAATCTCTTGGCCTCCAAGGTTGTTTTCCAGTGATATGATGAGATGTGACCTTTTTGGCCTTTTGACTGCAGGGCCTGCCATAAAAGGTACAGTTTGACACCAGTCTTTCATGGGGGCTCAATTCCTTTTTTGTCTTTGTCAGAGTAACCTTCTATTATTTGGACTCTCTCTCCCCAACCTGATGAGGTCGATGAGGCTAGGACTGAAATTCCTTATTGTTTATCACTGTGAACTTGAAACAAATCAAAACAAAACACAACAAGGGTAGAGGGAATAGAGGTAGTATATAAATGCCCCCCCCACCCATTTTCCCAATAGGAAGGATTTTAGAGATAGACTTCTAAGGTCAATAAAAAGACATCCAAGTAAGGTTGAAAAAGAATTGAGACTCCTCGACAGAATAACAAAAGGTTGGATTCTAAAAACCTTGTACTGTGACTATCATATGGAAAATCACTCAACTTTTAACCCAAAAGCCTAGTCTGACCACAGATAAGTAGCATTTGATCTCAAATTTTATTTCAAATTATATTTACTATATTTTGCGAGAATTTTGAATGTAGATTTCATGGATAAAGATCTCCCCAACTAGATGAGGTCGGTAAGGCTAGAACTGAATTTCTCAAAAATCTAACCCTGGGACTAAGTTAAAAACTTTGAAAAATAAGGGCGAATTATGATGAATGATTTTTTTTCTTGCAGTGCTTTGAACATCCATTCCTAACTTACAAAAACAGATGGGATGGGTGCTAAGAGCCGGTGGAGCTCTAAGGCCACTGACCCTCATCAACAGTGGACAATCCACCAGACCCCCTTCCAACATGTTATGGGCCAGAGTGGCAGGACATGACCCATCACTCCTCATGACAAGCTAGGGAAGGTCTATGTCCAACAACGGACATTGAAAGACTAATGATGATGATGATGATGATGATGGTGATGATGACGATGACGATGACGATGACGACGACGACGATGACAACGACGATGACAACGACGACAGGCAATTACTACTGCCTTGCTACTGATCTATAGGTGAAGATGAAGTTGATTCATGCCTTTCTCAATGGATTTAGCACAAAGTGATGTGAGCAGCCTTGGTTTGCTGATTCCATGTTCTTAGCCCATGACCATTACACTACTTTACACCCTAAAACCTATACTACTTCTACTACTACTATGATAATGATGATGATGGTCATGATGATGATTATTATGATGGTGGTGGTGGTGGTGGTGGTGGTGGTGATGATGATGATGATGATGATGATGATGATGATGATGATGATGATGATGATGATGATGATGATGATGATGATGATGATGATGATGATGATGATGATTGGTGTAACAAAAGAGGAAAAAATTAATATCATAAAATCCTTTGACAATGGTTAATGGATATATCGAAAATCATTCTCACCTTTGTAATACTGCATGGCTTCCATCTTGTGTGTGTGTGTGTGTGTGTGTATGTGTATGTGTGTGTATGTGTGTATGTGCATCAGCATCTGGGTGTGTACAAGTGTTTCTGAGACAAGAGAAAGAAGCTTGGTACAACAATGACAAGACCAAAATCTATCAAGAGGTTGTTAGGCTTCTGGTGAGGAACTACAGTGAAATGGGCTGCAAGCTGCCCCTCCACTTCCATATCCTTGACAATCATGTCAATGAATTCAAGGAGAACATTGCAGTGTATTTAGAAGATCAAGGCCAGTGATTCCATCAGGATAGACTGGACTTTGAATGTTACTACCAAGGAACATATATATCGAGAGTATGATTGGAACCATTTCTATCCGTCTTTTAGCAACATGCCATGTTAGGGTTGATCAATTAAAAAATTGGATAAAGGGTTGATCAATGGATAACTTACTTCTCTTGCCTTTTATTGGCCCATGATCACTAAAAAATCAGAATTTCAGAAAACATGCATGATTGCTAGACACAAATAAAGTGACCGATTTAGCATAAATTTACATTATAAATTGGAACTCCTCTCACAAAAAACTTTTTTAGGGGTAATTGAAATAAAAATGGAGACTTTCTGGACAGACCTTTTAAGTTTGGTGATATTTCTCATCTGTGATAAAAAGAAAAAAAATTATTTACTTTCTTGCAAAAATAAATAGAACCTTTCTCCAAGAGACTTCAGTTTTATAATCGTAAAATGATTGAATGTTATAGACATCAAGAAGAAGCATAATTTTTGATTCATTTGAATGTGACAATAATGTAAAGAATCTATAGTATCCAAAAAGTAATGATTATTCAAGTTTATATCACATCTAGTCATTACTTAGTAAGTGACTATTTGAGAAGACAATTCACCATAAGTCAAACCACAGAATTTCTTTGTGGCAGATATATTTTAGAAGAAAATAGTTAACTGTATTGTTTGTGGCCATTCTGTTTGTGGTTCCCCATCAGAGAAATAAATACTCTTTGTAGGCTGTCATCATCACTGGAGTAATCTTAGAAGAACAGTGTGAAGAGTGTGAAGAGAAGATGAGGCTTTTTATCATCGTTTGCAGTCGTTCTGGTGATTGGAAATCCTTTCGGCTAGAAATCAATATCTTTGTGAAACTAATGGACTCAGGCAAGGCTGGAAGATGGACTGGAAATAAGTTACATAAAAAAAAGAGGAATGCTCAATCAGAAGATAAGCCAGAAGAAAAGAAATTATTTTGTATGTGTGTGTGTATGTGAATCATTTTGTATGTGTGTGTATAAAATCATTTTGAATGTGTATATGAATCATTTTGTATGCATCCATTTATGTTTGTATGAATGTATCTATGTGGTTGCCTATGTGCATAAAATCTGTGTGTGTGTGTGTGTGTGTGTGTGTGTGTGTGTGTGTGCGTTTGTGTTTGTTTGTATGTGTGCATGTGTTCTTTTTTATAAATATATGATAAATAGATATGTGTGTGTATAATATCTAATTGTGGATTACTGTATGGTGCATAACAATTTCTGTGTTTGTTTTTAACATTTTTTCAAAAACAGAATTTCTTCATTAGAAACAACATCTGACCTGGAAAAATTGATTTTGAAATCTCTACTAAAAAATCTCCGTCGTGAGTTTTGGCCAATTTATGTTGATAACGAATGTACAAAATTATATAAATGGCCGTGTACAAATGCATACGTGTATCAAATTAGTTAGTTATATATTTATATATAAATATATATTTGTGTCTCTACATGCAAAAGATTAATCTATAACTGGATCTGCAATTAAGTTTGAAAAATACAAATTACAACTTGAAAGGACTTAGAGAGTGCTCACCTCCCTTGACATACACAAACTAAAAACTGAATGAAAATCATATGTAGCTACGATGCAAGGGAGGAAACTGTACAAGTTTTGATTTTCTATATTTCAGTATATTGTCTGAATATATGGAAAAAAAAAACAAACTTTAAATGAATAATCCCTGTATCCACCCCCAAATTTAATCACTTCTATTTTAGGTCATAGTCCGTCCTCCTGTGAAATATCATTGAAATTCATTAAGAACTTTCAGAGATACTGGGTGGACAAACAAACTTGACTGAATACATATACCTCTTCCAACTTCATTGGCAAAAGTAAATAATTCAGCTACTGGTTTGAACTCATTTAAATCTGATGGATAAATGAGATGAAAGAGAAATCAATCATTTCCACAGTAGAAATCAATGGATTTCAGTCAAGAATTACTTGACAAAGCTAATTGGAACATCTTGCCAGTGAAAAAAACACTTCAATGATGAATGCTTTCCTTCATTTCACAATCAGATTCTCAAAGCCTCTTTTCTATTCCTGATAACAGTAAACAGTGCAAGATGAACTTTGTAGTAAAAATAGCATAATGTTACACGCCCCGCAATTTCAAGAGCCCCACACTGAATATTCACTAGTTATCAATTCTGATTCAGTGATTCTACTCTTGCTCAACAACTGAAGGACTATATTACCTTCAACTTTTATGAACGGAAGTACCGCTTCTGTTACATGCATCAACTTAATGATCCTAGCAGGTCTCAAGTCTGGTTGAGACTGGGACTTTTATTCTTACAAGTTTTAATGATCACCCACCTAGCAGGAATAAATTTGGATTTATTGTTATAAATTCATTGCTCTGTTAAAAAATTCATTGTTATATACAACTTCACAGTATAAAAGATTATGAAAAATTATTATGAATTTCTATATGAAATTTTGAATTCTTTTTAAATAAAGTATTAGAGATTTTCTGATGACAATAACCATTCGATAACATAATCTGTGATCATGATAAATAGATTCATTTGTACTTACAAAAAGATAATTATTAAATATTCCATGTTTGTATTTTCATATTTAGGCCTTAGACAGGTTTTTTTAGGGAAAAGTTCTGCATTGTCTACCGGTGTTTCAAAAGGTAAGAAAATGGTAAGACTGTAAGATAATGTCTTGTTTTATATCAGGGGTGGGGAACCTAATGCCGCTTGTTGCCTTTTTTACCATCATGTGGCCTTCAACAGCCTTGATACCTCAATGTTTTCTCGCAAAACGCAATCTCAAAAATGTCATTAAAAAGTTAGTAAAGATTTTCATTCCCTTCAAGTAGTATATATTAATTAAGTGCACTAAAAATTTCTAGTGCACAGCATTATTAGAAGACTATCAATTTCAATTTGGCCTTGAAACAGGAAAAGGTCCCCACCGCCATTTTAGATCTTCAAATATCCAAATATTTACAGTTGTTGCTTACACATGTACACATAATGTAAGCATAATATGTTGCGAGGCTAATGAAAAACAGGTCTGATTAATCACTCAAAAGAAACTGTCATATGACCAACTTCTAGCTATCTTGCTGTGTTGGTGGTGGGGAGGATCAATCAAAAAGTTGAAAAAAAGGGGTGATCAATGAATAAACCACTTTTCTCACATTTTGTTGAGTGGCGATCACTAAAAAAGTTAGAATTTTCAAAAAACACATGTGAATGCAACCAGACACAAACTTCAGCAAAAACTTACATTGTTAAATCACTCCCCCCCACACACACACACATGCACTAACATTAAGTAGTAAATGTTTACATTTTCAGCCATTTAGCTCCATTGGTGCTGGTAGGAACCTATGTTGACTATTTACAAGACAGTTTTGGTTGATGGTTTCTAATTAGATCAATTGCGTTTCTTGAGTCAATTTCCTTACACTTGAAATACATAATTCTCTCGGGAATAGTTCTATAGATGTTATTTCATTTTTATTTATGGCAGTTCAAGATTGAAGAGTATTTCTAGACTGACTTTTAACTATTTTCAGTCCTGTATATGTGTGTACATATATGTGTATGTGTTTGAGTGTGATGTGTATGTGGTGTCTGAGCGTGTATGTTTGCAACGCATGTGTGAGTGTGGTCTCTGTGTGCTGTGTATGCGTTTGTGTGGTTTCTCTTCACCCACACTTTTCAAAAAAGATTTTCTAATAAAAATTGTGTGATACCATCTTCCTGTGTGTATGTGTGAAGTGAGATAGAATATGTATGTATATGAGAGCATGTGTGTATATGTGGATATTTATGAATGTGCATAGACGTGTATATGGGTGAGTATTAGAATATATGTGTGTGTGCGTACACATATTGGCATAAGTGGATGCACTTATGTGTGCGTGTATATGTGTACCTTTAAAGTATTCTACATATGAGAGATACTTGAAAATTGATTTAAACACTTGGAGATCGACGTCTCTTTTGAAAAAATGAAAAGTTGTCGTTGAAGGCTGGTCACACGTATTAGGTTAAGTGGCTCAACAATATAATCAGATTGGACAGATAAAATGAGAGGCTTATGGAAAATCTAGGCTTTAGGTCAAGTTATATTCAAAAGCCGAATTTGTGAAAGTCGTTCAAAGATTAGAATCAACTGCAAATCAAATGCATAGGAAAACTTAGATATTTTGAACTCGTGTTTTCTTGCTTGACCATTTTATTGAAAATGTCCGTGATCTTTTTTCATTTAGAAAGAGAGGATGAAATTGTAGCAGCTTCTATTATGGCAAAAACTTTTAGAAATGCAACAAGTTGATAACCCCCCCCTCCAAAAAAAAAACAGTCAACATAAATTTTCTTCCTTCCTCACCCTCTTCTTGGACTATTTGACTTTCTTTCGTCTTGTCTTCCTAATCTCTTAACAAACTAATTTTCTTTTCTCCCCTCTACCTTCTTACCATCTTATTAAACTACCTAACTTTCATTCCTACCCTCCCCTCTCCCAGCCTCTTCTTAAACTAACTCATTTTTCTCCCCTCCCTCTTTCTACCCTCTTATCAAACTATTTGACTTTCTCTCCTCCTGTCTTCCTAATCTCTTAACAAACTACTTTTCTTTTCTCCCCTCTACTTTCTAGCTATCTTATTAAACAACCTAACTTTATTTTTTTCATCCGCTTTACAACTATTTCTGTTACACTTATAGTATCAGTTGCAGCAATCAGCTAAACTTCTTTTTTTACACTTATAATAACTATCAACAAAGAGATGAATCATGGACTAGTTGTGATAAAAAAGTAAAAAGCACAGAATGTTTTTCTTTAGAAATCCTTGTATTTGATTTTGAAGAGTGTCTAATTAGGAAGTTTTGAAAAAGTGAGCACTGAACCTTTTGATCTCCTCGGGGTTTGATCTTCGCACAGAGATTTTCTTTGTTTTTACACAGCGGATGTCATAAGCTTTCAGAAGTAATGCTGGCTAAGAATGCTGATACATACATTGATTTGACCATAGTTAACAGTTTCAAGCTGCAGTTCTAATATTAGCCAAGCTAATATCATCCGGTCTCCGTTTCCTTGATTGAATTTTGTTTTATTACTGAAGGTCAGTGGCCATTAATTTCACTGGATACAAAAGACTAACCCTTTGGGCATCTCTAAGAGAAAATTGTTTTATATTCAGCAAACACAACAAATAGAAAATAACTGTTGAGTGAGTGAACACTTTCACATTGTAACTTGTATTTAAATCTTAGGAGTTATAGAATAGGTATGCTCAGTCTGTTTTGCTGAACTTCATTCTGAGGCTAACTTTCTTGCTTGCTTCATTTAGTTTGTCTAACATTATTTGGAGATTATGAAAGTTCTTAGCAAAGAGGACAATGTTGTCAGCAAATCTGAGATTACTTACGTATTCTCTATCTATCCAGATTCTTTTGTGTTCCTATTCTAAGTTTCGGAAGATCATCTCAAGACAGGCTGTGAACAGTTTAGGTGAGCTTGTGTCACCTTGTCTCACTCCTTTTTCTAGTTGAAAGGGCTGAGAGTCTTTATAAAGCCTTATGAAAACTGCTGTGTTGGTTGATATGTTGCAGTACTCTGACATATATGAGGTCTACACCTTGTTGTATTATTGCATCAATAACAATGGAATCAAAAGCCTTTTTAAAGTAAACGAATGCTACGACTAGTAGCATTCTATATTCTGCTGCTTTCTCTTTTAGTCGGTTTACTGAATGGAGATGGTCGATGGTTGAGTTGATTTTTCTGAAACCAGCTTCTTCCTGTGGTTTGTTTTCAACTGAAAACCATGCAACAAGCACATGAGAGAGTCATAAGACAGCACAGTGTATCAGAGGAAAGACAGGAGTCTGGGACATCTTAGAAACTGTTAGAAAACTCAAATGGCAATGGGCTGGACAAGAATGGTAGATAACTGCTGGACATCACGACTCACATTGTGGATCCCCAGAGATTAGGTATGAGGCAATGAGGAACGACTGGAGAGTGTGGAAAACTCTTCATTTGGATGAATTTTCATGTATACTCAACGCCTAATTGAATACACTCTAAGCTGTAGGATTAGGGTGAAGATATCCCTTCAGTGGACTTGCATCCTTCTAAGGGGATGGTCATAAGAGAACTTGAAATGTTAAAAACCTATATGAAAGACAGAAAATTGGCCACCTTTGTCTTTTCAGAGAAAGGTCATATATATCACTTTAATATTCACTGCCTCAGATTATAATATTGACAGATAATGATTAGCTTAAGCATAGTGGAAAATTAATGAATGTCATTCATCTTTTTCTTTTTGCAGTATGAATTATTTACATTATCAAATAAATAAACCAAAGTTTGCTAGGTGACTAACAACGTCATAACTCTGACTTTACACCAAAAGAACCATTCATCTTTCCATAATCAATGTTGTATTTAAATAATTGTTGACCTTCAAGTAATACATTCATTCACACAAGCTACAAAACTCATGTGTATTCAATATGTGTTGCTGATTAGCTTGTCTATAAAGTGGAAACTTTGATTTTAGAAAATATTTAGTCAAGCTGATAGTAATGCAGATTCTGAACGAGTCTTCACAAAAATTGACATTAAACTCCATTCTAGCATGAACAACAGTAATATTCAGCTGAACAGACACAAATGAAACAAGTGGACCTATCTAATTCTATACAAGACCTGAAGATGATGGTGAGCAAAATCAATACTTATGCATACAACTAATTTTCTCTAATCATGTGACTGCTCTACTGCTATTGTTGACCAATCATGTGAATGGTCCATTACTAACCCATGGCTAGACATAAAGATCAGTTACACCGACTATTATCTCCGTCTATACAAGATAGATACCATATATCCCTGACTATAAGACAAATGGTTCACAAGAGTATTTGGAGAACTACCACAGACAACAACTCATTCAAGCCCCATAATTGTCCATATCAAGCTTCAGTAGACGGCCCTCTAGACATAATACCAGCACATTGAACACCGAGTCATATTTGCCCTGTTTTAAAAATAACTGTCTGTCTTATATTCTGATATACTGGAATATATAGTAACAAATTCATTCCAATCGAAAGATGGATGTTACTTGTAGTCATTTATTATTTACTTATTCTTATTGCTTTAAATATTTCTTTCTTATTTCTATATATGTTTTGCCAAATTAACAAAATTGACTACTTGGCAGAATTTACTTGTTTTTCTTTTTAAAGGAAATTTGATTTTGCTTTGAAAATATAAACTTTTTATCCTTGTTTGGACAAAATGAACTTTTGATCAAATTAAAACGACGTATCTATCTATTTTTGTAATAAAAGTTAAAAGTATATATTTGCTTATTTTTTATAATGAATGTGAGTTCACTTAGATTATATAAATTTAGATTCAGTTGAGTGTATGCGTGTGTGCATGCATATTCACAACATGACTGAATTTATTGACAAAACATGATTCTATATACTGACATACAAAATTTAGATGAATGGAAAATGTTACACATAGAAGTTGCTTCATCTGATTGTCAACAATCGACATCAGGTTTTTTTCAGTTTTTTAGTGGGTCTGGCAGTTTGGCTAGCTGGCTTCGCATATATTACATATGTAGGCCACATCAATGGGACTACAGGGCTGAATATTTACTCCTTACTACGTCAAAATCTCCCCTGAATAGATTTTTTTAGAGTTTCAATTCACGATGTAAATTTATGCTAAATTGATCCCTTGGTTTGTGCCCAGCAGTGTTGAAACAATTAATTTTTGAAAATTCAGACTTTTTTAGTGATCACAAGCCAACAGGAGGTGATACAATTGATATTCATTTATCATCGTATTTTTTTTTTTAATGATCAACCCCAACATAACATGCTGTAGTTTTTCTGGACTCATCATCTGATTGATAAATAACTTCAAACAATGGCTGAAACAGTTTATCTTCACTTCACACTAATGTCCTTGGGAAAGGTATGAATCCATCTTTTCTCCCCCCAACCTGACCATAGATACATAGCACGGTAGACTGGTGTCCCTAGCTATGGTTGGCAACCAGTCTAGGAGACGGACAACTCTGATTTCAGGCAAGGGAATGGAGTCCCCTAGAGGCAGCTAGACGCCAACTGACTTCCTTTCAGCAACTCCTGCTGCCAACCTGATGTCAAACGTTTTGCTCTTCACTTCCCTTTGGGCTACATCAGCGAGGCGGGGGGCGGGGAGGCATTCTGTCAAATTGGCATCCCAAGCTTGCACCCTGGAGAGGTCACTTCAGTGTCTTTCCATCATCTTCTAATATAGACGGTAGCCATAATCTTCTCATCATAAATTATTCAGATATGATAGTTATTTTGAACTTTCTTTTTTGTATTTATAACTGGTAACATTTTCTACTTGAGTAATAAGATAAGATTATATCTAAAAACTCAAAAAAATATATATGTGGATGGACCAATAAGTCTGTAGCCTGGCAGTTGCTGAATTTTGTCAGAAATTGAGTAAGTAGTATTCATCTAACTATCCAACATAGATTATCATCATCATCATTGTCATCATGCATTATGAGTCTAGCCAGAGGAATCTTCATGAATAAGATATATGTACAAGGAATATACATTTTTTTATACCTGTATATTTTGGTAGAGCAAGCTTCACTTTCAAAAACAAGGAAATCCTACTAGTCCTAAGACGGAAGGTATACAACCAATGTATCCTATCAATAATCACACACGGAGCTGAAACATGAAATCTAACCAAAAGATTGACCCTCAAGCTGAGAAGCATGCAACGTGCACATGAGAGAATCATGCTCAACCTCACATGGAGAGATCATAAGCCAGAAGAGTATATTAGAAATAAGATAGGAGACCAACATCTTGCAAAAATGTCAGACAACCACAGGACATTGTCTCACAATGTGGATCCCTAGAGGTCAGGTGCAAGGCTGTGGACAATAGAAAGTAAGATGGCATGACGAATTTGATGAATTCAGGAAGTACTGGCTCCATAATGCCCATGATAGAGAAATCTGATAGATCTTGGGGGGGGGGTTCATGTCCAATGACGGACACTGACAGACTGATGATGATGATGATGCGGTGGTGGTGGTAGTGGCGGTGATGATGATGATGATGATGATGATGATGATGCTGATGAGGATGATGATAATGATTTGAAACTTTTGAAATGAATACTTAGAACAAAAATGAAATCAACAAAAAGTAATGTATTTTTTCTTCACACAAATCTAATTTCAAATGAATAGAAAAGGTGCTCCTCATCTTGGATATATATATAAACATATATATATATATATATATATATATATATATATATATATATATATATATATATGCAATCTAAAAAGTGTGTATCGAGGCAGCAATTTTTGATACAAACATATGTCATTAAAAAAACAGACTTTGTTTATTCAACTTTGTTATTCAACTCGATTTGTTGATGATGACAAACCACAATTATTTTTGTACCAACCTAATATATATATATATATATATATATATATATGTATATATAGATAGATAGATAGATAGATAGGTATATAGATAGATACATATATAGATATAGATGTATATACATAGATATAGATATAGGTATATATAAGTATATTTAAACATATACCATTAAAAACAATGGACAAACTTCATCTTTCAATCTATTTTGTTAATTTTTCCTTGTTTGCAGTCTAACTGTTTAATGAATCAAAATTATATAAAAAATTTGGCTGAAAGATCTTGATTTTGAGAAAGTTTTTACAAAATTTCAATCTTGTCATTAAACAACTTGTCTGTAAACAAGAAAATTAACAAAATAGTTGAATAGATAAAGTTCATCTACAACATATCTTCAAATTTTCTCAATGAAATTCTGTTAAAGGGTGGAAAATAGGCCACGGAAGAAGTGATTGAATTTTGAGGTGGGTCCATGCACATTTATCTCCCTTACATCGTAATTATATCTACACACCAAACGATATCATCAAATTTTCATGGTTGTCCACATGACATCATCAAGTTCTTGAAGAGATACAATAAAGATTCGTAGAACGTTTGATAACGGGTTATGGAAATCCAAGATCAATTACCTCCCCTATATCATAGTTCTGGCTGTTTTGATATACACCAGCCAACGGGAATTTCATCAAATTTGTTTGCAGCTGAAATTGATTTAAAAAAATATATTCTGCTGGGTACCATTATCATAATCGTCATCATCATCATAATCAGTCTTTTATCGTTTGTCGTTGGACAAAGACCTTCCCCAGGCTTTGCCAGACATCTCCATCTTGACTGAGCCAATACATTCCGAACTAGTCTAATTAGTCTCTCCATCTTGTATTCTGCCGGCCTCGGTTTTGCATGTGATCTCTGGAGATCCATCTTGTGAGTCATAATATCCATCAGACAAATTTCACTGGCAACAGAGATACAGTGTCAATGCTTTCAAAAATATAATCATTTAGATAACTGAAAATGCCCGACATCTTGAAGTGATTTTTCAATTAACTAATCTGAAAAAAAAAGGATGTTAATTGAAAATAAGATGAAAATTATTAAATCTTTTTTGAAAGAGTTGTTAATTAAAGATTGTTTCATATCAAAAATAGATTTCTGTTTTTAAGCTGTTTGTTTGCTCTGAATAAATCTATCGTGTGTTTAGTCGTTCCTCGAAGTGCTGAAAGTTTGTTATCGTCCACATATTGGCCACAATTATCGAACTTCTTTTGGTAATTCTAAGATCAATTTGGATGGATCAAGGTTCATTATGGCGAGGACTTACTATATATATGTATATATATATATGTGTATGTATATATATGTGTGTGTATATATATATATATATATATATATATATATATATATATATATATATATATATATATATATATATATGTATATATGTATATGTATATATATATATATATATATACATATATATAAATATATATATACATACATGTATACATATATATATATATATATATGTATATATATATATATATATATATATATATATATATATATATATATATGCACTACTCATTACTATTTGTAACTGTCTCCGAAGGCACCTAATTGGTTGATTGGTTGGTTTGTGGCTGCCCAGGACATTTCTGTTATTTGTTAAAAGTTTTTATTGCATTATTTAGATGGTGATATTAGGAACCATCAACCAAAACTGTCACCAGAACTGTCAACATAGGTTTCTTCAGTTTTCAAATCAGGCTGGCTGGCTCTGTATGTATGTATGTATGTATGTAGGTATGTATGTATGTATCCATCCATGCTGCAGCTATGTAGCTAGACGACTGAAAATTTGAATATTCACTCCTCATTATATTGAGGAAAAATATTTTTTTTGTTCTTTGAAATTCGCTTGAAAATAAGTTTGCAGAGGGGGGGGGGTCAGTTTGCAATGATGGTTTATGCTAAATTGATCCCACTGTTTATGTTTGTTTTTTGGAAAATCAAAACTTTTTTAATGATCACAGCTCCCCAAGAGAAGTAACTTATTTATTGATCACTACCTTTCACTATTTTCAATTGATCATCCCTAACATGTCATGTGACCAAGAGACATTGGTTGCATGATGGTTTTTATTGAGTGACTAACCAGATGTATATTCATTTTTCTGTTGAGCTTTCACCAGGCATAATTAGATATCAATGGAAAGTACAAATAATCTTATCAAAATTAAAATCTCATTTTCCTTCCTTTCTCTTTCACTATTTATGTATATATATGTATGTGTGCATGCTTGTCTATGTGTATGCATACATGTGAGTATATTTCTGTGTGCCTTTTCATTTTAAATAGATTTCCCTCAAGATATGATTGTCTTTCATTTTGGCCTCTCTGTCTCCTCTCCCGTCTCATTATCTCATTTGTGATATTACAAACATTCACTCAGAAATATTTTGGCTCAAGGTGTTTTTCTCATCTTTTAAATTTTTTTAAATGTTGCTTCTATTTTAATGGTGCTTTATTTTTAATGGTGCTTTTGTTTTAATGGGGCTTTTGTTTTAATGGGGCTTTTGTTTTAATGGTGCTTTTGTTGGGCTTTGAATTTCTTTTATTCAGATTCCCATAAAAACTTACGAAAAGTAAAAATGACAAAAACTTTGATGAAATTTACTTTCATTATTTTGGGAGAAATTATCGATTATGATCTTTGTTGTAATTGGTACAGGCTCAGCCAGAAAACAATGTTCAATCTATGAGATTGATATAAAATGTATAATACTTGATCCATGTGATTATTATATAGTTTATAGCATTCAATTTATGTGTTTATTATAGTGTATAATATTCACCACTGAATTAAGTACATTGACAAGGAAGGAGATTATGTTGAAAAATAAATATTTGTTGTGTAAAACCAACCAGCCAATGCAGTAGCAATAAAATGCTATTACCCTCCTTGTCAACATATATATATGTATATATATATCTATATATCTATATATCTATATATATATATATATATATATATATATATATATATATATATTTGGTCCCTTTCAAGGTTGACAAAGAGGGCATATCAGGTAGTTATGGGAGACTGATTTGCTCAAGTGCTCACTCACCGACACTATTCTCTATATCAGCCATCAAGACATTGCAGTGATTTCTCAAGTTAACTGGTGATCAAATAAAGTGCAAGGAGAAGTGGAATCATGCCTCTCCCAAAAGCACCATTTGAATAATTTCATTTTACAGACTGGTAAGCATTCCAAAAGCCCATACCTACTCAAGTTAAGTACTGAATCCATGTAACTTTGCATTGCTTTGATGATTGGTAATGTAGTTTGAAGATTCTTCCCATTCTCCATGAAATGCATTTAGTACATTGACAAGCTCATCATTTGAGCAAATCTTATCTGTTTTCCTGATGATATAATGCCAATAGACTCTTGGGAAATCCTGCTAACTATTGAAGCAATATTGTCCTGCAACTCAGGATGCATTCTGAAAAACTACATTACGTACATATTTGATAGAACCAGGAGAGTAGTTGTATGTGCAGTTAAAGATCTTTTTAGCTGCTTTCCTTCCAGGACTTGAGGTTTAATTCGAGGCCCATATAAGTCAGCTGCAATCCAGCTATCATCACTGTTTTCCACTGATGTTTCTATTGCTCAGAGTAGTATATGGAACTTGCCAATTTGAAGTATGTACCTCTCCTTGAATTCAGGTTGTATAAGTTCTAGTCTGTGAACCTCTTTATCAAGTGCCATATCTAAAATAATGACTGCTTTTCTTTCTGGTCAACCAATGGCAGTATTGATCTTCCTAGCATTCTTAAAGACAAAAATTGTTGATAGCAACTCATGAGCAGAAGCTTGATATAGTGGCAAGATTTCCTGTCTTGAATTTGCATGATGCAATCCAATCGTACACAAGGAGTGGTTGCCAGACTAAGTGACTGACTTCCTTGTTGAATCACATTAATTGATTTAATGGTAGTTTGTGAGAAGCCATGCCAATCCGTCACCCTCATATTCAACCAGAGTGTGTGTTGCTCCATTGGCTCAGAGTCTGTGTACTGTTTGCAGTCTTTAAACATTGGATTGCCACCTAAGTGCAAGGTTCTTGAGTATTAACATCAGACATGTCCTGCAAAGTTTTTCCAGAGAACTCTGTGGTATATAAGATCAAACAGATATCAGTTGCTAGGAAATAGAAGCGATTTTCTTGGATGATACCCAACATTATTTGATTGTATTTCTTTGGTGACTGTAGTTTCAATCTAGTTCTCCACACATAGAATACAGTTGCAATCAAAAATGTTGCCAAATCTATGGAGCAAGTCAATTTCTGACTCGCTTTGAGTTGCATGGTACACTGCAAGACCTGAGCTCGAAACATGTGAGATTTCATTCATATGATGGAAAATTGTGTTTTCATTTGCTGGTTTATAATTGCATACAAAATATTCTCTTCAATAATATGAACAATCTTGTCTTTTTTTCTTTTCTGCAGTCAATTAGCATTTGAGTAATGTTGAATCTATTTTGTTAACTTTATAGAGAATTGCATACTTTCTATGAAACAGATTCATAAGCAATGCTGCTACCGAATAGGAGATAATTACAGTGTCTGAGCCAGGATAGGACTGAAAATTCAGTCTTTATTTGCTGGTCCTTGTGGTTGGTCTTGCAACAATTCAGAGCAACATAGCTGTCAAAGCAATTGGAATACCATTTGTCTTATTCAGTGATACTTTATATTTCCAAGGATTTCCTTTTTTGTGTCAGGAGAATAGCTTAGCGATTTATCTTGGAACATTAATAAGTATCCTTTTGCAATGTTTTTAATATGATGTGTTAGTTTCTTCTGCAGAACTTTTCTTGTCACATTTTGGTTTAGATCATGCTCTTCTATCAATGCTACATTTGTAGATTGAATCTCATCCATACTCAAGACTTCACCACATTGTAGAAGATCAGTGACAAGCACTTTTGAGTTTCTCTTAAAGTTCAGCATTATCATAGGTAGATTTGCTTGCTTATTTTCCCTCCTCTCTAGACATATTTAACCCAGCAAGTTATGAACATGGCTCTCATCAGGATTTAATGTGATACTGGACTTTCTGTTGTATTTTGTTACTTAACTGAAAATGTCTTTTCTCATTTCTGACAGAAGAAACAAAGTTCTTTATCAAATTTTGTTACTGATGACCTATGGAACCTGGATTGTTCATAGCAGTTATAGGCTCAGGGCTTTCAATTCTTTCATTACCAGAAGGTTGCCCAATTGTAGGTGCTTTGGGTGTTTTGCCTTAATGAAGAGCATCTTGAAATCAGTTCTTCAACCTTTGTTGAACATTCTTGATGCCAAATTGCATTTTTTCCAGTAATTCAGTACTTGACTGGTCTGCTACAATCCAGTGCTAAGACATTGTATGAGAGATGCAAAATTAACAGCCATAGCTTGCTTAATTCTTTGCACAGTCTAAGAATCACTCATATGGTTAAAGGCTCCTGATTTTTTACACATAATACAAAGAGAAAAGCTTGTTTTTGACGACTTTTTTTCCACAGAATAAGTAGCCATGATGAATTAACCCTTCAACTTCCAAAAGCAGCAACTAATCTACAATCTAAGGTCTTTTATGCAATGGTGGGCCAAGCGTGTAGAGGGGGGAGCACTCAAGATGACACCATCAGAAGAGATGATACCAAGATGACTGCCTGAATATTTTTCATACAGTTTATTGGTAATTCTTTTTGCTAATGACACATCTGTCTGTCCACACAATATCCCCGATTGTTCTCAATGAATTTCAGTGATGTTTTGTGAAAGGATGGACAATGGAGTAAGGAAGAATTGGTTGAATTCTTAGGGTAAATCCTGGATTTTTTTTCACCAAGATGTATTCTTCACATTCAATGATATGGGAGAATCATGATGGAAGATGAATAGCATTTGTACTAAAAGATCACCAAAATTCTAGATATCCTGGGAAGAGAGCAAGTTCTTGAAGGTGGAGGGGACACCATGGGTTACCACCCCTGTTGAGACCAACCAAATACATACTACTACTTTCATGCTTCTAGATCATGCACCATACCGCAAAGAGCATGTGAAAAAGAGTAAGTATAAGATGAATCAGCGATATAAGGATGGAGCTTGCATATATACTATGTTTGAGCAATAAATTTAAATTAGAATGCCGACAAATGGAGCTGGCCTTAAAATACAATGAATAAATGAAAACTTTTTTGATGTTGCAATAACTTTTATTTCAAGCAAATAAAATGTGCATTGTTTTATCTATCTGTTATGCTGAAAGCATAAATGTGAATTATCACATGATATTTACTTGACTTACATTTTGCGACTATCTTGGATGCCATCTTGAATATCACATGATCTCAACTAATATCCTAGTTCAGACACTGTAATTATCTCCTATTCGTAAGCAGCATTGCTTATAAATCTGTTTCATAGAAAACATGCAATTCTCTTTAAAATTAACAAAATCGTCAAAAATAGATATCCAGACATGACACTCCTCTGTCTGTTATTAAAATCAGCGGTGCCAACAAAATGTTAACTAATGGGTATTATTTTGGGAATGAAGAGAAATATTAGGGACAAGTTTGGTTAATCAATCAATAGAAACTGTCAAACATGCCATGTTGGGGATGATCAATGGGAAAATTAGTAAGAAATCTGAATTTTAACAAAACAAGCATAAATGCTGCCAGACACAACATAAGTGACCAATTCAACATGATCTTTCATTGTAAATTGAACCCTTCTCTAAAATCATATGTTGGAGAGAATTTTCAAAAAACAAAACGAAGCATTTTTCTATACACGAGAAGGAGTAAATATTCAAATGTTCAGCCCTCTAGCTCCATTGGTGTGACTTGTACATGTGATACATACATACATACATAGCAAGCAAGCCAGTTAGACAGATACACTCACAAACGGAAAAACTCATGTTGACTATGTTGACAGTATTGGTTGATAGTTTCTATAACTTTTTATTCTTAAGTATTCAGGGAGAGATCGACAATGTCAGAATAGATTATCTCAAAGACAATTCAGAAATATAGTGAAAGGAGCAATGTAAAGGAGTAAATAAATCCTTGTGACAATATTGAGTTCTTTTGCAATTCATTCACTCTTTGTCTCTTACTCTCCCTTTCTCTTTTGTATTTACAGAGTGGAATGGTCGCTAGACATAGCTTTAAGCAAAATGGCTTTGTTACTCATGACTCAAGGTTAATCTCTGCTCTCCTTTAGTTTATCTCTGAAATGACTTTATTTGTTCAAATGACATCAAGATGAAGATATCTCAAACACAGACCATACTTTATTAGGGTACATGACAGAAGTGCTTGAGGCTAACACTACTTCTGCTAAGAATTTAATGAAAATTATAAGTAAATAGATTGAGAGATAAAAAAACTTTATAAAGAATCTATGACATTAGATAGTTTAATGAAATTTTCATCCAAAACATACATCATGAATTTTGTTATGGCAGCAATAACTTCTGAGGGAGAAGAGTTTCTCCATCTGATTTCCTCTTCTTGAAGTTCAAGTCATTCAACCATCTATTGATATAATGTCAATGATTGTTTGCTTGGTTGGTTGTATGCATCTTATGATTGTCCAAACAGCTGGAGCCTGTGGGATGAGAATTAGTTTAAATGGGTAACTTGACTTATAGATGAACATGGGATAGGTGGCTCTGCCTTTCAAGAACACAAAAGGTCACCACTGAACAATTCAGAATTAAAACTACAATTTCCAGCTAAACTGCTAGAAAAGATATCTCTTTATGCAACATCTCCTAAATCAGGTCCCTTAATTGTAGGCATTTATGCATTGTATGTAAATATTTTTTTATTTCCAAAAAATATCAGTTGAGGTGCTGGTGGCAAAATGGTTAGAAGCACAGAAAATGGGATCAGCTAGCCGTGTTCAAACACTCACTGAGATAATCTATGTTAACTCTGTGCTTATGATCTTGGGAAAGGCATGGATAGATATAAATGTTGCAATTGACATTGGAAAAAGTTCTTGATTAAAAAGAATTCACATTTTTCTGAAATACTAAATTAACTTGCATAATTATTATGCAAATTAATTCAGTATTTTAAAAAAATTATTTTTCTCTGGAAATTGAAAAATTGTAAGGGGAATTCCATTTTAGATCTATGTTCAAGTTTTTACAAATTTTTTGAAAGGTGTATTAAAACTATTTCCCAAATTGCTTGAAAGCAAGAATTCTGATAGAATCAACATTCTTGGATCAACTGAAGACTGTTAGCATCTTTTCAAAGCAATTGACACAAAGATTAGTGAAGTTTTGTGATTGTATTCATTTTATCTATACTAAGATGACTCTACGCAAATGAGCTCATGCATTTTCTCCTGTTCTAATAAAATCAATGACTGTTATCAAGACAACAGAATGTTTTTCATCTCCTGTATGTCAACCTATCTTGTCTTGAGTGTTTTTCAATTCAAGGCCTTATTAGTTGATTTGTTGGGGCAGAGGGGCTCTGTTTAAACAAAAACTTATTCTCAAATTAACACATATCAACGCATATTATGTCTCCAATGATTTCAAATTAACATCAATAGAGAGAATTTTTTATGAGTGAGAGCAAGGAAGAGAATTGATAAGTTGCAAAATATCTGAAGAGAAAAAAAAACGAAAATGAAAAGATTTAGAAACTAAGATTGAAGGAAATTCTTTCTTAGAATATGAAGAAATAATTACCAGAGAAAAATTGGAGCTTTTTGTGCCCAAAATGCAACATCAGAAAAATATTTACTCTGAAATTATTAACAAATTAGAACACTTGAAAATTGAGCTAAAACCAAAAAAAATGTTAGAATTTTATCAGAAAAGAAAAGAATCAGCTTCAGAAAGAAGTGAAAGATATTAAAGAAAAACGGAATGCATGGATTCTAAATTGAAGTTGCAACAGAAGACAAACTCATTGAATATATGATTAACAATAAGAAAATTCTTCACAAAGTGGGAGTCAGTGTTGAGAATATGCCTCATTTATTATTGAGTATTCTTTTACATCTACAAGGTGTTTATGCTTAATTGGTCATTAGTTGGTGCTCAGCTGCGAATAAGAGAAGTCAGTATCCATTGATCACTCCTTTTCCAATTTTTTTCAATTTTATTGATCACCCCTGATAAAACATGCTACCAAAAGAGGTTAGTCATGTGACAGTATCTAACTATACCTGTTGCAATTTTGGTTTTGTTATTTCAATTTCACATGAGAATCATTATCGCCACCTATATCATAATGATCTAATTTCTATACAGTTGTTTGCGGGTTTGTAGACCTGTTACCATAAAACAGCACAATGTGGTGTAATTTTACTTAGTGCAATATGGTGAAAATGTTCTAAAGTGGAGTATATAGACCAATCTGGCCATCTGTTTCGGAGTAATTAATCAAATTAAAAATTGATAAAAAATATCTCTCCTAGGAGGATAACAAAAAAATAATAAACTGCTTATTACAGTTCTTTATAAGAAAATAAGGGGAATAAGCAAGTAATTATGTTATGAATTTTAAGAATAAGATGTGACTTGACATTGAGCTTGAAGTCTGCCAAGGATGGCATTATATGGGTACTTTCAAATTATGGAAATGACCAGTGTTCAAACCATACCAGGGGTTAAACCTAGACTTTATAGCTCGAAGTGATAGATTATTCTCTGTCATTGCTTGACTTCAATTCCAGAAATCACAACCTCCATTCCAATGATCTGCTTCTGAATTTCTCATTTAGGACATATTCATGGTTCAGTGGTTTGTTTTGATTTGGCACTTGTACAATATGCAAATTGCTTGTGATGTTGTGTGGAGTCAGCCTCTGAAGAGATTTCATGGTGATGTGAACATGAATGCAGCAAATAATTGTCTTGAATAGCATTAATCTTCACTTGTAGCCCTTATCCATTGCTTGATTAGGCCAACAGGTGACAACGTGCCCTTGGCCTGTCACGCACAATTATCTCTCCTTATCAGCTCACCTTGCCTCCATCCATAACTAAGGTGATCTTATCTCGCACAATCTGATCAGATTATTTGGCGAGTGAGCATTAGTACTCGACTGACACCAAAGTGTTAAAAGGCTATTTTTTTAACTTTTGCATCATTCATGATTTTTCAGCATCAAAGAAAACAATTTTTTATTCTCCCTTGAGAAATGAAACACACTGTGTAGAAAAGTGCTTACATTTTTTCATTTTGAATAAACATGCAGACCACTTCACCTGCCCAGACAAAAAGAGAAAAAAAATTGTTTTTAACTTGAAAGCACTCAGAAAATGCCTGCCTCTGCTAATGCTGTACACTAAATAAAAACTGAATGAAAATCAGTGGAACTGTGTTAGTTTACATTTTCCATATTTCGGATTATTGTCTTAATATCTGAAAAAATGTCTCTCAGTTGAAAAAAGAATTCCTGGATCCACCCGCAAATTTAATCAATTCTTCCTTAGCAAATGTCAGAAAATTCATTGTATTTTATAAAAGATGGCAGTGATAATTACTTCATGCAGTTCAAATTAGTATACATAGTACTGCTCTCTCTTATTATAACTTATGTTGGTGAAAAAAAGTCAAATGTTGTTTTATTCCCAAATTCCTATTGTACTTAAATCTATATGCGTACATTACTAGTGCCAGACTTAGGTACTGGCAACATTGGCCGTCACCTACAGCACCAACTGCTATGGGGCACCTGATATGTGTCTGAGATAGCAGTTCTTCCTAAATACAAATGGAAAAATTGGAAAATCAATTAATTGACAGAATAACAAAGATCAAAATAAAAAAAATTCTTAATGTGAAGTCAGATTTCTCAGGAATATCTGACAGTTAAATACTTCTTCTTGTGATGAAACTAAGAGAAAAGAATTGCCAAAGCAAAATTGTCATGACTTTTTAGTACTGTATATATATTTTTTCTGGCTGGAAATAAGTAATACTATACTTTAAGAGGTGCTAGAGTTCAACCAGTGTGGGGTATCACAAACCCTAGTGCTACACCTGTACATAACCCTTCCTCTGAAAAAAAGTGTTTTTTTAGTTTTCCCGATTTTAGAAATATCACTTTTTCTCTCTTATCCAATACAGAAGCTTCCCTAATTTGTCTTTCTGACTATGTATAGCCTAGTGCATTTTTAATCTAATTTTCTCTGCTATGATGTTTCTTGTGTAATTAACACAGATTTATATTTTTACTCTCTACCTACTTGTAAGACTTGTATATTTCCAAGATTAGTATATTTTAGAAGATTCTATTATTAGATCTTCACATAGTTTGGGTGAGTACCTAAATTAATTTTTCACTTTTGTAAATTTTTCAGTAAGTAAATCAAATTACAAAAATGGCTTATTGTTTAGAAACTTCTCCTTTGGGGGCCAATTTTTGTCTAACTGTAGTGTCAAGTCTTGTGTTTGCTTTGTTTTTCTACTGTAATAATAACAAGAACAATTCTCAACAAATAAGGAAGAGTAAAAATCAACATAACTACCATGATTTGAAATCATGACCAACTGATTGGTAATCATGTCTCTTACATACTGAGCTGAACTGACAAGTTTTTTGTATCTCCCAGAATGTTTGTTAAAAATATAAAACAGCTGATTTCATTCTGTTAAAAAATACATTTATGAAATCATCATCTCCCTACCATCAGTTAAAATCACAACCAATTCAGTATTAGACAGGTGTCTTACTGACTGAGTTAAACCAGCAAGTCTTTCATATCTGCAAGCATTATATTTAAGATATGTAAGGTCCTATTACATTCTTGTATATGTCTAGATTTATTTTAAGAAAGAATATTTTTATGATTTTTCATTTACCGTTTATACAATAGAAAAGTTACAGTTTTCATCTCCAGTTGGAATAGAAGTAGCAGTGGGGTTTGATTCTGTAGCAGTCAGTCTTGTTTTACTTTGGTCTTCTGTAAGGCATAGAGTCATAGATGAATTTTGAATTAACACAGGTACAAAATCTCCATTCTGAAAAGCTCTGAAAACTGGACCGTGGAAAAAAATGTTTGATTTTCAGAGCTTTTTTACTTGAAAATAAAAAGTATTCAAATATTTTTTTAATACTTGAAAATAATTTATAATTTGTAGTCAATCTTTATCTCATTTTATTTGCCATTGTACAAATAAACTATAATATCATTTATAGTTTTAATTCCCACAACTCAGTGTGTCTCTTCACAAGGTCCACTGCAGAGACACCGCCATTCCTTAACAGTTGATTTCAGTATCCGCAGTACATGTAATACCATTCAAAGATACAAAAAAATCTGAATTTGGAAAACTGTCTGGTCCCAAATGATTCTGATAACACATTCTGTACCTATACTTTTTAGAACAAATAAATGCATGTACTGTAAGGTACAAACACACACACACACACACACATATACAAACATACATGCACATAACCAAGTGATTTAGAAAACTGGAAAAAAAATCACCTTTGCAATTTGATGAATACTTTGCAGAACTCAGTGAACAAATCAAATCGGATTTTCCAGACATCTCATTAATTCAAAATTACCATATTTCCCTGTGTCAAGGACACTCCAACCTTGAGGACAAATTTAAACTTGTAAAAATTTGAAAAAAGTGTAAAATTAGGATTTAACAATGAAAGAAGTCATCTCCTGACCTATAAGATTCAGGGTCAATTTTAGACACTGCAGGAGGAAAATAATGTATCCAATGAAATATAGTATCTATCAGGTTTTTATCAGAAATTCAAACTCTTAGCAGTCACACAATCTTGTTGTAACCTGATTTACTTCTGTTTGAGTGATTCAGTGTAACTCCTGAAGGATACAGCCAATTAGAAGCAGACTTTAGCTGTGGCCAGCTTTGTTGCTGAGACCACTACATATTTTCAATCAGTGCTGCTAGAAATCTAGATAAAAGTGAGAATTTGGAATGCCAATTTTCTAGGTGAGCAAGCCATCTTTACACCTCATATGTGCCAAACCTTACACATTAGTATCATTGGACCTTCCCTTTTTCTGATGCTCCAGGGCATCAGTCAGTGAACATGACTCTTCCCCTTTGAATAAAATGGAGAGGTGCAGCCTAGGAATACAGGCTTATAATCACCATCATCAATCTTCTAAGGTTTGTTGTTGCACATAGACCTTTCCCAGGATTCGTCACACCTCTCTATCGTAGGTGTCACAGAGCCAATACTTTCTGAATCTGTCTACTTTGCCCCGTCAAGTATTCTGCTGGCCTCAGTTGCACGTGTAATCTCTGGGGACCAACATTGTGAGTCATGATGGCCAGCAGTGGTCAGCCATTCTTGCAACGTGATCAGCCCATCAACATTTGAATTTTTTGATGGATTCTATGATATCTTGGACTCTTGTTTTTTCCCTGATATACTGTGCTGTATTGTGATCCATCTGAGGTTGAGC
Organism: Thysanoteuthis rhombus; assembly: GCA_963457665.1. Lineage (NCBI taxonomy): Eukaryota > Metazoa > Mollusca > Cephalopoda > Oegopsida > Thysanoteuthidae > Thysanoteuthis > Thysanoteuthis major. The sequence goes on along the minus strand of OY735234.1, from coordinate 32,601,387 downwards.
ATGATTCTTTCATGTACACATTGCCTGCTTCTCAGTTTGTGGGTCAGTCTTTTGGTTAGACTCCATGTTTCAGCTCCATAGGTGACCATCGATGGATACATTGGTTTCATACCCTTCTATTTAGGACTTATGAGATCTTCTTGTTTCTGAAGATTGAGTTCTGCTAAAGGCTTCCCTTTTTCAGGTGTTACACAATACAAGTATCTTGCATTTCTCTGCAATCATTTGCTTCTGTACTTTAGTAAACAAACCAAATTTTAGTTGTGATTGTCCAAGGAAGCCTTGAAAGAAAACATAGACATATACACATTGAATTTTGGAGGAATTTGTTGAGCTTGGGTGTTTCTTTGACAATGAATGTTTTGTATGCTTATGTGATTCTGTCGCTAAGGAGAGAAATGATTTTGTTGAGGTACATGTGTGTTTCCATGTGGAGACACGCATTAAATTTTGCACAGATATAAAAGTGTATAGAGATACATGGAAAAGTTTACATTAATGTACAAATGATGAGGCAATCACTCTTGGAGATATGTGCTCATATCTCTGTTTAGATGATGAAAGCTTTAGAAAAAAAATGGATACCCTCTATGCTGAGCAAATAGTTTGCAAGGGTATTTGGAGGACTCTCACTCATTGCAACTCATCCTAGCTCCATAACTTTTCATATTACCCCCCTCCTTGTTATTACCCACTAGTAGATTGGATGTAGGGGAATAATTGTTGTTGTCTTCATGTCTCACTAATCCAGAGAAATATAAATCTCAACAATGATTTCAAGGCAACTGAATCAAAACAATCAAGTAATAAGCCATGATCTTGCTGTGTCAAAACCACTCCTTATCCGACTAAAAATGATTACAGCAACTTTTGAACAAATGATAAATAAATAAAAAATATGAAAATATACATTTTTCCAATTTAAATGTATTTATTTATTTGAATGAAATAAGTTTCTTGCCTATTTGCGGCATAAATTTTTGTATACGTACAACAGTTGTTAGTTTGGCTCAGTCGGTGAGAGAGTCACCTATCAATTACTTGTTCGAGATTTTAAATCATAGTAGAGAGATGTTGATTTTATAGATGTATCTATTCATGAGAATGAAACAAGCCTTTGTGTATTTGTTACATCAATTTTCGTAGATATGTAAGACTTGATAGTTTAGCTCAGTTGGTAAGAAAGACACCTACCGACCACTTGATCATGATTTCAGATCATGGTTGGGAAATGTTAGATTTAGATATCAGTTTGGTTTGATGTGATAAGGAAAACAGTTAAGAGTTTACTTCCCTGAATTAGGTGAGGATTGTTGTCGTTGCTATGATTGCATGCTTCTCAGTGGGTCAGTCTCTTGCTTTCCAAGTACAAAATAGCTAATGGGAGCTTATATCTTGTTTGTATTTCTCTCCTATAAAAGAGATTATTTACTAAAGATCGAAGACAAATGAAAAAAAAAGGTCTCCCCGACTTCACCAGAGTTAACCACATGCCTTTTATAAAAGATTTTGAGACTCCATTGCTTTTAACCGTGTTTGTGAGCACTTGTGTTTTATTTTGATTTATTTTCTGCATCCGTCAGCAAAATGTGTCCTAACAGAAATTGTAATGGTGTTACATACAGCATACACCTGGCTGCCATGGAAGTTTATTTTTGAAGTCTGGGAATGCTCCAAAAATCTTCCCATGAAAATCAATGGTAATTGCTTCTTTGCTATATGATACTTCAGTTCATGATAGGTTTTATAAAATTCTTGTTTGTTGATAGCGAGGAAAATTTATTAAAGGCTGTCAAGATTTCTTCTGTTTTCAGAGCTGGTCTGGCTGCCACTCTATGTATCATATGCACAGGCTACATCAATAAAGCCAGAAGGATGAAAATTTAAATATTTGTTCCTCATTATGTCTAGAAAAACTTCCTCCAAAATAGGTTTTTTGTAGGGGTCAATTTGCAATGAAAGTTTACACCAAACTAATCACTTAATTTGTGTCTGGCAGCATACATGCTTGTTTTTTGAAAAACCAAACTTTCAAGGGATAACAACCACAAGGGAAAAATAGAAGAGACTGAACTAAACAAAACAATAAAAAAAGAAACTAAGGAGAAACAAAAGAAGGTATACGGCAGCAATCATCAAAACCACTTTTGAAAAACATTGGGGCTTTAGGGCAATAAACAAAGCTCTTAGTATAGGACAGAAGCAAATAACTAGTATACTCAAACAAAACAGAGACATAACAACAGACACAGACAGAATCGTTGAACCCACCCAAGAATTCTACCAAGAACTCTACTCTTCAAAACACAGGCAGCAAAAAAAACGACAAGAATACACAAGACACTGACAATCAGTTCCCAAAAGTTATACCATGAGAAGTGAAACAGGCCATCAAACAAACAAAAAAAGGAAAAGCCCCTAGGCCAAATATCATCATCTTTATATTATATCGTTATATCACATAAAAGCTGATAAGATCATCAACAAAACTCATCTATTCAATTTGTGTCTAAAACAGAGTAAAGTCCCGAAAGACCGGAACACGGCAATCATAATGCGTCTACATAAATAAAGGAAACCCCAAAGACCTCAACAACTACAGGCCCTTAAGCCTACTATACTGCCTCTACAAACTTTTCACAAAAATCATCACCGACCAGATCACTAAAAGACTAGATAAGAACCAACCATGGAAACAGGCTGGATTTAGAAGAAGCTACTTGGCCATGGACCATCTCCATTCAATAAATCAGCAGAAAGAGGAAGCAGCAAAATACAAAATGCCACTTGCTGTAGCATTTATAGACTTTGAGAAGGCATTCAACTCAGTAGAAATTCCCATGGTCATAAAGGCCATCACCCTACAAGATGTAGACCCTTTATATGTCAAAGTACTGAAACATATATAAAATCACAGCAGCTCCTTTATCAGGTTATACAAAGACTCTGAACCCTTCCAGCTTCAAAAAAGAGTAAGGCACGGTGATACCAGCTCACCAAAACTATTCACAACCAACCTTGAGATGATCTTCTAAAACCTGGACTGGGAGAATAGAGGAATCAAAATAGACGGTGAATATCTGAGCAACCTCAGATTTGCAAATGACATCGTCCTTTTTGCAGGGAATCTACACGACCTCCAACTAATGCAAGATGAACTAAATGAAGAAAGCAAGAAAGTCAGCCTACACATGAACTTCAGTAAAATGAAAGTTATATGCAAAAATCACATCTAGAATGAGAACATAACTGTAAAAATCGAAGATGCAAAACTGGGGAAAGTAGACCACAACATCTACTTCGGACAACAAATCTCTATGAAACCCACAAAATAAGAAGAAATCAAGCGGAGAATCACCCTAGGATGGAAAGTCTTTGGCAGAGCAAGCCCAACCTTCAAAAAAGAAGAGTATACAACCAATGCATTCTCCCGATAGTCATTTATGGGGCTGAATCATAGAACCTAACCAAGAGACAGACCCACAAACTGAGAAGTATACAATGTGTGCATGAAAGAATCATGCTCAACCTCACATGGAGAGATTGTAAGACAGCACAGTATATCAGGAAGAAAACAGGGGTCCGAGACATCATAGAATCTATTGAAAAATTCAAATGGCAATGGGCAGGCCATGCTGCAAGAATGGCAAACAACCAATGGACATCCCGACTCATAACATGGATCCCAAGAGATCACAAGCGAAACTGAAGCCAACAGAATAATAGATAGAGAGATGAAGTGGACAAATTCAGAAAATGCTGGCTCTGCAACACTCATAATAGAGAATTGTGATGGATCCTGGGGAAGATCTATGTCTAACGACAGATGTTAAATGACTGATGATGATGATGACCCAACAAAAAGCAAGAGAAGTAACTTATTCATTGATCACATCTTTTTTTTAACTTTTTAATTGATCACCCATTTTTCAAATCTTTTGATTGATTACCCCCAACCAAAGACGCTGGTCATGTGATGGTTTCTACTGGGTGAATATTTCATTCTTTTCAACCGATAAAAAAAATATTGAAAATTCTCTTCAGTCTTTTCAGAAATTATCAAGGATATTATTCATTGCAATAGATGAAAAGTTGTTTTGGAATGCTACAACCCAGGCTTGGCATTGAGCCTTTTGCTAAATCCCTTCTATCTTTTTCCCTCTCTTTCTTCTGCAAATAGTCAAATATATAGGGATGATAAAATCATCCTACCTCTCAAGTCCTTCTATTGGTACCAGGCTTGGCATTGAGCCTTTTGCTAAATCCCTTCTATCATTTTCCCTCTCTTTCTTCTGCAAATAGTCAAATATATAGGGATGATATAATCATCCTACCTCATCAGTCCTTCTATTGGTACCACTTGCTAGCATCCTGACTGCATGAACTATTGATATAACATTTTTCCAGACGTAAACCTATTGAACCAATGCTGAACAGTTTGTACTCTCATAATGTTTGTTGAGGAGCATTATGCTCTAATATGAATTCATACATGAAAATTAGTGAAACTTCTGAGGTAGATGCTGAGGAACCACTAATAATAACAAATTCTATTTCTATTTGCATTGAAACTAAAAACAAAATGCAATTAACTTAATAAATCTTTCCCTTTTAGCATTATTCCCTCTGATGTAAAAAAAAACTAACATTTAATGTGTAACAACCAAATAATTCTTATTCGTTTACTGAGTACCATTTCTCTTTGCCGCCATTCCAATACAATATTTTACTTGCACTGAATGACCCCAAAGAGAGAATTATGATTGTTATGAAGCATCTTATGTTCTCATGATTTTTTTTATTAACTTCTGTGTTTAATAGATTGTTTTTTCTCATAAGTTTCCGTTGTATTTTCTCCCTGTAATTACATACATTGATTATTGTTAGATCAATATGAATAAATCAACACTCACAAACCTCAAAAGGAAGAGAAAGGAGTCCAACCAACATTTGGCTATGAAAAATATTCAAATCACTTCTTCATAAGTTTGTCACTCAACTCAAAGGTTTTTTCTTATTGATGAACATGATTTCTCCCGCTTCTTGTATTGACAAAACTAATTTTTTGCTTGTTGTAAATGCAGAATAAAAACATTCAACATAAGAGGGTGGATCAATAATGTTTATATATATATATATATATATATATATATATATATATATATATATATATGCTGGGCAAATGTGCATTTTCATAGACACAAATATATATTCCTGTCATCTTTAATTAGAACTAATATATAACAAACTCATTCATCTTTAGGTTATACCTGATTTATTGATAACTTATGTTCTTTTAATGATGGAGGAGAATTTGGAAAATTGTATAGTAATATCTCCTCTAAAGATCTTCAATTGAAGTGAGAACATAGAGTAATGCAATCAACATTCCAAGATTTGGATATTAAAATCAAGGATGGAATGTTTATCTACAAATTATATGATAAAAAAGATAGTTTCCTGTTCCATATAGTGAGAATGCTTTTTAGAATAAGTAGTGTTCAAGCTTATATATTTTATGGAACAATATTTTTGGAATACTTGAGAATCATAAGAGCAACTTTAAGATTTACTGATTTTATACATAAAAATTGTTTCTTTAGTTGTGAGAATGGTCAATCAAGGCGGCAAAGTTAGTAAGATTTTCAGACAATTTAATAAAGTTATGATTAGACATCCTGGTTGCTTTAAAACTAATCAGCTTGACCATAGTGAAATAATAGCAAAAATCAAAGAATCTGTTAACAAGAGTATGAAAATAGAATAAATGAATGATGCATATTAAAATGAATAAAATTTTATAAATGTTAGAGGAATTAGGTAACCACAAGAGATGGATCCAGTCATTGTCAGTGTGAAAGAACATTGTATTGACTGGAACCAGGGAAAGGGGAAAACATTTGGTTCTGGTCCATTTGTCTTACTGATAATCAGTTGGGTGAGGTAGGAGATTGAACATGGAATGCTAAGTAACAAATAATCTAAGTATATCAATGGAATTGCCCATTGAGGCGTTACTACCCACTTGCAAGTGGTTTCGTTTCAACCATATGTATAAAAATACTTTATTTGATAATTAAAAATGTTAAAAAACATTTGATGGAAGCTTGATGTTGTAAGATGTGGGAAAATGAACATTAAGGTTAGTGAAAAATGATTGTCAAATTCTGCGGTTGAAAATGTTGGTTGAGAATTGACTCAAAGAAGTTTTTCTGTATAATTAGTATTCTTGAAGATGATATCATGAATTGCTTTGCATGCAGTCTGAAATTAAAACCAACACAACGGATTTAATATTTAATTGGGGAAGCATTCAATAGAAATGACACAAAGAGTGAGTCGTGTCTGGTGTTACACTTACTGATCCCTCATCATTAAAAATGTTTTTAGAATAACCTATGTGAATGAGCTTTGTTTCAAAAAATACACATGTAGTATTAAATAATATAAATATACAATACACATAAAATGTTGAATTAAATGACAAAATACATGTATAGTATAAACTATATAATATATGAGGGAGGTGGTCTTTGATCAGCACTGCTGATACAATAGTTCTGTTTTTAAAATCCCAGAAACAGTAATATGGTTAACAATTGATGATCCCAACAAGAGACAATTTATTCATTTTACCATAATAACAAAATATAAGGCGGGCAGGGAAAAAACACTGAGGAAAATTATATAAATTGCATTGACAGATATTTGGAAATGGATGATTAGAGTGACACAAAAAAATTTTAATGTTTGGTGTTAAGAGCTGTTAAGCTTTCTATTCTATACATACAATATCAGAAATACTACTTATCTAAAAATAATTTTGATAGAAAAATTTTGATAAACATGTTGAGTTTTTAAACTTAATTATTTTCATTAATTTAGAAAAAAATGTGCTCACTTCATTATTCATACAATATTATCTTATTTCATTATATTTTAAGCTCTACTCTAACTTAATGTAATTTTCCTTTTGAGAATATTCTATTAAAGATGACCGACAAGGATAGTTTTATAATCTATAGTAAACTTGTTTTTGCACAAGGGGAAAAATTAATATCAATAAAACAATCCTTGTCTGTTACCTTCGATAAAACTTATTTTGAAAAATAAAGAATTAAAATTTATAGAAAATGTATACATATGTACATACATATATATGCTCACTCACTCATACGCATGTATAAATAAACTGACACATGTACACACAGACATATATATTTACACAAATACACACACATATGTATATACTTACAATCACACACAATGACTTTCATATACATATATATGTATCTATACATACGCAGGGCTGGATTAATAAGTCTATTGCCTGACACATAGTTCTTTGCTGAATTTTGATATGAAATTCCCGCTGGATAATGTAAGAGAAAGTAAAAAAAGTAGGCTTGAAGATGAACAGAACAAATACTAAGGTAATGTTCAGTGGTGAAGTCACTGAAAAGACCATAAAAATGGAGCAAAAAGCTAATTGATTGGTGCGTATGGGATAGTAAACACAGTAAGAGAAGACCAGACACAAGATGGAGGGATGAGATAGAGGTTTGCCTGTAAGATATGGCAGAGGTTAGCACATTTGTGGACTTCATGGAAGAAAGTAAGAAAAGCTTTTCTCCAGCAGTGGACATAATGGTTGATCTTGATGATTTTGATCATGAGATTGACGGACAGACAGATGAAAAAAATGGAAAGAATCAAGTGTTTAAACTTCAGATCCATTTGATGAAGAAAAAAAAAACATTGCTAAAAGAAAGAGAAGACTAGAAATAATGTCTGTCAATGAATTCTCATTTGAAGGTGAGCTCAGAATTTCACCAGAACAAATCAATAAACACCAATAAAGAACTTTTTCAGAGTCAGACTGTTTCTTCAACCTCTTAGGAAATTCCAAAGGCATCATGGGAAAATCAGTGAGGATGACCAATAATAGCATCAAATTTGAGCGAGTGGAATCAGGAGAGATAGTTCTTGTTTCTCTTATACTTCCTTCCAAAGGATTCATCAAAAGATGAAACATACGTATATATATATATATATATATATATATATATACATATGTATATGTATATATATATATATATATATATATATATATATATATATAGAGAGAGAGAGAGAGAGAGAGAGAGAGATTTCATATAGCAATACAAATAGACATGTATTACAAATATCAGTATATACAGATATAATATATATATCAGTGTATCTATGTATATAAAAGCCAATACGCATTGCTTTGTAATGCACATACAAACATGTCAAGCTATATTTTTGCTTATATCCATGAGTGTTGACCAGATATACCTTTCATATTTTGAAAACAAAATATGCCACATAAAATGGTATGGTTTATACGTTTCCTGTCTCAACTAGGTAAGTACCAAGCAATGATTGCAGACATTTTTTATGAAATCCTTAAAGATATTGGAAAAATTTGAATATCATCGGAGTTTAAATTTTTGTTTTTACTGCAAGAAAATAACATAAAGTTTCATAAACTTCCACAACCAAAATGATGAGATCAGTTTGAATGAATTAGAGTAGTGGTAGTAGTAGTGATAGTGCTAGAAGTAGTAATAGCAGTAGTAGCAATAATAATACTACTACATCATCATCATCATATTAATAATCATAATAATGATAATGATGATGATAATGATATTGGTAATAATTTCTCATCGCTGAAATTCAAATAGAAATTCTTTTGACTTGTTTGAAAAAGTAAAGTAGTTCGCTTTGGTTGGCTATGGCCTCAGATGTCTTTGCCCAGACCTCCAAAATCACGTTTTCTCCTGTTTCAGCCCTTTCTTTGAGGTTTGCTCTGAGCGAAATAGACTTAGAAGTGACCAGCATTTATGGTAGCATCATTCATTTCACCATACACTATTTTTAACAATAGCTTGGCAGAGAGAAGATGGATGTATACCTTTCTCAAGGGCATTAGTACCAGTCTCTCTCAGTCAGAATTCAAACTCAGGTCACTCATTCTGGTGCTTCCCTTGTTTTGAAAATTGTGACATAATTTAATATGAAATGTCATTAATTCAGTGAATTCATTTTAGTTAAATACAAACTAACAAAAAAAATAGAGCTTTTCAAATTTACAAAAAAGTTAACAATTATGACAGAGAATTGACATTTGTATTGTCTGTTTTACAAACATACAATTGTACTTGTTGCCTTTTGCTTGCTGTTGTAGAAATGAATTTAGTGAACTACGGGGAATCAAATGATGACCTTGAGCTCTCAGGGTTGCTACAGAATATTCAAAAATGTCAATAATTACCCACAATTGTATTTCAATACAGTGTGACAATGATAGGGAGTGACATCTAACTGGTTCATTATTAATGATTGTGTCAATCTTGTATTGAACTTCACCCTTTCAACTTTAACACTTGATGATGCTCGGTTGGTGGACAGGGTTTACATCCTGGATTGTTCTAGATTGTTCTAGAACTGTGTCAAACATTTTAGAGAAACATCTCACCCAACCCACCAGCAATTCTGATTATTAAAAAAGGAAACAAATTACTTTTTATTAATTTAAATTATATAAATCATTATTTTTTAACCTAAATAACCAAATCACATTAACATAAATATAATTGTTCAGAATTCTCTGACTGAATGCACCTTGATAAAATTCTTCTACACTAAGGACACCGTAATTCAAAAGAGTTTGGAAACTACTATGGTAACCTTTAGTCCGGTGCATCATATACAAAGTCACCCTTCATTGCAACAATAGAACTAATTGGATTTTCATGAACAAAATCTAGAATAAAGATGATAGCAATGTTTACCGTGGATAGTTTTTCAACTCTCTACTTACCTTCAGCTGGAGTCTTTGCCAAAAAACCAAGAAACTGAATGCTTTCTCACAAAAGAATAGAATTGAGTTACATGCAAGATTAGAAATTCTAAATGCCAGAATAAATCATGATTTGGAGCATCAGGTTGATTTTTGACTGAAATGCAATAGAATAAAAGCAAGTCTGAAAAGAGAGACAGATAATGACTGAGATACAGAAATTGAAAAAAGAGGATTTAAAGAGTAAGAGAAAAAGAGATACAGATTGGAATAAAAAGAAAAAGAGAAATAATGTTCAGAGAGAAAGAGATAGAAACAGATTGAGTTAGATAGAAAATGGAAGATGAAGAGAAAAGGCAGATAGATACAAACTGGATTAGAGAGAATGAAAGAAATAATGTAGAGAAAAGAAAGGGATAGATACAGACTGGAGAAAGAGAGTTATAGAAATGAAAGATTACATAGAGAAAAGTGTATAAAAGTAGAAAAGGAGACTTATTTATCTATTCTATCATTTCAAAACATTTTATTTTGCTTGATTTCCAACTCAACACAAAAATTGAATGATAAAAACCTGATAATCAGGAAAACTGCTTACCACAGAATAGAATTATCCAATCAGAAATCCTGAAAAAAAAGAATCCTGTATGTGAGATGTTGAACATAAAAGAGTTAAAAATCCAACTTATAACACAAATTACAGAGCATGGAAATAATATACTGTGAGTCTGTAAGTGAAATATTAAATTTACATTCCATCCCATCTTGGATATCACATACTGTGTCTTTTTCAATATAGAATTATATTCATTCTCAGAAAATTCTATAAAAGTTGCATATGAGAGATATATACATATATATATATATATATATATATATATATATATATATATATATATATATATATGAATACATCGGACGAGGAACATAGTGTTAGTTTTTTATTGAATTTTTCTTGTTTGACAAATTCCATGATTGGTTAAAATGATATGGAAATTGTCAAAGATCTTGAAAATGGTAAGGTGTTTAGCCAAAAGCACCTAGTATGATAGCACTTTTGAATGGGTATTACTCTCTGTGAATCTAAGTATACATTCTTGTGTGGAAACAAGAAAAATTCAATAAAAAATTGACAATATGTTCCTTGTCTATCATATTTGATCTTACTTGTATGAATAGAGAATCACTTCCCAAATATATAGGTATATATATCAGAGGCGTAGTAAAGGATTTAGGGGGATTTGTGGGGGCCAGGGGGATTTGAGACCTATGGGGATTAGAGGCCCCAAAGGAGGCATAGCTCCTTGTGTATTCCCTTCAATGTTTATGTCTGACAGAATGTGACAATCATAAAGGCGTTAGAGGGTGAACTATATTTTGTTAAGCAAGTAGCATATTGTGAAGTATTATGCAGAACTCAAACTCGCATCTACCAAAGAAGCAGCCCTAACACGGCTCTGCTATTTCCATCTGAGCTAACATAGCCAGGCAAAAATTTGAGAATGCACTTTCCACACCATTTTCCATTCTGCAATTATTAGCACAAATATCAACATATGTATGTGTGTTCTCTTACGCTGAGAGTGTATGTATGTATATATATATATATATATATATATATATATATATATATATATATATATATATATATATATATATATATTCCAATTGAATGAACAGTTTATGTCTGACAGAAATATAATTCCAACTCTAATGTCTTTATAAACATATATATATATATATATATATATATATATATATATATTGGAGGCTATAGAGTTAGAGTGGTTCCTTCACATTCTCTTGCTTACTTTAAGGCTTAATAGTTCACTATTTCAAAGCTGTTAATGGTGTAAATAAATGTCTACGTCTTATCAATATCATCTGAAATTCTTTCAAAAAGTGACTGAACTTAGTTGGTAGAAAATATTTTTATTGGCAAAATTTTTATCTTCAAGTGGGAGAGTCCATAGTAATGGAATTGGAATAATCAGAAAAGAGTTAAATTGTTTATATAATAAATGTGAAGAGAGAAAGAAATAGATACATTATATAGATATATTATAGACTGAGTACAATCATATTCAAACTATAAATACAAACAGTAATATATATATATTTTGTACAAATACATAAAAATTATGGACTCTTCCATGAATACGCAGAATATATATGCACAAGATTACAGATTTGCATTGGAAATATCCTGATGTATATAGCAGTATAATACATACAGATAATCCCATATAATGAAATTCCTTCGTACAAATGACTTCAAAAAACAAAATTTGCATTTTCTTGTTGCATCCACTTGAAACTTCCATCTTGAACTCCAAATAGTCTGCATTTGAGATCTCCTTATGTTCTATCAATCATGGTTCTTCAAGAGACTCCCATTTGTCTTAGAAGAAGGGTAATCACCCAAGCAGCCAATAGTCATCTATGGAGCTGAAACATTGAACCTAACCAAATGATTGGACTGAGAACCACACAAGGTGCACAGGAGAGAAACATGCTCAACATCACATGAAGAGATAGCAAGACTGTACAGTAAGTGAGAGAAACAGGAGTTGGAGTATTCATAGAATCCATCAGAAAACGCAAATGACAATCGGCTGGTTATGTTGCAATAATGGCAGACAAATGTTGGATATCACAACTCACGACATGGATCCCCAGAGATCATATGCAAAACTGTAGCCGGGAGAAAATATGATGGTTTGGCAAAGTAGACAAGTTCAGAAAGCACTGGTTCCACAATGTGTATAATAGAGAGGTCTGGTAAATCTTGAAGAAAGTCTTTGACTATAGATGGACTCTAAAAAACTGATGGTGATGATGATCACATCCACTTGATATGAGTTTGACATCTCCAAAAAGAGCACACTGTCATGTGTCCCCAATGGAGCAGCATGTATGTGAGAAAAGATTGGATACTCAGTCTGGTCCTACCTTTGCAAGATGTTGTGCTAATTGACAGCAGATCATAATTCACAGAACAATCTTGTATGCAGCAACAAAATTATTTTCAGGTCTTTGTATGGTTGGTTCTTATGTCATTGTTTTAGGTCACTTAAATAACAATTCTGTTTTTCTCTTTAAGTTTCCTTTGCACAACCATGTTCATGTTGGTTCATCTGAAATTCTTTCAATTTGTTTCCTGAAATGTCTGTACTGTTGTTTGTCTCTCCATTTCATTCTCTATTGAACAAATGTTGTCAACAAAGTTTCCCAACAGTTCTATCCCTTATATATGCATGTGTTTATATGCTCAAATGCTCCTGGACATACAGTTTTGTCCACAGGACACAGTATTAAACTTTTGGAAAAAAAGCTTTTTTGACCTCATGAGGGAGCCTTATTTTAATGGGTTTATTGATAACATCAAATTTTATTTAAGCTGTGATGATGAGTTTGTCTTCGTATTCAGTTAGATACAAATTTTAGTTGTTGTAATTATTCTTTCCTTATTCTGCATACTCTCCATATCTATGACTTTTTCCATTGCAAATGAAGTATATTGCATTTTGGACAATGTTTTTCCTTTTATTTTTAAAGCAATTTAATTTTGTTTCAGGTGTTTCAATGGGGATTAACTTGGAAATTAGAAACCAATATTTTTTTAAAGTTTCTTCTTCTGATAGAAACAAACGTTGCCAAATGCTGTCAAACATTGCATAAACAAGGTCGCAGGTTCCGAAAAGAGTCTCTTCTTTTCTGTTTATCATTTCTAATATTGCTGCTGTTGCAGTTGTTATTCATGTTCTTCTTATTATCATTAGAAACCGTCAACCAAAACTGTCTATGTGGGTTTCTCCAGTATTTATGTTAGTCTGGCTGACTAGCTTGCTGTCAATCAATATATGTATTGTGTTTTTTGGCCACACCAATGGAGCTAGATAATTGAAAATACAAACATTATGGGTTTTTTTTTCAAATTTTAGATATGTTTTTAACAAGGGTTCAATTTGTTATATAAGTTTATGCTAAATTGGTCTCTTAGTCTATATTTGGCAGCATCTACGCTTGTCTTTTTAGGAATCTCTCTCCAACAAAAGGTAAATGAAGTATGTTATCCATTGATCGCTCCCAGAGCGACATGCTGCCTAAATATGTTGGCTGTGTGACAGTTTCTATTGAGTGACTAACCAGACCTGTTATTATTATCAATTAAGCCACTTCAGATTTTCAGATTTTAGTGCTTAATATTGAAATAGTAGATGAAACTAAATCAGAGATTTGAGAATGAAAATAGCAAGTAAACGTTTTTGATGAATTCATTGAAAACAACTGATTCTGCCATCTTTTTGTTTAATGTAAAATCTACTTTAATGAGATTCTACTCTTTTCATACAAAGTGACAAACTGTTGTTTATACTACTAAAACCCTTGCCAGACACTTCAACCACTAAACATTACAAAAATAACTACAAAGCACTTCAGTCATACTTGAGCAAAAAACTGAATGAAAATCCATTCATATATAGCTACGTGCATTGGTAACAGCGGAGGTTTTGATTTTCAATGAATCAGATTATTTTCTTAATATATGAAAAAATACATCTCAATTGGATCCTGGATTCTCCCATAAATGTTTTCAAATTTCCTTCAGCCTATGGCCTATCCCAAAGTATCATTGAAATTCCTTTAAAAATTTTGGAGATATCCATGAGTGAATACATACATAGACAACTTCTAAAGATAGATCAGTCGTACTTGCTTGCACTACAAATGGCATGTAGAATGCCAATACAACGGAGTTGCCACTAAGACATTTTCCAAATATATCCTTTTGCCCACTGCCTGAAAATATAAGCTTTTGCCCCCCACTGGGTAATAGATGCTTTTGCCCTCACTCCTTATAGTATCTGGCTGAACAATTTTGTCAAGATTTCCATCAATTTAAATTCTAAGCAATAATTTCACTTGTGGCAAAATTCTACTACAACTCAATAGTCTCCCATACAGGACTCTTCTTGGGGCAGCACAAACAGTGCAGCTGCACAGGACCCCCAAAAGATATGTCTATATAAATACTTAAAATCTTAATGTTTTTTAGAGTTCAAAATGATTGAGGATTTGTTATGTTGCATAGAAGTAGATTATTGATCCGTAAAGGACTTCATATTAAATTAAACATCATAATTTCATGAATAAGTCATTTTTTGTTTTGATTTGTCCCTGCTCCCATATCAATATCCCTTAAGCTCTGTAAAAGAATTATATTAATCATTTTTCAATTATTTAATTTATTGTTTGCCTATTCAAATTTCTTTGCAGCCTGGATGCCTTCAAGTGCTTTTTGCATCCTCAATGATATAAAAGAAAATCATAATCAAGCTCTATTGAATTTTAGAGGACAAAAACTATTGTTGAGATTCTCAAAAGCATCAAGAATTTTTTTCCTTCTTCTCCATCTAAAGAAAATCATCTTCAGTGTTTTCCTTGTTCATCAAATTCCACTCCACAAGAGCCCAGAATCCAAGTTTATTTATTCCTGTAGACACTTTGTGGAGCATAGGGCTGCAACCATTTACCTGCAGTTTCAGTAGCAAGTAGGTTTAATGGGGTAAAGGATTCATGCCTTTCCCAAGGCATTAGAGTGAATGCAAACAGCCCTTGCCAAAACTCAAACTCAGTCTTCCATTGTTCTCACTAGCAATCATTACAACATTCTGCACCTCCAAATAAAATCCTGAGACATTTTTTTTAGATTAACAATTTTCACATCTTTTAAAGTTAATTGTGCCAATGATTTTCTCCTCCCTAGTTAATAGCATTAATCCAATATTTTTTACTGTTCTTAAGAGAGAATCACAATTTTACTTGAGCTGATTTTATGCATTCTGAAGGTAAATAATTTTCACACTGGTATTTTACAATGAAAGATTGATGAAAAGATTGACAGGTCTGGTTATCACTCAATAGAAATCATCATGTGACCAACGTATTTTGGCAACATGTTGTGTTTGGGTGATCAATTAAAAAAATGGAGAAAATGGTAATCAATGAATACGTTACTTCTCTTGCCTTTTTTTGAATCACTAAAAATGTAGCTGGCCACAAAGGAATCAATTTATCATAAAACATAAACCATTGTAGATTAAACCTCCTCACTAAAAACCTATTTTGGGGTGCTTTTTCAAGAAGCAAAAAAATTATTTTTAGACATAATAAGGGGTAAAAGTCAGAATTTTCAGCCTTCTAGCTCCATTGGTATTGTCTGTGAGTGTGAGACATCCATATATAGCCAGCAAGCCAAAACAACTTGAAAACTGTAGAAACCTATTTTGACAGTTATTCTCACAATTTTATTTGGAATGTTCAAATGCTGACACTTCCAGAGCAAGGCTGTTTGAAGTTTGGTTAGCAATTATCTTGTCGAATGCTCACAGTTTGAGGCATTTTGCAATAAGTCCTTTCAAGTTTAATAGCAATTGGGATTCAACTCTTTTGATTGTAATAGAGTTTGCTTTTTTTTCATTAAAAACTTTGATTTTCAACTACTTTGGAATTAGCTTCATAGAAATATTTACCTTGCATCTTACTACACATGTTTATACATTTTACAAGTTAATCCTCAAAAAGAAATTAATTGATATACATGTTTCCCTAAAGATCATTCCTATAGAAGCCTTTCATAAGCCAAATGGTGTTAAGCAAAGAAGCTATTACCATTAATTCATATGGGGAAGATTTTTAAGCATTCCCAGACCCTCAAAAATCAGAAAGTGGTAAAGGTGGTATATCAGGCTGAGTCACTAAAGACTAGCGGTAGCAGGCACAAGAGCCTGGGATGACTTTTGCTTCTGCCTTTTTTTAAACAACTGAAAAATTGACATAGAGCGAACTTTCAAAAAGTGAGAATTACCTGTATTTCAATTCTTTTTGATGATTTTTAAAAAAGGATCAAAAAAAGTTCATTCCAGGGGAAGAGTCTGTTGTCTAAAAGAGTAAGCAGGGGATATTTTTTTCAGCAAAATTCTCACTCTCAAATGAAAGAGTTCATACTTGGGGACTGAGAACCAAGAAAATCACAATTTCATTACGGCTTGTAAAAGTATTTACTATTTTGGTTCAGCAGTCAGAAGAGTTTTTTTATGAGAATTTTAAATTAGTGAAGCTGATTAACAACAAAAATAGCTTAATAATAAAAACTTTTCTATGGGGATTGGGCTTGAGTAAAATGATAATAAAGCTTGCTATTCCCTTGCTTGGTATAATAATAGGGTTTATGGAAAAAAACTTGTTTTTCACAGAACTTTCTTCCAAAGTTACTCAAGTACACATTTGAAGACTATCTATTGATATGTTTGCAATTGCTGGTGTTTGGGTTCTCACTTACCTTGCATTTTCAACCAATAATCGACAAATGATGGTCTTCCATTTCTGGCCTTTATTTCATAGGACACGTCATAACCTTCAAAGTTCTTGCACCAGTTTTGCCCAGTAAAGTCAAACATTGTTTCATTTCCTTCCACCTCCTGAATTCTGCAAACAGCATCAACAGCTTTAAGGTCGAGTTTAAAATGATACCTCAAAACTGCCAGAATCTTGATACTTGTATCCACCATTATAATATCTGAAATAAAAGTTGATAAGTATCGATAATGATATGATATATATATATAAATCAATATTGATATTATTAACATAGTTGAGTTATAGTAGCATTCAAATTATTCCATGAGATTGTAATAGTCAGTAAATAAAAATAATCAAATGTAATAAATAAAAAGTAGCATACAAAAAATTGCTATCCTGCATATAAACCCCACAAAATAGTGATAGTAATGTCACTTCTTTTAGCCCCTAAAAACAGTACCCAGTATTCCTGTATTCCCTTGCCCACAAGTGCAACTACTTGTCTACCACATTCCTTTTCACACACTCTCTTACTCCTTTTTGCTCATTTCTGTGAGTGTTAAACCACAATTTGATCTTTATTCTGCACTCGCTCCAGTAACCTTTCACTCTCCAAAGCTACACCAAAACATTTATATGTAGTACGACAATTAACAAAAATTTATTCCCCTCATGTCGCAAATGGATAGATAATTTCTTCCTCAACCTATGAAGAAGGTTGTGTTCCATCTTTATTACCTAACCTTCACAAAATGCATCACAAAACCAATATTCATTAAACCATGTGGTTAAGCCTTTTAATACATACAAAACCTACAATTCCTAAACTGGCGATAGTCATAGATGTGTATATGAAATAAGCTTTGAAATAAACGTCCATAAAAAACGGAAATATTTTCGATAGATCCTAATAGCAATGCCAGACAAAAATCAAGTCTTAGTGGAGTGGTATTGAGTCTTCATCATAAATATAATTTTTTTCTCAGTAGGAAATAAATTTTAATAATCTGACATGAATCTTCTTGAGTTTTAAATCATTTTATCTTTTCAAAAGGCAAGTTCTAATCTTTTATCTGAACTGGTTATTCTTTTTAGCAACATAAATCTTCTCCAGACTGATTAAATCTGTTTTTATGACAGACATCAACTGATACCCCCTTTCAGGCTGGTAGGAAAATTTCTGAGAATTTTGAGAAGTTTGCAAAATGTTTTGATTTCTCTGTAAAGAAACAAAAATCATTCAACATAATCGCACGCATTCAGCCAATGTGAAGGCAATTCAGAAATTTCCTTATTAGTAATTTTTTAAATACCAATTACTTCAATCTTATTCTTTTAGTTTTTTTTTTGCATAACCATTCAGGCCACCAATCTTTAATCAAAGGCCCGAGTTTAGATGAGAAAAAAAGCAACTAAAAAATTAAGATGAAAGAAAAGAGAAGCCAAAAAATCAATAATGATCATTGACAATGATCAATTTAAGAAAAATAAGTAAAGTAAGAAGTAATAAAAAGATAATTTCTCCACTGATACAACAGGAACAAAAACAAATATGGTGCCAAGAGGAATCAGGATTGGAGAGTAGGTTTAAGGGTTACATTTGATGTTCTGCCTTTTGTGAGTTCTTGTTGGTGCGTTGGAATCCTTGCTGTTTACTCACTGTCATAGATTAACAGCCTGATTTAAGTTTTCATAGAAAGCAGCTAAGAAATCAAGTTGAAAGAAAATAGTGGCCCCAAAAATTGATTACAATAATGGTTGAAAATGCTTCATCTAATAAAAACAAAAATGATTAAAGAGGAATAAAAAGACAAGTCAGATTTCTTCTTGGTTTTCAATGCAATTTTAAAATCATTGTCATTTCAAAAGCCCTTATCATTTAAGAAGTTGTGCAGGGCATGGGAAGGTGTGTTGTAGAACTTACCAATCCAACTGTAATAGTTTTTCATGGGTCATCCATGCAACAGGTGGACTGGCATTGTTCTGCAACAAATGGATTTTGTGCACCTGAGTGCAATTTTCAATGATTGCATCAGCTGCACCTGGCAGCTGGGTGCAATACTCTCTGACACTGATAGTTTGCTTAACAAAGCAAAACCTTTTTCTGATGCAACTCTAACTTTAGAATGATTGTACCAGTGGTATTTTTGTCTGTCCATCTTTGTTTGGACATATTGTTTTCCTACAGGCTCCAATTTTCATCTCCTTCAAGCCATTGTCATATAGTGGATAAAAGTGTTGATTGAGCATTTCTGGTGACCTTCCTGGTGCTCATGAGTTCAGTGCCTGGGTCAGGTGGTGCAAAAAAATCACATACTCTGGTTCAGTGGAAGAGACAGGCGACATCGCAAAAAATGTCCTCTGGCTTGGACAGTAGAATGGGAATGATCTACCCATCTGGATTAAATAAAACGTTCGGTGCAAAATTCCCTGAAAGTTACCACCTACAACCAAGAATGGAAAAAACGTCCCCAAATTCAGTGAATAAAAACAAAACCAAACCTTTTTCTGATGCAACTCTGACATTAACATGACTCTGTCATCACTACTTTTGTCTGTCTATCTTTGTTTGAAGATTTTGTTGAGCAACAGGCTCCACTTTTCATCACCTTTGAGGAGTGTCTTGGCTATGCATACATATGTGCTTCAGAGAAATCAAAGAACTCCAAACATCGATTTCAGATGAAATTCACAATGAAAGAAAATCCAGTCAAAATTCAATAATAATCACAATGCATCATCTAAGAAATTCAGACAACTTCAGACTTTTTCCAAAAGTTCAATGAGACATCCACGATGAAGTTTAAGCGCCATTATTTACAGATAACATGACCCTGAACAGACACCTTTCTACCCAGTTTCAAGTAAATCTAACTTAAAACAGCTTGATTTTAATCGATTTCTTCTTCTTCTTCTTCTTCTTCTTCTTTTTCTTCTTCTTCTTCTTCTTCTTCTTCTTCTTCTTTTTCTTCTTCTTCTTCTTCTTCTTCTTCTTCTTCTTCTTCTTCTTCTTCTTCTTCTTCTTCTTCTTCTTCTTCTTCTTCTTCCTCATCACACAAACTCAGCTACCCATTATTCACTCCTGATATAAGTTTTTCTGTCGACATCTTTTGCTTCTTGAACAGACAGAATTGAGGAAATGGATGTAAATTGCTTCTAGCCTTGATTTGTCTGCTGCAAGAATTGTGTTGCCTGTGCACTTAGTTGTTAGAAAACATTTCTCTCGCAAAGGACCCAAAGAAAGACCTGCTTGTACAAACTCACTCTCTCTCTCTCTCTCTATCTCTCTCCTCAAGCACACACTCATATAGACACACACACACACACTACACACACACACACACACACACACACACACATATATATATATATATATATATATATATATATATATATATACACATATATAGATACAAAAACACACACACACATCTGTGTACACACATGCAATGTTATGCATATAAATATTACCTGAGGAAATCAGTGAGTGGGCTTTAGTAATTCATATTAAATTTCTTGAGCCTCAGATTGGTAACGAGAAGGCTATGAAATATCAGTCAAACATTGGCAACCATTGAGCTCAGTGAACACATATAAGCCAGAACATCACAATGATGTCATTATTGTATAATTAGATGTATTATGCCCCAAAATTGTTGCACAGTTGAAAAATTTAGGAAGTTCCTGGAAGTGCCCAAAAATTCGATCAATTGTCCCTTGAACCATCATATACCTTTCCGCAGAGTGTCACAAAATTCAATCCAGTCATAAATGAGAAGAGAAAGTTCAACCCCCACCCTGCTCAGGCAAAGCACAATTAAATAATCTTTTTGAAATATTTTGATAAAGAAATTCAATAAATAAAAACCGAAATAATCCCAAGTGATCACAAATTATTTAATCCATTTTGTCTAATTAAGCACATGTAATAAATCACAGCAGTTCATTTATCAGGCTACATAAAGACTCGGACCCCTTCCAGCTCCAGAGAGCTCACCTAAACTCTTCACAGCCTGCCTCGAGATGATCTTCAGAAGGCTAGACTGGGAGAGTAAAGGAATTAAAATAGACGGCGAGTATCTGAGCAACCTCAGATTTGCAGACAACATAGCCCTTTTCGCAGAGAACCTACACGACCTCCAACTAATGATAGATGAACTAAATGAAGAGAGCAAGAAAGTCGGCCTACACATGAACTTCAGCAAGACGAAGATCATGTGCAACAACCACATTGGAGATAAAAACACTAAGATCGAATTCGAGGACACAGAACTCCAGGAAGTAGACCACTACATCTACCTAAGACAACGAATCTCCATGAGACCCTCAAAAGAAGAAGAAATCAAGCAAAGAATCACACTAGGATGGCAAGCCTTTGGCCGAGCTAGCTTAACCTTCAAAAATAATAAGATCCCATTAATCCTAAAGAGAAGGGTGTATAACCAATGCATCCTCCCAATAGTCACTTAAGGAGCTGAAACATCGAACTTAACCAGGAGACAGACCCGTAAACTGAGAAACGTGCACATGAAAGAATAATGCTGGGCCTCACATGGAGAGACCACAAAACAGCACAGTACATCCGGGAAAAGACAAGAGTTAGAGACATCATAGAATCCATAAAGAATCTCAAATGGCGGTGGACTGGCCATGTTGCAAGAATGGCTGACAATCGATGGACATCACGACTCACAACATGGATTCCCCGAGACCATATGTGCAACCAAAGCCAGCAAAGTGTTAGATGGAGAGACGAGCTGGACAGGTTCAGGAAGTACTGGCTCTGTGATGCCCATAATAGAGAAGTGTGGCAAATCCTGGGGAAGGTCTATGTCCAACGACGGACACTAAAAGACTGATGATGATGATGATGATGATGATGATGATGATGAATATAGAAAGAACTGAGTTACAACCCTCTGCTTAAAGGATCCACCACTGAATTTTCAAAGTATTTGTTATTTGCCATTTATTTCCTTTGAAACTTTGCTTATCATTCAATACAAATACTATCAAGAATATTGTTGTTCTTTGGGCAAATGTCACAGTTGATGTCATGAGTCTCAATGACCCACTTAAACATTATCAGGTTTTCATGGTCAAAGCTATGATTCTTTGCTTTTTCATGACACAAAACATCTGCAACCAACCTGTGTGCAGTTCTAAATGTGGCACACAATATCTTTTTCTCTGAAATGTTAACCATCAAATTTCACAAAAATAGGCAAATATGTTTGCATACCGCTTGCATGCACTTAATCGTATTGGAACCATTGGGGAAAATCTGTTTAGGCTTTGTGCATGGCTGTCAATATCAATAGGTTCTATAAAAAGTACTATGTACATAGTGAAACATCTGGCAGCAAAACATTCAGTCTTATCATGAGACACCTTTTAGATCATTTTGGGGTCAGATCTATTTGCCATTATGAACATGAACATACTAGATAGAGGGCTGGAGAAGGGGGAAAATGCCCCCACAAAAATCAAGCAAAACATTTTGAATTTAGGGTGTATCAATGTTTGGGCAAAACTGGATAATTTGGGGTAAATCAAACCTTATAAAAAGATTTCCTTGACGTCTGAATATCAAATTGCTTTTTTGAAGCCAGAGAGCCAAATGTTTATTTAGGTGTGCTTTAGAGGTCGTTCATAACGAAGAGTAATTCAATCATTAGTCAAATCTAATTGCTTTTTACTTCAAGATTGTATGTAGTTAATAAAAAGCAACAGGACTTCAGTTATTTAGCCTACAGTTGATGTGTTAACAGTTAATGATGGATTTCCAACTGAAAACAAATAATAATCATGTAAGTAAATGCACTGATGAAGGTCAATAGCAATTAAAACAAAATGTCTTCCATCTTTATGTGAATAAACAAGTTCAGTTGTCTTGAAGATATTTTGTTAAAACATAAAATAAGACCCCGTTCAAGTGCAAAATGACTTTTGTTGTAAAAGTGAGAAACCCATTCCAAATCACACGTACAAACACATCACACATAAGTCACACACGCATACGCAAATACATCACACTCACTCAACCGCAAACACATCACTCACACCATGTCATCACATACGCACGAACACATCACACACACATGCATACACAAACACATACATAAGAAAATTCAAACAGACACACATATATACCACTCTTATGTGTGTATGTATGTGCACTCGTGAAAGTAAATCAACTTGGTTCTCTTCACGAATTCATAGCTTCGAGTATTACACACGCACACACATACACATATATGCATATGCATACACATACTCACACCCAAACAAATACATTCCCATATAGTCACACACACACATCCCCTCACCACACGTATACTTGTTGGAAATCTTGCCCAATTGACACCCTTGCACTATTATATTTCAAAAAGTGATAAAAAAACACATGTTAGAAATATGTCTTCTCAAGGTCAATCAGAATTTCCTTATCAGAGAGGAATGTTTCAGGCAACTTCACAGAAACACATTTCACTCAATATGCAAAAATAGAGCATTCCTAGGAAAAAACTTTTCAGAAACCTCAGTGGTAAAAAGCAAAATAAGTACTACCATCAATTTGTATTTGAAAGTTTTTTGAGCATTCTCAGACCCAAAACATGGTGATGAAAGAATGTTAGGATGAGTTATTTAAGACCAGGATGTTGAAAGGTTGAGGTACAAGAGACTGGGATGTAAGGGAGAGAGGGGGGTGCATGCTGTCTCTATAATGACTCACTGCAAAATAAAAGCTGAATGCTATTTTCACTTTCTGTCTTTTATTGCAGAAGCGAAAATGTGGCCTAAAGCAAACTTGCAAAAAGCCGGGAGTTTACCTGCATTGATCTGCTAGAAAGCCACATTGTTATTTTTTTTTCTCTCTCTCTCTCTCTCTTTCTATCTATCTATCTATCTCTATATATATATACATATATATATATATATATATATATATATATATATGTATGCATGTGTTTGCACTTGTGCTCACTAAAAGCACTAAGCCATAATACTCATGTAGGGGAATGGGTATTTTAAATCACTCCCTCAATCACCAATGGAGGAGTGCCCCCAAAAGCTTCATAGATAGTAGTTCATCTACTACATTTCTACTAACTTTATACAATAACAAATCTCACCAAGTGTTGGAAAGGGCCCCTCTGAGAGCCAAACCTCCTGGGCCCCCCAATTTCCAGCTATGTCCCTGGCAATAATACAAAATCTTTAGAGAAATTTTCTGCAGTACATTATATAAATTGTGGATCAAAATATGCCAGTCAATTCTACTTGATTTTTAAAAACAATACGATTCTCCTTTTTTCCTTTGTGTGTGTGTATACAAATGCACTCCTACAGGTATGTGTGTGTGTGTATGTGCATGCATGTGAGTGCATGTGTGCACATGTGAATTGGTCTGATTGTACAATAAACACGGCATCTCCCACAAATAAAATATTGATCATTTGTTAGCAAGCCTAGGGGACAGTAGCAGGTAGCGAATATATTGATTATTGATTTTTCCTACCCTACCTGATTCTAGCTTGTTACTATATATAAAGTTGCAATGTCTGTCTCTTTGATACTTGCTACCACATACTGACCCCTGCAGTTTTGACAGAGATCAAGGTTACTACCATTTTACAATGTACAATAGCAGAATAATAATGGAATAATAGAATTTTCCCTACTCGGCATATCTCTCTTTTCATGTCAGTTAAGTCAACAAAAAGGAAATTCTCATACAAGCAAGGCTTAAAAATCAATTCTCCTGGAAGCTCAATACTGGAAAACAGAATTACAGAAAACAAAATGACAACCTGATAGTTTGACTCTTTCAAATAAACTAATTATGTAACCTATATTTGTTCTCAAACTGTCGAACAAATCGTCATAATTTGTTCTCATTCCATTTGTGAATAACTTTTTTTTATAGAGGAATGAAAATAGTCTACTGGCATAGATCAAATGAAGACTTGAGTCAAGATTCTGAGATTATTTCTAAATGCAAAAGGTGCGTGTAGAATGCTATGAAGTACAACAGCTGAAACATTTCGAAGATGCAAACAATCAAGATAAGAGCAATAGTCCGAATAATCTGAGAATACTTATGGAAAATATCTCTTGAATTTTTGTTCTGATAAATTCTGATCAAGGATTTGGTGATACTTGAATGATGGAAACAATATTATTTTGTTTCATCTTAGTTGCTTCCTATTAGACAGTATTGCGTATACACTTAGTGAAATTGTCAAAATAATTTGCATTGTCACACAAAATCCATAATTTGAGCTCCTACATTAGTAACACCTCCCACCCTAATATTGAAATAATAATATGTGCACAATGAGACAATAAAAAATGTAGATAAAACTAGGGAATTAATATTAATTTTTGACTAGTGTTTCTTTCATCTTATTCCAATTGCTTTCTATCACAACTCCTAGATCATCATTCCACGATCATTGGTCAGCAGCATTGATTGGAAATAAGGAATTAATCTCCAGCAAGACATGAAGTTCGTTATCTTTAGGAACCTGGCTTTCCAGGACAGCTGCCTTATTGATTAGGCTATATAAGCCAACTGGTTGTAGTCATTCAAACCTTGTCATTGAGCGTTTATCACTTATTTTTCTCAAATGCATATACTACCATCTTTGTTCATATAAACAAGTAGTATTTGTCGGAATATCATTGAAATTTCTTAGATGAATAAATAATTGTTGGACAATGCTTCATGTAAGAAATTCAAGTAATATTTAAACTAATAATTCAAGTTTATGTTAACAAAGAAGATGGCAGCTTGTCAGATGACATACACAGAAAAATGTTGTTGGAACTTTTTGATTTTCAAAATATCAGATGAGAGATTGTGTATCCGTAATAGAAAATCCAGTTTGTCTAACAGAAGAAAGAGAATGAAGATTCTTTCATGCTGGTGTGCTTAGCTGGAAGCAGATTTCTATTTTTGGTTGAAACCTTATTGGTTTACATTGTGTCATTGCTATCTCTAAAGGCCAGAATCCTTATGAGCTTAGAATACCACAAAATAGAATTCTTTTGCATAATACAATAACCAAAAGAATTTGCTGACTTTGATCTGATAGAAGTGTGATCATTGGTTAATGATTTTCATAATTTCCCCAAAACTTAAAAATCAAAGCTAATTTAATTTCTGTTGTCTTAATTCTATTCAACTTGGCCAATGATTTGTTCTTTATTTGAACCAAAATTTACTTTTATTCAAATCTTTCTATACTGATCCACTAAACTGTTTGTAAAATAAATGAATTTTGCACTGATTTATTTGAACTGTTATCCTCATCTTGATTTTTATAATCATAATGTTTCTGCCATTGTCCAGAAGCCTTCTTTTGATGCCTGTCATATTCAGTGTTGCTCTTGGAATTTCGGACTGAACATTTTATTCAATCCACAGGGTTAGATTGTTTTCATTCCACTGAAGCTAAAGAATATTTCATACTCATTAATTCTTCAGAAGAATGCCAGAGGTTATAGCAGCCCAGACAATTAAAAACATTTTTCAAATATCTCTATTCTGGATGATACATTATCTATAACTGCTAAAAGCTACAAAGATTATTTAGCTGCTTGTTAGGAATATGAAATATCTGATTTTTATAAAAATGTCCCCTTTTTTTTATCTGGTTTTAAAATTATTTTGATTGGAAACAAGTCTGAGGCATATAGATAAAAGTATAGAACTGACAAAATGCTTTTTTGACTCTTTCAAAATAGGACTAGAGTTCATTATACACCTACTAAAACAATAAATACTTATAAAAATATTTTTTCAAAGTAATTTTATCATAGAATAATCAGGTCTCTTTGCAAAATATCAAACCAGTTAGAATATTTTGAGAACCAGTAGCATAGCCTTAATGTAACTAACTTAATGTATGTGAACATGCACTCTCCCACAGGGTTGCTCAGTCTGCAGTGAGATGCCATTGAGTGAGCTTGTATATTGTGTGACCAGCACATTTGCAATAACCAACCAACTCATTCTTCATGTTTCATGGTGTTTTTTTAGTCGAAACATTGCATTGTTCTGTTAGTCTTCTTACTGTTCAGGTTTGCTTCTCTGTGACCTCTGGCTTTTCTAAAAGATATTTCAGACTGTGGACGAGATTAAAGAGAACACAATGAGGCAGCTGATGGCAATCCAGAAAGCGGACTTTGCAGATTGCTTTAAAAAATGAATGGGGGCTGAAATAAGTATATGAGGTCTCAAGGGGCATACTTTAAAGAGGGCTCAGTCACCATTTCCCTAGGTAGGCAATTTTTGCATTTATATTTTATAAATCGATATTTTCTGTGCA
Source organism: Thysanoteuthis rhombus (assembly GCA_963457665.1). Taxonomy (NCBI): domain Eukaryota; kingdom Metazoa; phylum Mollusca; class Cephalopoda; order Oegopsida; family Thysanoteuthidae; genus Thysanoteuthis; species Thysanoteuthis major. Next base: position 32,573,853 of record OY735234.1, on the reverse strand, counting down.
GAAATGTTAGAACAAACACAGGGTATCTACTTTAAGTGCTTTTATGAACCTTATGACAATGAATAATGATATGTTAAAAGTGCTTATTTTTTAGTTATTTGACTTAAGAATAAGTACTTTTCACTTTCAGTAGTTTTCTCAAAACCTTTTTAAAAAGATCTGGTTAGTCATTGAATAGGAACCACCATGTAAACAAGGTCTTTTAGCCACATATCACGTTGGAGGTGATTAATTCAAAAATTGGAAAGAGGGGTGATCAATGAATAAGTCACTTCTCTAGCATTTTGTTGGGCAGTGATCACTAAAAATGTCTGGATTTTCAAAAAACAAGCATGAATGCTGCAGGACATAAACTGGGGATCAATTTAGAATAAACATTGCAAATTGATTCCCTTCCCATCTCACCTACTCCCCAGTCCCTTGTACATCCTACCATCTGGATCTCCAACTAATCAGCGTAACTTACCATCATCTTGAATTATGGTAATTGTTTCTTTACTTCATACCATGGAAGGTCGTAGAATTTTCTATACTTCAATGTTTTTATCTTTCACTTCTCACTTTGTATTATCAAATCACTTTAGACCCACAAATGGCCAACCCAACCAGCCAGCCAAGTGGGTTACAGATTTTTCTCTCTCTACTCATCTGTGCGTATGTTTGTGTGTCCTGGCAGTCCTGGGGGCTACAACCATGAAATTTTGCATGAGCACACCACTAGACATCATTCAAAGATTTCTTTTGTCTTTACAAAAGAAGCGTTCTCAGGGGTCTCTATGGTCATGTTTGATCAACACCCTGAGTTGGTATTTTCTAGATAATTTTAGATAAAAGATCCTTTTCTGAGATAATTTCTGATAACTAGTTATGGTACACATGCAGGCTACAGTTATTCATTTATACGAGGTACAGATGTCTTGCTATCATTCACTAAATGTCTGTCGGTCATCATATAACTAAAGGAGTATTGAAGCTACGACTCCCGAATTTTCTATTCTTACTAAAGTGCATGTTTCTAGCATATTAGTTTATCAAAATTCCAAATTATTTCAATTTTTTAGAATGGGATTCAGTTTACAATATGAATATGATATAAAACTGGACCCTTACTTCGTGTCCATCTTGGATAACCCAAATCTTTACCTTTTGTTTAATGGTATAGAGTAGACATCTATCTGAAAATGCCACCCATAGTGCAGGTTTTAAATTGATGGTAATTACTTCTTTGCTTTAAGCCATTTCAGTTTATGAAAGATTTGTATAGTAGCACTCTAGATAATGCAGAAACCTATAAAGAATAATTCTTTTTTTCAATGTTTTCGCTTTCTATCTCTATTTGTGTTATCAAAATGGATCTTAGAACATCAATACCAAAAAGTCAAAATGCCAACCCGTCTCCATAATATTTCAGAATGGTTTGTATTCAAAGAAAATGTTGGCAAATACTAATCTGTGTTTGTTTCTAAGAATCAATTTGCTCATTATTCATACTAACTCAACAATAACAAATAATCCTGCAAAGTGGCCCAGTACACTGACTTTAATAACAAGTGGATTAGTGCAGTTTTCCCATGAGTGAAACTGTTTACAACTTCTGATTAAATCCTTGTTTTGCTCCACTGGACAGCTTTCTCAACACTCAATTTCATTATATACATTATCTATGTGCATCCCTTCTAACCACCTTCCTTCCTTTCTTATTTTGTCCTTTTCTTTTTCTTTTTTCTCGCACTATTTCACATTTCTTTTCTTTCATTTTCTTTTCTTCTTGAATTTCATTAACAATATTTTCCTTTCTGTTCATTCAATTGATAATCCCTCCTCTCTTAATTAGAAACCATCAACTAAAACTGTCACCAAAATTGTCAACAGAGGTTTCTTCAGTTTTTAAGTTGGTCTGATTGGCTGGTTGCACGGCTGGCTGTGTATGTATCATGCAATAATGGAGCTACAGGGCTGCAAATTTATACATTTACTTCTTATTATGTCCAGAAAACATGTGCTTTTCTTTTTTTTCT
>OY735234.1:32549335-32569335 GCA_963457665.1 Thysanoteuthis rhombus | reverse complement strand
TTAGGCATGTTTTCTATTGATTTTCAAAACATTTCAAATAAAAATATGTTAAAAATGCAAAAAACCTGAATAATACAGAAATCATGAGTTCACACATAAGGCATGCATGGTCTATTCTTATATCATTAATACTGTTACTCCTTCAAGAGTGGCTCAAGATGTATAACATAGAACACTAGATTCTATTTGAAGGACTAAATAGTTGAATTTCCTCAAATAAAAAAAAGGTTCAAAGCTTCTTGTGATTTTAAAGATCTATAATAGCTACAGAGCAAATACATCTACCAATGCCATACATCAACTAAAAACTGAATAAAAATCAGTTCATGTATAGCCACAATGCTGGGGGGGTAACTGTGCATGTTCTGATTTTCCTTACTTGGACTATTGTCTCAATATTTGAAAAAATACCTCTGAATAAAAAAATTTCCCGGATCTGATCCTAGATTTAGTCAGCTCTTTAGCCAATTGCCCACCCTTCCACAAAATGTCATCGAAATTCATTGAGAACTTTTGGAGATATTGTGTGATAGACAAACATGAATGAATACAAAGAGCTATTGAAAAGTTTCTAAATTAGGCCAAAACATTTTTTATTTTTTATCAAAAAATGAATATTCTAAAACATAGCCTATGATCCCATGAGTAACCCCAGAAATGTTGGTTGCCATAGCTCTAACTATTTTTGAGTTATGCAATGACAAACTGAAGGCCAGAAAAGACATTTGATGAATTACAATAAACTTGAACTGACATTCAACCAACCTTTAAATGCACATGCTACTCAAAGACCTGAGTTCAACCTGAGGAATCGTCTGATGAAGCATTTTGAGGATCTCGGTAGCTTCATGCCAAATTTGAGGCAGATTGTAGAGATATTCTCATATGACATCACAAAACCTTGCATGATATGAGAACCTTTTGACAGACTGACTCGGTAGGCTGGGTAAGAATGAGCATCAGTTACACGTGTATTTCCATTTACCAGTACAATCACAGCATGTAGATTAGGGGAAATTTCTGATACCATCTTGTACTACCTCTTCCAATTTTATTAGCCGAGATAAATCATAATCATTTCATTAGCACTGATCCTACTTAGAAAATGATGCTTTTGTTAATATTTTGATAACATTTTTGACAAGTCAGTAATGTGAAAGAAGCAGCAAATAAGTTAAAGATTCTATATTTTGCCTGGAACTTATTTTTGAATGTAACTCTCTTCACAAAAGGCTAAAGTAATATTTATTGATCACCACTACCCACAACACTGGTTAAAATACTGTTGCCAAATTCATTATTATTATTTTAGTTTATTCATGTTCTCTGACATCTATATGTATCTATGTATCTGTCCAGACTTTGCTCATTGTAGTAACTTTAGTACACACACAGACTCTCCTCAATGAGGAGGGAAAGGTCTTTTTTGAAAATTCCCTTCTTAGATAGGTTTTCAAAGGGGGTTCAATTTTCAATCTAGGTTTCTGCTAAATTGGTCCCCTAGTTTGTGTAGCAGCATTCATGCTTGGGTTTTTTTCTTAAAATTTGGACTTTTCAGTGCATTACAAAAGGTGAGAGAAGTAACTTATTCATTGATCACACATTTTTCCAATTCTTTGATTGATCACCCCCACCACAACATACTGCGAAAAATTGTTTGAGGCAAGAAAAATAACTCATTCATTGATCACGCCTTTTTACAATTCTTTAATTGATCACCCACAACATGGCACACTGCCTAAATAACTTTATCTCACCACTACCACTGCTCAATTTATGAGATGGCATAGATAGATGATGGTGATTCATAATTTTCCTTGGAAGGCTAACTATTGATCTTATGCAATATCAAGTATCAGTGTATTACCCAACATGCAATATTCAGCATCGTTTGTTCTTCTGATATGTATCAATGAACTTCGACCCTTATTTTGACAAGAAATCTAACATACACCAAAATCCTACAGCAGTGCATTCTGGGAACTAAGTCAGCCATTTATTTTTCACTATTTTTTTTTTGTTTATACAAGTATGATGGGTGCATCAATCTGTAAATGCCATCTACATTCAACTTATACCATATTTCTAGTTCAGATAACGGTTACTGACTTCCGCTTCGGAAATATCAAGTCATGAATATTTCATGAAAAGATATACAATGTATAAATCTTAATTCCTTCCTAGCAAAACCAGGGAGTAGCAGAAAGGTCTTCAGTATTTAGGCATTTCCTTTTTAAACATACATCCAGTGATATGTAAACAATAGGGGAGGTGACTCTATTATTTGGCATAACGCTTATAGACATGCAGAACAGAATCAGCAGAATGAATTTGGGATTTTTTTCTATCGTTATTCAATGTTTTTCCTTCCAGTTTCATGTTACTAATAAGTCTTTTTATACATTTTTTATTCACTTATTTCCTTCGATCAATTTCTCTTTCAAGAATATTGGTAGATGTAGACATTTTTGTTTATTTCAGTTTATTTGCACATTTATCCTTTGCTTTTTTTTCTTTGTTTCTCTTTGTATTTAATAACTATTCCAGTCATTTTAGTTTTAAAAACTATAATGAATAGAACCTGAAATAATCAATATTTCATTTTTATTGATAAATTTGCAAACTCTCTTAATTGAAAAGTGCTTTTTTTAAACCATGAATAAAACCTTAGGTTCATTATTCAAGGTTTTGATAAATTGCTTAGCATATACATTCATGGGTCTTGAAAAAACAGATTACATTATTTGATTTCAAGAATTTTGTGAGGCTCTAATACCATAATGATAGAATTAACACAAGTTTAAGTTTGGTATATGTGGAATTAATCAACATCAATTTCAATTTCGCTTGTCATTTTAAGGAAACAGCAAAATACTTTTATAACTTGTGACTTATAAAATATCAAATCTACAAGTTCAGTGGATATGAAAGATAACAGTGAGCATTTTTAACACATAGATTTTATATTCTGCTTTTCTTTATACTTTATATAACTTTATTTTATCACCACCTTTATTGCCCCAAATTCTTTTGATGAAGTACTTTCATCATTCTTCATTTTTAACTACTTTGTCTTTTATTTTAACAAAAGAAACAACCGTAATAAGATAAATGAGATAAGATGAAGTAGCCAAATTAATGATAATACTTAGAATAATATAATATTATTTTAAAAAACTTTCGAAAGATACCAACAGAATCACTTCTTTTTGGTTCATTTATACTGATTCTAATGTATTCCTTATATTTTCCAGAATCTGCATTCAGTTAAGAATTAATATAACCTTCCTCATATTTTTGAATGATAGAAAATTTCATTCATAATTGCAAAAATGAAAATATATACTGATTTTAAACAGTGAGAAATTATTTCCATGGGAGAACAGAATTGATGACCGAGTTCAAGGCTGCTTACATTCACTGAGCACCAATGCCCTTGAGAAAGGCATGAATCTATCCCCCCCCAGCTAAGGGTAAAGAGCCGGGTAGTCCATATTGGGTGTGGGGCTTGCAACTCCCGCCTGTAAAACTTACTTGCTACTAAAACTATAATGCAGCTTCATACTCAAAAAAAAAAATGATATTTAGATAGTGGTCTGGTAGGCTACCATAAGTCTTGGCCAAATAATAAATCTTAGCAGAATTGTCATCAGGGAATCTCTCTTCAAGATTTCCACCATAAAGTAGGTGAATAATGATAGAACCCAATAACGGCCCCAAAATGCAAAGATATATTCTTCCCTGGGAAGCAAATGTCAGGTTTCCTGGAATTGGCAACAATAAAGAACGAACATTAATGGCTATTCAATACTTTTGCATTAAGCATTTTAATATGATCATCTTGCCAATGAAGATTATGGAATAGATATGCCATGCTTGAAACAGTCTTGCGCAAAATACAAGATCTGTCCTTTCCAAAGTACTACCCTTGGGTCTTCATCTAATTTGGCATCTCTTCTTTCTCTTAAAACAGTCTGCAAGCTTCTTGTTTAGGATTACCATCAGCGGCTTCAAAATATTGATTGTATTATTTGGGTAATTTTAGAATAAACATTTATTTATTTAGATAATACAGACCACTGATAAACCCTTTTTTGCTTATTAAAGTCAATTTGCACGGAGCAACAAAAATATAATTTGGATACAAAAATGGAAGATACAATGATAAGAAAGCAGATGTATATTGAGACAATTCACTGTATTTGATCAATCAGATTACAGTTTCTTTTGACAATAAGGATATGCACAGGATGGGAGCCAATTCACCTTCTCCTAAGAAATGAACAGCTTAATGTATTTATGTGAACTTGTATTGCACAGTGCAGGTTAAGGTTTTAATATAGGATGAGCATGATCCTAAATCTGAATTTGCAAATAATGCATCCATAGCAGACATCTAGGCATGACTATATTATTTGGAATGACAAAGGGAGATTTAAGATGACTGCATGATACCGGTTGCATGGACTAAACAAAAATTGTCCTTGCTCATGTAGACCTGTGGGATCCAAATGGTATTTATAATTTGAAGGCAGTTCAGAGAGGACAACTTGTTCCTTTGGATAAAATTCATTCAAATGGAAAAAAAAAGGACCAAATAGTGTGAAGTATGTCCTATTTCAAAATGAAATCAATTCTGGTTTTAGAATTCCATCTTGAATATATACCAGCAGAATGGATTTAAAAAAACTGAAGCCGCATCAGTCTAAGCCTAAAGACTAGAAACATGAAAACACAAAATTTTGCATTTTAATATCAATAAAGAAAACATACATATTATCTTCCATTGACTGTGCGAGGGTTTATAATCATACTTTGAGATGTTTTCTCATCCCTTCTACTCTAACAGCTTATAAAGATGGACGAAAACAATCAAACTTGTTTCTAAACCAATTTTCCTCTCTTATAAATCATTAGGTCCAAATCGACACAAAATAGAAAAATGTTTAAATTTTCAGAAGCAAGCTTCTGATTCTCTCGTACCGAATATTATGGATAATTTGAAAAAAACTACATGGCAATGAAGTAATCTTTTCAGAATTTTCTTCTTCCCTTATTCTTCTTTGACTGTTATCGTCAAATGATTCTAAAAACAATATTCTATGAAGGAGATCTATCTTGTGGGTCAATGTTGAGAATTGAGTCAGTGCTGTTTCAGAGATGTTCTGATTGGTTCATTTTAGAGTGCAGAGAACTGCAGCTGTTGGACTGCAGCCAATTACAGTGTTACTTATCATGGCCTGCTATGTGTCATGGCGTCAGTTAGTGAAGAAGAATTTGTCTCCTCTGTGAAAGAACTTTTTGCTTAAAGTCATCAACATAGGCATTGGAGTGGTGTGGTTCAAAAAAAGGGAGAGAATGCAAAACTCATAGCTCTCTGGTCTTAAAGCCCCTCTACAAGCTAAGAAAACTTTTGAAAATTCAAACAATTTCATAGACATTTTGAGGCTATATTGGATGAGTATTAAGACACATACAGGTTAATTTCTCTTATCAGTGAATTGTCCAAATAAAAGATTTTAGTTCTGTATGAATAGTTTCACTTTCCCAAGAAGTAAGGGAATGCCATTCGTACTCGTTCCCACAGCCCTATATCCCTGTGGCATTGTATAATGCAGTGAGGAATAAGTATTTCATTTTTTGATTTGAAAAGCTTTCCTAATTGAAGAAAGAAGCAAAAATAAGAAAGATATGTATGAAAAATTGTTTTATGAAATGAACATACAAGATATGTAGGAGAACAACTGAGCTAACCTTATGGAAATTACTGCATTGATGAAGGAGAACCAAAATAGCTTGAAAAAAGATCAATTGGTCAACAAAGAAATAATTTTGTTCATTCATGCAACATATTACATATTGATTACCATTGAAAGGGTTTTTGATCAAGTCCTTTATATTAATGCATACATAAATATACATAAATTATTTGGAAATGCTTTTACAAACACTATAACCATTAACATCATCATCATCATCATTGGCCATTTCAGGTCCACTGATGAAGAAAAGCTCTTCTCATGATGAATGCATGATCTTGTTGGTTCTGGGAAGGTTTCCGCTAATTGAGCAACTATTTAATTGTCCTTCTGCTCGGCTGATTGCCTCCCCAGGCTAGAGAGCCCAGTCTGCCCCACTATTTTACCCATAAAAGGAAGAAAGATGGATTCATATCTTTCCAAGGAATCTAGTGCAAAGTAGATATCGACAGTCTTCGCCAGAGTTTGAATTAATAGCTGAATTTCAAAATGCCATGTAACTTTTTGAGATACATTTCCTTTTTCTTCCATTTTGAACGACTCTATCTCTTAGACATTTTGGGCAGGGTCACTGCAAGTCACCAGCACATAATGTGCTTCAAAGAGGGCACCACCTGTCAGATGGGGCATCAAAGTATTCCAACAAATTTATTTAAAAAATCATGATTCATAATCACAATAGGCCTCATTATACAATTATAAGAAAGGTAATACAAGATCTTTTTAATTTCTCTGAGTAATAAAATGAATTTTGGTACCCCTTTCACCTCTCATTGCATACACAGTGTTATCTGCTTTTGATTGCCAAACTCAATCTGCCTAAGGTCAGACAATACATATATAACACCCTGAGTAGAAGATTTAGGAAAAATATCCCCAAAAGACGAGGGGATTTGGGGCAGAAAGGGGACAAAAGAGGACATAGTGAGGTGACGCCCATGTATCACTTGGAGGGATGATGTTAATTCTCAAAATATTGGAAAAGTACATTTTCATTTGATTCAATTTGAGAAACCCATAAAAAAGCCTTGTAAAACATCTTTCCAAAGATCACTTTTAATAAAAATCGACGTCTAAAAAAAACAGCCGACAGCTAATCTGTAAAAAGGTATTACATCATTTCTGCTTCTATGCTTTCCTTTGTTTATTTTTTTCTGTAAGAGTTTTTTTTTCAACACTTCTACTTGGTTGATTTATACAATGCCAGACATAAAGTTACAGACCAAAAGTCATGGAAAAAAGTTTTTTTTAAATAAAATGAGTAATATTTCAATTCAAAATAATTTGATTCTATAAATTAATCAATTTTTTTTGTGATTTATTTTCATTGGTAATCATTCACTTTGTCTAAACCCAGAATGTATTAACCCAGATTGTCTAAACTAGTTATTTCCAACCTTTTTTGCACCATGGACTGGTTCAATGTATTTATCTTGAGACTTAATATTTAACTAAACAGCCTACTTAGTCACTCTCAATAAACTGTTATAGGGTTTCTTCCGGCATTTACTTAATCTGGTTGGCTATGCATTTTTATATTGAGCATATAGTTTGCTCCAGTGAATCGATAAACATTTACGCCTCATTATGTTTTTAAAAAAAATGTTTTTTTGTTTTATTGAAATCCTCCTCCCTTAGGTTTTTTGCGGGGGTTCCAATCCGCAATGTAAGTTTCTGAAAAGTTGGTACCTTATTTCATGTCTGGTAGTGTTCACACTTGTGTTTTGAAAATTCAGACTTTTATAGTGATCACTGCCCAACAAAAGGTATTCACTGATATCCTCTTTTTTTTTTTTCTAATTTTTTTCATTTGATCTCCCCTAAAGCATCATGCATTTTTTTCCAAAAAAGATGATGTCGTCAGCAAATCTGAGGATACTTGGCCATCTATTCTAATTCCTTTATTTTTCCAGTCTAGTTCAAGGAAGGTCATCTTAAGGCAGGCTGAGTTTGAGTGAACTGCTATCACCTTGTCTTTCTCTCTTTTCAAGTTGAAAGGGCTCAGAGTCTTAATGTAAATAAATGAACTTCTGTGTCTGTACACATGTTGCATGATCTTGGGGATTTCCACTGAATCAAAGGACTTCTTAAAGTTGACAAATGCTTCAGCAAGTGGTACTTTATATTCAGTTGCTTTCTTTTTTAATTGATTTACTGAATCAATAGTTGAGTAGCTTTTTTTTAATCCAGCTTTTCCTCAGATTTGGTTTTCATTTAGTGTTTTGGTGATTTGGTTGGTGATAACTTTGGTAAAAAGTTGGAAGATGCAGTTGAGTAAACCTATTGTTTAGATCTTCCGGGTTTCTTTTTTCATGTACTAGCATTATGATTGCAAAGTTCCAGTCTTCAAGGACTTCACTCTGTCTTAAGTATTTTCATGGCTATTTTCATAGTGTTGACTTTACCAGTTTTATTAAGAAGGTCGATGGTAATGTCATCTGGTCTAGGTGCTGTTCTTTTTTTTTCTTTATTCAATGGCTTGATTTACGGCCATGGAGTAACTTCTAACTTTATGAAAACAAAAAAATAATTGTTTGGGGGGGGAAGGAGCAGGAACATAGTTTTCTTAAAATAAATGATTGAATGTTGATAAAAATTGAAAGTATGTATATTAAGTGTTGTTTTTAAGTAAATAGTAGGCACTTCTTATATAATATTCAGTTTATTGTTTAATTCACTCCAAACAAACTGAAATATGAGTAAAACGGCCATTTTTTAAAAGTTCAAGTTTTATCTACTGTTGGTATATTGAAAAGGATGAGGAAATTTTAGTGAGAATTGAAGTTTTTAACATATGGCAGTAGCTTTTTGTATCTAGAAAAAGTGACAATTTAGATTTGGTTTAAACTTTATTTATGGTCATGTTGCAAGAATGTCAGACATTCTGGACATCACAAGTCATAATGTGGATCCCCAGAGATCATATGCGAAACTATGGCCAGCAATATATAAGATTGCATGACAAACTAAATAAATTCAGGAAGTATTGGTGCTGTGACACCCATGATAGAGAGGTCTGGTGAGTCCTGGGGAAGGTCTATGTCCAACGATAGATGTTAAATGGAGGAGGAGGAGGAGGAGGAGGAGGAGGAGGAGGAGGAGGATAGCATTCTGTTAGAAAGATGTTGGTCTTGATGTGGTTTATATTGAGCAAGTAACCAGACGATCATTATTTTTTTTTTAAATTCTTTGCAGAACAAAGAAATTTCTCCAAACATATCTAGTCAGCCAGTAAATTTATGCTCATTAAACCAGGCCATATGGAAGAATTATAAACTTGAGTTAACATGTGTTTAAATAGTGCAATAGATATATCTAGCTTGACTTCGCAACATCATAAACAACATACAGTTTGTTTAGTATCCCTAACAAACAATTGTCTGCTCTTATTGCTGTCATACATTGGCATACAAACTGAGGGGGGGACCCCACACACACACATATACTATTTTGACAGTATGTTTTACGTTTTTGGCAAATCAGTCTAATTTGGGTTTAAACCATGGAAAATGTTATGCGAATTAAGTCTTTTGCCTTGTCTTGTAGAAAGTGTTCCCATATACCTATGCTGTCTCAAACCCAAATGTCTTGACTTCTGGAAGAAGAGTGTATTTGTTTTATTTCTTCCTTTTTTTCTTCATCATATTGTTTTGCTCACTCAAGTCACAAGAGTCACTCAGTCAACTTCCTTTATGCAAAAGGCCTTGAGTGAAACCTTCTTAAACAGACCTACTTATTCTTTTTGCCGAGAAGTATCAATCTGGGTTGAATTCATTCAAGTCTTCTTCCTTCAACAACTTCCTTTCATCTTCACATTTATATTCCACTATTGTCTTCTGAATGTTCCTGTTGACTTTACATTCATTTAGATTGTCAAGTGTTTCCCTTTCGAATTTACCAATTAAAGACTCATTTGGCATTTTCACTGGCAGCTGAGTGGTTAATGGCATGGAGAATGGACTCAGTGATAAGGTGTAGATGTTAGGAGGTGGCAGGCATTTGCATTGACTCGGCCACAAGTGTTAGCATTATAAGAGCTTGCTTTTATCTAAAGTATAACCAAAGTTGCATTCGTTACAATCTTTATTCATGTAAGATGAATTAGTATAAAGTGATTAATAGAATCACTGGGAATAATTACAATGAATCCCTGATCTTTTAGATTGTCCATCAAGACTTGTGAAAAAGTGTTTCAAAAACAACTTTTAGTTGTATATACTTCCAAAACTTTTAAAGGTTATAAAAATAATTATCATATTAGAATGGTATTAGAAACTGTGAATTGAAACTGTCAACATCAATATAGTCAAGATCAACATAGATTTCCTCAGTTTTTAAATGGGTCTGGCTGGCTGGCTATCTATGAATGTGTCATGTATACAGGGTGCACCGATCAAGCTAAGAACTGGAAATTTAAACATATACAGCTATATGTCTAGAAAAAATGTTTTTTACCCCCCCCCCAGGTTTTTTGTGGAGAGTTTGATATACAAAGTAAATTTATGCAAAATTGCTCCCTTAGTTTGTGTTCGGCAGCATTCTTACTTGTTTTTTGGTTTTAGTGATCACTAAAGGCAAGAGAAGTAACTCATCCAATGATCATCCTGTATTCCAATTTTTAATTGATCACCCTCAACATGGTATGTCACCAAAGGATGTTGGTTACAATACGGTTCATATCAAGTAACTAACCAAAACTGTTTATTTTTATTTCATAATTACATCATATCTAAACAAGTATATTTTTTAGAAAAATATTCCCCTCAAGTTGACTGCTCATATTTGGATTTTTAATTCTCATTATACAATTTTCTGGAGTTGATGATCACTTTTTTCACGTACTGCCAATTTGAATGTTTCTTTCCATTTTGTTCTTTCCATTCAATTGAATGTGACTAGCTGAAAATAGCCATCCTCCAGATGATTACTCTCAGCTACATGGAGCCTATGGCCATAAGAACTCATTAAGTAATGATTTTATGTTACACAAGATCCTCATAGCAGGGGATAACTGTCTGGAGGGCAGGTATTTCCAGCTAGTAAAGTAAGTGTAAAAAAAAATTGAATAGTAATTCCAACTTATCAAGAACCCTTACGAAAGCAATGAAAAAAAATGTTTTTTGGTAGAACGTAATATGGGAACGTAATTTTCTTAAAATAAATGATTGAATGTAAATAAAAATTGAAGGTATATTAAGTGTTGTTTTTAAGTAAATAGTCGGCACTTCTTATTTAATATTCAGTTAATAGTTTGATTTACTCCAAACAAACTGAAACACGGGTAAAAACTGCTGTTTTTTCAAACTTCAAGTTTTATTTATTTATTCAAGTTAAATTGAAAAGGATGATGTAATTTGAGTGAGAATTGTAGTTTTCAAAATATGCCAGTAGCTTTTTGTATCAAGGAAAAGTAACTCTTAAGATTTGGTCTAAACTTATTCTTTTGTGTCTGTTCTTTAATGACAGGCATCCTGATATTTTGATAGCAAGTTAATTAATTTCAAGTGTTTCATGAAGGTGATTATTAGATAAAATTAGTAAAAGAGGTTTTGGTCATTTTGAGTCACATTGCAGTTTTCTCAGAAAAAAAAATTTTTTTCACCTTTTATGTATTTCTATATGAATAGTAAAAAGGAAATTGAACCTTTATCAAAAGAAGAGAATGTAAAAAAGGTTTAATTATTATTTTGACTTCTTATTTTCAGTTATGCAAACAAAAATTGATAAGGATATAGCCATTTTTGGTTTCCATACTTTAAAATTCTAAACCATAATTTTTGTATAGTCTTAAAAATGCACTACAGAGCTCTTTGGAAATCATAGAGTAAAACCATCTTAAGTAAACTATCTAAAGCCTACAACTGATTTTTCTGGTAGAATGTAATTTTCAGAGAGAAACATAAAGATGTAGAGGTTTAGCAAAACTTTATTGCGAATATGGAAAACGTAGTGAATTAGCCACAACATTTTAAGTATCAGCATTTATAAAAGTTTGCTTTTAACTCGAGGTACAGGCAAATCAACATCATTTGGCTGTGTATAAATATTTATATAATGCTCATTCATTTTAGATTGTGTAGAGAGACAAGTGGAAAAAAGGTTGGGAAGAGTCGTGCTCATTGGACCAGTGGGTACTGTGGACCACCGATAAATCCTTTTGTTTTTTAGCTGCAGTGGTTCCTAACTCCGCTTCTAAAAAGAAACCTCTCTTGGCAAGCTCTTTGATGAAAGTTTTCCAGCAACCTTGAGTTCTCCACAATGAGTTTCAGGATTTGAGGTGTCAAAATTACTTTTTGGTATTTTTACTTAGAGTGTAATTTCTCCTGATAATCTTATCTATAATCTACTTATAACATCTGAATCTGTCATGAGTTGTGCGTACTTGGCCATCACTTTATTGTGTTTTCACTTTGTCTTCCATGTGTATTTTGTGTAGGATGCTGGAATGCTGTGGAGCAGGTTGGATCATATGGTTTTGAGTAGGTTGGACCACTTTAGTTAGGTGGTCCCACCTGCCCCTCAGAATTTTCTTTGTAAAGCTAATCTATATTCAGCCATCAAAGTGAGGCTACTATAGTTGTCACTGAAGGCATTTGATATACTGGAACTATATGATATTTTTGTCTTTAGAAAACATAGTTAAAATATCGTTGGTTGTAAATCTTCTCTCATGTGATAACAGTTTGAAAATATCAACGTAAGACCAATTGTGCATCAGATGATAGTGCTTTGGTTTGACATGCATTGAGCGAGATTGGGAAGGGAAAATCTCAGAGGTTTTGAAAGACATGCATTGGAAGAGATTGGAAAAGTAAAATCATTGAGAGAGAAGCAGTGTTCACTTCAGCTGTCGATTGAAAAATCAAACAGGAAGACCAAGAGGAAAGGAGAAATGTTGGTATCTAAGAATACAGTGCAAAAAACCACTTATGTTGATGATAGTGACCTGGAATATGAAGACAGCTTCCAAGGGGATGACGGCTCTGATGCTAAAAGTATTATAGGTATGAATCTACACCCCAATTTTGATAAACATAGATGTCCGGATATCAGAGATTATGTTCCATCAAAATTGGTTGCCTTGTACTCTGCTAAATATTTGAGCACAAGTAATTGACAATGATGATAAAGAGTTTGTTGTTAGCTATTTAAGGTAATCCAGAAAAATCCGCAGTAAATAAGTCAAAATGTCATCATTTCTGCTAACATTGACAAAGAGAATGTTGTCATGTACCTAGCCCTACTCATTTCAGCTTGAGGTACCAGATGTGCAAAGTCAATTCTGCATTTTCTTGTTGACTTGACTTCATTCAACTGCCATTATGTTAACGGTGTAATTCTGGGTAGGCCTTCCTTTGGTATGAAAGCACAACAATCAACTCATACCGATTGTTCAAGAATTCTATCATCAATACAATGCTAATTGAATATAGTAAGCTTCTGTAAATTCAAGTTGTCAAGTTTTAATATAATTTGAAAGTTTCAGAACCAAAATTTGTGTTTTTCTACCACTTTTTTGTCACTGGTTCAATGTGCATCTCATGCTGGTCCAACGTGCCCCCACCATGGGGCACTTGGGATCTTTAGACAAACTTTTTTGAATTGATTTCTACTTCTATAACAAAATTTGGGGTGGACTTAATACTAGCTAAAAGCAAAATGTAATAGCATCACCCTGTGTGAGAATCTGGGAATCAGTCACAAAAGAAGTTATTTAGCTGAAGATACTCCACAAAACCAAATATCTAGTCTAACATGTGGTCGAGCCTGTTCAAATCATCATGCCATTTTATTCTCTCAATCTTATTCTCCATAGTTTGATATATGGTCTCTTGATACCATGATGTGAGTTGTAATGTCCAGTGGTCAACCATTCTTGCAACATGGTTTGCCCATTGCCATTTGAGTTTTCTAATAGATTCTATATCTCTGACACGTGGCTTTTCTCTAATATACTGAGTGGTCTTATGATCCCCCCATGTGATACCAAGCATTATCTTCTCCAATTCATGTTGCATGGTTCTTAGTTTCAGTGGCAATCTTTTGGTTAGGTTTCATGTTTCAGCTCCATAGGTGACTATTTGGAGGACACATTAGTTATAGACCCTTCTTTTCAGGACTAATTTGTTCTTGAATGTTCAGCTTGCCCTACCAAAAGCTTACGAGCTTAAGGAGATTTCTTCTTCTTCAGAGAGTTTCATGGAGATTCACTATCCCAGGAAAATGCAGTGACCTACTTTCTTTAGTTCTGTGTTTTCAATTTTGATTGTTGTGACTTTGTCCTGGACATATTTGTTGTAAATATAATTTTTTTTTACTAAAGTTCGTGTGAAGATCACCTTTTTGCTTTCTCCATTTAGTTTATCTAACATTATCTGTTTCTCTGAATTTTTGAGACGAGGTATTATTATCATTTCTATTATTATTATTATTACTCCCCCCACCCCTACCAGATGTTGCCTGATGAAGGCCGTAGAGTACAACGGCTGAAACATTGTATGAAAAACAACCAAGATGGGGATAGATGGGATAACATTATCTGGAGTTCATGAAGGTTCTTGGCAAAGACTACACTGTCATCAGCTAATCCTAGATATCCGTCATCGATTCTGATTCCTTTATTCATCCAGTCTATATTTTCGAAGATCATTTCAAGGCAAGATGTGAAGGAGTGAATGTAAATTTTCTAGCTCCACTGGTGTGGCCTATATGAACAACATTTACATAAATAGCCAGCAAGCCAGATTCACTTCAAAAAAATAATCAAAGAAACTTATGTTGATGATGAATATGTTGATGCTGATGGTATTTAATACAGTAAATGAAATAAGTGAACAAAAGTTAATTTTTTTATCAGTTTTGTTTGTGTAAGGAAACATTTACTTATAATAATAGATCAGACAGAAATTTTCTTATTCTATTTAATCCTCAATAAACTTTTCAGAAATATTTGAGGAAAGAAATGCACTGTTTTTTTTACGTCTGCCAATGAAGTTGGAGGAGGTATATGTATTCATTTATGCCTGGTTGTCTGCCTGTTTTTCCACAGAAAATCTCCAAAAGTTCTCAATGAATTACAACGACATTCTGTCAGATAATAAACCATAGGCTAAGGAATATTTTATTAAATTTGGGGGCAAGTCAAAGAAAATTTGCACAGTTACATCTTGGTATTGTAACCATAATTCAATTTTAGTGATAGTGACATTGGCTGAGATATGCACTCTCTGAGTTCCACCTAGATCTTTCAGGACAGAAAGAGATGAAAGAGTTGTTGTTTGAAAGAAGATAAAGACCTAACTACCTCATCTCTTCCTGTTGTTTAATTAAATCAGAAGGACTGCGACTGTGTCATGTTTTAAGTGACCTGTCTGTCTGCTGTCACCCTGGGAATGCAGAGGGGAAAGAAATCCGATGTTTTATCTGGAGACCTAATATGTGTGGGAACATATATGCTTCTAAATACACGTGGCAGGTAGGGAGACGTCAGTAAGTACAGATAAGTAAGAAGGTGTGAAATTGGCAGGCATCCGAGCTTGCTTTACATACCACACACTGAGACATTGATCTTATAAGAACAAACACAGATGCACACACATACATGCACACACACATACAAACACTCATATATATATGCAATTAATAAAATTAATTTGTGTACATCTGCATGTTTTCATATAAAATCAATGTATGTTATAGAAACAAACTCCAATAGATGTGTGTGCAACATGTCTGATGGTATTTGATAGTTAGCAAACTTATCTTGAAGAATAATTAGCAAATGTTGTTAGTTCAATCCTCATTGGATGCCTCAGTATTGTAGCTTTGAATCAGATGAAGCTAAGCTACACACCTATATGTATGCATGCATGGTGCTACTCAAAAGTTCTGAGAATTTAGCCATGAAAAAGAAATTATTCACTCTAACACTTATTTCCTACCATCTCCTTCAAAGTAGTCCCCTTGTTCTGTCTATACACTTGCTTTATAAGGTATACTGCTCACAAAGAGTAGCTGTAAATGTCAGTACTACATTTGATGCCAGAGTCTACAAACTTTTGAGAAGCACTTCATATATACATACTTATGTATACATTTATATGTTCATAGCCTAATGATGAAAAAAGCATTTATTTTATGCAACAAATCTTAATTTTCGACATACTTCCTCCCTTGTCAATACACTCAGCCCAGTGGTGAATATTGACCATATAGATTGGTTTCCTTGTTCAGCTGAAAAAGAAACCTTGTTCAACCTTCTATTCCCTGTCCAACATCTCCAACTGAATGAAATGAGAACTCAAACACTTTTGTTAAAAACTGTCAACGAACACTGTCACCAAAATTTCTTCAGTTTTCAAGTTGGTCTGGCGATCTATGATTATATGTATTATGCATACTGGCCACAATGGAGTCTTGTTCTATTAGTGTAGTCTGTATTGGTAATAATTTTTACATTTACTCTTTATTATGTCTGCAAAAAAACTTTTTTTTGTTTTTTTTTTCATTCTCCCTCTACATAAGATTTTAGTGGATAATTCAATTTGCAATGTCAGTTTACGCTAAACTGATCCCTTGATTTGTTCGTTTTCTGAAAATTTAAACTTTTTAGTGACCGCTGCCTAACTAAAGGTGGAAGAAGTAACTTATTTATTGATCATCTTTTTTCCAATTTTTCAATTGACCAAAAGGACATTGGTCGAGTGATATGATTAACCAGACCTGTTACAATAATCCTTCAAGGTTCTTCATCTTTTTTTCTTTCCTGTCATTCACGTCCTCATTTATGGGTTTCTTTCAATAACAGATACAATAACATTTTCGAATCTTTTGAGAAGAGCATATCAGATAATTCTGCTTTCATTTTGCTTCTTTTGTAAATTGACCTTCAACTATTCTCTCACCATGAAAAACTCAAAATTATCATCATCATCATCATCATCATCAGCCTGTTAGTATACGTCCTCTCTATTGTGGGTATTGCAGAGCCAGTTCTTTCTGAACTTGTCCCGCTCGTCATACCATCTTATGTTCTGCCAGCCACAATTTGGCATATGATCTCTGGGGATCCAGGTTATGAGACATGACATCCAGTAGTTGTCTGCTTTTCAAGCAACATGACCAGCCCATTGCCATTTGAGTTTTCATCTGGCTTTTATGATATACTGTGCTATCTTGTGATCTTTCCATGTGAGGTTGAGCATGTTTATCTCCTGTGCAAGTTGCATGTTTCTCAGTTTTAGAGTGAATCTTTTGATTATACTCCATGTTTCAGCTCCTTAAGTGACTATCAGCATTGGTTGTCTACCCTCCATTTTAGGACTTGTTCTGGAAGGTTAATCTTGCTCTACCAAAAGTTTGCCAAACTAGAATGAGTCTCCGCTTGATTTCTTCTTTTTTCTTCCCTGGAACCTGGAATAAATGATAATTCCCTTGTGGAGTCTAATTGTCTGAAAATCCATTTCTCTTCATGAGAGTTAAGATCAGGATCTGAATGATTTGAGACTTTCAGTGAATGACTTTCAAAAAATAGTTCCATCATGAAAACCAAAAACCGTACAATCAGAATGTCATCAAAATAATCTCCAAGTATGAATATAAATGCCCCTAACACCATCTAATCACAAAAACAGAAACTTTTTGACAAATTCTAAAGAAAACTTTTTGAAAGTTTCTGGTGTGATTTTTTTTCCTACTTTCCTACAAAAAAGTCAAGACCCCAGAATTTTCGTAAGTCAATCCTAAGAAAATTTTAAAAATTTTGAAAACTGGCCCTCCTTATGAAGTTAACTTCAATTTGATGTGCTAACTAGGAATATAATTGATTTTTTCATACTTTTAGTAAAAACCACATTAGGCATACAAGTATATGTATATAGATGTCACATTATGATCACAATTCCATAACCATTCACTTCATTTCAATAACAGGCTCAGCTGATGGCTGCTACTGATACTATGTGTGGCAGACACATTAGGAAGGGAAAAGGGAGAAAAAACAATCAGGTAGTTCAATAAGAGGGTAGGAAGGGAGAAAAAATAAATAGAAATTCAGGTTGTTAAATAAGAGGTGGGAGAGGGGAGAAGTAGATTGAGTCAGTTCAATTAGTGAAGAGGAAGGAAGAGCGACTGATGGCTGCTACTGATTCTATAAGCGTGACAAAAACAGCTTTTAATATATATTATGATTTAACACTATTACTGTCATTATTGTCAGCTACTCTTAGTGAAAGGAAGGCCTGTACAAATTTAACAAAAGAAACAAAGGGAACTTGTACATAAAATTGATGGTAGTATCAAAACATGTTTGGTTAGTCACTCTATAGAAACGGTCATGAGACCAACGACTTTTAGCAGCAAGCCCCATGGGGGGGGTGGGGGGTGATCAATTAAAAAATTGGAAAAGGGGTGATCAATGAATAAATTACTTCTCTTATCTCTAATTCAACAGTGATCACTAAAAAAGTTTGAATTTTAAAAAAAATAAGCAGGATCACTGCTGGAGACATAATAAGGAATAAATTTAGCATAAACTTACCTTGTTAGTTCAACTTCCCTACTAAAAACCAAATGGGGTGGGGGGTAAAAAAAAGGAAACAACTGTTTTTCAAAACATAATAAGGAATAAATGTTTGAATTTTCAGCCTTCCGGCTCCATTGGTGTAACCCATACGCCTGATACACAGATAACCAGTCAGATCCACTTAAAAACTAAAGAAACTCATGTCGATGTTCACCAAGTTGATGTAGACAGTTTTGGTTGACAGTTACTAACCAAAAACGCCGCACCAGTGATTCTCATTGAAATATTTTCAAAGTATTCCCTTCTTCAACAGTTCTGTCATGGAAGAGAAAAAGCAGGTTTTGTTTGATCATTGGAAATTCTGCAGGTGTTGATTACTAAGATATCATCCTTACTCTCACATATATAATTCTCTAATTAAAGTATATGATTTTTTTAAGTAATTCATTACCTACGGGATGTGACTATATTAAACTATAATGATATACAAAGGCAAATAAAACTAATGTCTTGTTAATATTATTATTATTGGAATCTTTTGCTACCTATATCCCTGTGGTCTATTCATACTATGACAATTTTTAGGTTTTAGATCTATGGGGCAGGAGTAATAGATAAATGACAATTATAGTGAACGTGTGGTTTTTTAGCTTCCATTCAAGCATAAGCACCCACTTCTATTCTCTCCATTTTTCATTTTATTGAAAGGTAGGATGGGGTGGGAGGAGAGGAAGGATGAAAAGCGAGGAACCAGTGAGGTGCTGTAGTGCTAGCTCTATTCACGCATTGCAGAGTGGGTACAGGGTCATAGCAGTATCTTGGTGCAAGTAGAGGTTGAAGAAAACTGACTATGCGGGTGGCATGTTGCGGTCAAAAGGAGAAAGGAGAGAAGCATTGTTGGAGCAGGGATGTGAGGTTGGCACTCTAACTCCAAAGTGTAACAGTTGCACATACAAACAAGCAGAATAATATAAAGGATCTTTACTGGGAGACAGGATGGTCTGATGAGCATTGATATCCCCCACCCTTTTCAATACCACCTCTAAACTGACAGACATTGTGCATGGGACTACAAATCGATAGATGAAATAGTTACTGCAAGCACTTGGCTCAGTTTCAGTGGAAAAGATATTAAAAAATGGAGAAAGAAAGAAGAGAGAGAGAAAGGCAGGAAGGAGAAAGAAAGATGAGAGATGATGAAGAAAGAGAAAGGGAGGAGAATCAGAATGTATTTTATGAGACATTTTCTCAACAAATATATCGAGAAATAAGAACCATAAGTTCAACGATGCATCCACCATCCTTACATCCACATCTGTCTATGTGGTTGCCTCAATTGCTTACAACCTACTATTCATTTTTTTCACATAAAATGTTGCCTAAAATTAACATATTAACTAATAGTCAAGTCAATCATAAAGATTGGACAAAATTTTGTAGTGGCAATTGTCCCAGTGAACGATAATGGTCCAGCACAGCTTCAAGAAAAGTGGAATCAGCTACACCAAGGATTGAATAGAAGATGACATCTTGTGGCAAGAACCTGCTGATCAAACATCAGGAACAGACGACTGACCTTCATGATGATACTGTGAAGAATAGGCACAGCAGCTTTCTACCAAATCTGATGAGGAAGACTCCTATAGATTTGAGTGACCTTCTTCTGTATTGATTTTGTCATTTTTCTTTGTTATTTCTTGATTGAATAAAGATCACAT
>OY735234.1:32339335-32544335 GCA_963457665.1 Thysanoteuthis rhombus | reverse complement strand
ATGAATAACAGGTGAGGGACAAAAGTGTGCAGAAATGGCTGTTGGTTTTATGACAGCAACCTGGAGATTAGTAGTGGTTGCCAAGTATTAGTCATCTATCTACCGAGATGATTTCAGTTACAAAGCAGCAGGAAGGTACTGATATGCTGGTTGGGGAGGTGTTTGAACCATTTGCAAAGAGGAAGGGGCCATATGATCCCAGGTAGGATATGAAAGACAACACAAGGAAAACAAACAGACTGTAGAATCTAAATGTTGTCTGCATAACCAGTTCAGACTGGAAGGAGACTAGAGAGAAAGATAGCTGAAATTTGATGATAAGGAACAACTAAGTGCTGCATTGAAGGTCAACTATTATTGTTACTAGTCACTGACAGTTATTACAAGTTTACAACTACAACTGAAACTTGATGCATCAATTTTTCTCTTCAGATGATTATTTCAAACTGGATTAACCATCAAGCAAAACAGTCAACATAGGTTTCTTCAGTTTCTATGCTGGTTTGACTGGCTGTCTATGTATTGTGCTATCTGTTGTTTAGTCACTGCATAAGTTTGCATGCACATTTCACGTGCAATTGTCTTGGTAGTGATTCATGCATATGTGACGTATAATCAGTATGTACCTTTTGGTATGTACCTACCATCATTACAAGGTCATAGGTGCAGGGAAGGAACAGGGGAGACAAATTCACTTTCTTCTTGGTGAATTTTTGATGACATTTGATGAGAAAAGTTGTACAGAGAAAGTTGGTTTCAGGAAGAACAAAGCCAATGATTATTCAAATAAACAATTTATTGTTTATTCTTCAGATATGCATCTTTTCAAAAAAAAAATGGAAAGTAGATTCTGCAGATGGTCTTAACTTTCCAAATGACTTTTGATTAATTTTTCAGATGTTTTCTTACAAATAACAGGCGTGAATGCTGCCAGACACAAACTAACAGACTAATTTAGTATAAACTTACATCGCTAATTGAACCATCTCTAAAAACCATTTGGTGGATTTTTTAAAAAAATTTCTAGATTTGATAAGGAGTAAATTTTCAGCCCTCTAACTAGATTGGTGCTGTCTGTATACATACATACATACATACATACATACATACATACATACACACGTACATACATACATACATACATACATACATACATACATAGCCAACCACACCAACTTGAAGAGAAAGCTATTTTGACAGTTTTTGTAACAGTTTAGATTAAAATAATAATTCTTGTTTTGAGCAGATTATAAGTAAAACATGAGTTTATTTTCTCCAACCAGATGTTTGCTTGAGGTTCCATTGGAAATATGGTTCCCTGTAGTTGTTAAGGTTAAGCAAAATTTAGTGCAGTCATATTTGAATGGTTAACTATAAGAAGCCACAAGGTCTTATTTCATTTATTCTTTGAGAATATTTGATTTGCCTTTTATTCAGTTTGTCCTCCCAAAAGATACTCTTACATGGTCAATCACCTCTCTTTATTATGACAATAGTTTTTTTTCATCACACAATTTCAAAACTCTTCATTCCTGCCCAGCTGTTTTGAAAGTGCAGAGAGAGATACCATCAGTGTTTATCTCGATGATTCCTTGTCAAAAGGCTGCAGTCACTTTGACATGTTCCAGCATATTCCAGCATTTCTGGTAGCTGAAGCAAACATTGCTACTTATCATTTAGGGAAGTCAATATTGCGATATGTCTGTTTGAAATCTGTAGAACGTGACAAAAAACAAAACTATTTTCTTATTTTGTTCACTATATTTTTTCCAAATAAAGGTTTTCCTTTAACATATCTTTTTCTACAACAGCTTTCAATAGAAGCTCCTCCATACATGAAGTATATAGCACGAGCTATGATTTCTGTAAATTTCAAGATCCTGCAACAATTATTACTAATAAGAACTAAATTTGAATAAATTGTTCTCTTATTTTTACTGCTATACTATAGATGTTACTAGGCAACCAATTGGAAAGGACTTTATTGTATAACCATAAATAGACACTCTCCTGTAGGGTTAGTAAGTCAGCAGTAAGACTCCATTGAATGTGCTGGTGCTCTGTGTGACTATCACATCTCATTTTCACAATGACCAAGCCTGCCCATTTCCTCACATCTTGCGCAGGAATTTTTAGCCAATCATTGAATCATCCAGGTCATTCAGCCCCCACTACAGTCTAAATTTAGCTGTCTGTGATTTCTGAGTTTTAGTCATTGGAAGAGACAAGATTTCTGACTATGAATGAGATTAAGGAGTATGCAATTAGGCAGACAGTTTTAAGTAAAAGGGATGCTCGGATGTGTGTGCGCTCCAAAGAGGGTACTTTGAAGGGAACCAAAGTACCATTGATCTAGAACTGTTGAAATAAAATGGCTGAATACTTCCTGGGCCGATCCAGTATACAAGGTGCAATCAAAAATTTGTGAGATTGTCCCAGTTGCAAAGGAAGTAAGTGCTGGACAGTCATGCACACAGACAGGAAGTGCACAGTAACTGCCACAAGTCAGCATATGGCCGTGTTCACATTCTCATGAAACAGGCTTATTGCAATGAAGCAATTAGTCAATTAAGGTGTTACAAGTGACGCTCACACTTCAAGAGGTGTTCTACTGGAAGATGAAGAGAGGTTGGGGTATTCCTCAATGAGCACTACCCAGGGCTGTGCACCATGAATTCATGTCCTTGGGTCAGATTGTCAATGAAAAGTTCTATTCTACCATTCTGGGGCATCTGAGAGGGAACTCTCAGTGCTAACATCCTGAAATGTGGTATTCCAAAATGGCAAATCACTGTGCCACGCCAGGACAATCGTCTCTCCACACCCACCCAACTCATCATATTTGGCTTCCTGCAACTTCGCTGTCCTCCCAAGACAAAGTTCAAGCTGAAGGATCACCATCTTTTCACCATTTAAGAGATACAGAGCAAATTGTAGATGCTGCCTGATACAAATGATGAGCAGGACTTTTAGGGAGTTCAAGAATGACAGAAATATTGGGAATAGTGTTTCACTGCACAAGGTAACTACTTCAAAGGGGGATGGTGGCAAAATTTGAATAAAGTATGATAAAAGCCTTTTAGAGGAGTAGTCTTGGAATTTCTTGATTACACCTTGTATATGTAGGTGTATGTATGTGCATGATAGAAACAACATTTCTGTATAAGTATCATATTTCTTACACAAGTCAGTTAAAACTGTGAGGCATAATCTCCCAGTAGATGAACTTCTGATTTTCAGCCAAATCCTGATATAATTTATTCATTGTATGCTTTGTACTCCTGCCAAATGAAACAATGATAATTGTTCTCATTTCAGCTCTTCCTGATTATTACAAAACCCAAAAGATTTTCAATTTTTCATTAGTATTAGGCTCACAGCATGAACACCCAAAAAATAGCCTCACATTTGCTTGATTTCCAAAAAAAGAAACCTGGTCATATTTTCAGTAAAGTCTCGACTAAATTGTGTACGTGTGCATAAAGGGAATTATTGTGCACACAAATAATTGAGTGACTTGAATATATATGTTTCTTTTGTTATTTTGAGCTTTTCATTTCCAACATTTTGCAAACCTACAGGAACTATGCTCTGTGGGAAGAATTTTACTTTGGGCACCTGGGTAGGTTGTCAACTAGCCCTATGATCAAAAGAGTTTTGATTTAACCATTTCAAGCCATTGTAATATAATCAGTGAAATGATGGGTATTATTACCATCAATTTATCTTGAATCTGCGTCACATAAAAATCACTCATTAATATTTTATTCAAGGGAATAATGAACTGAACAAAGAAGTCATGAGTGTAGAATAAAATCTCAATCAATGCAATCATATTTGTACTATATTAAAACATGCCAATAAATTTTCATTAGCCATGAGAGATAGGCTGTGTTGAAATTATCTTGAAATAATTTCAAGTTTAAATTTGGTCAAGCACATAATCTTGTCACAGAAAAAAAACTGAACAAAATAAGATTTTTGTGCAAATTGACTTCTAGATACTGGGGGAACATTGTTTATCATTTTATTTGTTGATCTATTTCAGTTAAACAATTCTACTTTGATATCAATATAAATTCACAAAAAAATAATTTGACCTGTGTTACTAATTGCATCACTGATAAATAATAAAAGAAAAACAAACAATTAGTTCACATATTGAAACAATCAAGTTGCAGTTCTGTTCTTTTTATATATAAGTTGTGATTTTAATTACAACTTATATTGATATCCATGTATATAAAAGGATATGTGTATCCAGGTATTACTGGGTAAGTGGAAAGAAACTCCCAATTGGAATTGGAAATTGGTCATAACTCTATCTTCATTGGACAATTGTGGTCAAACTAGCTTTACTTCGGACCCATAATGCTCTGTAATATCCAGTATGTGAGTTGAGCTTTCAAGAGAAACCTTTGTATAAAATTTGCTGATGGACATCTATGTCCTCAAATCAAGTGTTCACCTATGTACAAAATTGAACTCAAAGACAAAATTAAAATTCAATGATAAAATCCCCTAAAATATCATAAGAATAGAGGATAAAGTTCTAGAAGAGATTGACAAATATGTTCACCTGGGACAGGTGATTACGCTTGAGAAAGATCTTGAAAGTGGAATAAAATGATGCAAGGTTCAACTCAAAAAGACAGAAAAAGATCAACATGGATCAGAGAGAACACTAGTGAAGGATATTATACAAATGATTAAGCAATAAAGATGGATAAGATGGAGTAGAAGGCTAATTAATTGATGCTTATGTGACGGTAAACACATTAGGAAAAGACCTGACACAAAATGGAAGGATGAGATAGAAAGGTTTGCTGGTAAGTCATGGCAGAGGTTAGCACAATTACAGTCATCATGGAAGGAAATGAGAAAGGCCTTTGTTCAGCAGTGGAAGATGATGATACTGAGATTCAATCAAATTTGATGTACAAGAATCGTGAACATATAAGCCGTGACGTGCATGGCTAACAAAAAATGTTGATAATTTGTCTTTCTGTTCTAGAGAGCTGAAATTTCTGTTTAGATATGAAGCTTTGAATAAACTACATGTAGAATGTGAATAATATTTATTTCATTTTCTATTTAATTACTTATGTACAACATCACATGTTAATGGCATGTCATACCTTTTTGGAAAGCTCTATCAGAAATTTTGAAGCAAAACACTTGAGTTACTGTTCATGTTAGTATGATCCATAAGAAAACCTTCAACAGAAGTCATGCAATCAACTGTAACTGGTATCAAATGACTCTTGAAAGAAGACTGAAACTACAAACACAAATGACAAAAACAAAACATTAAATCACGAATGACATCAATTGAAATTCAATCTGTTCTCTAAAATGTGTCAAGGTAACTTTGATTCTCACCTCAGATCTCATTTCATCTGCACTGACGAGTCTTTTGTCAGTTTTGACAACTTATGCAAAAAGGAATTAAAATAGAGGATTATTTTTGATATAATTTAATTGATCCTTTTATGGAAACCATACAAACTAAGTTGTTCCATCAAAGTTTCCCTCTCTCCCTCTCCCTCCCTCCCTCTCTCTTTCCCTCCCTCCCTCTCTCTCTCTCTCTCTCTCTGTCTCTCTTCCTTGCTTTTTCAAATTAAAATTTATGCAGCAATACCTGGAATAATGCAGTTTTTATTAGTGCAGGTTTTGATGTTGTATGGTGAAGGTATTGCTCTACAAATTGATGTACCTAAATTTTAGCTGAAAGAAAAAACATTAAATTATAACACTATCTTAAACAGACCGGTTTTCAACAGTACAGAAGACTTTGGAATGAATTAATTATATTAATCGAGGAATACCCTTTCTTTTTTATTCTTGTGTTAACATAGGGGTTAGCACGCCAGATTAGAAATGTTTTTATGTCTTTCAGGCCAAAGAGGAATAAGAAAAGATGAAACAATAATCATGGAAACAAGGGAGGAGCTTGCATAGTGTTGAATATTTTTAGCTAAAAAAACATTGATTCATTTGAAGCCACTGCAAGAATGAAACCTTTCGCTCTGTTTTCCATACTGAATTTTATCATTCACTAACCGATAAAGATATATAGGGCAAAGAAAGAATTTTTATATGCAATGTCACACATTCAATAAAGTTGGAAGGCCAGATGAACTGAGACCGTGGCCCAGATTTGGCCCACAGGATGTTGTTTGCTGATGTCTGTGTTTGTGTGTTTATCATCTTAATTTCAATGGTATAATTCCAGCTGCATTTTTGCTCACATGAAAGTTTATCACAATTGTTTAAAAAGTATATTCTGATTTGTGACATCCCTGTCTGTCCGTCTTATAACAAACACAAAACAAGGAAGAGGGCAATGCAAACACACAACCACAAAAATGGCTGCTGCTAACCAAATTCACTCACTCTCTCTCTCTCTCTCTCTCTCTCTCTCTGTATATGTGTTTGCTAGTTGCTGGTACATCAGATAAAGAAGTAAGGCAAGAAAGTAAAATGAGGTGGAATTGAACTCAATTGGCACGGAGAGGGAGAGAGATTAATTGATCATGCCCAGCTCGGCATGCTGCCAAAAGATATTGGTCACATGACAGTATCTATTGAGTGACCAACCAAGCCTGTTTTACTGGTATTTTATCAAAACCGTTGATGGACAAAACTAACGAGTGATACAAATAGCATTCACTCCCATCATAGGAACTGTTAAAGATTATTTTTATGCTGTAGCTATGCTGACATTCATCAATCAACATATAAGCCAAGTTCATCTATTATCAGTTTTTGATTAGTATTTCTTTCAACATTAACTTCAATTGCTTTTTATTGCAATTTAATGGACTATCAGTCTGGGTTCCTCCTTGCGCTCCCCCCGGTACACCCCTGTCGCTGTCATACATCAACAGGCTTCCCAGGACAAAAAAGGTGAGAGTTCAAGTCTCACTTAGAATCATTTTATATTGATCTTTCTCACTTGCAATGTTTGGGCCAATACTATTTATTTGTCAGATAAAATAACACATATCTACTGTAATTTATATGGAGTTTTGCATTCCATTATGTGCCTCACAATACTGTATACGTCAGACTCTAAGACAAATGCTTTTCAAGGGCATTTGGGTGACTACTGCTCATTGGAAGTCATCCAAGCCCCATAACTGTCCATATTGAGCTTTGGTAGATGGCTTCCTAGTCATTGGATGCAGTTGAATATTCGCATGTTCTTTTTTTTATTAAATATCTGACTTCTATACAGACACCTTGGTAACTCAATGGGTCAGTTGATGTGTGCAAGTGTGTTTGATTTTCCTTCTTTTTTTTTTTTTGGCAGCAGTCTAATCCAATGTCATAGAAAAGTAATTACAGCTACTATTGCCAGAAACAATTAATTTAAATTAGTTCAAATTAACCAACTTTCAAAGTTCAACTAGGTAGCTAAAATTAAAGCCTAATTTAAAAATGGAACTAACATTACAATTCTAAATCACAGCATGCAAAACAAGTACAATGGAAGTTATATGTGGTGAGTGCAAATGTATCAAAAACTGTGTCAGTGGCTGAATTAATCAGACTTTGCCTCTCACAGAGTGCTTATGCATACAGATGCCTTCATTGTCCAATATTATCTGCCACAAAGGATTGAATATGTTCTGGTAAAATATTAAACAATGAAATTGATATATTTTGTAAAATTCTATATAATCAACCAAAACTATCCCCCAGACTGTCAACAGAGGTTTCTTCGCTTTTAAGTTGGTCTGGCTGTCTATCTATGTTTGTATATATCACGTGTTCAGACCATGGCTATTTATTCCTTATCATGTCTACAAAAAAGCATTTATGTTTTGTTTTTTGAAAATTTCCCCCAAAATTAGGTGGGTTATGGGGTCAATTTACAATGTAGGCTTTTGCTAAATTAGTCCCTTTATTTATATCATGCATGCTTTTAGAAAAAAAATCTTCAGTGATCATTGCCTAACAAAAATAAAAGAAGTATCTTATGCACTGATCACCCCTTTTTCTAATTTTTTGAATGATCACCCCTGACATGGCTTGCTGCTAAAAGACTTTGGTCATGTGATGGTTTTTATTGAGTTATTTACCAGACCTGTTTCTTTTTCAACAATAGCCTAAAATCACAGCTAAAATTAATGCAAAGGCATGAAAGTATTGAAGATGATAATTAATCACAGCACAGGGTAGTCAAAATCTTGAGATGAAAAAAGACAAAAAGGACGCAGCCTAATCAGTGGACAAAATTGCACTGAAAAAAAAGCACACATTCTAACAGTAACTCTAACTGAACCATCAAAATAGAAATTTTAATGCTCAGATTTGAGCCGCAAAACTTACAGCTCACAATATATAAGAGAACCAAGAACAACTTTCAGATGCAATATACATACTTCTTTAGGATTAGGGGAAACAATAAAGTTTTTATACTGTTGTGATAAGGTTTTATACTGTTGTTATACTAGTTCAAGCCGATCACTTGTATTAGTTATAGAATGTGCTGGAAGTCATGATCTGCAAAACCAGCCAGCTAACCACTACTGTATGGCAAAGTACCTAATTCAAATGATGTATATCTGTTTATAGGATTGCCAAAGATTGGCTGGTAATTTACCATCTGTTTTGGATCAGTGCCTTCACTTCTGATGTTTTTTTTATTACTCATAATCTAGAGACTAAAAACATCAGCCATCTTTGTTGGGTTAAATGGATATCATTGAAACAATGAAATTGTTTTATAGTAAAACAATTCCCATTCTTGTGATTCATTACATCACTTGATGGAAAATTGATCATAAAACATAAATAAGAGAATACAAAAATGTCTCTGTTTGGAAACAATAAAAAATTCATTTTTATATATCATTTGTCTTTCTTCAATTTTCCCAGATGCAACCATCATTGCTTTATTTGGGCTTCAAAATGATTATTCAATAAAGTTTAATCCAAATATTGAACATTGTATATATTATGCTTTCCATAACTGTAATAAGGATCTATTTTTGTGGTCCAAAATTTACATCCTAGCAAAGCTGACAGATTCTCTGGGGACCAATCATCTGAGGACAACCAGGCCACCCCACCCATAAGGGTGAGTGGGGACATTTACGCCGCAACTCCTCCAGTTCCAGCAACATCCAAATCCTTTTCCACCTCCAGATTCCGGAGCAGCAGCAACGGGAGATCAACTGCATTCAGGCATCCGCCGTCTGGTTGTTTTTTTGTGTTGTAAATGCCTGAGCAATCAGAGGGAGGCTAACAGGTAATACACTTTGCCTAAGACTGACCTGAAACTCTGCAAGGCAGTGGTGTTCTGTTGTCATTTAAAGAAATTGAATACAGTGGTATTCTATTAAGAAATTTATATGACAATGTATGCTAAGATGGTGTATCGGTTAGCATGTCTGCTTCACATACAGTAGGACCCTGGTTCAATACCCTGTGTGTGTAAACATGGTGAAAAATTCTTCATTAGAACAAATTTCTATGTGCAGCAGCAGCAGTAGCAACTGACTCTGTACACCCTAAGCTGTTTGATATATCATCATCATCAGTCTTTTATCGTCCATCTGTTAGGCGTAGACCTTCCCCGGGGTTCACCAGACCTCTCTATCATGAGCATCATGGAACCAATACTTTCTAAATTTGTCTTCCATCTTGGCCTCGGTTTTTGCATGTGATTTCTACTGGGATCAGTTGTCAGCCATTCTTACACTATGACCAGTCCATTTGAGTTTCCTAATGGTTTGTATGATTTCTCTGTGATCACTCCATGTGAGGATGTGTGATTAGGATGGAAAAATTTTGGAATGAAGCTGTGCCTTCCTTTATTGAAAAGTATCATAATGAATTGAAAGAGGAGCCTTCAGGTCAGCCCTGGACAGTCAGCCCAGTATGGCCTTTGTGTCCATTTTTCTGTCTTTTGGTTCGTCTGTGCACAATTTCATGTGTAGGTGACAATGGAAGAGTTGGCTAGATTTAAGGGAAAATCGAGGGATTCTTTTTGATTAAGAGATATTATTCCTGTTTTTCTCCAGACTTTCATGTATACTGTCAAGACTGTCTACACAATATATGGGGGTGGATACATAAACAATTACTCCCTCCACATAGTAGCTATATGTCCAAACCACATATCATAATTTATGTATCCACTCATGAATGTACACTTGATATTTCAAAAACTTCTCAATAAATTACAATGAAATTTTGTAGAAGAATGGACAACAATACAGAAGTAATTAAGATTGACAGGTGGGGGGGCATGTAATCAACCCACAATTACCTCCCCTACATCGTATTTTTATATTTATATCACATTATATAGCCAAAAGCTTGCATCTGTTTTCACCCACGTCTCAATACGTAATTACCACCAGTGGTAACAGACAGCGTCAGTAAATCTCCTGCAAGATAATCTCCCATAGCATAATCCTTTTCCCTTGCCTACCTACCTACCTACTTACCAACCAACCAATGATGTGTATGTATGTGTGTCTTTGTATGTATATGGATCTTTTACAGACAAATAATTAATCAAGGTAGATCTCTTACAGATATCTAAATGTTTCTGATTTAGTATTAGTATTGGTTATAAGATGTGATCTATATCAAATGAACTCATCCCAATGATCTCTTGACTGGATTCCAAAAACATTTTGGCTCCAAATCCTCATTGGCCATTGGCCAGCCATGATTGATGCAAGCCAGAAGCAGAAAAAATCTATTCATATTTAAACCTGCAACAGCAGAAGGTGAAGAGTAAAAGTCATCTATTGCAAGATAAAAGCCATTGAGCATTACAAGATAATCCTTTGCAAGTTATTCATTGCAAAATAAAATCCCTGAATCACAGATAGGTGTAAGATGCCATCAATCAGAATAGATCAGAAATTTCATTATTCTCATTTGTAATAAACAAGTAAAAAATGCTCCTATTTCAGAGATTCATTTATCAAACAGGCCTCTCTGTAGAAATAGTCAACCAACAAATGTCTTTTGACAGCATCCTATGTTGAGTGATATTAATTGAAAAATAAAAAAGGGGAGTAATCAATGAATAAGTTACTTCTCTCGCCTTTTGTTGGACAGTGATCTCAAAAAAGAGACCACTATAGCAAAAACTTACATTGCAAATTGAACCCACCACTGAAAATAAACATGGATGGAAATTTTCAAAAAATAAAAAAATGATTTCTTCAGGAATGTAAATGTTTAAATTTTCAGCCCTTTAGCTTCATTGGTGCAGCCTGTACATATGTTACGTACGTACACAGCCAGTCAGACCAACTTAAAAACTGTAAGAAACCTATATTGACAGTTTTGGTTGACTGTTTCCAAAACAAATGCAACAGCTATTGATAAACTGATTGAAAATCAATTTAATAACAATGTTACAACAATTGATTTCTTTTCAAATAAAAATATTCTATCAAATGAGATTGCAAAATCAGAAAAAATATCTTATGAATCAACTGCAATTTTAATGCTTGTGGTATCTATTAAATTCTTCCTTCTGACTATCTTTACACTTGAGAACAAAAATTAAGGATGAAAGGCAAATTCCAAGAATAATCACCAAAGATTTCACAAAATCAATGCTATTAGACTTTGACAGTAATATTATGCAATGCGACTTCTTTTCTGAAGAAAGATTCTTCAGAAAAAAAAAGCTGGATTTCATAAGCTCATTTTTTAAACTCATGAACCAATTTATAATTGTATAAGTGCTGCTTTATGCATTTATGAGCCAAAATTTCATTTCCTATTTTTAAATTCCTCAAAATGTATTAATAAACTTGAAATATTTGGCTTCAATGAAAGAATTAAAGTTATTCTATTTTTTTTTTCTTGCATATCCCGAATTCCGATTCTGGTAACATTCATAAGGTTTCATTCCTTTGAAATTTATTGCAAGAATGTCAGGAATGCAGAGAACTCTTCTGCAATAAGAGATTAGGAGGAAGAATTTCATATCCAGAAAGACCCTGTGAAATATCAGTGAATAACCAAAAGATATTTGTCCTTGTTTAGACCTTGTTCTACAAAGGTTATAGATTAGACATTTGCAGATTCCTGAAGAGATCAAACTCAAGATTAATAGATGATGTAGTATCAACAATTTTCTTGGAAAGTTTCAATCATGTTTTTTTAAAGCCCTTGTCACTTTCTTTTTATCTATTGGTATGTTCGTTTGTTTGTTGATGTCTGATCCTCTAAAGCGAACAGAAAGAGAGGAAGGGGATAATGCAAAGTGTATGTGCTTGTGTTCACATACAATATAGCCAGGAGCTACTGCATCTGAGTGTTTGCATCTATGTCACTATTATTACAACTTTTTTCATAAAAAAATTGATAATTTCTCATAAAAAAAAAAATTTGTTTTTTATCCATTTCTCTTGCTGTATTCTTCTAAATTATTAAAAAACAGAAAATATTGATAGTTGTTGAAAGATGAGAAGAAAAATAAATTTTGTTTAAAGTATGAATTTTTGTTTGCAATAAATACATTTATACCCAAATACAGAAGTGGTCAAAAGTGATGCTTTGGCTCTCTATTCCAACATATAAAAGAGTTTCTATGTAAATTGAGTAATTGTACTTGAAGTGTAAAACTAACACTAGACTTGTTTTAATTGTTTCCTGTGTCAATATCTGTAATACATGAATACGCACACAAGTTACAGGTTTTCAAAATTACTGAGTGCACAAGATCTTAGCGGCCTTTAACAAGGATTTAGAATACTTGAGTTTAAATAAGAAAAACCTTCCTGCAGTGATCTACTTTTATTTTTGCAGCAAAATTTCCGTATTTCAACAAGGATTAGTTTCCAGTCGCAGTTAATCCATGATGAAAATATTCTAGGCTGCTAGGATATTAAAAGGAAAGTGGATCGGTTTTTCATGATTAGTTCAGATATCAAAAAACAGAAAACTAATTATTGAAGACTCAAAGTAAAACATGAAGTTGATAGAATATAGAAAGGATTTAACATAAATTTCAGATCATTGGATGAATTTACCAATGGGAAGAATCTGTTGTTCTTTTTAATATTTTCACTCTTTAAAGCAGAAAAAGCCACCAAAATGGGCAGCAGAAGTGTGTCTATTGGGAGCAATAAGACACAACTGCAGACATTACGGCCTGGGATGAACTGGTCTTTTCCAAACATCTTTTGAATTCAGTAACTGCACCTCTTTCTCGTATGAAGCCATGTTGAAGGTATTGTTGGGTATTCTTCATTTTGACTCTTTTCAATTGTGATGCTTGTAAAATCACAGCCAGCATTGTAGACCAGTGATGGGCAACTTCTGGTAGCAGCAGTAGTGCATCAACTTGGGTTAAGGATCGACCAAATGATACCAAGCAAAAACAAAATTCAGGGTTAGTAAGATGAATGGAACTGTAAGATACGTATTTCCTCAGAATGAATAACGTATTGGAACAATTAAGAGCTAAGCTAAACTACAAGTGGATTCCTTGTCTCTGGGAACATGGAGTCAGCATATTGAATGGAGAGTTCATAAGTCTGAAGATGTGACTGGAATACTTTCTGTATCACTCATGTAAGTCATTGGTATCACTAAGCTCTCAAAAGACAAAAGTCTGAAAAGTGGAACATTTGTTGGAATTAGAAGTCTAATCATGCCACCAGCAGTTTTCTTGATGCAGAATACACATGATGAGTCTATTTAATCATGTTTCTGGGTTGATTAGAATCCAAGATAGTCAAATTATATATTTTAATGGTGTCCATTTTGAAAATCTAAAATGACAACCATTCAGATATCTACACAAATACTAACATTAATTTTTGGGTCTCTCTTGTTGCAAAGATTAACAAAATGCATACTTTGCAAATCACCAAAAACTTGGAAAAAAATAAATAATGAACCTGACTACGTATTAGACGACATTTGAACAATTGAGTCTGATTATAAGAATATATTTTTTTATACTTAGAAACTATTTAATCATCTGAAATTTTTCATTCAAGTCCGAAGTAATGTTTGATCTATTTTAAATCAAGCATCACGTTTTTCACAAATAGTTTGTAATGATATTCATATTAATTTCTGTGTCTCTATTAGTAGACACAAAAATATTTGAAATATAAAACTGACACAGACTCTGAAGTTAGCTAGCCATTTTAGCTATGAGCCTTTTTACTGTCTCTATGCTTACAACTGTGTCCAGATGTTTACAATATGAAGAAATGCATGAGATGCTATAGCGTCCACTTTATATGGTCTGGCATGAAGTGTGGTCCATCTGTTTCCCAAAGACATAAAATATGCTTAAAAGTAGTTTCTTCTATCAGTATGCTTTTATTACGTATGTTCATTATTATATTTGACTGAAGTTTTACTTATACAGTAAAAATAAAAAGATATACACTTCTTTTCAAAGAAATATCTCTTGCTGAATTCATTTTCAAAGGTCAAACTGAACCATTTAGAACAATTCTCATTTTTAACAAATTATATTATAATGGTCATCTTATCACATGAATAAATGCTGGAGTCAATGTTTGAATGTAAGTAGTGAAGTTGATTTTAATGCAATAATAACTTTGTATTGAGAAACCAAAATGTACAAAGCATGAAGCTGCATATGCATGTATGTATGTGTGTGTGTGTTTGCTAGTGAGCATACCAAAACCCTCCCACATGCTTCAAGATCTCTTCTAATAGATGGTGAATTGCATGTGCTATAGATCTATGTATATATTTTCCTATTAAATAACTTCGCATACATGACTCAGAACTGGCAAGAAGATTTAAACGTTGTTTTACCGATACAACTTCTATTTTTTTCACTTAACCCATTAACTGCAAATGGCTGAAATTTCAGTCACTGCAATAATAGTAATGACTATTACTATTACCACCAGCCATAGTTAATGGCTTAACAAAAATGTTGGCAAGCTTTTGGCAGAAACAGAAAATGCCATTAGTATTGAAAAGAATGGGCTACAACAAATGCCTCCTACCGATAGCTGCCTATGGGGATGAAAAATGGAAGCTAACCAGGAGATTGGCTCTCAAACTAAGGACCATGCAACATGCACAGAAGAGAACCATACTTAATATCACATGGAGAGATCACAAGACATCACAGTACATCAGAAAAAAAAGCAGGAGTCAAAGATATCATAAAATCTATCAGCAGACTCAAATGGCAATGGACAGGCTATGTAGCAAGAATATCAGACAACTGCTAGACATCATGACTCACATTTTAGATTTTCAGAGATTATGTGCAAAATTGTGGCCAATGAAAAAGAAGATGGTGTGACGATTTGGACGAGTTGAGAAAATCAGTCACTCAACAAAAACCATCATATGACCGATATATGCTATTTGGGGGTGATCAATTAGTTAAATTACAAAAGAGTTGATCATCAAATAAGTTACATCTCTTTTGTTGGATGGTGATCACTGAAAAAGTCTGAATTTTCAAAAAGCAAGCAGAAACAAATTAAGTGAAATAAGAAATATGAATCTTAATGGTTTGCAAATTAAATCTAGTCATGACTCTAATGGATCTTATCAATGGAATTAGAAGCGGATTGTATAAAAAGTATAGTGTGAAGAGCATGGTGAGTCACACTGAGCACCCTGGTCACCCCTCTATATCCTGGTCTGTCTCTAGCTATCCTGACTGCATCTCACTTATGGACATAGGCAGGCAGGAATGAGGCTGACCACATGCGCAACTCTTTCTCACTTTAATCCAAGTCAAGTACAAGTCGTGAGTTCAGGCATTGCAGTGTAACTCCTCCACTAGAAACTTTGTCTACAAATGATGATGATGATGATGATGATGATGATGATGATGATGATGATGATGATGATGATGATGATGATGATGATGATGATGATGATGATGATGATGATGATGATGATGATGATGATGATGATGATGATGATGATGATGATGATGATGATGATCCAATCATCATGATCGTCCAACTGAAACCACAACCTCTGCACATCCAGTCTAATAGGCAATATTTTTTTTTTTAAATTAAGTTATTTTACTATTCTTTCTAGCTAACTCCAAATGAGGAGAAAAAAAAACCTACTTTGTTTCTAGTTTACATCTTCAGTGTCAACTATCAGGATATAAATGGAGACTCTCAAACTTGCTCCTCACATACTCATTGGTGTTGTGCTTCAAGTGGGAGATGCAGATAAGGTTCCTCAGACATTTTGTTGTGAATGCCTGGAGTTGTTGTTCAGCTTTGCCAAGTGTGCACAACTTGCACTCATACAGTAAGATGGAAAGCTCCAGAGATCTGAACAGTACATCATGTCATGCGGCTATGGTAACTTTAAAACTAGTGGCATCTGGTTGCTCATTCATAATTAAATAAATCTCAACAAAAACAGGTCTGGTTGGTCACTGGAAAGAAAAATTTGAAAAAAGAGGGAATCAATGAATAAGTTACTTTTCATGCCTTCTGACGCCTTTTGTTGGGTACTAAAAAGACTGAACTTTCAAAAAGCAAAATAAAAAGTGTTTTCTAGACATAATGATAGGTGAATACTTGAATTTTCAGCTCTTTTGCTCCATTAGTGTGAACTGTACGTGTGATACGTATATACACATCTGCTCATGGCATCACTGGTGCTTCCCAGAAGTAAACATCTAAAAAAGGGTGGAACTTGTAAGGTCAAGCAATAAAAAAGAGAGGAAAAGTCCTCAGACATCTAAGTAAGGTTGAAAAGGAAGCGAGACTCCTCGACAAAATGACAAATGGTTGAATTCTAAAAACCTCAAACCGTGACTGTCGTATGGAAAAATCACTCAACTTTCAACCCAAAAGCCTAGTCTTACCACAGATAAGTAGCATTTGATCTCAATTTTATTTCAAATTATATTTACTATGTTTTGCAAGAATTTTGAATGTAGATTCCATGGGTAAAGATCTTTCTGTTCCCTACCAGGTGTTGTTGGTAAGGCTAGAGCTTAATTTCTCAAAAATCTAACCCTTCAAGTAAGTTGAAAACTTTGAAAAATAAGTGTGAATTATGATGAACGGAATTTTTTTTTTTGCATCGTTTCGAACACCAATTCCTTACTTACAAGAACAGATGGGATAGGTGCTAAGAGCCGGTAAAGCTCTGAGGCTGCTGACCCACATCAGCAGTGGACAATTTACCAGACCCCTTCCCACATGTCATGGGCCAGCATGGCAAGGTATGGCCTGTTACACCCCATGGTTTGTACACTGAAAATTATATCGGCTGTTCCTACTGGGTCCTTGGAACCAAAAGGCCTAGCCACATCACTTGCTTTGGGTAGGGGTGATGTGCTCCAAGGCCAACTTCCAAACACTACACCAAGAGAGCATCAGTTCCTGCTGGGTTATCGGCCCCAAGAGACTCAGTCACATCACTTACTTTAGGTGGGGGTGATGTGCTCCAAAAGCAACTACCCAAGCCTTTCACTAACTGTTCTTACTGAGTCATCAGTCCAACAGCGACCATTTAAACATAGCCCAAGACTGTCACCAAAAGGACAACATTATACATAGGCACCTACAACATCAGAACACTGCCAACTGGCATGCACTTAACCAATCTAGAAAGTGAAATCAAAAATGTCAACTGGGACATCATAGGCATTAGCGAGGTAAGAAGACACGGAGAAGAACTAATCGAACTGAGGAGCAGACATCTTCTTTAGAGCTATAGAAAAGAGGAAGTAAAACTAAGTGGAATAGGCTTTCTCATCAAAAAGGACCTCAAAGACAACATAGCTTGCTTCAAAGCAGTCTCCGACCGAGTAGTTAGCATCACAATACAACTTTCAAAACGATACAGACGCAACATAATCCAAGTCTATGGTCCCACTTTGCAATCAACCCAACAGGAATTAGACAACGTCTTTGATGACTTGAACTCCCTACTCTAAGACACCAGAAAACACTTCAATGTTATCATGGGAGACTTCAACGCACAGGTAGGACAAGGAAATAAAGATTTCGTCGGCAAATTTGGATACAAAGTACGGAATGAGGGAGGAGAAGTAAACTTTGCAATGGCTAATGGATTCAAAATCATGAACACCTTCTTCAAGAAAGGTCCCAATAGGAAATGGACTTGGAAGAGCCCCAATCACGAAACAAAGAACGAAATAGACTACATACTAACAGACAAAAACGATATCGTCAAAGACATTCAAGTTCTGAATCTAAGTCAATCTAGGTAGCGACCACAGAATGGTACAATGTAAGATACAAGTAAATACCAACAAAGAACGCAGGAAAATGTTCCACACCAAATTGCAACTTCTAAACATACCAAAAGAGCACGCTCGATCTTTTAAGCTCGAACTGAAAAACAGATTCAGAATTTTTACTGAACAAGATAATACCAACATGAACATTAATGAACTAAACAACAAAATGACAGTATCTATAATAGAAGTCGCCACTATATCCAAACCAATGAGCACACAACCCATTAGTAAAATCTCAGATGAAACCAGAAATCTCATGGAAAAACCACCCTAGATGGCTATAGTGGTTCAATAACCCTTCACCGCCTTTGATGGCTATGGTTATTCAATGACGTGCATGATTCTATGTTCTTCATCTGCTGTCTATAGAATAGCGAAAACTGATTTTTTTCATTCCTGCACCTTGTTAATCCATTATCTGTAGAAGATGATGAAGAGTAATAGTTATCCATTGTAAGATGAAAGCCCTTGTCCATTGCAAGATAATCCATTGCAAGTTCACCATTCAGGGCCATACCGAGGAGGAAATGTTTGATGGGGTCAAAAAAGGAAAGAATCCATTGTTGTTTTATTTTGGGATTTCATTCAATCATTATGAATTCCACAAAGTAAGCACGAAGGCAGCCAAATACAAACTCGAGACTGATTAAGAATAAATTTACATAGTAATTGTACCTGTATAAAAACCTAAATGTTTTTTTCAAATGATGAAAATTTGAATTTTATTTTTATTTCCTTACACCGGAGAGACATCAAGATCTCTCAAAAAAAGACTTTACGAACACAAAAGAATCCTCAAAGTGGTTGAGAGGACAGTGGATGTCAAACACAGGAACATACATGACAACAACTTCAACTTTCACCAAGCCAATCTCCTCAATGCAGATGCATCAAAACAGTCGTTATATCCCAGTGTAATACAGTAACTCAAAGATACGGGCATTTTTAGATTGCAAACCCCCTAAATATTCTGATTTTAAAAGAGAACCACATACACACGATACACTACAACACTAATAATACCAATGTACAAGGTATTGGCTAACAACCGACAGTCATTTAAAAAATAATACAAGCACACATACACCTACCTTCCATTTTTTTTCTGGGCTTTCTGGCATGGATTAAAGTGCAGTATCTGCTCCATGGTATAGTTTGAGGCATCAGTACAGACTGTTGTGGTGAGCATCAAAGACTGAGTGTGCTGGTGCAAAGCGCCAGCCAATGTGGGTTCACTGACGCTGCGTATTGTTAAGGATTCATCCGTGGGTTTTTCCATTATTACTTGGCCAAGCTGCAGGGAAGCAGTGCACCCTTGGGTGGCACTGTCCGATTGCACTAAGAGGGACAGGTTGGGCTCGTCCTGACGCTTTCGTGACATTAGTTGCTTTGGCAACCACAGTTGCTTTAGCAACCAAAATCGCGTCGGCTGGAGCTGTTTTTGATGGGTTGCTCTATTTTTCTCCCTAATCAATCTTGACGTTGTGTCACATTTTGTTCCGCTGAGAGTGCAAATAAATTGGTACCTCACATACACCAACGCCTATCGGTTAATTGCTAGACGTCCCCTCTCCATCTTAAAATAGAAATAACAAAATCCACCCTTTTCCCTAGAATCGACCATTTTCACTGCCTCTCTCATCTAAGGCAAGCCAAATACCCACAGAGACATGATACATACATCCCTTGACCCCCGCCTCTCATAGACCCA
Organism: Thysanoteuthis rhombus; assembly: GCA_963457665.1. NCBI lineage: Eukaryota > Metazoa > Mollusca > Cephalopoda > Oegopsida > Thysanoteuthidae > Thysanoteuthis > Thysanoteuthis major. The sequence continues at coordinate 32,524,377 of OY735234.1, read as the reverse complement.
TCTCATTTCAAACCAAATGTCACCCTCAATTACACAGATACAAACAACTCCCCTCCCACTCCTACCAAACAACCAAATAAAGAAAAAATTTTCTCATTGTCCTCATCAGTATCAAAATGTGAACAGCATATTTTTTTCTGTGAAACCACCGCAAACATTTATCTCTGAAAAAGAGGGCTGGTCTCTGTCAAAATGCATCATACTGCACCCACAGAATAATGATGAAAAATTTTGTGATGTAACACCTACCTCTTGAGATTTTCACTTTACCTTCCAATTGCCATTTTCATCAACATAATTTCCTTCTTTGATCTTTTATCAATATGTGAAAAGTATTTTTTGTGTGTATGGGTGGGTTGTTATAGGTTTGTTGTTACGAGATGAAAGCCCTGATTCACAAAAAGAATTGTGTTGTCATTAGTCATAATAAAACAGATATCTTACTGGATAAGCCATAGAGTTGCAATGATGGAAATAACTGTCATTCGTAGTTAATGGGTTAAATGATGGAATTGAACCTATGCCACAGAACTCAATTTGGTTAACCACTTCCCATTAGAAACTAAGATGCACTACCAATGCCACTGAATAAGATTATTCTTTCTGCATCTTTGTGGCTGGTATGGAGAAAGTGTTTGGTTTCATTCTAAATAGACTGACTGTGAAGACTGTTTGTTCATTTCCTAAATAATCTAAATGCAAGCAGTAAATGCTAGTAAAATCTTATACACTAACTGAAAATTCAATAAAAATCAATTCATATATACTCACAATGCAGGGTAGCTAACTGAGTAAGCTTTAACTTCTCAATATTTCAGTCTATTGTCTTAACCTGAAAAAAATCATATCTCGATTAAAAAAAAATTCCCGGATCCACCCAAAATTTAATCAGTTCTCCCTAGACTATGGATCATCCTTCCACAAAATTACATTGAAATTCATTGAAAACTTCTGGATATATTGTGTGGACAAGCAGGAAAACATATACCCCAACGAAAATATATGTAACTAGATTACAAAACAGAAATATAATTCCTGGATGCATCCCAAAATTTAATAAATTTCTTTCAGCTTATGGCCTATCATCCCATGAAATACCATCGAAATAAGATGAGAACCTCTGGAGATATTGTGTGGACAGATAGACAAACATATACCTCTTCCAAAATTATTAGCAGAGGTGAACAATAACTCACATGTATGAGAAACCAATAACCAAAACTGTAACGAAAACAAGTTTCTTCAGTTTTCAAATTGGTCCACATGTTCATATGTACGTATGCATATATGTATGTATTTTTAGTGATCATTGCCCAACAAAAGGCAACAGAAGTAAGTTATTCATTGATCACCCCATTTTCCAAATTTATTTGATTTATCCCCCTGCACAACATGACATGGTACCAAAAGACATTGGTATTGTGACTGTTTCTTTTTGAGTGTCTAACCAGACCATTTTAGTTTTTAAATCACATTATTTAATAATTCCAAATGGTCCCCCCTTCCCATTCTGAATTGACCGAGCACAGATTTCCCTGTCTTCAATTATCAAATAGGAACCAATATTACCAACGTCAACAGAATCCAACTTGAAAACAAAAGGGAATTTTTTTCTGATAAAAAGAGTTTCCATATCATTGAGCAGCCTCTTCATTTCCGGTAATTATCTGGTGAGTTGAGACAGATGAACTAACAACTGAGAGAAGGCAAAAAATATTCTGTGGTTGGCAGAGATAAAAGACAAAATTAATTTCTCTTTAATGGGATCAATAATGAAGAGAGAAGGCTGAACAATAAAAGCAAAAAAAACATTTGACATTTTGTAAATTAAGTAATAAATTATACTGATATGATTATAGGATTGGTTTATATCTGCTGCTATTGCCTTACAGTTAATCTTATGCATCGGATTAAGGATTCTTTGAAGAATGGAGCCTAATGAACATAATCTGTCTTGAAGTAACTGAGTCCGATCAAATGTCTCTCTGTATAATTCATTTGCTTGAGAATAGAAAACAAAAAAGATTATAGCTACCTTGATTGATTAATAGATCAATATTATAAGCTCCATCATTTTGTTATTGTTCCCCATTGTCATACGCTTTCAAGTTTTCAAAGAACCATATACTGTAATAGCCCACATGGTGTTGTCCTCTTTAGCTACAGTGCGCTTTTTGAAATATTCTTCATAATGGATTTTAAAAATAGAAAGTAACTACAAGATGAGATAATCGGCAGTAATTCATTGCATCTTATTGAGGCTCAACAACATCATTTATTTTTAAATGAATGCTGGCATAATCTCTATTTATATCATGTTATAATGACATTGCTACTGCTGTGTTGTTTAATTTGTTGGAGCTTATCTAGAACAAGAACTGAGGTCTTTAAGGTACAGGAAAGATTATAGTTTTCCTTTTGAACAGCAGAACAAGAGAAAAGAAAAACTTGTATTTATTCAGATTCAAAAAGAGCCTGTTGCTGCATGAAGCATTCAATAATCTTGAAAATTGAATCAATATTTGTTGTTTTCTTGTGATTTACATCAAATTTGTATTGTTTCCCAAAGATTTGGCAAGGCAATTCAAGAAAAATAAGAACAGCCATTTTAGCTTTATAAAAAGATTTTTATTTCTCTTATTCCTATATTCTATAAGGTTGGAAGATACAGAAGGAAAGGAGAGCATAAGATTGAACCTGTAGGTTATTTTTTTTCAGAATCTTTTGAATTATTTTTAAATCAACTAATCAAAAAGTATCAGCAAACAAGTGGTTTTCATATATTGTTATTTAAGTTACATCAAATAGATAATATATTTAAATCCATTTTCCACACACACACACAAAATCAGTTTTGTGGCATTTCCTGGGGTCTGGTAATGGCTAGAGCCCAAGGTTACTAGGTTAAAAGGGTACAACTGTGATTTTAAAAGCAGGTTATGAAGAGAAAAACTCACAACTAAATATTAAGATTATTACCCATAAATAACAATCAAACAACAGTAGCCACCAAAGGTGGCAAAGGATTCTATCCTTTTCTTATATTTGCATGTGCTTGTGTGTCTGCTCCTGGTCATACTATTTTGTCTATGTACTTGAAAATTGGTATCAGAAAAAGCTTTTGTTGAGCTTTTTGGAGTCTTATTTTGGTTGGCTTATTGATAACATCTAGATCCTCCAGAACTTAGATGTTTCTAGATGTTTTTTTTACTCTTCTTTAAATGTCTTTCTGTGAAAAACGCCATTGCTGTAATCAATAGAATTTCATCTGACCCTATTTATCATTTGATGGAATTTTTTTACATGATTTTAAATTTTGACGCTATGGTTGTTCAATTATTTTCTGTGATGGTGAGTTTTTATTCTGTTTGATCTTTCTGGAAGTTTCTGTTATGAAGACTTTATGTTAACATAAAAATTCATTGGAGTAATTTATGAAGACACTTTTAATAGAGTCGTTAGATTTTTTTCAAGCTATTGAGAATAATAAAGCCCAGATTGGTTATTTAATAGAAACCATTTAGTGCAAAATATCTTTTGGCAGAATACCATGATCTACTGAAAATTTAGAAAAAGGGGTGATCAATTATTTCTCTTGCATTTAGTTTGTCAGTGACCAAAAAAAAGTTTGAATTTTAAAAAAACAAGCATGAATGTTGCTGGACACAAACTAAGGGGCCAATTTAACATAAGCTTTCATAGTTAGTTAGACGCCCATCCTAAAAACCCATGGGGGGGGGGGTTAAAAAAAAAGAGAAGTTTTTCTTGAAATAATAAAGAGTGAATGTTTACATGTTTCAGCCTTCTATTTCCAGTGGTGCAGCCCATACACATAGCCAGCCAGCCAAACCTATCTGGAGAAATGTTAACAGTTTCGGTTAATGGTTTTAGATATTACACTAGCAAATTTCTGTATTAACTGAATTGGCTTTATTACTCTTGTCCTATCAATAATAATTGATGCCTACTCTATAAAGCTTTTTTTAAATGACCATTTGCCAGGGTAGCTGCTTATTGCAATTGCTTTGAGATAGGGTCTTTTAGATAACAATCAGAATAAGCCTTTCAACGTCTTTCATGGGACATAGACCTTCCCCAAGATTCGCCAGACCTCTCTATTGTGGGCATTGCGGAGCCAAAATTTCTAAATTGGTTTTAGTTCACCATTTTATTTTCTGCCGACCACACTTTCACATATGATCTCTGATGATCCTCATTCTGAATTGTGGTTGCCTGCCATTCTTGCAACCTAACCAGCTTATCGCCATTTTACTTTCCTTATGATGTTTACAACATCTCAACTGGCAGATAACAAAGAGCAACAGATGTACAAATTGGAACATTCATTGTCATGAATTCACTTTTATTGTTATGTAGTCATTGTTATGTCATCAAAATTAATGTGGAATTTATTAGGAAATCATCCATCAACACTCTCATCAAAACTGCCTACATAGGTTTCTTCAAACTGGCTGGCTGGCTATCCATGTATCATGCACTTAGGCTATACCAATGGAGCTAAAGGGCTAAAGATTTAAACATTTACTCCTTATTATATCTAGAAAAAACACTTTTATGTTTTGTGAAACTTACCCCTGAAATAAGGTTTTTGTGGCAAGTTCAATTTGCAATATAAGCTTATGATAAATTGGTCTCTTTTGAGTCCAGCATCATTCATGCCTGTTTTTTTTTATTGATTTTTTATTGATCACTGAACAACAAAAGGCAAGAGAAATAAGTTATTCATTGATAACTCCTTTTTCCATTTTTCAATTGATCATCCCCATCATAACCAGTTGGAAAATAACATTGATCACATGACAGTTTCCATTGAGTGACTTACCAGACTTCTTTCAATTTTCAAATAATTTTAAACAAAGTGTTTGGAACTGACTGATTTTGATAACAATGACAATTTGATAACATAAGTGTGTTTATTATTAACAGCTTCTTCTGAATTGTCATTGTGTTATGCTTCTAGGTTCCCATAGTTTCAATGTGATCAAAACAGACGAAGAAAAAGTGTACAATTGTATTAATAGTTTTAATTCTCTTCTTAAATGTGTACGTCTTTTCAGCCAACTTTACAAAGGTAACTTTTAAAACATTCAGATTTTATTTTTACTCACGACTGATGCAATGCCAGGAGCAAGATTCTGTACTGATTTTTTGCATCTTCAATTCAAGTTCCCATGATCCTCTATTTATAGAACAGGCCATCTATCTGTTGGGTTTCTAATCGATCTGTCCAGCCAGTTAGCTATTGAAATAGACAAGTCACTTGGTAGGGTCAGGGAATGTTCCAGATGGCAGGGAGGGATGGACTTCACTTCTGCAGTTGCCGCTGCAGCAGCCGCAGTAGAAGCCGCAGCAGAAGCAAGTGGAAGTAAGAGGTGGGGTGGGCTAGACTTCTTTTTCAATTTCACCTCCTTTCATCAGTTTTATTGGAATTAACACACACAGCTGCAGTTCTCACCCTAATTAGATCTGTGAATGAAGGATTTGGGGTGTGGGGGAGAGATATTTCTACAAGTATTCTGACAACCAAACTGCTCCCCTCTTTTCAGACCCTTTCTATGACAAGTTTTCTCACGTCATTATCATCATCATCATTATCATTATCATCACAGGTAGAGATCCTTTATAATCCACCACTCAAATTGGTGTGGTCTCTGAAATATTGTCTATCCACATAAAACACAATGTGTATGTGTGTGTGTGTGTATGTCTCTCTTTCAATATATATATATATATATATATTCCATTGATACTATAGATACTAAACTCAGCAGTTTTCAAGGGTTATTAGTCACACACTATCATTAGATTTATTTCTATTTTTTCAATTTTTTTTTCAATTGTATAAATTAGAGATATTTCCATTCAGATGGAAACATGAGAAGATTTTAGAATATATGTTTGTTTTCCATTACTTTAATGTCTCATTTCAAATGTTTCGAGCCTAATCCTATCACACGAACATTGCAGATGTACCCAACCTTCAAGAACAAAAAGATCCCATTAGTCACCAATGGAGCAAAAAAAATGGAACCTGACCAAAAGATCGAACCCCAAACTGAGAACCTTTCAAAAGAGGGCAACATGCTTAACATTATGTGGAGAGATAACAAGACAGCACTGTATATTAGAGAAAAAACTGGAGTCAGAGATATCATGGAAATCAAAAGAAATCTCAAGTAACAATGGGCTGGTCATAAGACATCTTGACTCAGAATATAGATCCCCAGAGATCATAAGCAAAATTGTGGCCAGTAAAAAATAAGATGATGTGATGAATAATATGAATTCAGAAAGTACTTGCTCCACAATGCCCATGGACAAGAGGTTTGTTTAGTTTCAGGGAAGGTTCTCATTCTATGACAAGTGCTACTGCTGCTGCTGCTGATGATGATGATGGATTAGTGGAATGATTCTATGAATCTTTTACACTAGTATCCTCATCTTTGTTGTTTTTATTACAGCTTCAGCAGGTGCATTTTCTGGCCACACTTGGGTATATGTTACATGATGATCTTTAGAGAATTTTGAAAATAACTTTTTACTCCATACAATTTTTTGCTCTGATGGTACCATGATTCTACAGTGGATTAATGCATGGCCTCACCTAATTTATTATAAAAATTTCCAAGTGTAAAATTTTTCATAACGATGAACTTAACAATGAATTTATAACAATGAATGTACATTGTTCTGATTGTTATATTCATTGCTTAATGTTATCATCTGGTTATTGTCATCTAAAAGATCCTGTACCAAAATGATCACAATAAGTGGCTTCCTCCGTATATAGTTGATTCTTCAGTTGAATGTTGTCCAGTTCAGACTTCCATTGTTGGTCTTATTCTAATTAAAATCCAGAGTTCTGTGTTTGTATCAAATAAAACAACTTCATTATCTAATGGTTGTGTGATTAGTGTCATTTATGTCATTTAAGGGATATAACTCAAAGAAATCAAATCATCCAATTTAACACTTCAAAGAGGATTAGTCTTAGGCTAGATTAAAATGTAGCATTATATGTGTGGGTGGTTCAGACTTGTTGGCCTATTCTGCACTTCCAAGGATCAAGGGAAGACAGCCCCTCGTGTCTGAACTGTTTGTTTTATTTTGAAGGGGAGATCAGTTTGCGCACACAAAGCTTTAATGATATTCTTCAGTAGAGAGACAGGCAGAGTCAACCAAGGCAGTTGCCAAGATGTTGTTTTAGCATTAGCCTTTTCTTACATGGACTGTTTTACAGGGCTAGAGGGCTCCATCTGCGCTACTAAAATTATCCATTGCTAGAGGTGGAAAGTAGATTCGTGCCTTCCCCAAGGGCATTTGACTCAAAGAGCCTTAGCAAGATTTTGAATTTAAATTGCCAATTCAAATTCTGTGCCATTAACAGGTAGGCCATGGCACCCCTCATATGAGACAAGCAACCACATACACTGGTTGATGGTTAAACCATGCTGAATAGATCAGTTCTCATTCTATCACTGAGGTCAAGCAGCCTCAAACTCGGTCAATACTTAGATGGGTGACTGCACATAGGTATGGTGTTGGTCCCCTTATTTAAACTGACCTTGTGTCAAATTCTGCCCTTGTAAGGAGGTAATTGAATAAGAACTATGATTGAAGTGTGACATATTCGATGTACAGAATCTTTTTGATTGATGATTTGCTTGTTTTGTTTTTTTTATGGCCTGCTTGACAACAGAACAACTGCATGCATAAATATTTGAATAAATATCAACATAAGTAGAACTCACCATCACAGTCAATAATTGAACAAACAAAATTTGAAGTCATGTAAAAAAAATTATGACATCACTTGCATTTTCCACAAGAGAACATTCAAAATAAAGTAAAAAAAAAAAAATTCTCTACAGATGTCTAGATTCTGGAGAATCTAGATGCTATTAATCTAAATATCTAAATAAGGCCCCCAAAAGGTAAATAAAGCTTTTTTCTAAAAATTGACTTTTCCGATGGGAGTGGATGCCAATTTTCAAATCTGTAGACAAAAAAGTATGGCCAGGAGTACAGGAATTCACAGATACACAAACACACATACATAAAAAAAGTGGTTATGGTTGATAAATGATCAATGCAAAGTGGAAGCGAAAGCTGACTTCAGAATGACCAACATGAAATGAAAGAACATTCCTTAAAAGATGCATTGGTTTTACAAAACTTTTCAATATAAAAAAAACAAGTAAAAAGTTTTTTCAGACACAATAAGGAGAAAACGTTTGAATTTTTAGTACCCTCACTCCATTGCTTTAGTCCGTACACATGGTAAATACATACATGATCAGTCAGCCAGCCAGACCAGCTTAAAAACTGAAGAAACTCGAGAATATTGACAGTTTTGGTTGACGGTATCCATTTGCTTGCAGTGAAAACTTGGAGGAAAAAAATAATGTCTTTTGTGAGGATTCATTGTGTTCTTCAGATTTGCGGGATCAGAATTCTTTTTTATACTGACTCCATCTATCGACCCATCTTCCATCTCTATTTTATAACTGGAAAGTTTCCAATTTTCATGTCTTTTTTGACATGTGGACATTATTAAATATCTAAGCAGAAAGTCTGCCTTTTGTACAACACAAAGTAATATAATGTGCAAGAATAAAGAATGTATAGTCATTCTTTCTTCTCATTTGAATAGATGACTAATTTTGAGAAATTTTATTATTTGATTTATAAATTGTCAAAAATTCTAGGTGTATATGTGTGTGTTTGTATATGTGCATGAGTATGTAAGTGTTTATATGTGTGTGTGTATATATGTACACATATGTGTATATTGGAAGTGCAATTGGCATAGAAACAGCATGAAATGTTCAGGGCTGGTTATGTTCACTTTGCTCAAATGCCCTTGTGAGAGGCATGAATCCATTTCTTCCCCCCTCTAGCTACGGGTGAAATAGCATGGCAGATTTTGCTCTGTAGCGTTGGGAGGACAACCAGTCTAGGAGCAGGACAACTCTGATTGCAAACCAGGGAGCCCCCTTGAGATAGTTTGACACCACAATTTATAGTCCTAGCAGCAGTTCCTGCAGCCAAGCTGATGCCTTTTATCTGAATAACATTGACAAGACCAAAAGGGGAATTCTGAGGAGTGGACATCCCAGGATCCCTTCTTCCTGGTGGGGATCTTCCATTGTCAATAGAGACAGAAAGGAGGTTATTCATAAGTGTGTATTTCTGTAAGAGTCTGTATGTATGACTTCAAGACTGAGAATCAATGTGTATGTGTGTGCATGTACATGTGAGTAATCTCCTCTGAGAATGTGTATGTAGGCTACTCTGTTAGTGTTCAGATACATGGATGAGACAGTGTATGAATAAGTTCATATGTGTATATGTTTGTGTTTGTTCATGTGTATGTGAATTCTTCTTCTATCGATCCAAAGTAAACATTACGCCTTCTTCTGGCACTGAAAGGAACTGAAAGAACACTACCACCACCAACACCACCATCATCATCATCATCATCATCATCATCATCTCCACCACCACCATCATCATCACCACCACCACCACCACCACCATCATCACCACCACCACCACCACCACCATCATCATCACCACCACCATCATCATCATCACCACCATCATCATCACCACCACCACCACCATCATCATCATCATCATCAATGTACCAAGCAGAAACTAATTAGAATGCTGAAATTGAAAACATCATTAACCCCCGCCCATGATGCATGGGAATAACAGACACACTCAGATGTACTCATTCACATACATGAATGCACATACACACTCACTAACGTATGTATACATACACATGCATTAACATACACATTCAAATACATGAACATACATCAATACTAACGCAAGCGTATACATACATGCATGTGCATACACAGACATTCTCATTAAAACAGATACACATACACTCACACTGACATATGAACACACGTACATGCATGCACATACAGGCACAATAACACACACATACGCATACAAGCATATATACTCACATACCAACATAAGGACAATGATAAATGCTTGCATATGCATGAACACGCATATTGGCAAGCACTGCAAATACACACACTTACACATGCAGTCACTTACACACATGCACCTACACACACTCTAACAAATACACACATCAACGCATGCTTTGCAAATAGGTTTACTATAGTCATTGGTGATCAGAAAAGAGGGGAAACATGTGGCAAAATACCTGCACATGTTAGTGTGTGTGTATGATCATGCATATGAGTGAGTGTGTCAGTAAGTGTGTATGCATGTGAGTGCATGTGTGTGTGTGCATGTGTGTGTGTGAAGGTGTTAATGTGTATGTATGAGAGGTAAAGTACAATCAAGACACATTCAGTATGCAATCTGCTTAACTAGAGAAATTGGTTGATCATGAAAATGCTTAACTGCGAAAATGTTTGGCGGTATATTATCAGAAGTAAAGTGCAACCGGGAAAATGAGATCCAGGTAGTCTATAACACAAAATGCTAGCTCGAAAATTGCAGTCAACAACACTGAACAGGTACCTTCCCATTTTTCTCCATCTATCTCTTGTCATTACAATTTCATGGAGTTTTTTTCCGTGGAGAAAATGATGAAAGATGAAGTTCCTTCCTCATGAAGATTTTTCGACGAAATGAGTTTGGGAAAATACAGACAGATGAAAAAGGTTTCCTTGACTAGTTTCCAAACTTCCATCAAGGAGGACCCCATTAAAGATAAAAACACAATGAGAAGAAAAAATGGTCCTTACTAAGAAAAAAAAGCAATTTTGAAAGTTAGACTATAGATTCTCTAGTTCTTTTCCTTTACAAAGATCTAGCGAAGGCAGTGTGGCCAGCTTTATTTTTAAATTTACCTCAAAATTTGAGTGAAAAAAAGTATAGAAACATCTAGAATCCCCAGATATATATCTTAAATTTAGGAAATAGATAACACATCACTAATAAATTAAATGTAACTTTAATCTTAGACATTTATCATGTCAAAGTATTATTTAGTTTACTAAAGTATTACCAATTATATAACTATGAATGAAAAAAAATTACTTGTTTTATTGAGAATCTTCCAAATTGCAATTTCTTGCATCTAGATGCAACCAAAAATATCTAGATCTAGCTGAAAAACATCTGAAGAGGTAGCACAAAACAAGGTATGTTATCACATCTATTTATTTCATTTCATTTTTCTTTTTCATCTCTTAATCAAAATCAGCAGCATCAATGTCAATTCACTTTTTATTTACCCATGACCACAAAGTTGGAAGAGGTATCTATATATATATATATATATATATATATATATATATATATATATATATATTCACTTATGTTTTCTGTTTGTCAACACATTACCTTCCAGAAGGTCTCAATGAATTTCAATGACATTTTGCAGCAGGTTGGCCATGAGCCAAGGAAGAATGATTCATTTTTGAGGCAGATCCAGCAATTTTTGATTGAGAAATATTTTTGTCCTACATATTAATATGTATTTACTCATGTTTGTCTTCACAATATCTTCAAAAGTTCTCAATGAATTCCAATGACATTTTGTGGGAGGGTGGGCTAAGGGAGAATTCAATAGATTTAGGAGTGGATCCAGGAATCTCTTTCTGTTGCCCTTTGAATGCTCTCTAGTTTTTAGATCTTTTTAGATCTAGATACCGAATCAATAAATTCCAATTCTAGTCTCCTGCCATTAAATCTGTGTACTTTGATTCTGCTTGTTACATTAGACACTTACCCAATGTTACTCTGACCTTGCCTGATTCATTGATCCAAAATGTCTTTTCTTTCTCGTTTTATTTGTAAATGAGGTACGCAAAGAGGGCAAAGATCACCTGGATTAATGCCAAGACACGAAGTTGAGGGAGTTCACTTTCAAAAGTTGGATTTTCTCATTTTGAACTAAAGTAGTTTTCAGAACCAGATTTAAACCAGGCATGTGTCAGAAGTGATTTCTCAGGGTAGGTTGTCACTTGACCTATATAAAGCAAATTGTCGACAAAAGCCTTTATATACCATCAATCTATAAAGAATTTCAACAAATAAAACTAAAGATTTGCTGAGCAAAACAGTAATTTTAGTTTATATTGTAAAGGTATTAAAATATCCATGGATCCATGAATCAGGACTTTACCCAATCCTAAATGCAAATGAGTTGGAAAAATGTATTTGTTTTTCAATTCTCTCCAAAATAGCATCTTAACAGGGATTCAATTTACAATGTTAGTTTATGCTAAATCAGTTCCTTAGTTTGTGTCTGACAATGTTCATGCTTGTTTGGTTTTTTTAAATTTGGACTTTTTAGTTATCTCAGCCCTGCAAAAGGCAAAAGTGCATAGTGCCATGGAAATCATTCATTATTCATCCATCTTCCAAATCATTTAATTGATCATCCCAAACTCAGCACGCTGCTTGAAAACATTGGTCACATGATGGTTTATATTGTATATCTAATTGGACCTGATTTTTTTAAAATCATGAATTTATAGTTCAAACCATACTGGGAGTATTTTCCACCACTGCTTAATTTATGAGATAAAAAAAAGCATAAATGGGTGGCTGTGATTCATAATTTCCCTTGGAATGCTAATTCTTTCTTTGTATTTGTACTATTCATTTCCCAAGCACAATTTAGTTCTTTGAAGAAAGAAAAACAAGAAAAAAGACTGTCCTAGAAAAGCTTACTACATTCCAGAAGAGATTCCTGCTGCACTCTAGTGAATCTTGATTCTGGGAGTCAAAAATAGAAGTGAAAAGACCATCCAGAATAAAAAATGAGGCATTAAGACACATTAAGACGGTACTTCTTAAACTAGGAAATGATTCACCAACGAGGGATGAAACTAGAGAGGTGAATGAAGGGTGAATGACTTCACTCAGATATTTATATTTTTTCTTTCCTTAAAAAAGTAATTTTTGTGGTAAACATAAGCAAAGAGAAAACATGATTTCTACAAGTAGAATTCTAAGTTCTGAGATTGTTATTTGCTAACTTTATGCAAACAAGAATAATTCCAGTTCTAAATCCCCGTAACCACCATCACCAACCCAGCCAAAAAAAACAAAAAACATGGACTCGAGGTATTCTTCCCTTTTCACTCGTCTGTCTGTCTGTGCCCCTGGTCACATTTTTTGGCACAGTGCCATAAAAATTTTCATTCCAGTATCCACCTCCAAAAAATGTTTCTTTTTCATGGGGTGCTCAATTTACAATAATAATCCATTATAAAATGGACACCTTTATTTTACCATACCCGTATTATTACATTCATGACGTGTAGAGAGAGAGAGAGAGAGAGAGAAAGAGATTGATGGATATAGATAAAGAGCACCTTTGATCTCATAGTGTCATGTATTACTCTATGTAAGTTTATATCAGTCTGAAGAGTCGAGATGTGCTTGTAAAGTTTTGGATGATAGAGAGATAAGAACTCAGAGAGAGAGAGATTGTGAGAAAAATGAAGCAACTTGACTATAGTGGTTCATTTTTAGGCAGAGGTGGCAATATCATTTTTCTATGTTAATTTTTTTGTCACTCCTAGTTTGTTTTTTTAATATATTTTTAGGATGTTCACAAAAACATGAATAGAATGAAACACTTGAGAAATGAGTGAATTTATGCTTCCTGCTTTTGATGCCAAATGAATTATGTATTAAATTATACTCAAGGGAGAATAAGATGAAAATGATCAAAAAATAAAGAAATTTAGTCACGAGTGAATTAAATTATGTAATAAAGATTGAAGAGTAAACGATACTGTGATAGTTAAGGAAGCACTACATTGAGGTACAGTTTGGTGAAAAGAACTACACATAAGACTCAAAGGAATTTTTCAAAAAATTGCATCGATTTTAGTAAAACAATTCAGTATAAATAGAATTACAAATCATTTACACATTTTGTAGGATTTTTCAGGATAAAATACTGTAGAGTTTTTAAATCTCTAACTTCATTTAAGATTTTTAATTCACTAGGTTTAATAGAGATTTAAGATTCTTAATTCTACATCATCAGAATTATTTTCAAAAGTTCCACTGAACAGCCTGTACTTTGGCATTCATAACCACTTGAAAGATCTGTAAGAGAAAAAATAGAAAACTTCTTCTGCTATCTTTCTCTTTTCCTCCCAAACAATTTCTGCTTCCTTTTCTTGCATTTCATCTTTGTCTTTCATTTAAAAGCACAAGCATTTCTGGATCCTCATCTATTTTTTCATTAATAGAATCAACATGATTCATAAAGATTTAGAATGAATTTCTCACCAATCCAAGGAATAATACTTCAGCCCAAGGACCATAAAGAGAACAATGCTAGACTCTTTTGTGAACAAACAAAAATGAATATTTGCTATGCAAAAGATGTCTTTCAAGTTTACCATGTTATTTTGATGTGTAACAGTTTGTAATACTGATGCATGTTTCTTTAAGCAATTCTTTAGGTAGGTTCAAAATCTGTTCTTACAAAAAACTATACGTAATTTCATTTCTAATAAAATTGTCTTTTTATATGACATAATCATAGAACCCAGTATTGATGTCCACCTCCCAAATGTACTAAGAATGGTAGAATCAGAGCATTTCCTGATGCCTGTGGTATCCCCAATAAGGCAAGTCTGAGGGAACTGGACAATTTTTTCCCCTACCCACACATACACATGAGGAACCTTACATTAAACTCAACATTTTTTAACACATTTCTTTTGTGGGGAGGCAAATCAATCTCCATGTATTGATACTTCCTTTTTTTTTCACTTTTAGCCTAGTCTGACACAAGGTATCCAATGAGAATTGAAATACATTCCCAGACTAAAATCATAGCCAACACTTTCACATTACAGATATAATAGCTCTAACATGCCAGTAATATTTGCATTAATTCCCGACCACTGACAATCCCTTCTTTCCTTCCTGATTTTCAATGCACAACAGATTGAATGCTGAAACTCACATGAATAGATTTTAAGCCAAAATGAAAAAAAGACAAAATTTGATGCTCGTTCATTAAATTTTTTCCTTACCAACAGAAATATTTAGTTTTTTAGTACAGAAAATTACTTCAGTAGGGGATGGGTGAGGTCAGTGGGTGGTGATAAAATAATATTGCAACCTAATGACTTTTTATGTCAGGTTTAAATGCAGTTGGTATTATAATGCAACTCTGAATATTGTTTCAATTCCCTACCCACCATTATCAGAATTTACTGCATCACAATGTATTCATCTGAGTAAATAAAAGTATTGTTTGACTTCTTGAGATCATTTTTTAACCCATGTTCAAGGGGTCAAACATTACATAGGGTACACTTTTGAAACAGTAAAACTTTTGGTTCAAAGCCAAGTCTGCGGACTCGTAGGTCTACAATTTTGGTCTAAGCTAAGCTTGGGTGCAATGCAATGAATACAGCCAATGGTTTCATTATGATTGTCTTTCATCATCATCATTAGCCTTTAAGTATCTGTAATTGGACATAGAACTTCCCCAAGATTTGCCTGACCTCTCTATAATAGGCATTGCAGAGCCAATACTTTCTGAACTTGTCTAGGTAATCAGGCTATGTTTTTTTCTCACCTGGACATAATTCTGCTTTGTTGGATAGTGATCAAGAGTTCCATAGGTGACTATTGGGAGGATGCATTGATTGTAGACCCTTTGTCTTAGGACTAGACGGCCTTTCTTGTTCTCAAAGGTTGAGCTTGTCATCGTAGAGTGATTCTTCATTTAACTTCTTTTTCTTTGAAGGATTTCATGGAGATCTGCTGTCCTCCCAATTGTCACCTATGGAGCTTAAACATGGAACCTAACCAAAAAATTGATCCTCATACGTAGGCAGCATACACAGGAGAGAGTCATGCATCACACGGAGAGATCACACGACAACACAATATTAGAAGAAAAACAGGAATCTGAGACATAGAATTCATAAGAAAACTCAAATAGCAATGGGCTGGTTATGTTTCGAGAATGGTAGACGATTGTCAGACATCATGACTCACAATATAGATTCCCAGGGGTCACACATGAAATTGTGGCTGATAGAATATAAGATGGCTGATGAATTAGACAAGTTTAGAAAGTATTGGCTCTGTGATGCCCATGATAGAGAGATCTAACGAAAGGTCCACGTCTAATGACAGATGCTAAAAGGCTGCTGATGATGATTATCAACAAGTATTTTCCTGTCCTTTTTCTTTTAATAACTGAGAAAATATTATTGTTATTTTTATGAGAAATAATTGTTACTGGTAATAAATGATATTGTTTTGCTTCTTGTTGCTTCTTGTTGCTTGCTTTTAAACAGAATATTCGGTGATATTTAAAGAATATAAGCAAACAGTTATTCATTGATTACAACAATCATAAATATATACAAAATTACTACAATTTTCAATATAGTTTACGAATAAACGAAATAGTTGAAAAATATTGCATTTCATTTTTATGAAAAACATTTGTTACTGGTAATAAATGATATTTTGACTTTCATTGTCTCTTGTTGCTTCCTGTATTTTACTACAATCTTCAACTGAATAATATTCAACAAGCCTAAAAGTTAGACTACAAATGCACTAATTCTTCTTTAATGTGAACATCTAGCAAGAGCCAACATTATTTTCATGTTTACATCTAAAATTGAATCAAAAAAACACCTAGAAACATCTGAATTCTTTTGATGTATAACTAAAATCTAGGAAACATTGCATATTATTAATAAATTGAATGTTTAATCTTCAAGATTTATTTTATTAAAATATTATTCAATTTATTAAAAATATCACTCATTTCATTGAAAATCATCTAAATAGCAATTTCTTACTTATTGACAGAATCAAAAATATCTGAATTTAGATGAAAAACATCTAAATTGGCAACAATGAGCAAGGGACATAACTAACATTTCAGTATGTCAGTCAGTGATGGCAATCAATGCTGAAGTTGCTTGTGCTTTTAAATCAATTCAACAGAAAAAATTTGGTAAAACACTTGAGGTTGTTTTCATATTATTTTATTTTACAGAGTCATTTATTCTCTTCAAATAATCTTACATAATTCCATAAATATCAACCGGAGTTATATAGTTCACACAGACATCTTGTTCTGCAGTTGCAAAACACAACGCAAACAGCAGACAATTGTTGATTTCTTTTTTCATTCCTTTTATTCGTTCTTTCAAATTTAATGCACTGACACAAACGTGTGTCTAATCAACTGTCCATCTCTCTGTGGTGACCAGAAAAAAAAACTCAATGTATCTTAATGTGCAGTAGGAACAAAATGTCGTACAAAAAAAAATCATAACTGGTTTCTGGGTAGGAAAAAAGCCTGAAGAAAAATCTTTTAATAAGATAAGTAATATTTTGATTTATTTAATTTATTGTAATAAAATAATGTTTTATATGTATTTTTTGTCTACATTTACTTTGGTTTTAGTTTATTACAATAAATTGAATAAATTAGAATATCACTCATTTCATTACTAGAAATTAAATAAATTACAATATCACTTATTTCAGAAGAAATATTTTTCTATAATTTTTTTTTCCTATCTAGAAACCAAAGTTATGACTTTTTTCTTATGAGTTTTTTTAACCCTACCACATATAAGTGTACATTATGACTCTTTCCATGACTTTTATTCCTACAGTCCTCTCTGTGTGGTCAGGCACTCATTGAGGGTCACAATCAAAGAAGAGACTTCATTATCTGTTCGGCTAACAGAACAACAGCAGCAGTTGATACACGGTGATAAAAGGAAGGAAAATGGCTTTTGAGCCATTGACGGCAGTTTTCATCCACATGCCTCTTCTCTTCCAAGCCAGCCACAAGAGAGTCTTTGGTGCTATTAGCAGACTTTGTCTTAGAAGATGGCAGCTGGACCCAGCATGGAACCACACACCCACAAACTTGGTAGAGGAAGCCAGTTTGCTGAAGCATAACACCTGCAAAAGATGAAAGAATTAAATAAAAGATTATTGAATGTGCAAAGAATGAATATTTGCAACTGGTTTAGCAGACAATAAATCAAGCATTTACATTTTTCTTTTAGCTTTGTAAAGGTTACTTAAATGTTTTAAGCCTTACAAGATTAATCTATTAAGGTGCTTAATACCTAAATCAAAATGTCCCTGGAGACTTCTAAGACAAATATCCCCTGGCAGTTATGGAAACCTTAGGGTACATATGCTCCTGTTATACAATCATATTTATACTGACACTCAATAAAGAGTGAAGTAAATTCTTTATATTAGACGTGTGTTAAAGTTCCCAATGCTCTTTTTAGAATTTAGAAGACTGAATACACAGTTGAAAACTGTCTTTTCACCGGAAACTTATGCACACATATATATTATATTATACAAATATATGAATAAAGCATAGTTTTTAGTTTTGTAAAAGTAATTCAAATATTTTAAGCTAAGTCCTCCTTTAAAGGAATTAACTTTCTAAAATAATCTTTAAAATAGAACAATTGAGTTTTTTCAGTTTCAAATTTTATTGATATTTTAGTCATAACTCTGAGAATCTAAATTTTTCATTCTTAAACCAATGAAGTCTGCAAACAAAAGTATTAGATTACTCCAAAATAATATAACTTGAGCATTTAAGCAAAATTTTAAACTGCAAGCTGTTATATTTTGCTTAGTTTTGGTTGTGTTGAAGAGCCCAAGCAAACAGCTTTCACTCTTAAAATTGAAAAAATGAATGCCGCTATCAAAGGAAATAACATCTGATTGAAATGATCCCCCCTTAAAAATTAAGTGACTCTTTTCCCTATTCAATTCACAGACAATTTCTACTATTTTCAATTCCATTCATTGAAGAGTTCCACAGTCAATATAAGTGGTCCCTGGATTTAAGAGTTGAATATCATAACTTGAGTATTTGAAAACATTCCGCAACTGTGCAAATATAAAAAATCTGAACAAAATCATATTTTGTAACAATCCTCTGAAAAAGCTGAAAAACAAAGATTGCACTGTGACTTAATTTGTCACCTGATTGTGAAGCATCTGGTTGATATAAACTGTTTTATTGACACATGACAGTAATGACATATGGCAGTAATGACATCCTTCAAAATGTCATACTGTCCATAGAATGGAAGATTAATTGTGGAATATCAGTTAACAAATGACTCAAAAGCAACTATAAACACAATCTGATTTGCCATTGTCAGTGATCCATTTGAAAGGATAAAAAATTACATTAAATAGACATAAATGCAAGAGCATCAATTACATTTCATCATATTTTCAGTCAGTATTCAAAGGACAATGCTGAAAGAATGGTTATAATTTATCAGACTTGAGGGCCTTACAAAGGTTTTAGTTATGAACCCATTTCATAGTTTAGATAAAGCTTCAGACTAAATTTAAACAAGATCTAAATGACCATACTGATTGTAGAAACCACTAACCAAAACTTATATAAGTTTCTTTAGTTTTTCAAGTTGGTTTGGCTGGCTATGTATGTATGTATCACATATACAGGGCACACCAGTAGACCAAGAATGCTGAAAATTTCTATATACTCCTTATTATATCTACAAAAAAAATTGTTATTTTTTTGAAAATTCTCCCTATAAAAAGCTTTTTAGTGGAGGGGTTCAATTTGAAATATAAGTTTATGCTAAGTTGAACCCTTAGTTTGTGTCCGGTCGCATTAATGCTTGCTTTTTGAAAATTCAGTCATCTTAAGTGATCACAGCCCAACAAAATGTGAGAGAAACAATTAATTCACTTCTTTTTTTGATTTTTTAATTGATCATTCTCAACACAGCTTACTGCCAAAAGACGTTGGTCATACAAAAGTTTCTTTTGAGTGACTAACCATTCTAGTTGATCCTCAAGAAAAAATTTGCTGATATATTATGTTTGCTGTGACTTTATTTGTCGTCTTATTGCAATAAAATTGATGAAACCCTGCAAAATTCAAGCATTCGACCTGGAGGTAGGTCGGCAAGTAGCATATCCATCAGGCCAACTTTAAATTGCTTGAATATTGAGTGAAATTAAGTTACATGTTAGGGAGAGGTGAACAGCTGCTGCTGATAACAGCTTTACACATTCACTTGTCATTGGTTTCATTTACCTCCAGTTTTTTGTACAGTAAAAAGTCAAATGAAAGGAAATGGAGTTTGTTGCACTAATTCCTAATTTATTCATGCATAACTCAAATAGTAGTGTCATTTTTTACTTGTACTATGGCATTGAAGCGTGCATTCAGGATATGCAAGTCATGCACTGTACGGCCATTGATTTATTTTAGAAATGTCCAAAGTCTAATAATAATAAAGAAAGAATTTTAATACATTAAAAACCTTTGATAATCTAAATATCTTCAAGAGGCATGCAACTTGGAAATAGAATGACCTGACCCGATGCTTAGTACAAATCAATTACCTTCCTTGATTTCTGCTTTTCACAAGTCAGCTGCAGTTTTGTTTCATATGCAAGAAGTTATGGTTGTGTTATCTAAAAAGTCTAAGGTTGTGCCCGCAAAAAATAATTCATCTCAGTAATCAAATTCACAAATAGTTCATTGAGGATTACATTAATTGATTTGTTTGAGAAAACTAAATGATATTAATTCTTTCAATGCTATAAAGCAGTATTTTTCTCACATCTTAGACACAGCAAAATAATTTGTTCAAGTCAACACTTCCTGTTAACCAATGGCAATTCTAAAAAAAGGCCCAACGTAATGTTGTCATTTCTGTCCTGTTAAATATCACCAAGAGACGTGCAACCCTGAAATAGTATTACCTGAATTGTTACTGTCAAGAGAAATCAAGGGAGATAATTGATTTGTACTGAGAAGATGCAAATAGATGAAAGAAATGAAAGTTAGCTGTCCTGCTTTTATTCATTTCATAAATATCTGTTAATATTCCACTGAAATATGATTCACTAAACAAAACCTTTAATTTACGTTCAAGTTTTTTTTCACAAACAATATAAAACCAGAGATAACCCAGTTCAAAAACTTGTTTACGTTCACAACCTGATATTTTAGTAGAAACTTCATTGGGAAATCTAAGCCCGACTTACACACACATTTTAAAATACCACCCTAAAAATGCTAATGGGGTGATTTCAATAAAAGTTTAGAGATATATTAAATTTTGAATGAATTATGAGAAGGGTATTTAGTAAAAAAAAATCTTAAGGAAATTTTTTTTTCCAACTTGCCCTCCCCCACATACACACCCAAGAGAAACTAAACCTATTGGAATTTTATCTGATCCAGCCATATATTTTTTCTTTAAATCGGCTCTGATTTCGATGAAAACAAATGCCAAAATGAAATATTTTCCATTTTGTGAGTTTTGTTTATTTTTATTAAAGTACAGTGTTATATTAAAGTTCAATGTAGACTTTTTGTGTGAAAAATATATCTGCTGGATTTTTTTCATTATGTTCTTTTTTAAATTTTGTCATCAAATCATTTATGTTCGGTCTACTGCAAAGATTATGAAATTTTATCATCAGAAAGAATGGAGTTCTGCTTATTTATAAATATAAAGTTTTGCAAATTTTGTGATACACATTTTTTTAAAAATAATTTTGATTATCTTAGTTTCAATTACAAATGTTACTATTTTTTGTGTATGGTAACTGGTGACTGATTATCTTTCTTCACTTGCTATTGTGGTAGTGGTAGGTTTAAAATACATTAAAGTAATCTCTATTAGGGCCTGAATTTTCAAAAAACCCTGCTGAACACAAAGTAGGGATCAATTTAGCATAAGCATACATTGCAAACTGACCCTCTCCCCCACAAAAAAATAAATAGATAAATAAAACATTTTTTTAGACATAACAAGGAGTAAATATTAGAATTTTCAACCTTCTGACGCCACTGGTATGGCCTGTACATTCAAAAAAGAACCAGCCAGCCAGCCAGCCAGCCAGCTGAACCATATCAGAATAAAGCACCCTATGATGACAGTTTTTATTGACAGTTTCTAATTCACAACAATAACACATCTTAGAATCTCTGACAGAAGTAACATACACTGTTCAGAACTTTCACATTTATTTTTGATTTAGAACTAGAAAGGTGGCTTATTTGATATCCACAGAACAAGAAAAATTCTAAAATGTTATTAAGTGATAAAAGGGGTTTTTTTGATAAAGAATAACATTCGATGTTCAAAAATATAAAACAGAATATACATGATGATATTGATGGAAACCAGTTGTTCTCAAACTTCACTTCATGACAGCACACTGAGAAATATATTTGACATACATGGCACACTAACTCTTTTCTCCATTAATTTATGAAATCTAAATTTAGTTTGTCGACAAAATCAGTAGTAGCAGCTAAAACTATAAAGACTTGTGTGTGCGAGGGACATGTTATACTGTTTGATCACCATCCTACTCCCACATAGCAGTAAACTTTGATATAGTAATGAAGGAATGTACTGACATTTAGTAAAAATAAAATGAATTAAACTAGAACATTAGTCAAGGAATAAAACTTTTCTAAAACTGATATACATTGTCATCACCCCTTTTTCCTTTCTTTCATTGCTCAAAAGGTTGAAATCTCACAAGATCTAATGATTGATCCATTAGATTTGCAACTGTGTTGCGGAAGTGGGTGACACATAATACCTGCACTGGACATGCCCAGGGCTTGTATTTGGTCAAGTATACGTTGCACACTTGGGAGGTAGTTGTAGCACTCTATTTTAGCATTGCACACAGTTTTAGGATGACATGTAAAGAAATACTTCAGTTGAAAATACAATATCAAGTCATTAGGTAGCTTTCTTCACTGGTTGTTCTAAAGTATTTTGCATATCAACACAAAGTAGGGTATATATATATATATATATATATATATATATATATATATATATATATACATATACATATACACACATATATATATATTAGTAAGTGTGTGTGTGAGTGTGTGTGCATGTTTGTGTGTGTGTGTGTGTGTGTGCATAAAGGTGTTCTTATGAAAGTGTGTTAGATTAAGAAAAGAAAAAAAAGATGAGTGAAATGAAAATCATCTTTAAAGAAACGAAAGACCAGCAACAATATTCCAGTTAGAATGAACGTGTGATGATATTATTAATCTTTTACAACTATTTTTCTTCGGCTTTTTTCTAATTGTTTATTGATCCGATCTGCGCTGTTTACTCACTGCCATCAGGATGACAGCCTGAGTTGATATAAGACAACTGAATAATTGAATAAAATCAAAATATTTCTATCATTATTCGGACTATACTCATCTTGGTTATTTTTCATACAACATTTCGGCCGTTGTACTCTACGGCCTTCATCAGGTATTATCTGGTTGGTATGGAGAAGTAAATCAAAATAGTCGTGAAAAATTAATAGTAATGGTTTATATTACTTCATTTAATAAAAGTTAAATAAGGGAATATGACAGTGATGAAATTAAGAATCAACCAAACTTTGATTTCTTGATTGGTATTACGCAGAGGCAAACAAGAGAAAGAGAACAGGTTGATTAGTCACTCAAAAGAAACTGTCAAGTGACCGACAGAGGGGTGATCAATTAAAAAATAATTAAAAAGGATGATGAATGAATAAGTTACTTCTCTCGCCTTTAGGTGCGTGGTGATCACCAAAGAGGTCCGGATTTTCCGACACAAAGGGACTGATTTAGTATAAATTTGTATTGTAAAGTTAACCCTCTCTGAAAAAACTAATTTGATAAAGGGATTTTCAAAAAAACAAAAAAAATTTTTTTTTTCAGGTCATATCAAGGAGTAACATGTTTGAATCTTCAGCCCTCTAGCTCCATTGGTACAGCCATACATACATACATAGCCAGTGAGAGCAACTTAAAAACTGAAGAAACCTATGTCAACAGTTTTTGTAGACAGTCTCTATAAGAATTGAAGTCATAACAGCCGCAGTAATCTTTATCCAACAGCCTGATGGCTGATATCATAGAATCACAAAGTTGGCAGAGGACGAGAAAGATCTCAGAATAGAAGCAACGAGTGGATATTTTTTTCCATTTGTTTACAACCAAAGGTTAGAGACACAACGAAAGGTAAACAACGATCATGCCAGCTATCCACTGGAGTGAAAACTTAGAAAGAAGAAAAAAATTATTTTAAAAGTGGAGTAAGAAAGAATAAATGTACGTCAAGAAAAAAGTGAATCTTTTTGCTCATCCCTTGAGTAAGTCTGCTTGGAGGGTGGGGTGTCCCCCCCCCTCATTCTTCATGCTGTTCAACCACTCTGCACTCCACCCCCAGTCTGCTTGCACACTGAGTCTAATCTGTATGCAGCAGAATGTTTCATAAACAAGTGGTTGTCTGCAAATCTTGTACCTTATCCATAGGCGTGCATATCTATTTACAACTTCTCTGGATACAGGAGTCCCTCCATATTGTGCGGTTCACGCTATAAGGTAGCTGGGTCAAGGATCCCAACATTTTTGCCTAGATTTCTGGCCCGCAATTATAACACTTCAGCAGATAGAATAAATGAATTGAATTACCAATTCTGAATGGCCAGATAGTAACAAACCTGGTGCGAATGAGGTCAGGATAGGAAATGAGTTTATGGGTTGGATTTGGATTCATGTAGCTCAGTGGTAACAACAGCCGGACATTAATCAAGCTATTTTCTGGCATAGAGGGTGGTGAGTTTGATTCTCACTGGGAACTCATTTTTTCTTCTGATCTGTGCTGTTGATTTATTTTCTCATTG
The DNA here is from genome assembly GCA_963457665.1 of Thysanoteuthis rhombus. Lineage (NCBI taxonomy): Eukaryota > Metazoa > Mollusca > Cephalopoda > Oegopsida > Thysanoteuthidae > Thysanoteuthis > Thysanoteuthis major. The sequence goes on along the minus strand of OY735234.1, from coordinate 32,499,642 downwards.
ACAAACAGAATTTTGCCCAAGTTTAATTGCAATAAAACAAGCAACAAAAATTAAGATGAAAGTAAATATTGGCAAAAGGTTAATAATAATGACTGACAATACTTCATCTGATAAAATAAACTCATTCAGAAAAACACAAACTACAGAATTTCCTCAAAAGACTGATTTAATTGGACTAAAATATTAGATTTCTTCAATTTGCAATCAATTAACTTATAATTATATGGTGTTTTACACATAATTTCTTTGATTTTGTAATGTAATCAAAACATTTGTTCACTGGTAAATGAAATTTGGCGTTTCTAATTGACTTTTGATCATCCGCGATTCAGTTACACAGTTGTCTGTCTTGGACCCCAACACCCACATTATAAAAGCAGGCTAATATATTAGCAGCAAGGTGTGTGTGTGTGTGTGTGTGATATTTCAGTCCTCACTGGATTACAAACAAAAATAGCCTCAACACTCAACTTGAATATCTATAAGTGCAGAAGCAATTATCATTAATCTATTTGAAGTTTTTGAACATTTCTGGACTGGATTTCTGGAAATGTTGATGATGGAATGATAGGCCAAGTCATCAGAGGTTTAGGTGGGGGTGGGTGGAGGAGATATAGGAAGAGACGGCTTCTTGTCAAAAAAATGCTGAATGCTATTTTTGCTTTTTTTTTTTCTTCATCTGTAAAAGTGAAAAGTTGTGTTAAGCAAACTTTTCTAAAAGCAAGGATTACCTGTTTTATCTGAAATTCTAAGACAAGATTGACTTATCCCAAGAATTACTAGAACCAGCATTCTCATCTTTGTTGTTTTGATTACATTCCCATCAGTGCCCTTTCTGGCACCCCTCAAGTTACACCTGGTAACCCCTTCAAAGAGTTTGGAATAGAACTTTTTATTTCAATTCAGTGAAGAACGCGATTCATTCAAACCCTTTTTACATGACTTTCCAAAAATGCATCCATACTCTTTTTTTGAAAATATCTAATTCACTTTTGAAGAGATTGATAACCCAAAAGAATGAAAAATCTTTGGGGAAAAAAATCATTTATTTTCTTTCTTTTAATTTAAAAAATCTCTAATAAAGTGTTAGCCTTCTGTATAATTATTTCTCCTCCATTAATTAAATATGCACATATCTCACTTCCCTTCATCCTCATACTTTTGTTTGTCTCTCTCCTCCTCCGATTAGTGGTTCAATAGCTTTTTCTCTCTTGTTCATAAAGGCACATTGCAGCCATTTTTTTCAGACATACAAGACGTACCTATTAAATAACAAGACTAGGCTTATGTAAATCAAATCACACTATGCATGTGCAAACAACATGGTATACATCAACTATATGGGCAAGTATAAACTATCCCTGAACATTTAAGTCCGCTCACATATTCAGGTTGTTGTCATGCATCATAAAAAAACAATCAATTCAAAATTCAAGTAACATCTCTTGCACCATTGAAAAATATGTGCATGTGACAAGCATTCTCTCCCATAAACTTCAATTAGAATGCAAACAGATTCTTTCATACAATTTCATCAAGAATTCCAATTTAATGCATTGTTCGTTATATGATAGCCACACCCCATACTTTATCAGCAGAAAAGGAAAATAAAGTCATTCAAAGAGTTTCCCCAGACAATTGAATTCAAAAACAGAAAAGAAAGCGGAAAAGAAAACACTTTAATCTGGTGTGATAAGCGTCTCTCTACCACTGGAAAGAAAGAATTTCTGTTTACCACAGCCACATTTGGATGGTATACTTGCAAAAAGCCATAGAATGGATCAGCCAAAACATTTAGTTACCAGCAGAAATCATAAAAAGGAGTTCAATCTTTTGGAGAACTCTAAATGTTGATGACCCTTCTCAAAACTATAGGCAGAAAATAAAATCAGTCATTTTCCAATAACTTTTTCTTACATAACCCAATACCTTACAGCTTAGTTTTTCACTTAATAATTTTTTAGAAAAAACACTTTTTTCTCTAACATAATAAATGCATTAACTCTGAATATTCAGGAAGTTTATAGTTACTGCCATCTAAAAGAAAGGCATCTCCATAAAATAAAAAGCTTTTGTAAGCCAAAATTGTGCAAAGTAAAGAAGCAATATATATTGTATATATCTATATATGAAACATTTTGGGGCTTTCCCAGACTCAAAACATTGTGATCATGGTAAGTCACACTGGATCATCAGAGGTTGGTGTGGTGGGAGGTACAGAAAACCAGGAGCGAGTGAAAGAGGGTGCACACTGTCTCTATAACATGTTGCAGCAAAACAAATGCTGAATGCTATTTTAGCTTTTCACCTTTTTTCATAAATGCGAAAATGTGGCAGAAAGTAAACTTTCAAAAAGTATCGAGACCTGTAGTCTAATGTCACTTTTTGGACAGAAGTTTTTGATGATTCTATGTGATTTCAAACTTTGAATTTTAGATTTAAAAAGTTGTGGCTATTGGATACAATATTAAAATTGCAGTGTTCAGACGAAGCAAAAAGGAACTGACTTTCATCTCTTGTTATTAAAAGTCAACAAATCAAGACTGGGGAAAGACATGACTCTGTATTCAGATAAAGAAGGAATCTGCTCATATAAGATGCAATATGTGTGAGTAGATGAGTCACAAATTTCAATGAGTGAACAGACACTGTACAGAGCGAAGGTAGAAAGGCCAGGCAGCAACACCAATCTTAATTAAAGTACACAGATACTACAATCTGATCATAGGTAGTGGGCCGGGGATCAACATTTAGGCAGAAATAGCAATCCATACATAATTTATCCAATCATTTTTGACAGTTACTTTGCTAGTTAACTATAAATTGGCATTTTATTCTCAGGGGAGGGAATTATTTTCTCTTATTGATTTTGTCAAACTCTAGTTCCAACGTAGAGTTGACTTTGTTTTTCAACAGTAATGAGAACAACGAGAATATTTATAGGAGTAAAAATTTACACTTTGAAATTACAAACAACTGATTGGTAGTCATGTTTTTAACCGACTGAGCTAAATTGTCAAGTCTTACACATCTACCAAAGTATATTTTAGTAATACACAAGGGCTAATTTCAGTCTTATAAATTGAAACTATATGAAATGAACATTTTCCCACCAGATTTATTATCACCATCGGCTGATTGGTAGGCAGGTGTATTCTCAGCTGAGCTAAACTGACAAGTCTTACTTACCTACAAAATTTATCTTACAGATATGCAAAGGCTTATTTCATTCTAGTTTGACCCTGCTGCAGCCAGGCTTGTTTTTCTTTCAATTTGTCTTTTCATTTCTTCCAATGACCTTGATCTCTGAACCGAATTCCCCAACTCAGTGAAAGTATCATTAATCATTCAATTCACTGCTTTCAATCTGTTCCACTTTGATATTGATCAATAACAATCAGATAATCCCTTCAGAGATTTTAGTAGGAAGACTTCAACTCACATCTCCATAATTGACTCTGAAAGTTGTTTTTGTTTATCAAGGTCAACTTCTAGGAGTCTTTGTTAAATATTTCAATAATGTCAAGTATATTTGCCATCCCAAGTTTACTTGCTAGCCAGTGTCAGTTCAAGCTTGAATATATTTAATGAAATATCTGTGACCATTCTTAAAGTCAGCTTTCCCTTACAGGATCAGCCTCTAAGAGTCCAGGTGAAAAACTACAGTTTCTACTTTCCAGAGTTTGGATCCTGTCAATTTTTCAAGCGTTCCTGTCAAATAATAACATGTACATAGGTATAATTTTTCTCTTGACTGAGTTTTAGCTACTGACATTTTCATTTAACCCTTTTGATACCCCTGGGACATATAATAAATCGTTACATATGAAATGTCATTTTTGGAATAGTGAAATGAAAAAAATGGTAAATATTAAGATTAAGGATGATCCAAACACAAAAAACAGTAAATTTTCAATCAAAATCCGACCCATTTGAAACAATTATCCTTTTCCATCGATCATTTAACATCTACAAATTATAGCTGCTCTATCATTGAACTTTTTATTACAGATATGAAGTTCAAAATATATCCAAATGATGATAATCTGTGGGAAAATTGCCAGGAGAGAATGGAAGATGCTGCAAAACTCCATATCCCAATCTCAGACTGTCAGGTGAAAGATGTGGGGTTAGAGTCTTCAGAAACATCATGGAGCATTTTCATTCACTTCATATGGAATACATTTTCTCAACTTTTTAACCTTTCCTATTGAGTTGATGTGATTTGGTAGCAGAAGTCCTAAAGTCTCTGGGAAGAACTTGTTTTTGGATAGTTGGCCACTGTTGTCAAAAAATCTTCATTTTTAAGAACAGGTTTGGGTTTCCCTCAAGGTTTATTATTGGTTTCAAACCCATATTTTCAGACCTAAACTTATTGATCCAATGTTGAACAGTTTCTCTGACTTCATTCCTAATTCTTTGTTAACTTTATCAGCAGCCTGAGCAGCAGTATTTCCTAAATTGAAATCATGTTTGAAAAATTGTAAAACTACATGGTGTTAAGGGCTGAAAACCCTGCAATAATAATGAATTCTATCTCTGTTTAAATTGAATCTGGAAAAAAATGCAATCACCCTAGTAAATATTTCACTTTTAACATTCTCTATGATGTAAAAAGAAAACAACTTTTCAGGTGTAACAATTGAATATATCCTTAGGTTTCTATGACTGCTAGATTATACCTAGTATAAGAGATTTAATGAAGAAAGCAAGTAAGTTGGCCTCTTCATGAACTTCAGTAAAACAAATGTCATGTTGAGGACAAAGACACAACAATCAAAATCAAAAACGCAGAACTGGAGAAAGTAGTCCACTACATCTACCTAGGACAACAAATCTCCATGAAATCCTCAAAAGAAGAAGAAATAAAATGAAGAATCACATTAGATTGACAAACAAAAAATCCCATTAGTCCTAAAAAGAAGGGTATATAACCAAAGCATTGGTCACCTATAGAGCTGACACATAACAGGAGTTTGAGATATCCTAAAAACCATTGGAAAACTCAAATAGCAATGGGCTGGATGTGTTACAAGAATATCAGACAACCACAGGACATCACAACTCACAACATAGATCCCCAGAGATCATATGCAAAATTGTGATCCAACAGAAAGTAATATGATGTGACGAGCTAGATAAATTCAGAGAATAATGGCTCCACAATGCCCATGATAGAGAGGTCTGTCTGATGATGGAAATGATGATGAAGTACCTTAATAGGTTATTCTTTAAAGGGTTAATATCAAAAACAAAAATCTTCCTTGGAGAAAAGAAAAACAATAACTTCTGAGTTATTACATAATTCTTAAGAGGCAAAGCCAATTCCTGAATAATACATCATCTTAAAACAATCCTTCTGTTCAACCAAATCTGCTTAAAGAATGAAAAGAAGGAAACCAGACATGATTCAACTGAGATTCAACATACAGAATACAGTTGGGATTTTTTTTAAATTCCTGAGGTCTCCTTGTGGAGCATAGGGCCACAAGCATTCTGCTGCAGTTTCAGTGTAAGTAGGTTTTACAGGGTTGGAGTTGCTTGCCCCACACACAACTCTCCTCCTTTACAATGGTATGGGATCAGCTAAGGCATCTGCCAAGCTGTAAGGTTCTTCAGGAGGTTTTTAGCAGTCAGAATAACCTTCTCTGAATTGAACTGCCTTATAAAATTACTGAGCTCCAAATGCTCTGCTGTTAATCCATAGCTGGAGGAGAGAAGTGGATTCATGCCTTTTCCAAGGGAACATATTTCAAGTGAATGCAATCACCTTTAGCTGAAACTATGAGCTGGGTCTGCCATTTCTGTTTTTTGTGACAATGAGCAATTCCGTACTTCCCTAATTGGCGTTCCTGAATGAAAAACAATTCCTTCAATTTATAATGGAAATCTAAGGGGGAAGGGTTATGTCTATAACCTAACAGAGTTCAGTCAATGTTTAAAATTCTATGCAATAAAAAAGACAGTAATTTTCTTGAGCAAGTATTAAAATGATAAGCCAAATATGTGGTTAACATATAGACTGTCTTCATATGTGAATATATATTTGATTTAATTTCTCTATTCATGATTACAGGACTTGATGAAGTCAAAAAAAAAATGTACAATGACAAAATCATTTAACCAGCAGACTTGATTATGATTTTTTTTTAAGTAAAAATACCCAAGAAAAGTTTTTTTAAAAAGTCTGAAATCTTGTCAAAACAAAAGTAAAAAAATCATTGAAAAATATCAATGGTAATTCATGATTTTGTAAAGTATTTGGGGAATAAAACCATTTTTTTTAATGCATTTGTGTAGACTGAAAAATAAATTGATAATTCCATTAATCTTAATTGTTTGAGGTGCAATTGGCATAGTCGGTAATAACTCTGATGATGGACTTGTGTTCAAACTCTGGTTGGGGCTGTTTATGTTGACTTTGCACCATGCCCTTGGGATGAATCCATCTTTTCTATGGGTAAATTAGCAGGGCAGATTGGATTCTCTAGCCTTGGGAAGGCAACCAGTCTAGGAGAAAGATAACTGATTACAATCCAGGGAGGGGAGCCCTCTTAAGGTGGTTTAACACCCAATTTGATATCTTTCCGGCAACCCGGCAGCTAAGCTAATGCCAATTGCTGCTCTCTCTCTGCTAATAAGCTTAGTTGAGAGGAGGATTTTGACAACTGGGCATCCTAAGATTTCCCTACCCTTCACTTCCATTGCCTGGAGAGACTGAACAGACCCCATTAATTAAACTAATGTGTATCATTTTTAGTTTTATCTATTTTGTCCAGAAATTCTAATTATCTGTACTGACTGAGAATGAAAAGTAATGACATATGTATCATATTGATACTAGCATAGTACCAATAAAAAATAATAAGATTATTTATGTAGAGATAAATTATACCAATACATATTTTTGTATAAAAGTATTATTGCAAACAAAAATTGCATTTCTTGAACAAAATTTATTTTTCTATTTTCTACAACTCATAATCTACTTTTTGATAATGTTAAAACAATAGGCCAACAGAATTTGGTAAAATGCAAATTTCTTCACTAATATGAGAAAAACATCAGTTTAATTCATGAAAAATCAGAGATGCTCATATCTAATGTAATTGTTTTCCTTGCGACTGCAATGACTTCAGCAGCGGTTGTAATAGAAGCATTTGTATGCAAACACACCAACTCAATAGGGATTTGCTTTATCATATTTTTTTTTATTTCAAGAACAGTCAATCGATTTTTGTCATGTGTTTGTTTACATTCTATGCAAGTACAGAAGTAAATAAATGAAGCATTGATGTGCTGCAAACTCATCCAAAATTATAAAGAAGCCTCAAGAATCATTTCACACAGCACAATTTGATAAAAATAAGTTGATGAAACCTGATAAAAAAAATCCTGCTTCTTTCTCATAAAAAATGTAAAAAAATACAAAGAAAAAATATCGTAAATTCAAAAATAGTAAAAGACTTAGTCTTGGCAAGGATTGATAAGTATATTTTTGGCACTGCTATTCTCAAAAGAATTTGTGCCAATTCTTGAAAACCCAGGAAAAAAGATAATGAATCAAGAAAAACAAAACAAGAAAAAAAGATACTGAATTTTAAAGTATGTATAAAAGACATATGATTATGTATGTATATGCATAAGATACAAATTTATAAAATTGCATCTGATATGGAGATTTTTATCCAAAATACTGCCAGAAAATATCCTGTTGGCTTGAAATACAGGGTCCAATCAAATTTGCAGTATGGAAAAATAAAATAAATACTGATTGAAAATCAATATGTACATTTAATGTAAATAAATTTCAAGTTGCCAGCAAGGTGATCAAAATGGCTGAAGTTTTTGGCAGAAATATATATTCTTGCCTTTAATAAAAAAAATGAATTAATAATTTTTTTATTTCCTTCCTGATGCAAAATGAAGGAGAGGCATTATCTTAGTTTTGCCCCTCCCCTGGGAAATATGATAAGCATATTATGATGGTTGGCTGCCAATAAATCTAAGGAACAATGACTGAATAACAAAACCTTCTCCAACCGGCCAAGAAAAAAAAAGCACTCACTTTCGAACAGTGATACCTATGAATTCAATGTTTTGGACTGGGTGATCTTGTTGTCCCTATATAGTTGGACGTGAGGAGTAGCATAATAGTTAGTTGCATGGAAAATGGATTGGCAAATATAGTTGAGTTTTGACCAAGACTTCATTTGTCCACTTCACTCTAATGCCGTGGAGAAAGGCATGAATCCATTTCCTTTCCCCAATCAGTTATGGGTGATTATCAGAGCAGTTGGAGCCTTTCAGCCCTGTAATACAGTCCACCTAAAGGTTACAAAAAAAATAAAACAAGCCCAATTGAGAAATGGATAGGTCTGAGTACTGGGCCACCACCCTTGCCCAGTAAAAAAAATACCATTGATAGGGAAAGGGTGGATAAAAAAAAAATCTACAATAAACAAATCCAAACCAATACAGAGTAACGGAGGCAAGATGCTGCCATGGAACATTCAAATAGAAGACAAAACGATTGCCTTCCCTTGTCGCATGGAAACACCTATTATATTATTATTATACTACATAATTGGCAAACAGCAGAGAAAAATCAGAGAGAAAGAAAAAAATAGGAGGGAATTGGCATGTAGACATGAGGCAGGCAGAGATTCTATGGTTGTATGCCAAACCACATTCCAGTCCTTGAGATAATTACTGCTAAGAATTAACTGAATGTGTTGTTGATCTAAAAACATTGTTTTTGCTTGCCTTGATCTAGTATTGAAAGGTCCAGGTGTTATGCTTTCAATAAAATAAAGAGGGAGTAAGAAGAAATACAATGTATATGCTACCAGAGTATTCCCACCAGATATCAATTAGAGAGATAATTTCCATAGGCAGATATAAGTATAAATCAGCCTAATTCTAGAATTAATTATTTAAATCCAAATATAATAGACAGAAAAACCTAGTGATACAAAGCTAATAACATTTCCAAAATGAATTTCTGATGATGGAAATGATGATTAATGTTCATCATCTGAAGTGGCTTCAACTGCCATGACACCATTATTTGCCTCTGTATAATTGCATTTATTTGGCAAGGATAACATTAAAAAGAATAATTTTGTTCAAGGCTTTTTAAAAATGATAAATCAGACTCTAAACATCAAGCGAGACTAACAAACCACATACACTTTCTCTAGAGACACGAAGAATCAAGTTTTGTAGTTTGCTTTTGGTGAAATTCAATTCCATTCCAAGCTAAATAATAATAACTAGCTGAACCTGTGGAAATTTCATGGGTGTTGACACATAGGATTTCATCATAGCATATTATACGTAAGTAATTAGAGTATATATTTTTGTCAAATCTTCTTTATTTATAGAATACATCTATATTGCCAATAATAGCATGCAAAGGCAAATGAGAATAATATATCATTATTTTGCATTTTCACACCAGTTGCCTGGTGCTTATCGCTGGAGACTGAGTGAAAGTAAATATCCTCAAGTCTCCAGCCCTCCTTTTTCCACTCTCTCAGTCCACAGTAGAGCTGCAGATTATAGTTTCACACTAGTTGCCTGTTGGTTATCGCTGGAGGTTGACAGTAAGTCGCCTCAGATCTCCAGCCCTCCTCACCTATCATCCTCACCTATCACAGATTGATTACTTTTTCCATCTGTTCATATTCCTGTGGTCTACTCCTAGTATAAATTCACTTTTAGGCTTCAGACTGGTGAGGGAGGAGACTTGTTAATGAATTACAGGTATAATGAAGATTTTATCTTTTTTGCTCCCATTCAAGCATAAGCACCCTCTTCCATTCTTACCCTTGTTCATTACACTGCTAGGATGGGTAGGAAAGGTGAAGTGAAGGTTGAAAGATATGAAAAGAATAAATGATAATCAGAAATCACAAAAGCCATGCAAACAAACAAGCAGAATAATATTAATAATTAATTTCCTTTTTGTTTTCCCAATGTCAAACTTTATTCTGTATATCTCTGTCCATTCCTCCTTGTCTATCAATGTTTTCTTTTTTGTCTGCTACTCTTTCAAGTATATAATTTTTGAAGTCTAATTTTCTCTCTCAAGAAACAGTTTGTTCTACAGCCACACAGTATTTAGCAGCCAAATTGTATTAATTACAGTTACAGGTATCCAAATACTGACTGAATACTAAGACATTGAACCATTGGATTTTACTAAGAGTCACACATTTTGATAAGGGAAATATTTCTTGGCTTTAGAGGGAAAAAGGTAGCCATGACTACTATCATTAATTATAAGCTAATTATCATTATTCACACGAGTAATTATACAATATATTATTTGCCAGCTCCCCATGTCAACCACTATTTGCAAACAGTGCCTCTGCCAGTTGAGGCATGTCTTGAGGCTCCCCACAACAGGATCAGCAAATCAAGCCATTAAATGAATGCCTGCAGGCCAAAGGAAGTGGGGAGGGAGGTCCAAGATAAGCTGGCCACAGACAGAGGAGAGGGACCTCCAAGTGGTCAACAGGTGAAATGATACTGGCTGATTGGCTAAGGAATCTACTCAGTGGAACACCTTGACTGAGTCTGTATCAAATACATAATCAAATAACAATTGACTGCTGGATTGAGATACTAAATTTTAAATCATGATAACCTTTCTAGACTCCTAAGACATATATATGACTGCTGGGATATACGTGTCCTTTAGATCTCTTTCTGAAGTGTACTGGAACATATGTGTGAAGTAAATGAAAAAAATGTGATTTTCCCAGTTTTTACAAAAGCAGACTACGATGTCATCATAGTACAAAACCCACTCAGAAATTAGTTTTCAAAAGGCATATAGGCAAAGTGATACCCTATTTCTGTGTTTTTAATCCAAAGGATGAGTAAATTGTTACAAAACTTTTACATCATAGATTCGTGATTGATTTTTATGTGAGGATGTATAAAGAGAAACAATTTCTGATTTCATTTTATGCTTTATTTCAATATCTCATACAGCTATTTCTAAAATCCAGACATCAAGTGATTTGATAGGATAGTCTTAAAAGGGTTAAAAGATTTGAAGGGTCTGAGGTGAATTTTGATGTAATCAGCTTTATTTCATTCTTTTAATTTATCATTTGTTTTTTAGTAACAATTTTTGCAAAGGTTAACCACAGCCATCCATCATTTTCAGCTAGCTATATATCCATTTATACAATCAGGTCCTGACGAAATTAACAGAGAATAATTCAAAATATGTTAATCTTGTGATTATCTGACTTTTGGCGACTAAACAAGGATTTTTGGAAAGTGTGCTAATCTTTTTTATAATATGGATTAAAACTTTAAACAGATTAAAAACTTCAAATTCAGTGATGAAATCTAGAAATGTGTTTTCTGAAAATTTCATAGAAGTGACTTTAAAGTGAATGCACATCGCTAATTTTTTTTTGTTTCATTTTACTCATAATCTTACCTCTAGATTATGTCTAATTATTAATTTTCTTTTTATTCTGAAAGATGATTCTGAACCTAAAAGCATATACAACAATGTACCAGTGGCTTAGTAAATGGCAAACAATTTCAATAATCACAAGGATTCATAGGATTCATATCAATGGCAAATAAGTACTATAATTTCAGACTAAGAGGCCAGATCCAGGGTTTTACTTTTTGAAAATCTTTGAAAAATCAACCAATATTCAAAAGCCAGGAATCCACCGAGGAGGACATTTTTCTCAAAAAGACAACATTTGCAGGAAAGAGATATGAACCAACCTGCTTTGATTATTATTTAGTCTCAATATGAAATTAGTAACTGGTCTGGTTAAACACTCAGTAGAAACTGTCACATGATCAACATCTTTTGGCAGCATGCCATGTTAGGGGTAATTAATTAAAAAATTGAAAAAATGGGTGTTCTATGAATATGTCTCTTCTCTTACAATTTATTGAGCAGGGATCACTAGAAAAGTCTGAATTTTCAACAAACAAGCATGAATGCTGTCAAACACAAAGGGATTGATTTAGCATGAATTTACATTATATATTGGAAAAAACCTATCTAGAGAGTGAATTTTCAAATAACATAAAAAGACATTTCTAGACATAATAAGGAGTAAATGTTTATTTTTCAGCCCTTTAGCTCCATACAGACATAACAAGACCAGCTTAAAAATTGAAGAAACCTATGTTGACAGTTTGTTTAAGGGGTTCTGATATGAAATTAGTTATTTTCGAACTCTGGTCCAAACCTAACCTTTTTTCTACCATAACAAGAACAATTCTCACCAAATTTAGGGGAGTAAAAACTAACATATCCCTATCATGATTTGAGATCACGGCTGACTGATAGGTTGTCATGTCTCCTACCAACGGGACTAAAGTAACAAGTCTTACATATCTACAAAAATTCATCTGAGATAGAAACATTTATCGAATTATCATTTCTTAACCATGATTTGAAGTCACAACCAATTGCTAACTGGCTTTCTTACCGACTAAGCCAAACTGACAAGTCTACAAAAATTCATTTTACAAATATGCAAGGCCTGATGTCATTCTGATCAAGAAATACATTTGTATCTAAAAACTTTTTTTTTAATTCTTTATCCATCAATTATACAATAAAAAGTTGCAGTAATCAGAAAAGTAAAAGTGGAGTTTGACCCTGCAGCAGCCAGACTCGTTGAGTTCATTCTCATCCAATGTAAGAAATCATTTCATAAAAATGGCTGAATCTGCCAACAGATGATGCAAATTATTATTGAATATAAAGGATCTTGACTATTTCTGATCTGCCATCTGAAGCTGGGAGGCCCAGTCTATAAGAATTTTTGTCATGGACAGCTCATTTTCCCAAACCTTCTGAATTCTCACATATAAGATACAACATATACTGAATGTTTTGAACATCCATAGTGTTTTTCTGCATTGCATCAGCTTGAAATTTACCTAATATTCCCACATTTAGAATAAGCTGCACTCTTTTAGGAGCATTTTCTCCTGGTTTATCCTCTTATGTTTGTTGAAGTGCTGACTGTTATCAGTGAGTATCTAAAACAGCTTGTTTTTATCCATATTGAAATAATTTTCCACGATTCAATCTATAGCTCAATATTAAAAACATTTCCACACTTATCACTTTTCTAATCTGTTGATGGCAAATAGAACACTTTTAAGACAGAAGCACTGTATTGATTGGGAAGGAATCATAGTAAATATGACAAGTAGCACTTGAAGATTTATAAGAATTGAAGTTTCAATAATAATTCATCTACAAAAATACAAATGATACATTTTCTCTTCAGGATTTAATTGGCCGAATGGAAAGTAAAATGAGTTTGACAGAGAACAAAAGACAAACACAATAAAGAATGATAAGCAGATAAAGATGGAACTAAGGTTGGAGAAAATTAAAAAATGAGAGTTTCTAAATAATGGGGAAAAATATGGGAATGAGAGAAGCTGAAATTGAAAAAAGTAGAGAAAATATTTTTATACAAGTCTGTCTGAAGCTGAGAAGAGTGAATCAGGTGAACCCCCCCCCCCCAATCCTCAGCACCCCAAAAAGAAATGAAAAATGGTTGATAAGATATAAAATGAACTGAAATATAATTTTCAAATACCACAAACTAAAAATGCATTTTCATCTGATCAGTTTTGTTGAGTAGAATTGTAAGGAGACCGGCGCAATAATGATATTCTTCAAAAAAAAATATCAGGGAAGAGACGAGGGGTAATGAAACGCTTAATGGACGGAAATTATAAATAAAATGATATATGAAATATGTTGCCTTTTATTCTTTAATGTCAAGCAATGGATATGTAAAAGCAGTTTATGTATTTGATATCAACATAACATGACTTTCTCTTTCCCTACTTTTAAAAGGAAGAAGAGAACAGTTCCGTAATAATCTTCCAAAGGTTTTGAAAAGTATTCACCAAGAGAAACCAAGCAAAAGTCTTCCTATTCTGTTGAAGATTGTTGGTAAAATTTTCAATAATAAATGAATATTTAGCTAAATTTTCATTGAAGAATTTAATCCAAGGATAAAAATAGATACATGTACTCACAAATCATTCATATACATGTATATATATATATATATATATATATATATATACATTATTGTGTCATCCACAGACAGTTGTTTCGTTGTATTACAACGCTTCAATGTGGCTATAGACTATCCATTATCCCATGCAGTATCACAGAGCAGGAATAAAACCTTCGCTTCAGACCCGGAGGTCGGTATCTTACCTCTGCGCTAGAGAACTGGACGGTCAGTTAGGCTGAATTTAAGCAATATATTTATTTAGCTTATATTCCCCATCCACCAAAGTGCTCTATTCATATAGAAGAGCATTGCACAAGCTTACAACGAACGAGTTACCTCACTTAAGGAGTGCTCAACCCTGAATAGAGGAGCACTAATTATTGTGTCATCCACAGACAGCTGTTTTCAGTGTGGCTATAGACTATCCATTATCCCATCCAGTACCACGAGGCAGGATTGAACCCTTTGCTTCAGACCCGGAGGCCAGTATCCTATATATATAAAAACCAACTACCTGACTTTATTAGACTAGTTAACTTTCTTTTCTCCTCTCCCTTCTTACCATGTCTTTCACACATATTATCAGTAGAATCTATCAGCAGAGCCTGTTGTTGTACGTTCATGATGATGGTCAGCAGAGTGATAGGTCATGGACTAGAAAAGATAATAACCAAAATAAAAGTTTTCATATATTTAATTCAAAGCTGAAAAAATTTGAACTATTGCCAGATGATTCTTTCAAAGGCATCCAACACTAATATTCTTATTTTCTGATAGTATAGAATGGATGTTAGCTCCAGCTATTTATCAACTCTAGCTCTATGGCCAATTTCTTTTTGATTGTTATTCATTCTAGGACTGGTTCTATTTACACTGATGTCGTTAATGGATTCTGCTAGTTCTTATTGTAACTATTCCATTGATTTCTAACTTCAATAAGTTCTAATATAATGGTTTTGTATCCTGTTACATAATATGCTTGTAAAATATTGACAATTAAGCACAAATGGTAACTGTTGATATATCATATAATTATTATTTTCCTGGAAGATTTTGCTTCTATTCTTCTGACTGAATAAAACTTTTATTTTAACCATCAAAATCAACAATTAATTGTGAATTCAATTTTTGTCAATTGTTTTGATCTGTAAATTATTTAGGGTAATTTTTATAATTCAATTATAAAAATATTTTTGATTCATACATTTCATTCTAAAGCAGGAATTGAAAAATTTCCTTTGATTAATTACAGACCATTAATTACTGATCATTACTTACTGACCAATAATTACTAACCACTCACCTGAACAAAAAGATCTTTCAGTCAACATTAACAGAATATCCATTAAAGAATGGAAACTTTTAATGTAGATTGCAACTTTCTGTTTGATTCTCTTTATTGATAGAAATTGAAGAAACTCACTTCATTTTGATTAACTTTATTAATTTTGAAGCAATCAAGAAAGAATCAGAATGTTTTTATGTCCTTGAGTCAACTTCAAGTTATTTTCTTTTTACACACTTAAAAAAAAACTGAATAGTCTCAAAAGCAACAACAAGATTTCAATTAGTTCTTCATTTTCATTGCATTGAATCAATAGAACATCTATAATTAATCGATCTTTTTCTTTTCTTTCCAAAGTTCATTTCAGCCATTATTCTCATTTCATCATTTCTATCAAAATATGTTTACACTTTTTTGATCATCCTCTCATGGGAAAGACCAGCTGGTTTATCAATAATTCTTGTACACTTCAGTCGGGAAAAACTGTTTCCAAATGAAAGCAGCAAAACAGTTCAGACACAATATTTCCTGAAGATAATTCAAAAACACACTAGTCAAAATATAAAAACAAAATAAGATTTCAGTTGTTTTGGATGTTTTCATAAGAAAGTAATGGCGTTATCTTGTATATATTCAACCATACTATAACAGATATTTGTCAGAACCTGCTAATTTTTGTTCAAGGACAGATTAATGACAGCTATCCCATAGGTTAACTTGCCATCTGTCACAAAGCACCATACTCATATAAATGAAAGTAGCCTACTAGGCAGATATTGCCACAAGTATATAGCATATACTTGTAAACAATATACCTATACTATTTCTGTTTCCAAGTCTTTTGACATTGGATCACACAGTAGTCCTTTTTTTTTTCTCTGCCTATTGCAGACCTAATTGCACATTCATTCTGCAATCCAATTCATTCTCTGATGCTGTTAGACCAGTTTTCTCTTGTGCAACCTCTATTTCTCTTACAATAGGGCTCTCTAGATGTCATTTAGTCTTTTTCAATGTCCAAAACATCTTGGTTTTCTTTCCTTAAAGATGTTGATCAGTTTTCTTTTTCATTCTTTGTTGCACTTACTTCTTTGTTTTTCTCTATGACAACATCTCAAATGCTCTAATATATTTTTCAAGTGTTGTTGTTGCTATCCATGTCTCTGCTTCATGGAATAAGGAATTCCGTGAATAGAATTTAAAAATCTACCTTTTCATTCCAAGATTGATCTTTTTATTTGTTAATGTTGACTTCATTCCCACGTGTGATTGATAAACACGTATACTACACAACATTAATAGTAGAAAAAAAGGTTTCAAGATTCTTAAATATGAGAAATGTGGAAATATGGGAGAGTGTTTTAGATTTAGCCAATATTCAGTTGATAAAAAAAACCTCCGTGTTTTATTTGTAGATGAACATGTGAGCAACTGAAGTTGTGGAGGGTGCAGAAAATGCTTTTGTTTTTGAGATGATCATTGATTTTTGATCAAAAGTTTATTAAGCAAAGGTCAGTTACTCTTAACAAAAAGTGATTTTTTTAATCATTTATTCATTATTATCGAATCCTATATTGTGCACAACATTAAAATTCAGCAAAACAGCATAATCTTTCCTTTATGTGTCTGCACTGCATAAAGGGAATACTATTCACTCAGAAACTTTTCAATCACATTTGACTTATTCAGAAAAATGTTATTCTTGATTTGAATAAAATCAACATTATCAACAATTTGTGAAAATTTTGTCCAATTTTCATTGAAAAACAAGATTGATATTCCTCTGTTTAAATGAATAAATCAGAACTGAAGAAACCGTTTCTTTCATTTCT
The DNA here is from genome assembly GCA_963457665.1 of Thysanoteuthis rhombus. Classification (NCBI taxonomy): domain Eukaryota; kingdom Metazoa; phylum Mollusca; class Cephalopoda; order Oegopsida; family Thysanoteuthidae; genus Thysanoteuthis; species Thysanoteuthis major. The sequence goes on along the minus strand of OY735234.1, from coordinate 32,482,477 downwards.
ATTCTTATCCTAAATTCAAATTTGATTATACTAAGTTTTAGATGCTATTTTCACTTCATCTGTTTTATAATTTATTGATGCAAATTCAAAGATGGAAATCTTGAAGTTATTGAAAATATTTTTTGAAAGTAAAGAAATTGTTTGCAGATAAATAAATACTTCTAGAGTTTTTTTATCATTAAAAAAGCTCCAGAAATATTCCTTCTTTTGCAATCAATTTCTATTTCTTCAAGATGTATTTTCTATGGCTAATCTGAGTTGATAGAAAGATAATATCATAGAATTTCAGAAAACATTCTTTTCATCCTCAAACAAGTAAACAAGCAATGGGAACAAGATTGGAAAAAAGAGATGTCAGGTTTTTATTCCTAAAGGCAATAATAAATCATAAAAAAGTTATATAGAAAAAGCTTATCTTAACATGAACTTAAAACCGTGGTTTCCAAACTTTTTTTTGAGTTGCTGCACAAATCTTCAGCTCCCATACACACACACATATAATGAACACACATATAATGAACACACATCTCTTTAGATTGAAACTTCATATGATTGAATATTTTCTTTTGCAAAAACTCTCATTGTACCTACATGTTACTCAAGTATTCATGACTTAAATCTTGTGAAAATAACGCTTCCTTGGTAGTGATACTATCCTACCACCTCCATTCCCCACCCCAATATTTTTTTTCTTGGAACCCCCTTGGATCTTTCCACAGTCTCCTGGGGAGTGGTACCACCCACTTTGGGAATCATTAAATTAAAAGCTTTGTGGCAAGCAAAGCTTCCGCTAACATATATTCATCATGCACAAAATCCTCAAGTTATGAGCAATCGACAGAATTTGAAAGATTTTTTGTAAATCTTACAATATGAACAGTCTCCATCAAACATGGATGCCACTATCTTGTACAAACAGGAATGGAATTAGTGATGTAAAAATGAGGTGTTTGGAAAACTGTCCAAGTATTTTGTAGAAAGAGTTAGCTAAGATATTTCTTCAATAAGAATGATTATAATATATTTATAATTATAAGTATAATGATTGATTAAAACATTTTTTTTAAAACTTAATTTTTGTATAAATATAAATTTCCTCTGTGGGCTGGTTACAAAATGTGTGTACCTGCACACACGTACAGAGCTAAGAGAGAACTATGATTGCAAGTTATTTCTCAGAAGTTCAACCAATAGAGAAATCTGAGGAGATGAATGAAGTTTTAAATGCATTATGAAAAACATTCCAGGCAGAAATGACAGATACTGAATGGAATTGGATTTTTAATTCACCAAAAAAGAGAGAAAGGTTTGGGGGAAGGGGTGGAAGAAGCATAAGGAGGGAGGAGAGAGAAGGGGAGATGAAGGGGAACAAAGGGGAGGAAGATGAACACCAAATTGTTAGAAATGAAGACGATACCAACTGTTTCCTTACAGCGTGAAAAGGGAAGTTGAAATTTGAAACAAGGATATCAAGTTGAAAAGCGAAAAGATTCCAAAGCTTATCTGTAATTGATTCTAAGAACCACGGAATGGTGAACTGTTATGTCCTCCCCTACCACCCACCATGGAATGGTGAACTGTGAAACACTCCCCACCAACATCCTCCACCCACCATGACTATCCAGCTAACTCACATCAGCACACCATTTCTGATGCACCAAAGTACCGATTCCAAAAAAAGACAGGAGATCTCAACATTATAAAAAACAGTTAACAAATGAAAGAGGCTCTTCTAATATTCCCATTCACAAGTACACTTAACCTGCAAGAATTCCTGACAAATAACAATTATCCTTCAGCTGTAAACCCTATTCCTTTATCAACTTCCTGCTAAATTAACAATTGTTAAAGAAAATAGCATCAATAAAGAACTAGAAAGCACTCAGTGAGTGTATATCATTGCCACTAAAAACTGAATGAAAATCAGCTCATTGACAGAGATGAGGCATGGGAGATAACTGTATCAGTTCTGATCTCTTATATTCCAAACATTTGTTTTGATATAGGGAAAATATCTCTCGCTTCAAAAAAAATTCCTGTATCGGCTCCAAAATTTAATCAATTCCCCCTTAGCCAGTGATCCACTTATTTACAAAATGTTGTTGAAATTTCATCGAGAACTTTTGGTGTGAACTAACAGACAAACATGAGATGAAATAAATCATTGTTCACCTGTGAACCCTAGTCGCTTACCTACTTCCTGCTAAATTAACAATTTTTTACCTATGCCAATCGAGTTAGATACAGGTTATATATTCACCCACGTTTGTCAGTCCTTTTGCTTGCTTCTTCACACAATATCTCTAAAAGTTCCCAATAAATTTCAATGACATTCTGTGGAAGGATGGGCCACAAACCAAGGAACAATTGGTTTGATGTTTGGGGGAATCAGGATTTTTTTTGTGATTATGTTAACATTGTGTAATAAGGGCAATTTTGGGAGATTTATGGATTTGATAACTTAGTAATGTCAACACAGTAAAACTGCATTATAGTTGATTTTCAAACAATTGATGATGTCTGATAAATAATAATTATCAGCTTTTGTCACTGCAGAGTCTGAGATCTGTAATTTAATTGTTCAGTTTTTAGTAACAATGGAATTAGCGGAGGTATACATTCTCTGATTGCTTTTTAGTTTTGAGTGATTGGTATCATCCTTCTCCTCAGGTCAAAAATGAAAATGAAATTCCGAGACAAGAAAACTGAGAATCATGAGAAATCATATTTTTCAAAAGTTCAAAGATGTTTGAAAATAAAACAACATTTGATACACAGATAAGCCGATCCATTAGAGTAGAGCGAATTCAGGTCTGAAATGGAATCTTTTCTCTTTGCATATGAACAACAGAAAGAAGGAGAAAAAGAGGAGTAAATACATTTGAATGAAGAGAAGAAAGTGTTAAGCAAGAAGACCATTAAGAAAAAACTCTCTCAGAATGATTCAGTAAGAACCTGATTATAACAAGAGATCAAACATGAACTTTTTTCAGATTTTGGTTTTTTCATTCAACTGAAGTTTCTGCATCAATAGTTCACCTCTGCAAATGAATTTGGAAGATCTATATGTATTCACTCATGGTTTTATGTCAGATTGTCCATACAATTTTCCAAAAGTAATCAATGAATTTCACTGACATTTTGTGGAAGGGTGGGCCAAGAAAGAATGGGCCTAATTTTTTTATTGAGAATTTTCTTTAAAAATCACAACAGTCATTTTAAATATAGAAAATTAAAATTTACAAAGTTACTTCCACTACAACGTAGCTATATATAGACTCATTTCCATTTAGTTTTTAGTTAAAGTGTGGTATTGGCCCAGGCATGCACTTTCTGAGTGATTTCTGGTTTTTAAAGTAAAATTCTGCACCAAATATTAACTCAGCTGGTTAAGAGTAGTCGGATAGAATTAAAAAGTTGAGAGTTTAATAACAAATGCTTCAAATGAAAAAAAAATCATTATAAGTTATTTTGGAATAACTTATAACAGTTAAACTGATCAGTAGAACAGAAGAATACCTAAAGGGATATTCTGTCACTAGATTTCTCAGAACGAAAGTTACTGAGCAGTTAATACAAAAAACAAATTCTAGACTTTTGTAATCTTTCATTTCAGGCTATGGAAAATTGGTTTCCAGTAACATACAATATAAGATTGTTATTTTTGCCATCTTTCTTCGCAAATGAACACTGTACATTTTCATATATAATATATACACTTGTTGAAATCAAGAGAATTTCAAAGAAAATCATTATCTAAATAATGAACAGAGCATTTTTTTTTGGCTTCTCTGACCATAGCAACCAACATTTCCATTTAAAGTTAACAATTTTTTTGACAAAAATATCTCTTATCTACTGGTTGACACTTTTACGTAAATAAGTTCAGACATTCTTTTGATAAAACCTCAGATACAATTGTTAAATCATAACTGGCAAATCTTTGGGACAGTCCATGTCCAACAATGGACACTAAAAGGAGGAGGACGAGGACGAGGAGGAGGAGGAGGAGGAAGATGATGATGACTTACAGCTCTGAAGTAGTGAACTATTAAGACATAGAGTGAGAAAAAAAATGTGAAGAAACAGGGGTAGGTATTTTCACCAAATGTATTACTGTAACCAGTGTATATAACACCAAATTGGTGAAATTACCCAATTGGTAAAATTTACTTCTTTGTAAAAAAAAGTTGATCTCACTTTGATTAAATAAACTTTTGATCATAAAAATAGTTGTTTTTATTCTTATTCTAATTAGATAAACTTTTGATCATAAAAATAGTTATTTACCAATTAGGCAATTTCACAGATTCAGCATAACATAAGTCTCTTTTCTGAAAAAAGAAATCATCCAATAGAAATCTAGGTATTAACAAGTTTTCAATATAAAAGCAGGGTTACAATTTGACAGCCTATCAGTACTATTAATTTCTGCTATTATCACAGACCAAAATCATCCTAGATCTCCACAAACAAAACATTTTCTCTCTATTCACAAAAATCAATCTCTCTTCTACTTTTATAAATTAAAGGTACATTAAAAAAGAAACATTGGATTACAAAATAATCTTTGGCTAAAAATACTTCCACCATTTTGGTTGATGTATTTTTTGCCAATGATTCACTTGATTGGATTAACACGATGAACACCTGATAGAAATGTTATTAATTCGGTCTGTTTTTCATTTGTTGTTTCTAAAGATAATGGGGTAAAATCATACTGTGGAAAATGCTTGTTTCCCAATAGCAAAAAATTGGGCATTTGTTACTCTCTCTCTTTCTCTCTCCCTCTCTTTATATATATATATATATATCATATATATATATAGCAACGAATTTGGTATTTGTTTTTATATATGTGAGTGTATATATATATATATATATATATATATATATATATATATATATATATATATATATATATATATATATATATATATATATATATGTGTGTGTATGTGTGTGTAAACAATAAGGAATGAGACAGACTAAGGAGTAAAAGTATGAGGAGACTTTATCAATTAATTCATAAATTAATCAATTATTGTGCAATACATGTTTCGGGAGAGGTTCCCATTTTCAGTAGCATCTCTATACCTTATAGTGGTTAAAAGGTTTCCATAGAAAACAAATTTAGAATCAGATGTTTTGCATTGGAGGCAAAAATGGAAATCAAGGAAGACGATTCTTTTTCAATCATCATGATAAGTTGGGACTGTGATATATATATATATATATATATATATATATATATATATATATATATATATATATATATGAGTGTGTGTGTGTACATGTGTGTGTCTGTGTGTGTGAGTGTGTGTGCAATGTGTGAAATAGATGAGGATGATGAAGTTGTCATGAAAAGATTTGCTTAAGATGTTTATGTATAAGTCGAAAAAGAATAACAAAATAACTATTGAAAGTATTTTAATAGCATAAAATCCCGAATAAACATACGTTAAATATTCATTATGTGCCAAGAGAAAATGAATGAAACATAATCATGTATCAGCTTTTGGGGAATGAAGGTTGGAAGACACCAGTATGTGTAATCTTTCCCCACCCTGAAGCAGGCAGAAGCTAAATCAGTAATCAGGTTGGAATTCTGAAATATTTATGGTCTTTCAGAAACTATCAAACGAAACTGTCAAAATCCGTTTCTCCAGTTTTCAAACTGGTCTGTCAGTCAGTCAGTCAGTCAGTCTGATTTATATATATATATATATATATATATATATATATATATATATATATATATATATCTTACATACAGGCAGCACCAATGGAGCTATTAGGCTAAAATTCAAACATTTACTTTATGGATATTAATTTTTAAAAAATTTTTCGACCCCATCCCCCCAATGAATTTTTAGATGAAGTTTCAATTTCCAATGTGAGTTTATGCTAAATTGATTCCTTAGTTTGCGTTTGACAGCATTCACACTAGTTTTTTTTCGATTCAGACTTTTTTAGTGATCAATGAAGAGCGAGTAACTTTTTCACTGATCACTCTTTTTCCAATTTTTCAATTGATCATCCCTAACTGCTGCCAAAAGACATTGGTTACATGATAGTTTCTATTGAGAATCTTACTTAGTCCTGTTTATTCATTTTCTCACAGAAGGATGCAATCCAATGATGAGAATGTAACAAAGAAGGTAAATAGAGAAAATGTTTCACACGTCAACAGGATGACCTACAGGGATAAAACGCTCAAAATTGTTTCTTTTCTTGTGTCTATTTCCCTCTAAATGGATGCATTTTTAGGCAAACAACACTTATCTGATCTCTACGTGATTAATGTTCCACCTGATTTTTCAATGGACGCTGCAGCATCTGTGAGCAACTGAACAAGTGGAATGTACAGAAAATATATTTACTTTTGAGATAATCATTGATTTTATAAAACAAAGGTCAATGAACTAAAACAAGAAGTCTATAATAAAAAAAATAATTCATTCTTTGTACTGATTTTTCTTTGTTATTTATTCATTATCTAAACCTAATGATTCCTCTACAACATGAATAATAGGTATATTGTATACATTATAATCTTTACATCTACCTGTTATCAAATAATGCTACTTGGAGCAGGAAAAATATGATGATTGCTTATTCAGCCATGCAGTTTTATTATTGAACCATTTTTCTTCATCTGCGTGGTGAAATTTTCTCATGAGTATATTCGCACAGCCAGGCAGCTTATGTGATACAAGAATAAAAAGCAGTTTCATTCTTCTGGGAATATTCAATATATTTCAATATATATTTCATTGTGATTGGACAAACGAAAGATAACGCTAACATCGGCAAAGGAAAACTGGATAAGGTTAAGGTCAGCATCCAGAGCTAACAATCTGACAAATTCAAATGCAGGATCGAATGCAAAGCAGAAACCCCAAGTCCCGTGATCTGTCTGTGACAGAGGAGACCCTCCAAGTCATTGACCAGCAGCCCCATCTCTCCTTGACACCCTCTGATGAGAACAATTGGTAGATAAAAAAAAGTGAAAAAAAAGGTCATAAGGTCATTTGCTTTGCTTTCCAAGTAAATTCATCAAAAGGAGGTCACTTGTTTCTTTTAAATTCATCATTATCATCATTACCATCACCCTTTTAGTGTCCATACATTGGACATGGACATTCTGTGTGATTCACCAGACCTCTCTATCAAAGATGTCGCAAAGCTAATACTTTCAGATTCATTTTTTTCTAGTTAGTGTGTGGCATTGGTAGAGGTATAGACTCTCTCCTTGTAAGTATTGGTGCATGTTAACTAAATTTATATGATTTACAATGTTGAGCCCATGACTATTTTGAGTCATCTGATAAAGATCTTCTCATTCAAAGAGCTTAAACAGATAAACAAAACCGGACTTTTTTTTTTCAGTAAGTCTCAATTCCAAATGTATCATCTTTAAATTTCAAGAGGGTGAAGTTTGTTTTAAGAGTGTTATTTACAAACAGATGCATATACTCTAATGCAATAAAAACAGGTAAATTTGAAATAGTTTGATTAATCAAACATTGAAGATTGACATAACAGTGTCAACTGGAGGGTCAACAAATTAGAGTAACAAATGACCTTCTGTCAACAAACAAACCAGCCAAAAATGTGCTTTCTGTTGATTATGAAGAGTCAATTATAAGAGTTAAATCAATTGTCTCTTGAATCAAGTGCTAAAGTCCCAAGTGTCCAAAACAATGTTGGATAAGTGGCCAAGTGAAGGATGGTCTATCTATCCTCTGCAGAACAGACCATTCTAAATGTAGAACAATGAACCCCTGGTTTGTGGTGTCTGATGGGCTGCCCACTCCTTCTGTCTTTTCTTTTTGTCCTTAGTTGCTGCTTGCCTGTTAGCTTCAAATCTAACGTTGGTTGCATTGGTGCATTAATGTCAGCCTTTCTACTCACTTCCTGGCGTACTGAGTAATAATGGATGCCAGATAGTAAAAGCTGCCTCCTGAACTGGTCTTTGAAGTGCTTTGTGGGGGATCCCCAATTGTGTTTTCCTTGATGTTCTTTCTTTTCACTCCGCTCGCCTTTGTAGCTCTTCAAAGTGGAGATTAAATTGTGCACACAAAATCCACTCTTTGGGTTTGATGCTCTTCCTCAGTAGCTCAACAATCTAAGACACTGCCAAGTTGTAGGCCTTCTCTTTAGTGAAATGTCATTATATATATATATATATATACATATAAATCATCTATTTCTTTATGCATTATATATATATATATATATATATATATATATATATATATATATATAGTACATAAAGAAATTGATGATAATCACCTTATGATCACTTCTATTGAAAAACATTTTTTTTTTTAGCATTGAAAGTGACATCCCTTTTCCATGTTTAGAGGTTTTGACGAATAATATTTCACCAACAGTCTCCTGAAGTCATAGATTTGATGCTAATTAATGAAAAATTTGAAAATATCTTAAATCTGCATCATGATTAACTCCAATTAATTTATGCTTCTATAATTATAGGTTATATAAGTTATATGCTTTGGTCAGCTTTCATGCGTCTTTCTGATGATAGAAGTAAACTGCCAAATATTTCTAATTATTCCTAAATTTCATGATATTTGTTTTATATTATCACTAATTATTTCATGATATTTGTTTTATATTATCATGTGGTTCTTCCAATGTTGTGTGAGATTTAGAATTAAATCATCTTTGAAAAGTTTTTCTGATTTTGTTTTCTTACCAATCATTTTCATTTTCAACTACTCAAAACTTGATTATTCAGTTCATACTTGTTTTCCTGATTTATCCTATACAAAAATGTTTGTTAAAAACCGTCAACCAAAACATTCAACCTAGGTTTCTCCAGTTTCAAGTTGGTCAGGCTGGTTGCTGGCGATGTGTGTATGTATCATATGTACAAGGCGTGCCAATAGGACTAAAGGGCTGAAAATCTAAATGTTTCCTCTTTATTATGTCTTGATAAAACATTCTTCTCATTTTTTTAAAATTCCCCTTAAATAGGTTTTTAGTGGAGAGTTCAATTTGCAATGTAAGTTTATACTAAATTGGTTCCTTAGTTTGTGTCTGGCACCATTAATGCAAGTACATCTTGTACTTTGCCATCTTGCTTTCATTGCATCTTTTTTTCTAAAAGATTGAAGGATCTTGAAAGCTTCAGATAATAAAGAAAAAGTTTGGGAGATAATGAATCGCTTTTTTTGTCTTCCAGCCACCATATAAGATAATAGTCTAAATAAATGTGATAAACTGACAAAATCATAATCCACCTCTAATAAAATAGAGATATACCTTGATATCTGTCACAGATTTATTGAGATTTTTTACATTTTAAATCCAATATCATCCATATTACTTCCAAGCTTTTGTAATGATGAAAAGAAATGCTTAATTCATTTTTCAATAGACCTATATGTATGATATATATTCTTTACTTGATCATTATTTGCTTCACTTACTAATTGATTATATCTGCAGGGAGGAATTTAAGAGTTTTTTAGAGGAAAAAAAAATTTACTGAAAAATAAATAAAATGATGAGAAATTGAATAAAACTGAGTAAAGTAAATTGTCAACAGAAGCCTTTACTCAGTTAAAATCTCCAATACAACAAATAAAACTAAAATGTTGCTAACAGAACATTACTGGTTATTATGGTTATGAATATTTCAGGGCATTAATCTTTCAGGTATGTTTGATATTTATTGAGATGCTATAAAATTGAAGTTGTTACATGAAGAATATATTTCCACTAAGTATTCTTTAATAAAGTACCCTTTTTATAAAAAAAAATCACTAATCAATGAATAAATATTGAAAGTTCTATTGAATTTCTAAAATGCAAGTGCATATTTGGCACCAAAATTTCTCTGATTGATTTTCATGGATTTTTTTAATAAATGTAAAGACAGTTTTCTCAAACTAGACAGCAGGCAGTGCAGACCTCTGCCAATAAAGTACTCTAACTCAATCATAAGAACATCTTAAATCCATCCCATTATTTGATCATTTCTTCCTTGAATCATTTTTTCCTCAGAATTTTATAAAATTCACTGAGAATTTTTGGAAATATCAGAAAGGCAGGAAAATGGAGAGACACAGAATAATACTTATATCTTTTCAACTTCATTAACAAAGGTAAACAAATAATTTTGCTATGGAAGAAAGAAGTTTTTTATATGATTCAAATTTAAATCTTGAAATAAATTAATCGGCAAGTAGCCAACAGAAGCAGACGTTGAAACAAATGCTCCCTACACCAAGTGGAGATGAGAGCATCTCAAACGACCACTGTTTCTGTTGGCTACTTACAAACACTAGATGGCTGTCTCTTTAGCACAAGTAGGTTTTTCCCACCCTTATCCTACATCAAACATTTGAGCTGAGACCAACTAGGACAGCACATCTCTTCTGCGTAGTTATTCACATTGAATATACTGGCACAGGAGAACTATGCCTTATGAAAGATGAAAATATCAATCTACTAAATAATTCATTGAATTTATTGCATTAAAAATCTATAATGAATTGTAAATATTTTACTTTTTATACTTACTTTATGATTTGTTTCCAGATTGAGCAATGCCCATCTTGCCTATCCAGATGGCACGTCCCTGATCCATTTTGTCTGATAGTTCTTCATATCATTAAGACAATTAATACTGTCCCTTATTTCTTGCTACAAGCCATAACCGACTCAACCAAATAAGCTGTATCCAAATTAATAAGGTTTTAGATTTCATATTCAAGCAAATCTAAAGTTTTAATCAGTACATGTTCAATTTGAGGTGCTGACAAACAAAGCCAACAGATTCTTAGTTTTCATATTTCATACTTAACTGAGTTTTTAATGGCTAATAAAATAATGAAGTTATCTTATTCAAAAACAATTCCAAACAGTGAATATAATTTAGAGCAACTGAACAAACAATTCATGAATTCCAACCAGTAATTAAGGGAAAATAATCAAATCAAAACAAACAATTTAAGACACAAATATCAATTTATTTCAATACAATTCAAGCTGTAACATACCACTGAGGAATGTGCAACAATACATTCTCAAAAGTGTTACTATGTGTACAACCACTCAGTTGCTGCCACATGAATTCATCTAAATGTGATGTTAGGGTTTGGGTTTGGTTATGGTTGGGGTTTGGCTTAGGATTAAAGTTAGGATTGGGGGTACTGCTTGAAATTCTTTTCAAATGAAATATTTTCATTCATTCATTAGGTGTGAATACTACTAGTTCTGCATTTTAATCTTTCTTTTATAATTAAAAAAAACTCTGCTTTCATTTGAAGCTATCAGTTTTTAACCCCAACTTGATAATTGTGGTTTCATAAAATTCAAAAGTAATGAAACAATTGGCTTTGTCTTGACTTAGTCTAATGATAACACATTTCAGAGTGATATCAACACCATAATTATTAGGAGCCTCAAATTTGATAAATACTATTTTAATCTGACTGGAGTGACTTCTCGATAAAAACTATTTGCATGTTATGCATGAGTGAAGACAAGGCAATTCCACTTATCAATATGCTGACGATCTGCCCTGGTAATTCTGAAAGCAGATTAAATCTTGGAATGTTAATGAGAACAGTTCAATAAAGAGTCATAAATCGGAAAAATATACATCTTTCCATGTATAAAGAACAGTATATCCTTTTCTGTTTGTTTCTATCTTTCTCTGTAAATGGAATAAATCTCCCAGTCTTCATTTCAAGAACAAGTGCAGATGTATGTGTGTATGCAAGTGTTGATGTATGTGTATACAAGTGTGGATATATTTGTGTACACAAGTGTGGATGTATATGCATATACATAAAACCGAGTCCTCTATATGGTTGCCATACATCAATATTCTCCAGGACATATGCTCTATTGAGGTCTCAAAATCTTTATCCAGAAGGAATTTTTGAAATTCTTCAAAAGCTCACAAAATTGATGATCATGGCTGTTTCAAGGTTACATCACACCAAAACATGTGTCTTCACAGGGACAGAATGTCTTCTGAACATCCACTTTTTTGAATGTTCAGATGTGTCAACTCTAGTCTAGTATATATGGTATAAGCTGCTGTAAATTTAATAGAGGAGGACGGTTCTATTACTCTACTTTATTTGATATGGCTTCTTATAATTCTTATAAATATACATACACATATATATATATATATATATATATATATATGTATAAATTGTTGAATTTGTTACTTTTTTCTTGTATGTATTACTCCAGAAGTTGATCTGCTGGTATATATACTAAAATATTTGTGTCTAACAGATGTATCAATCAACTTTTACAAGCCTGGCTGCTGTTGGGTCAGAGTCTAACTTCTATTCCAACTGAAGATGATAACTGTAACTTTTGTATTTCATATATAATAAATGAGAAATTATAACATGAGTTTTTGCTAATATGTAAGACTTGTCAGTTTGGCTCAGTCAGTAAGAGAACAGCCTACCAATCACTCAAGAGAAAAGTTAATTTTATGTATCAGTTCAGTTCAACATAACAGGATTCATAAAAAGGGAAGAGTTTACTCTCTCAAATTAGGTGAGGATTATTGTGATCCTTGTTGCTATGGTAAGAGAAAGAAAAATCAAAACCAGCCTCGAACTTGAATTGGAGTTTGACCCCAAGTTTACAATTCAATTCAATAATTCAAGACAAATATTGAATGGACACATCTGGTTAGACACTCAATAGAAACTGTCATGAAACCACAACCTTTTAGCAGCATACCATGTTGAGGTGATTGATTGAAAGATTGGAAAAAGGTGTAATCAAAGGTACTTCTCTCCCCTTTTATTGGGCGGTGATCACTATTTAAGAATGAATTTTCAGGAAGCAAATATGAATGCTGCCATACACAAACTAAGGGATCAATTAGCATAAAATTACATAACAAATTGAACCCCGTACTGAAGACCCATTTTGAAGGGAATTAAAAAAAATGAAAAAAAATGATTCTTTGTAGATGCAAATGTTAAAATTTTCAGCCCTCAAGCTCCATTGATGCTGCCTAAACTAGTGATGCATTCATACATCGTTAGCCAGACGGACATAAGAAACCTAGATAGATACCATCAACCAAAACTGTCAAACATTTACTAAATAAGCCAAGCTGGGCACAACACCACAATCATAGAGGACTACTTAAGACTATTACGACAACTTTGACAGAAAATAAGTCGTAAAAAAAGCAGGTAAAAAAGTAATAATGGTGGGGATGTTTCATCTAAGAAATTAATATTTTGGTGAAAACTTGATGCAACAATTAGTTAAAAAAGATGCCAACAAATGAAAAAACTATTTGAAAATAAATCCAAATTATTTTAAAAAGTAGGTTTAGTAGACGGAGAAAAACTAAGAGCAAACTTGAAATCTTATTGACAAATGATGGTTGTAAGATCGAACAAGAAACAAATATGGCAAAGTATCAAGCATTAATGATGGAGACAAAAATAGATAAACTCTGACTTTGATTTTGTGAGGGAAAATTTCTTTACACATTCGGAAAGATTAAGGCAGAGTAGAAAATTGAGAGAGAAATTTTTTTCAATTTTTCTAGTGAAAAGTTTTGGAAATTGACTCATGGTAGGGAAAGGTGCTTGGTTTTCTTTTCCTCATTTTGAAAAGAAAACAAAAGAAATTTTGTTAACCTTGGATTTTTTGATGAAAAAAAATCCCAAACATGATTGTTAAAAAAATCAATGAATAAAATGATTGGTAGACAGTGGATTATGACTTGACTCTTACATTCATACTAGGGAATTTAAGTATTAAACCATTAGGGTAACTTCTGATAAAAGTTACTTCCCTCAAACTTTTTGATGATTTTTATCATTAAATCTAATTTCTCAAAGAGTTTCATTTTTTCTTTTAATCCTGTTCCTTGAAGAGTTTCACATCAATTTCAAGTGGTTTGCAGATTCAAGAGTTAATATGCAGGAATATAAACTTTACACAAACAGAATGGAAAATAATTTGCATAATATTTGTTATTCAGGAATTATCAAAAACAAATTATTTTATGGGTTTTTCAGAGAAGTACAAATGAGTGTAATTGTTTGTAAATCAGAATATAAGAGAAGTAAGCCACTTTCAAAACCAATGTTCATTATTCTTCTTTGGTAGAGATTTTATGAATTACCTTTACTTTGGATTACTATACAAAATTAAAAACGCAACGTCTGTGGAACACACTCTTAGTTTGAGCCCATTCTATATCGACAGGTGCAATACTTTGACCAATGATGGCCTACTAAGGCTCCATATTACTAAGCGTAAGAGGCCTAGGTTTTGGCCAGTGGCTTCAAAAAAATAGCTTTGCCCAGTCTTGGAGCCTCAGTAAGCATCTTTCCATCACACTAAAGAGAGAGGAATTGGATTTACCCTGATGCCATCACACACCAATTGCATGGACTGGAGCAAATTTTCAAAATTTCTGTATACAGAACCCCACCTTTAACCAACCTTGTGTTACATCTTGCTCTCATAGGGAAGCGAGTAAATACTGATCAGAGTGTAATATCTGTTCATTCATTAAAAAGAGTTTCACAAAAATATATAATACAAATATACATTGCATTATATATGTGGATTATAAAGTACAACAAAAATCTGACTATTGATCCACTTTTGCTATTTGCATTAACAAAAAATATAACAATTCATCCAAAATTCAATAATATGACAAAAAATGTACTTTCATTTGTCACCTTAAACAAAAAAAGAATTGAGGAGTGACAGAAAAAAACAAAAACCTATGAATGTCAATGTCTACTTTCTCTCTTAGGATCCAAGTGCATCTGTACCTAACCTTTTATTATGATGTTTCATTCTGCTTATCCTATTCATAAATCTTTAAATAGATTCTTTCTGTTGATCTTGATTAGGGTTGACATACGTTTGTCTTTCTAAGACATCAACTTCTTTTAAGTCTCAAAATCCTCACCCAGATGGAATTTTTAAATTCCTTAAAAGCCCACAGAATTAATGATCGGGGGAGGGGGTGCTTCAAGGTTACATAGGTATATGTTGGGTAGGGGCAGGATGTCCTCTTAAAGAACAGCATCTCCTCTAAATATTCAAAAGTGGAAACCCTAATCTGAACGTCATCTTAAGGAATAAGAAGTGACAGAAAACAAGGAAACACAAACCTATGTGAGTCTAAAATTGTCTACTTTCTTTATTTCAATCCAAGTGCACCTGCACCTAACCTTTCATTGAGGCACTCCTTCCTGCCAATTCATAAATCTGTACCCACAGAGAATTGCTACTGATAGAGACAGCCAACACTGCCACACCTAAAATTGTCCATCTATTTATCTAATTACTGCAACATCACAATGTGGTTTAGCCTTTCTCAACTCTTCTGGCAAATTCTTAATTCATCTTATTTTAGAGATGTTTACAAAAAAGCAATTACAATGAGAACAGGTACATAAACAATACATTTATGCACTCGATTACATAGACCAATTCATATATATATATACATACACACACATATATATATATATATATATATATATATATATATATATATAAAGAAATAAGTTAGGTGCATAACAAATCACAATCTTAATTTATTTCATAATTACAAATATAAATATGAACTTTACTTTGAGAGGAATCTACTTCACCAGAAGAATAGAATATATCTCATGATTATGTATATCAGTGAAAAGTTTGATTAAATAAAAGCCCAATTGTCTTTTATCAATAGTGGTCATTTCATTATACACATATATATATATATATATATATATATATATATATATACATATATATATATATATATATATATATATATATATATATATATATATATATATTCAAAATAGAGTAAAGATTCCTTACATAAATACGTTTATATTTCAGCCCAGTTTATGCGCACAGAAACTCAAATGTATCCCATGCAATGTAAATCCAAATGGATATGACCATTTTCAATTCAACAACTCTCTGATCAAAATTGCATATCATTTCATTTTTTCTTGGAATATCAATTAAGAAAATCTAAATTAACTTTAATTCAACATCAATTTCATTAATATCACTTCATTGCGTCAATTAATCATGTATCAATCCTAAAGAAATCCATTTTATTTCTACAACTAAATTGAAACAAATCCATTGGCCAGGATTATCAGCATGAAGCCATTTCTGCAAAGAGGAATATTTTTTTGAATTTAGATTCAAAACAAAAGCAGGAATTAATTGCTTTGATTGGCAACAAATGATTCATTGAAATGAAAGCTCTGAATGGCTTCCTTTCAATATTGGGTCATTAATTTCTCAGAAAATTATAGTAACAGATTAATTACATTTGTTAGAAAAAAAGATAATTTCTCCAATCAAATACTTGAGCTTCGTGACTTCATTCAGCTTTCCAATCAGTAACAATTCTTGCTTGGATCTTTCTCAACCTTTCATGTTTATTAGCTGAATCCGTAGAAATTCCACGGGTATTGACAACTAAGATTATCTATTATCTCATGCCTCTATTCTTCTCACATGCAATGCCTGTATCTTATCTATATCTTCCTTATCCTTTACAAGTGTTTATCTTAATGTTATACTCAAATATGGATTAGTTCTATGTGTAAAAATATCTCTACCTCCACAGTGAACCACCTAACTTTTTTTTTTTTCTTCTTCCTTCCTACGATCATATTAAACTTTCTTTCCAGCCCTCCCTCTTACAACTCTTTTTTTATACTACTCAACTTTCTCCTGCCCTCATACTTCCTACCCTCTTATCAAAATACCTATCTTTCTTTTTTGCCTTCTCTTGCTCTACCCTCTAATTTTATCTATGTTTTTATCCTCTCTTCTCCTACACACTTATTAAACTACTTAACCTTTCCATCATGTTGATTACTGAAAGCATAACATTTACACACAAGTATGAAATGCATCTTGAGAGTATCTTAATTCAATGTGTCTGACTATGATGCACTTTTCAGGAGGAGAAGATGGACAGACACACACTTTCCCAAATATGTATTAAATACATTAAATGAGTGTTTAATGCTTTTTTCTGTTTTTATCCAACATTATATTTTATCAGGAAACAGGATCTCCATTTTGAACTAACTTTTTATAAACAACCTTTGGAGAATGATTAGCCCAGAGGTTTTTTTTATCAATGAACAATATCTGTCTGGTGACTAATGTGGTTCTGACAATCATGACAAGAAAAGTATGAATAGTAGCTAACTACCAGTCCTGAGATTGGTAGTTAGTTACGATTCATTTGGTAGGGAGCCGAATCTTTTCCACAGATACTTGTAATGATCACTTATAATATGCTTGCGCTCTTGCCAATAAAATTGATATCTGAAAGCTGGATGAACATGAGGTGAAATGAGAAATTGAAATGCGGATTTTATGTTTGCTCTTTCACAATACTGTATGAAGTTATTTCAAAATTAAATCTTTAATGTGAGTTGTGTGTTGAGGATTTTTTCCATAGGCTATGACTTGGACTCATAAAACCATTCTGATTCAGCATCATCCACAAAAAGTTTTATGAATCATTCAATTAGACCTTCACACAGACATAGAAATAGTACCATAATTTGTCTCTCAAATATACAGATAGATTTTTAAAGCTTTTGAAAATCACATTTTGGATTTAAGTTAATCTTTGAAAACAAGTTCACAAAGGTAATTTTTCATGTGGATTTTAATTGTAGGGTTAAAAATAGGTTTATTAAAAGATTTTAATTTGTACTTTTAAAAAGCGTTTGGTTTTTACTTTCAATGACAGTTTCTGAGACTGATTGATAGTCAGGACAAAACTGAGCCAAACAAGAAGTGGCAAACTTTTGGAATCATCGAGCAAATTAGAAGGAAGCAGAGGTATTCTAGGAATCCAAAATGGTCAGCAAAACTCGCTTGTAAAGTATCACTGTGCCTAATTTTCAATATGTATTTTAAAATCATGTTTTATACGAGCATTTGTCCAAAATTCAAAAGTTTTTGTTAACTTTTCAATAAAAAGATGTGCAAGATTAGATTAGAAAAATTTGTTAATGCAAATTGACTTGTGTTGAAAATCATTTATATATTTTCAAGCCTCCTTAAAACCTAAGCATTTTTTGAGCATTTCAGGTATCTGTTATGTCAAATGCTTGAGATGATATAAAGAATGAGAAGATTATCATATCTGATAAAAAGTTCAAGGCTATCATTTAAAACTGTCAACATAGGTTCTTCAGTTTCCATGTTGGGGTAACTAGCTGGCTGGCAATATAGGTATATTTGTATGAATCATATGTACAGGCTGTACCAATGGAGCTAGAGGGCTGAAAAATTTAATCATTTACTCCTTGTTATGTCTAGAAAAATTTTTTTTTTTTTTTTTTAACTAACCCCTATCAGGTTTTTTTTTTAGAGTGGTTCAGAAACGATTTGCATTCACTTCAAATTAATGCCCTTGAGAAAGGTATGTATCCATCTGTTTCCCCCCTGCCAACATATCATGGGTCAGCATGGCAGAGTAAGGCTCGTCAGCCCTACCCCTTGTGTCTTATGCATACTTCTGGATGGCCTAGGTCCAACAACGGACCTTAAAGGTTTATAGAAAATTTAATTTTTTCAAAGATCAACAAAATATTTCCAGCAAGAAACCATTGCAAAGAACATAATGGAGGATAAGAGAAGAAGATTTGAACAAATAAAATAAGTTTTAAACTGTAAAAAATCCCAGAGATTAGAAAATGATAAAGACAATAAATTTCTGTTTGTCCAGTACACCGGGATATGGTCATGTATTTAGAAAGAAGGGTGTTAGATAGTTTAATGAAGACTATTCTCACTGATTCTAGAAGTAGGTTTAATCAATAAAAAAAAATATGATTACAAATAGCCTATTTACAAAAGCAGTCCAGATACATTTGATATTACTCCATCATGAATTATGATTATAAACACATGCACTGAATTGAAGGCTCTCTCTTCTGGAGATGATTGCGTTAATATGGGCAACCTGTTTCCTGTCTAAACAATTCTGAGGAGATCAAAGTGAAACATCAACTTTTTAATTTAATTCTGTGTTTGTCCAGAAAGTAAGCACTCTTTTATTCTCTTTCAATATGATAAACATTATAACTAAGAATCAAGATGAAAGAAAATACTAATAAAAAAATTGAAGAAAATAGCTTATATTCATTTACATATTTAAAGATACATTATTCTGTAATGTCTATGGTATGCTTTAAGAGAAGTACTTGTTGATATTCCTAATATCGTTTATGAATAAATTAGTACTTGGGTTGTTTTAAGTTAAAAAAAGTAAAAGAACTCGACTAAGACTTATCGATCAATTGTCAATACCCCAATCTAAAATCATGGCTCATACCAGGGTGCATAGCAGTAGTGGCATCTTGTGAGCTTCATTAGATGCATGCCTATTGATTGGAAGAAATGCAGCAAAGGAGGAAGAAGACTTAATGAAGGAAATGATTGGAGAAAAAAATCAGTCAATGGGATGTGAATAAAACAAACAAAAAACAAAAATGGACAGGTGAGAAAAAAGAAGCAGGAGGAGAAGGATGTTGCCAAAGGTAAAAAGTATTAAATACTAACAAAAGGGAAAAGTTAATCTCAGAAAATTGATTAGACTGAACATGTGAAGTGGGAAGCAGCTGAATGAAAAAAAATATCAGAGAATATGGAAAATAAGTAGGTAAACTACAGAAAGAGGAAAGAAGGTAAAAAAAGAAAGAGAGAAAGGGTAAAAGAAGAGAGAAAAAAAGAAAGGAAAAAAATAGTTGCATTTAAAAAACAATGAGATAATTTTCAAGAAATCTTAATAAGTTTATATATAAGTCACAAGAATTGAAGTTCCCCGACCCATTCAACCCAAGGGAACTCGACTAAACTAAACTAAGCTACTTACCATTAACTCTAATTACGTTCCACCATGAAATAATATCATCAAAATAGGCTACAAAATCCAAGGTTGGAAAGGAATTTGCAATAAATCTAATAAAGATAAGTATACATAATATGTATGTATACATTGCTCCATCATTCTGATGAAGCTGGAAGCAATCAAGGACTTCAGCAACTCAGGTTGTATCCTATCCTTCAATGTCAGAATGGATAGAGAGTAAGACAAAGGATTGGCAAAGGTAAGCCCACCATTTGGTAGATCGTGTGCAAATGTGTCTAAAAGAAAAAGGAAACTCAGGAAAGACACAAAAACAGCAATTAACAAAACCTACCCTTTTTTATAGAAACAAATTATTGGTCATATGCTAACATCTATGCCTCCTCCAAAGTTTCCATATATATTACCTCATAATCATTGTGGACATGTGCTGGAGTGACTTTTTGACAAAGCTTAAAGTCTTCAAGACTGTCACAGATACAGGGACACCTGAGAAAGGATGCTACATGTAGAAGTCACTACTACCAGGGGACAACAGAGGCTGGCGACAGGAAGACATGGCCACCTAATGTCTTCCTGGCAACCTCTCTTTCCAAAACAAACCATAGAGTAGAAGAGAACAGACGGCACCTGGAAATCAGAGCTCAGTTGCCAGACCTTCTCTAGCATCTGCTGTCAAAAAATTCATCTGCTTTGTATGAGCCTTGCCAGTCATCAGAGAACCTACAGGAGACATGGATAACCCTCCTAAATTTTCATTCTTGAAGCCTAGTTATGATAAAATGCATAACCATACATACACACATATATATATATGTATGTATGTGTATATATATATATATATATATATATATATATATATATATATATATATATATGTATGTATATATAAATCTAATATAGGTATATAGGTCTAGTTAGTCACTCAGTAAAAACCATTGCATGTTGGGGCGGGGTTGATCGAATAAAAAAAATTGGAAAAAGTGATGAGTTATTTCTCTTGTTTTTTGTTGGATAACTAGAGAGTCAAGATTTTCAGAAAACTCTAATGAATGCAGCCAGGTACAAACTAAGGACCAATTTAGCATAAACTCACATTGCAAATTGGGGGGAATTCCTTCAAAAAATCAAAATTGATGTAGCCAGTACACATGATACACATACACCCAGAGTAGCTTAAAAACTGAAGAAACTTATATTGACAGTTTGGGTGAAAGTTTTCGAAGACAATTTCTAATAAATAAAATGTTAGAAAAGGAATATGGGCTATAACAATCAAGGGAAAAGAAAAATATTGCATGACTAGATTTATACTATTAAGTTGAATCCTATTCAATATGGGGAAAGAGTAATTTGAATTAGAAGACTCTCATATTTTTAAAAACTACATTTAGAGTAAAATGACCAAAAATCACAATATAATTTCAATATTTTAATTTCAAAAAAGGATTTGACTCCCAAATCAAGATGCCCTTTTTAAGAGTGCATCCCACTCTTAGCAATATCTTCAACTTCTTAGTTGCTTACGATATGAATGATATGAACAAGAGTTGTATATACCTCCTACTTACTGGCATAGATCAGAAAGATATCAATAGATGCAAATATTTGAAAAATATTGACTATATTCTATTTATATTGTCTCATCAAAATATCAATTGTATTTTTGATGGAAAACTAATATTCAATCTTGACTATGCAGACAACCTAGCCTTGATAGCAAGAGTTCTGGAGGATACCCAGCTAATCTTCATGAAAAATTAGTTGCTAAATACCAAGAAAACAAAGTACATGACTGTAAATGAGAAAGTCATTCATCCATCTATTTGTTCCATGGAAGTTTCTAGGGTTTTATGAAGCAGACTCTAAAGAAGACTTCATGTCACGTAAGGATCAGGCTTGGAGCGCTTGTGGCAGATCTCAGAATACTCAGAAGTCCAATATTTCAAGATCTTTCAAACTAGCATTCTTCAGAGCTTTTGGAGAGTATACTTTCATACGGATCTGAGACATGGGCCATGAGGAAATCCTTGTGGGATCAGCTTGACGGTACCTATACTCAGCTTCTTATGAGAGTTTACAAAATCAAATAACGGTAACCCAGAACTAAATCAGAGATCTACGAGGATATACTGCTTACTTCCACCAGTATAGCATGTAAGAGAGCATGCTTTGCTGGCTATTGTTCTCATGCCAAAGAGCAAATTATTTCCGACATAGTCTGCTTTAGACTACCTTGCCCAGCCAGCGGAAGAAGAGTAATGAACTGCATCAACTGCATAGCAAGGGATATCCATCACGATATAGCTGACATACAAACACTGAAGATTGAAAGAGATTCATGGTGCTGCATTGTAGACTCTGTCTCGGATGATTCTGCAGAGTTATTGTAGAAGTAGTGATAGGAAACACTTTGAGAGAAAAATGAAAAAAACTCTGCAAGTAGTACACTGTCTCTGATGTGCTGGTATTATTACTTTTGAGCTGTCTACCAAAGCTCAATATGGACAGTTATGGGAGTTTGAAGATTTGCAGTGAGCAGTAGTCCTCAAAATACCCTTGTAAACCATTTGTCTTATAGTCCGGCATATAAAGTAGACTTTGTTACTCTTTCAGAAATTCTATATGCTTGAAATCAATATTTCAATATTGAAGTATTACAACTCTAAAGAAGCAAAGAATATTGATTTGCATCGAATTACAGAGAAGAGGATATTGTGAAGAAGAGAAAAGAGAAATAGAAGAGTCGGACAAATTGACAACTTACTTTCTGTCCAATAATCTTCAAATCTATGTTTAATTGCTTTATAAATAAAGTGAAAAAAAAATAAAATCAGACAACTGAGAAAAAAAGAGATGAATGAATAGAACAGTTCCCGCTCATTGATAACATTTATTTTCTGTATTGTCAATAACTTTGAGAAGAGTCACTGACATACCAACAATTTTTGTTTAGACAATCTGATTTAAAGATTGTGACAATATCGAAGATGGGAAGAAGAGGTTAGATTGTCAGAACAAAAGTTTGTAGATTAATCACCCTACCCACAACTTTGGTTTAAATACTGCTGCTAGGTTCAAGTTATTCATGTATTCTGACACTTATGTGGATGTATCTATCTATCCAAACTCCACCCAGCCCTAACTGTCCATAGTAGAAACTTGAGATTTTGTACACTCTTTCCCCTTAATAAGCAGAGAAAATGGCTTTCTTGTTTTGAAAATCCACTCCCCACCAGTCTCACTCTGCCCTAATACCCCAGGGAAAAGCATGAATCCCTCTCTTCTCCCCTTTTCCAGAAGGACAAGAGTCATGGTTGACAATGATGGATAATTTCAAAACAATCTGAAGAGGGATGGGCTCTATCAGGCTTATTGACATGTATGGGATGAAAATTATCTGCAGTGCCCCAACAAACCTTTGCAGGGTTACAGGATAAGTAGAGGCTGGTAAAGGTAAAAAGTTTCCAGACTACACAGTTTTCATAAGTATAGAATGGTAATTATAACGACAGGTAGACTTCTTGGAATTTTAATCCCTCGATAAATCCCAGAGGAAGAAAATATGAATTTCTTTGTATTGACATTCGGTGAATTCTCAAAAAGAATTAGTTCTTATAAATAAGGGGAATCAGAAGATCTTATAACGTTTAATATAATCTACTTATATAATGAACAGTGGGATTCTTTCTGTTTCTATGTTGGCAACAATGGACTCTTCCACTTAGAGATAAAATATCTCCTACCCCTCATTTGAAACAATGGACTCTCTGACTAAAGTGAGTTCAGTGGTTTCTTTTCTTAAAAAAAATAATCATCTCGTAGAAATTCAAACATATCCGAGAATATTTCCAAAAGGATCAAGTTGCTTTTAAATAAACAAAACAAGACAGCATTTCATTTCAGCATCACTGGCTCGATAAAATAATATATAGGTCTGGTTAGACACTTGATAAAAATCGTCATGTAATCATTGTCTTTTGACAGCATGCCGTGTTGGGGGTAATCAATAGAAAAATTGGACAAAGGGACGATCAATGAATAAATTACTTTTCTCACTTTTTGTTGGGCTGTGATCAACAAGAAAGTTTGGATTTTAGAAAACACGTGTGAATGCTGTCAGACACAAACTATGGAACCAAATTAGCATAAACTTATGTTGTAAATTACCCCTCCAAAAAGAAAACCTATTTAAAGGGGGAATTTTGAAAAAACAAGTTTTTTTCTAGACATAGTGAGAAGTAATCGTTTAAATTTTCAGTCTTCTAACTCAATTGATGCAGCCTATATGCGCAACACATATGTAGTCAACAAGACTCAGTTGAAAACTGAAGAAACATATGTTGGAAGTTTCTAATAAAGCAGAAACAAAGAGATAATTTTCATAACTTCTGCATTAATTTCATACATATATATGTATATCTATATGTATATATATATATAATGATTGATATAGGAATTGTGATAGTTATCTTGTAATCTTTGAATAATAGACAATCTGGAAGAAGTCCAGATCTTGACAACACTACAAAACATAGAGGCTTGGAGCTTAGCCCAATGACAACATGGAAATTATATGCAAGAACAAACTGTATTCTATGTGAGAAAATATTTGGTAGTTTTGTGCTTATTTTTCTATTCAATTTGAAAAAATGTCCCCATAGAATCTTAATCTTGTTTTCTTATCAACTTTTCCATCTTCCAATTCCAAATTCATTATTTGAGCCGAAAACTTCCTGAAACTTGGCATCTGAATTATCATAAACAAACTTAGAAAAAAAAAAGACAATTTCTCTCATGTCCTTATCTGCTTGAGCTAGGACATGTAAGAAAAAGGAAATGTTTCATACACAGACTAGCTGTCCATGTAACTCATGATATCATGAGTAGTATTTTATAAAACAATACATTAAAACTTTTATTCATTCTTCTGGCTTTTTGTCCAGAAGCCAAAAAATGTAATGTCTAGTGTCGTCAACCTGGCTGCAGTTCCCCATTGCACACAAAAGGACGGGGTCAGCGTCAATACTACAGGCATCTCAAAAGGAAGTGCAGAGGAAACTAGATGAATTTTGTCCCTACCAAAACTTACTTGTGAGGGTCATCACACTAAATTTGAGCATGTGTTATGTTCTACCAAAGGAAGAGGTAGATAAATAACCCACTCTATTACATTTACCCAGAAAATTTGAGTGGAAAATGAAAAATATGAAATGATAAATCATGGTTGCTTTTTAGCACTGACTGAATTTAAACTCAACATACGTAGGTAAGCTTTCGACATTTTCTCATTGCTTTAAGAATGTCAGACAACATGGATCCCCAGAGAGATCATAAGCAAGATTGATGCTGACAGAAGTAAGATGGCATGACTAGTTAGATAAATTTAGAAAATATTGGATCCATGATGCCCAAGATAGAGAGGTGTGGCAAATCTCGTGGAAGGTCTGTGTCCAACAATGGACGCTAAAAGGCTGCTGATGATGATGATGATGATGAAATATTTCTGAAAGTTGGGGAAAACAATTGATGATTAAACACTGAATTTTGTTGTATTTTTTTACTTAGAATTTGTTTTAACAAGTTTGTATGTTATGAATTAAGAACCAGGAAAAAGAGATTTTCAATGGTCAGTAATTGATGCAATCCTTCCTGATTACATATTATTATTACAAGTTTGATTCTTTAACATTAATGGAACTCAAGAAGATTATTTCAACCTTTCGCAATATATATTCTTTTCCAAGGGCACCAAGATTTTATGCACTTATATATTGAAAGCAAATAACTTGCATATCTGTTGATGTATGACTGATATTGACATAACAACACAACTATGAAATTCAAACTCACTATTGTTTGACAATGAAGTTATTTACAGTGGAAGGACAAACTTTTTGCTTGGCAACAAAGTTATCTATAGAATGTTAAACTTTGAAAAAAGAAGGCCAAATTAGTTGTAAGGTAAATTCATTCACAACGAAAAGGGAAAAGAAAGAAAAATGAATTGGATCAATATCAAAGATCAAGACAAAACACAGAATCATGAAATCCAGTTTCATAATTATAAGTGGAATATTTTAACATAAATTTATCTCATAAACTTGATAGAATTTTAAAACTAGAGTTCAAGAAAAGAATAAATTAACATCTAAAAATTAATTAAGCAAGAAATAATGATAGGAAACTGTTTCTTGTTTGTTTTTCCAAATACCATTTCTAGCATTATGAGAAAACTATTAACTCTTTCTCCAACAAGAAATCCATTAAAATGCAAACTTCCCCCATGTTGTTGAAAGAAAAAACAGTCGAGTTCAGCAGATTATCTCATTATTGCTAGTTTCTACAGAAGCTCCAACTCAAGAGGTAGTTGAAAATCTGCCCAATTGGGTGATTTCCAGCTAGTATGTATATGTACATGAATATATTTATGGGAGAGTAAAGGTTCAGTTTTGCATTATAGTTACATGTAAACAGAGCCCCACCTCTAAAACTCTTAAAATAATTTCTTTTTTTTGGAAAAAAGAAAATCATCCAAGTTCTTCCTCTAGATCCACTAAATATGCATAGAAAATTTGGTTGAGCTGCATGAATGCTTAGGAGGGAAGAGGGACGAACAGACAGAGTCAGTTGTTTCATATGAAGAGAAAGATAGAAATATAGAAGGCATGTATATTCTAATTAGCCAGTATGCATGTTTGTGGGAAGGAGTATATAAAATAGGTTTCAATTTTAAGGTAAATAATTTTCTTTTTCTGAACTTTTTATAAAAAGAATCTATTATATTACCTGCATCTTTGAGTGCATTTTCCATAGTTTATATGACTATAAAACTCTTTGCTCATGCCTTCAACTCAGATATGCATTGAGTTGATCCTTAATCCAACTAAATGATTGTGCATGTCTTTTTATTTCAAATTTTTCTATTTTAATAAATCTCGCTAAATCAGTGGTTCCAATTCTTTTCATGCCAAGGACCCTATTTATAATCAATTAATGAATTTTTACAAGTGGATTTTCATATAGACCTCCACACTGTTGAAAGGACTGCACAGCTCACAGAACCTAGGCTTTTGAAAGGTCCTACAGACTTTCTTCTTAGAACCTCGTGTCTACAGCCTCCAGGCTGGAATCTCTGCACTAAACATTGGAGAGGTGGGTGCCAAAGCCCCCTAATCTCTAGCTACGCCCGCAAAAACAATAATCCTAAATATGGAAAAATCCAAACTTTTAGTTACCTTCCCTGAATTTTTGCTATATATTAAACTGATTTTTATTCAGTTTCTAGGTAGTCTAAGGCATTGACAGAGGTATGCACTTTCTAAGTGCTTCTTAGTTTAAAATATACTAGAAAAGATAAAGACAAAAATTCTGAGCTAAAAAAAATAATCCCTTTTTATAAAGACATTTCCACAAACATCTTAATCCATTCACAATCAAGGAAACAAATGTAAGAAATGATTTCTATGAAAGTTTACAAAAGGTGATTCTGTCAACAGATTTAGAGAAAGTGATTCAGTTTTGTATAGAAAGAACAATTAGTTAAGTAGCAAATCACTCATAGTAATTGCTTGGTACTAATTGAAAGGAAACGGAACTTGTCGTCGAATCAACAAAATTTTAGACATTGCAGTTCCCTGTTTCATTAGCTTTTAGGAGATTTTACTATAAAAGCAACATTGTATATCAGTGTGGCATGGCTTAATTGTTACCAGCACGAAAAATTGAATTGCTTACTGAGTTCGACTTTCAGCTAAGGCTGCTTACATTCACTTTGCACCAATCGCCTTGGAAAAGGCATGAATCCACTTCTTCCCCCAGCTATGGGTAAATAGCTGAGCAGTTGGAGCACCTTAGCCCTGTAAAGCAATCCAACTAATAAAAGGTTACTATGACAGAAAACCTCAGAGCTCTTAGGTGAGACTTGTGATAAACTTTACCTTTTTTCTGACCATACCTGCAGTTAAAGAAGCTGCAAGCTGTGAGGTCTCATCAATCCACTGGGAAGAAACAATCTTGGAAGTCAAAAGGGTAGAGTTGTCCACATGTAATGAACTTCCAATATAAACATCTACATACAGGTTGCTATGCTGAGGTGATCAACCAACATCATAATTGGTAGAATTTTATATTTATACCAACTGAACAAATTGTAACCAATATAAACATTCAGAACTTTTTATGAGGTATTTACTAATTTGAAACATCAACAACTATTTCTTGCAACATCTTCATGATGCATTTATTTATTGATAAAAAAAACTATCAAGATATCAAAATTCATATTAACATATATTTTGTTTTTTTCTCTTGAGAAAAAAATGACACAGAGAAAGATTAGCACATTATTGAAAGGTGCAAGGTGGGGGAGTAGTAGTTATGAGCCTGGAAAAGAAAATTGGCAAAAAGTGTTCAAGTTTTGGCTGAGGTTTTTTCTGCTCACTCCACACAAATGTCCTTGGAGAATGCACGGATCAACTTTTACCCCCATCAATAGGTAAATAGCAGGGCAGGGTAGTCCATCTAAGAGAATGTCACTCAAACAGAGGAAAAGCAACAGCTTGACAGTCCTCATAGTTATCCCAAGTACTGGTAAAGGAGAATGGTGGGCGTGAATCTAGCAACTTCACCATGTAAAACTTACCTGCTTACTAAACTACCAAAGATTGGTAGTGGCCCTATGCCCCACATGGAGTCTACAAGAATAAAAACAAATCTAAACCTACCAGGGTTTGTATAATTGACAAAAATTACCAGATTTTCTATTTCTATTTTCATCCCATCAATCTATTTTGATATTAAATGAGGTTTGCAAGAATCTCCAGTCAATAAAAGAATCAAATAAATGACTTCATTGACTAGAAAGTAGAAGTTCCAATTTGAAAGCAAAACAATTCAAGAAACCTATAGATCTAAAAATCTATAAAAGGTTATTGTATGAATTGTCTATGAATTTGAGAAGAGTCATTAACATTCCAATTTTAGTTTGGACATCAAATCTCGTCAGAACAAAAGTTGGAATGTTATTGTAGTTGTTTTGTACAAACAAACCACATACAATGATTGAAACACTCTGTCTAACAAAATTCAAACAAGATCTATGAAGGTGATTTTATTAGATGAACCCAACAAAGCCTTTTGTCTGTTCTTGAATGTACAGCAATGCAAAATGTCCAACTAGCAGACAGTATCATACTGAAGTTCTCTTTTAAAAAGATTTTATTTTGACTAGGACAGGACGAACAAAAGTCAGTCCTTATTCTTTCTTGACTTCAGTATTATTAGTGGGATGAAAGTGAGGCTACTTTTCTTCCAGACAGCCATTTTCATCCAATCATGATATTCTAAATTTGGTTTTTCTATTGTGATAAACGGAGAGGTATCAGAAAACGTCTCAAATTAAGACAACTCTTCTAATTCATTTAATCTTGAGGAAGAAAAAGTTTTGAAATTTAAAGGAATGGGCAGTTATAGACAGACATGGGATAGATTAATCATATTCAGTAATTGAAGAGGGCAACATGTTAATGCAGGTCTGTAAAATACAAGGACTGACCAGAAAGTATCCAACCATTTTGAACATCTACTCGCAGAGCCTTGATGTAACTTGATAACCAATCAGTGGGGGTTTTACCGGACATGTAAACAGACACGCTTTTGTAGGGCATCCAGTCAGCAGTGAGCTTGTATACTGTATAACCAGCTCATTTACAATGTCATTCTTCATACCTCGGGCAGGGCTTTTGGGCAAAATATTGCATCAACTACAGTCCAGATTTGGCTCCCTGCAACTCTTGGCTTTCCAAAAGAAATTTCAGATGTTAGACAAGATGAAGGAGAATGGACAATCCTGAAAGATGGACTATTTTAAGAAATAGAAGAGATGCTCTGAAAACTGTGAGATATCAAGGCAAGTACTTTGAAGTACACTAAGGCACCATTGCACTAGGAAGGCTATTTGTTTTGTCATTATTAAATGGCTGCATACTTTCAGGATAGACCTCATATGATATTGACAGAACATGTAAACATGAGATCAATATGTTTACTAGATTATTCAAAGAAACTAGTTTACGATCCAGTCTACGATCCAGTGCACTGCAATAATTGATTGTTGCAGACAAGTTTGTACATTGGCTTTCATAAATGGTCCAACTTCAACAAGATTTACATCCAGTAAATGGGTAGCCAAACAGGAGCCACCCTCAGTCATCGAAAAGTTTTCTCATTCATAAATAAAATCAATAATCAATGCAATTTTTCTCTATTTTGAGTTAGGAACTGCGGATATTTTGTTAGTAGAGCATTTTACCAGATATTTTCACATCATTTGACTGAATCTTTTTATTTCTGCCTTCTCTGTTGTAGAAGGTAAGTATATTCATTCATATCTGTCCACACAATACCTCTGAAAGTTCTCAATCAATTTATATGTCATTTTCTGGTAAGGAAGAATTGGTTATATTTTAGGGTAGATCTATAAATTATTTTCCATTTAAGATATTTTTTTAAAATTGTCATGCACTTGTATATTTACTAGTTTTTGTACTAACAAGACTTCTAAAAGTTTTCAATAAATTTCTGTGACATTTTGTGACAAGGTTGGCCATTGGCTAAGGAAGAATTGATAATATTTGATAATTGAACCAGGAGATTTTTTTTTACTGTCACCTTCTCTGCATCATGGCTAAATAATGAACAAAATTTCATTCAGTTTTTTGTCACAATGATGTTGGCAGAGAGAGGTATGTGCTTTGTAAATGCTTTCTACTATATATTTTTTGTTCGATCCCTGGGGATAATATGTATAATACATTCATATAATTATTACATGGATTATATAATTATTATGGCAATTTGAACTAAGACAAGATAAACTCATAGTATTTATTGGTTGTAAACTCACTGAGCATAAAGTCAGTGAATTCATTGTAAAACCTGAGCACATTGGGATCATATACATAAGTATATCAATAAGTCTGTGACCTAATAAATATTATGCATTTATTTTGCACTACAAATATTTATTTTCCAACATAATCTCCTTCCTTGTCAATGCACTTAAATCAATAGATATTAATCTAAGAGTTCAAAGATTATACTGAAAATTTCAGATAAATGTTAAGCTAACATTATGACAGGTTTACGATACTGTACATTCACGCACACATTCTAAGATTTTTGCTTGTATATAGATAAAAAAAAGCATATGTATAGTTATATCAATAGACTGATAATGAAAAAAGGCTTTTATTTACAGAACAAATATTTTTTTTAAAGATAAGTGCATTAATAAGGAAGAAAATTAATTCAGTCGTAAATATTCAAAACATAAATCTAAATTCACCTAATATCTATAGAACAGGATACAGACATTGATACATCCTTGTATTTATCACAATATATTCAGTCTAGAAAGCTTTGCAGTTCCAAACACTAAGCACTGAAAAACTTTTTTAAAAGATTTTTTGTGTCACTTCAGTCACGTATTTCTCAATATCTGTCAATGCAATTTATATAAAATAAATTTTTCATACATATAGTTAAGGAAGTTTTACAGCTTTGAACACTGAAGATTTAAAAGAATTCTTCAAAATTAATGTCATTTCAGTCAACTATTTCCAAGTATATGTCAATCCGGTTTATATAAGCTTTTTAAAGGGTTTATGTTTTATAGAGATTTATATATTATGTCTACAGTAGAAGCCTATTGCATACTGGACCTTAGCTATGATACTAGTACACACTAAAGGGACAAAATAATGCACTATATTACAGATAGTCTCACATGATGTGCACATCTTTAAAGAGGATATATTTTAAATAACATAAATAATGCGTATCATTACACTAGCTTCAAAGTTAATGCAAGCCTAGGCCTTCTTACATACTTACATCAGCTGTATACAATTATCAATCTGCATTTTTAACAAAGAATACTGTATATATACTTTTAATTAATCTTTATATATACTTTTAATATGAAATGAAGCAATATTATACAAGTAGTCTGCATTACAGTACAGTTACATATATATAGCAATAAAAATGCCTTAGTAAGCGTGGCATAGGCTATCATACATTGACAAAATTTGTTTACCTTTGTCTGGTGTTATGAATTTCAGAATGTAATGTTTCAATATGACACATCTTGCAATTCTGAATGCAATTATTTTCATATCTCAAGGATGCACAGTATTAAGTAAATTTCATTTTATTAAAAGAAACAAGTGGTTAAGTCTTTACCAAAAAAAGTTATAACCCAAAAATTGATAAAGGAATTCATGATGAGAAAAACAAATCAGAAAGGTACAGTAGCATATTTATTGATACAATTTTCTTACAAAAATATTGATCGATTAAAGTAACAGTACAAAATAACAACAGCTATGTGATAACAAAAATACCATAAAAAAGTGTAAGCAAAATTGTATAGAGTCTTGTCAAAATAGAAACATATCACAGCAGTAACCTACCGTAGCCTACATTTTCATGCCGTAATCATGTACTACAGGAGCACAAAATTAATTGTACTGTAAAATTTTATATCAATTGTAATTTCTTTTTGCTATTTTCAGATATCGTATGGACTGTAATGAAGACATGCATAAATATAATTGAAAAAAAAACCAGAAATACAAAAATACCTCCCAATCAAGAATTATTCCGGAATCCACCCCACCACTTCCTCCGTACCTTAATGCCCACCTTTCCACAAAATTTCATTGACAATCATTCCATACTTTTGGAAATATTATGCAGACAGAGGAATAGACAAACAGACAGATGCGACCAAATACATTTCAACTTCCTTGACAGGAGTAAATAATGTTCTTTCTCTTTTAGATAATATATTATCAAAACTATTGATGTCTTTACACGGGTGATTACAAATAGCTCTTTTCAAATTGATTGACAGATGTAAGTAGAGTTCTTTCTCTATTAAATGATATATCATCAAAACTATTGATGTCCTTACCACACAAAATTCATTAAAATAAATTTCTCCAATAACTTTTTATTGACACTTCTGGTTTATGCAAATTGTACCTGAATCAGTCAAATATTATTGAAGTTTATAAGTAATTAAAATCTGTAAAAGGTAAATGAGCCACCCAATATTTCCAAGATAACAAGGAGATAGTTTGAAAAAGTTACACCAAATGATCAAAACAAGATCACAAGAAATTCACTAAAATCATGCTATTATTTTGTTAAAATATATATCAATGGTGTTTAATTGTTAGATAGAAAATGTTTACAAGGTTGAACTGGAACTGCATGTAATGGCAACATTTGACACCACGGTTTGAGTTTTATGTCAAAATGTCTATTTGAATGTTGGATATCAGCTTGCATTTTTACGGTACTGCAATCCTCCAATGAGCAATGTATATGGAATCACATGACAGTAAAAGGAAACTCACATAATGCACCATTCACTCTTTCTTCTTATATTTGGTAGTGAGATGCAAGAATAAGAAATTTGAACAATTTCTGTTCCACTCTTTGAGACATTTCTTTTTCTTTCATTTTGATATACTCTGCCATCTAGTGATCAGCTTGCATACTAAACAAAATGGTGGGACAGAATATAAACCTTTGTGCTCCTTGATATATGAAAATAAAAAGGTAGTATAAAAAAATGACCCATTACTCAGATACCAATACTTTGAAAGTGGGATGAAATTTAACCCACAATGCTTCAAAGAGTTAAAGACAGACATTTCAGCCTATATTCAAGGTTCAAGCTTCTTGACTGAGTGAGCACTGAGAGCTTCTGAGTATTGAATAGATACCAAGATCTTCTTTACTAAGTAAGAGTTGGGTGGGCCTTCTTATAATCAGTTTTATGTTCATGGATCAATTCTTTGAGGCACATTTCTTTTTCTTCCACTTTGAACCGCTCTGCCATCTATTGATCATCCTAGGCACTAAACTAAATGGTTGGATACGATTCAAAGAGTTAAAAACCACTGATGTAGAATAACATAATGGATGGTGAATCAATTTATGTCAGATAGAGGCTATCAGTGAGCAAAGCTTTCTCGCCTGAGTATCAAACAGGATTCAAAAGTGATTTTGTTTCTTGCCAAATCTAATCACAACTCACTGAACATCAACTTAGTTACAGCAATGTCCCCAATCCAAAAGTTCTGCAACATAAAAGATCAAAAGATGTCTGCTGAATTATTTCATTTTTATAATTAAATTTTGTAACTTGTAATTGTTGCCTGTTGACACACTACATACAAAACCCAATACAGAGTTAAATATCAATAACATAGAATATATCTATAAATAATTGTGAAAATAATATATATATGAGTATACATGTATATGCACACACATACATACACAAGGTGTAGCTATTAAATAACAACACTGGGCTTATGCAAGTCAAATAAATCATTGCAGAAATGGTCACCATCAATAAAGAGTCCTTAACAAGCATGGACATCTTCAACATTCATCGTCTTTGACATCCTCTCGACTTTCATAAAATCTTGTGCCACGTGATATGTATTCTTCCCCATAAACTACAGTTAGTATATGAAAAGATTTGGCAACTGTTTTGTTCACTTTCATTAATGTGTTACTCAATTTTTGAACTGACCATTTTTATGATGTCGGATAATCAAGTGTGTCTCAAAAAATGCATAACAGTAAACTAAAGACAGGTTGATTGAAACATTCAGGGGTTCTCTATGAGAGCACATTGGTCAATTTATACCATGTTGTTCATACATGTGAGCTGTGGTTCAAATTACATAAGCTCAGTTTCATCATTTGATTGCCGCACCTCATATATATATATGTATATATATATGTATGTATTAAGAAATGTATATATATGATCTAACAGAATGATTATAATTGCATTATATTATATTCTATATGATATAATGCAATTTATAATCATTCTTTCAGATCACATATATCCATTTCTCAATTCATAATTGTCACGTTGAAAGAAACAAGTAGACTGAGGATAAACGAGATAAAAATTTGGAGTGAAAACAGTTATTTTGGCCTTTGCATTACCAGCCACTGTTTAGCTCATTGGTAATACTACATTGAAGCAGCAATCCTGTTGGTCACAGATTCGATTCCTACTGCAGTCCCATTTTCTTTAATTGTTTATTCTATTCATATTATCTAGGCCAATTCATACATTAACTGTGTAATGATGAGAGATCATTTTAAATAAGAGTTTCTGTATAACATAATGCAATCGTGTATGTATATATATATATATTTATATATATATAAATCACCAAATGCTAAATGTACATTTGCACACATTTATACACAGGTACACCACTGATTCTCTGTTATCTACCTATAATTAGCAGATTAATGATATTTCTTGGTCAGAAAAATAAGCAAAGAGTCTAAAAAAGTTCAGAGATGACTAGCAGTACCATTGTCTATGAATTA
This sequence comes from Thysanoteuthis rhombus, assembly GCA_963457665.1. Lineage (NCBI taxonomy): Eukaryota > Metazoa > Mollusca > Cephalopoda > Oegopsida > Thysanoteuthidae > Thysanoteuthis > Thysanoteuthis major. The sequence goes on along the minus strand of OY735234.1, from coordinate 32,447,118 downwards.
TTTTATACCCAGCTGTCATGAAAATTCTAAAGTAGCCTCTTTTTCAGGATAAAAAGTGGTACCAATCCATCAGTTACCAGAGTTTTGCATATATATATATATATATATATATATATATATATATATATATATATATTTATATATGTCTGTGGCCAACCTCTTTTGGTAGCACATCATGTTGAGAGTGATCAGTTATTACATTGGAGATTGGGATGATCAATGAATAAGTTATTTCCCTCACCTTCTGTTGGGCAGTGATCACTAAAAAGTTTTTAAAAAAGCAGACACAAACAAAGGATCAATTTATCATTAAGTTATATTGCAAATTGAACCACCTATTGAAAACTTATTTAGGGTTTGGGGTTAAAAAAGAGTTTCTTGTAGACATAAAAGCTTGATTGGTGTGGCCTGAACAAATAATACATACAGAGTCAAATAGACAAACTAGAGAACTTGAGAAAAATTTGTTGGAAGTTTCGGTTGATGATCTCTAATATATATATATGACCAGTGTATCAATTTGGATAATAATTTATCCAACAGTATTAGATAGAAGAAAAAATTTGGAAAGGTATGAATGGTGTTACAAATGAAATCTATTTATTTGATTTAACATTATGTTTTTCAAAGATACAGTGAGGCGTCTATATATTGACTCCATGCATTGAGAAACAAAACATTAAATCAAATAAAAAAAATTTCATTTGTAACAACCTTTATGCCTTTGCAAATCGTCTCTTCAATCTAATATGTATATAACATGGATACATAGATATTTATTCATATATACAAATGCTAATACTCTGTTCATAGTAAACATCTTCATCAACTTCTCTTGACCCAATGCCTTCCTTCAATGTGATAAGTCAACATTGGCCTTAGTAATGCTTACACGTTACCTGTAGCATCAATTGCTTTGAGTAACCTTTAGAAACAACATGTTTACCCCCTTAAAACTGCTTTCTCATGACATTAAAAAGAGTAATTGCCCAAAGAGATCGAAAGTAGCAGAGAGAAAGAACAAAGTCTGCCAATTACTTAACAACTGTATTAAGGACATTAAAAGATTTTGGATGACAATCCATCAATGTCAATTTAACCAACTGTTCCAAAGTCAAAACACAAGACAAAAACAAAAGGGAGAAAAAAATGAGCTAATAATTATGTTGAGTGCTTTGTATCTTTGAATGTGTTATAGAGGTCTGAAAGCAGAAGATAATCTTGATGAAATATAAACAATTTTACATCACTGAGAAAAAAATGTGTGTAGAACAATGCCAAGAAATTATAGTATTATTCTGTTGTTTTCTATCCACACTCAAAAATTGGGTTTTTAGTAATAATAAAAGGGGAAACTTAAACAGTTTAATAAGTGGGTAGGAAGAGAGAGGGCAGAGATGAAAGTGGAATATTCTAATTAGAAGTTAAGGGCAGAAAAGAAAATTAAGTAATTTAATTGATGCGTTGGGGGAAATTCAAGTAGTTTGATAAGAGGGTAAGATGGAAAACAGAAGAAAGAAATTAGGGGATTTTACTGAGTTTGTATAACAATTGCATAAAAACATGGATGAACCACAAAGATTTGCAAGGGATACAGGGGAGTATGAGATAATGAATAATTTTAGTTGTCAACAACCACGGAATTTCTACGTTGGGATAATCTTTCCAAAACTTATTTGACACTGGCCACAAACAGGAGACGCTCTTTTCTGCCATATTTTGTAATGATTTGTGTTAGGAGTGATCAATTAAAAAATAGGAAAAGTAAAATCAATGAATAAATTATTTTTCTCGCCTCTTGTAGGGCAGTGACCAAGTCCAAATTTTCAAAGAACAACTCTGAATGCTGCTGAGCATCAACTAATAGCATAAACTTACATTGTAAACAGAACCCCCACTAAAACCTATTTTGCGTGGAAATTCAAAAAAAAACAAAAACATTTCCTCTAGACATGATCAGGAGTTGATGTTTAAATTTTCAGCCCTCTAGCTCCACTGGCGCAGTCTGTACATGATACATACATAAATAACCAGAGAGACAAACAGGAGCGTGACTATGGAAAATAGTGTCTACGTCAAGAACTGAAATCACATCCCCTGTTCTAGCATCTGACACTGTGACATCTTTTGGATTACTTTACAATAAGATCAGCTGAAAAGTACATGTCATGATTAGCACTATCTGAAATGCTCTTTCTAGGGAAAAAACCCATAGAGAGCTTTGATGGCTTTAAAGAGTGACCATCATTGAATTCTGCTTAACTGCATGTACCCCCAGTAAGTTTAGCAAATGGCAGGGCGGAGTTGGAGATAGGGGGACTGGCTTCATGTGGGGCTCCTCCAACATTTAGTAAGATTTGTTATTGTATGAGTATAATGTCTGCAGAAATTCAGTAGGTGACCTGGGGTGGGGACAGTTTCATTAAATCTAAGTGAGTCATTATCACAATTCATAAACACTGCCAGGTTGTTTTTCTCACTTATTATTTGATGAACACTTCTATGTTCAGTCATCAAATATCAGAGAGAAAAACTATTTTTTCATTCTCTGAAGTTTGTTTATCTGACTTTAATAAAAACAGTTCAATGGTGCCCTCTTCAAGTAGATACGCCACTGCATCCAGACTGACTTGAAAAATGAAAAAACCTATGCTAACAGTCTTGGTTGACGAATTCTAATAATAATAAAGGTGATGATAAACTCTATGAACTCAACATCATCTTATCCAACTTTTTCTCCACAGACAGTTCAACAATAGATCTTTATTCCTTTTGGTTAGATCTGACTTGAGTCTTCCTTCCTGACATACGTGCTATTTTTGACCAAGTTTGATCTAGACTTTGACCTGAGGATCTTGTTATGTGTGGATGTGAATAGTCACAAAGTAACACTTTTTGAGATAAGTGTCTTTTCCAAAGAACAATTAGCAAATTTTAGAACTAATCCAGTTACGACATTTATTCTTGAATGTATCCACAACAATTGACAGAAAAACTACAGATAATTAGTAATTGCAAAAGATTTTACATCCAGACCAGAGTAGCTCTTTCTTTTCAATGGTCACTTAAGATGGCAGCGAGAGGGATAAGAGAATAATGGAAAGTAGCTTTAAAGATTATGTTTGATCAGCCAATTGTAAGGTTTTTGTAAGTCAGTCAGTAAGAGTAAATGGTACGTTTATCCAGGATTCCCCAAGGCAAATAGGGACATGAGTTTGAGTCTCGGTGAAAGCTGATCATTTATTTCTAATCTCTGCTGTTCACTCACTGCTAGCCTGAGTAAGTTATAATTTTAAAAAAACTGAAAATTAAGATGAAATATACATGGCAAAAATTATTATTTTTGATGATGATGATGATGATGATGATGATGATGAGGAGGAGGAGGAGGAGGAGTAGTAGTTATTACAGTTACAGAACACTGAAAAAGGTTTGGGTTCATTTTGTCAAACTCCAAAATTGGCATTGACTATTTTTCTACTATAACAAGAACAAGATTGACGAGAACAATCCTCATCAAAATTTCTGAATACTTAACTTCATCGTTTTTATTGTTTTTTTTATTACAACTGTACTCAGCCGTGAGTAAATCAGCAGCCCAGATCGGAATAAAGAATAAGCTCCCAGTGAAACTTGAACTCCTGTCCCACCATGTTGATAATGTTTTACAATATTACCTCTACAAAAATAAATAAAAAGACTAATTCAATAACCTTTGATTGAATAACTGGCCTAATTCTTAAAAAACAATGAATTTTGACCTGGTACCATGTTTAAAATGTAACAGCTCCATTAGGTGATTAAGCCTTGCATACTCAAGAATGACTTTGTCCTTATTAATGTGACTTTTTTAATGTGACCTTATTATAAAGCATAAAAATAATGAAAGGATAAAAATGTATCAACAATTTTTCACTTATTTATAAGGACACCAGCTTGTTTACTTTTAATAACTTGTTAATTATTTTTCCTAAACACAAATTTACTAGGTACTATCCAAATGTTTTGGGAACTTGAGGCATAAACAGGCTTCCACAAATAACCCCCCAAAATTGATATAAAATCAGGCTCTTTATTAACTATTGAAGTGATTTCGAGAGATGTATGGAATGTTGGGTGAGACATGATAAATGCAGAGTTATTTGACAGATGAGCAGTTCTATAAATCTATTCTTATTCCCCAAAATTTAGTGTGGTACCTCAAATATATAGTGATTTTGAGAGATGTGTGAAATGCCTAGCGAGACACGGGAAATGCTAGATGAACGAATTGATCAATTTGTTCAATTTCTAATAACTTTTGGGTGTAGAGTGATTCCAAAAGATGTTTGAAATATCCAGCAAGACATGGGAAACTCAAGGTAACTCAACAGATTGTTCATGTGCAGGAAGGCTATCGAATTAGACAAGAAAAAGTTGTCCCCAGCAGAATGACTGGACCAAATTAGGCGATTCATTCTACACTAATTGCTGCTTCAAAATCAATTAAGTGCTGAATATACGACACTGCCATTGGTACCTTGCACTGGGGTGGGCACAATTGAATCAGTGTGCAATAAAAAATGCCGTTACAATCAACTGATATGAAAGTGCCATTGGCCAAGCGGTCAACAACACAGGAAATGGAATCGGCAAGTCAAGTTCAAACTCAAACTAAAATCTGCATTAATTTTTCACCAATGCCCTTGGGAAAAGCATGAATCCACTTATTCTCAAGAGTGACTCCAGTCAAGTACTTTTTGTCTCTTTGTCAATCATGCATATCCTTAAATTCAAAGAACTTTGAGCTCTAGTTGAGACAGAGAATTTTGTAGTATGCATAGCCAAGGAATGGATGGCTGAAGTCATAGCCAACGTAAGGGCACTACTACTGAACTGATAATCAATTGATACACCAGGATCTTGGTCATATTGAGGCTGGACATGAGGAAATTTACATTTCACCATTTCTTGCAACTTGTTTCAATTTCCTTTGAAGCTTAGCAGGATTTTATTCCTCTTCTCCACATAAGCCTGGATATAGAACTGGCCAGTCATGTGCAACAATCACATTGAAAATAAGGAAATAACTGTCAAAGTCAAAGATGCAAAACTGAGGAAAGTAGACCACTACATCTACCTAGGACAATGAATCTCTATGAAACCCACAAAAGAAGAAGAAATCAAGTGGAGAATCACCCTTGGAAGGTAAGTCTTTGGCAGAACAAGCTCAACCTTCAAAAACAAGTCGATACCAATAAACCTAAAAAGAAGAGTATACAACCAATGCATCCTCCCGATAGTCACTTATGGAGCTGAAACATGGAACCTAACCAAGAGACAGACTTGCAAACTGCGAAGCATGCAACGCGTACATGAGAGAATCATGCTCATCTTCACATGGAGAGATCAGAAGACAGCACACTACATCAGGAAGAAAATGGGGGTCCGAGACATTATAGAATCTATTAGAATACTCAAATGGCTATGGGTTGGTCATGTTGTGAGAATGAAAGACAACTGATGGACATCATGACTCACAACAGAGATTACATGTGAAACCGAGGCTGATAAAATACGAGATGAAGAGATGAACAAGACAAATTCAGAAAATCTGGCTCCGTGACACCCATGATAGAGAAATGTGGCAGATCCTGAGGAACGTCAAAGTTCAATGATGGACATTAAAAGACTGATGATGATGATGATGGACTACTGTGAAGATGAACTGTATATTCAAACACCAGGGATCTTTATTCACATTAGAGTGTTATGCTGAAAAGACAATTCAGAGAGCTGAAAACGATGTTATAAATGATAACTCTTGATTCAGTTTGACAAATTTTGTTAGACATGTTAACTTCTTTGGAAATAAGTAAAGTACACAAATGGCTGTTTTTATATATGGACAGCTGGTGGTATAATATCTGGCTATTGGTAGAACTTTATCAATTTTTGATTAACCATAATTAGTATCTCTAACCCAGAGGTTGTCAGAATGTGTGTCGCAACTCTCTCCTGAGTGTGCTGTATAATTTTTCCAATTACACAATGTTGAGTACCTCTTATATTTTCAGATTTCGGATTTTGCTGAATTTTTTTAACATTGCTTATATTTAATCAGAAATCACATTTACACCTCTGCCAAGTTTCTCCAATAGTTTGACTTTCAGGACTATTGATGAACAAATTCTTTCTTTTTTTCTTATCACAGTTACTCTTAATGATATCTGTAGCCTTTTTTGACATTTCCAACGATATCTTTGTACAGATGAGAGCATGAGCATAAAATACAGTGATTAATGCATGTAGGTCTGGCCATGACAATAATTTGTATTGATTTAGACTTATTTTGTCTCTCATCATTGGTGATACCAATATAGTTTTTCGTTTCTAAAGACTTGAACAAGGATAACCAAGCTTTTGCTGCAGTCAGAATGAGTTTAATGCCTTCAAAATTCAACTCGTCTCTCATCTTAGAATCCTACTTCCACTTGTGATGTCACATTGGCTTTTAAAAAGTTTTAGATAAGGGGTGTGTATGTATATATATATATATATATAGATAGATAGATAGAGAGAGAGAGAGAGAGAAAGAGAGAGAGAGAGAGAGAGATAGATAGATAGATCCTCATCCTAATTATAACCTAATATATCAATTTAAATTCATATCTCAAACGAATAAAGAGTTTGTGTACCTTGAAAATATTTCTTAGTGTGCCATCATAAAATAAGGTTTGAGAACCACTGCACTTGATTTTTATTCAAATTAGATGATCTAATCAAACATATCCGGAGCAGTATGATGATTTTTAATAAGCAATTGATCAAAGTTAGTTGCAAGTTCCACCCAGACTTACAATGTTCAATATTTAATAAGGTTTCAAAATCTTTTGATAAAATTTAATGTTTTACTTGACTTCATTCTGAAATTTGATAGTTCTGATGAAAAACAACTGATATTAAGATGAAAGAAATACCAGACAAAATTTAATAATATATGAATACCTTTATTCGTGCAGTTAAGTCATTCCAAAATTTGATGGGGGGGTAGCTTATACTTTATTACATTAATTTACACTGCAATACCTTGATCGTAGTACATCAAAACTGCACTATTCAAGGAATTGATGATGTTTCATCTAAAGATAAAATTCAAGATGATATTGCTGTCAACATAAATAAACAAATTTTGATATTAACTGTATAAGCTGCACAGAAAGATACTTTCGCTGATCCATTTTTGAAATTATCTGACATTAAATGTCTTCCATTTTGATAAACAGATTCCAACAGAATAAATTGGACCAAAACCCAAAGCATAAAAATGGAGGAATTTTAAATCATCAAAAAAATAATAAAATTTGAATAACATGAGAAGAGTCTATAGATTTTTCTCTCTCACCCACAACCTGTCAAATCCTAGAACAAAATTGTTTAGAGGCAGTTTGAATCAAGATTCATACTTTTCAGATCTTCAATTGAGATTTTTTTGGTTTTTATATCAGAAATTTATGAATCATATAAAATCACACAGGCAAGATTGTACAGTAGATGTTCAGATTCAATTAGTTGTCTATAATTCTCACAGGATATAAATTTTTCCCCATTTAACATTAAAAAAGGTATTTTCAACAGAATATTCAATACTAAAAGTAGTTTGATTTTGTTTGGCAACTTCTTCAAAATTATTTACTGAAAATAATCCAAGTTTTATAAGGCATGAATCAACTCCTCTCTGTGTTGTATCCTCTCACCATTTAAAGATATGGTTCAGCATAATTGTTATCAGCATGGAAAACAGAATTGACAGACAGAGTTTGAATTTCAGTTGATGATGCTTCCGTTCACTTAGCACTAATCCCTTTAAGAAAGGCATGAATCTACTTCTCCCTGGATTCTGTCCCATTAACAAAAATTGTCTCCTTGCTATAATTGGTTAGAAAACCTCTCTCCCTTAACTATCTCACAGCCCAAGAACAAGTAACAAGTAAGAATGTGTTACACCCATTGTCAAGCCTCACAAAGGTCAGTCACAGAAACATCAACAATAAAAATCATTTACATTTTAATAGCATTAATCATTTCAATAAAAATTAGACCAATATTCTACTTACTTGATACTTTCCAGTATACAAAATCTACTTGAAATTTGAATAGAACATAATTTGAATAACAAGTGTTATAAAATATTCTTTCTCTATGTAAATATCAAATGACAGATAGAAAGGAAAGGATATCAAAAAGAATTTTCAAACAATTTTTATAAAAACTAAAGCAAAATATCAGAGAAAATGATAGACATTCAAGATAATCTTCTGGAATAGTTTACAGAAGTATTAAAGGAAATAAACAAAACAAACGAAGCTTGGCAACGTTATTGTATGCAAAAGATCAGAAAATCCAGAGAATCAAGAAATATATAGGGATTAGTAATGAGGAGGAGGATGATGAAAGGAAGACAGAAAGTGGATCACTTGAACATCTTGAACATCAAGGCATAGAACTTCAGCACAAAACTGTTGATCATTCAGTGAATTTTGTGAGCACATTGGATGGAGTACCTACAAAGATTATCAAGTCATATTAGAAAAGACAGAGGTCCTGAATTAAGCTGATGCCTAGCTGTGAGCATGACTTTTTACAGGGCAGGACAGAGCAGGATAGAGCTATGAGCCATCAATAATTCTTTAAATGTATGCATTCATATCAGTGAACAATATCAACTTAATTATTGATATAAATGAATCCTTGTCTTTCCTAGTTTTCTCAACTTTTCCTAAAATACAATGGTTTACAATTAAATATCCTTGCCTTTAGACTGCTTCCGGGAGGGAGAATGTTCAATTGACAATACTGAGGAGGGTTGCTTAAATGGATATTCTAGGAGAGAAGATTATCCAAGGGGCATGATTCATATTTTAAGAGAGGTAAATTAGACTGAGAAGAATCAAATGAAAATGATAGTCTTCAGTTTAGAAGATTTAGAAATAAATTGTTTCTTCTGAACAAAAAATGAGTCTTTTGCTTTCCACCTTGCCATATGCATTACATTGATTGAAGGTTGATGAGTGCTTCAATCAGAAGCTGAAAAGAGGATACTGAAGAAGTAGGGGAAAGAAGATCACAACAAAATGTTTCTTTACTAGGATCCCTTCTTTCAATTTCAGATACACCAAGAGGTTTTAGAGGAAGGAGATTGAATTATATACCAATGGCATAATTAGATAATTTGGATCAATTTAACTTCCTTCCATCACCCCCACAGACTGATTTAGGGGATAAGATGTTACAGTCATCCCCCCCCCCCTTCCTGGGAGGAGGATGCTGAAGTCATCCCTTCCAGGACAGGGGGAGTGTTGTTAAAGTCATCCTTTTCATCAATATGAAAAGATCACTTTCACATCTTTGATAATACTAATTATTAATAATTATAAATAATAAATGAAAATGAATAATGATAATAATAAATTATCAATATGGGGGGTAGCGATTAGTATAACTGTTTACAATTTTCAACTGCTTTCCAATATTATTCTGTATCTAGAGAAACTTTCCGGTACAAAACAAATCTGTAAGCTAAAAATCACACATCCATAAACACTACAGAAGAAAATGAATCCGTCAGAAAATGTCAATAACTTAAAATGATAACCAACAACTGGATCTGATGATTTCATTTTTCTGTTATTCAACACCTGACATCAGTTATGAGAGCCGAGTAGCTGAAATGGTGAATTCCTATCTTGAACTTTCAATGCTTCCCCACCCAATATTTTTAATGCTGTTAAATGACAGGAATCTCATTGCAATGAATAGAGAGAACTTTAGTGTAAGGCTATCCAATATCACTGTTGCAATTTAATATTCCAAAAGTTAGGGTACCTCAAATAACTGATATTTTAATCAAGTTAGTCTTCAGAACTTCAAATATCAGATTTAATACTTTTGGGTGGAGCTGTTAATTGAGTGAATTCTCCTGTTTAACTATAAAATCTCTATTGATGAGCTGTTAAGGCTTGAAACATGACACAGATTCCACCCCCATCATTATCCAAAAGTAGAGAATTTCTTATAAGAACCTTTCAGCTGGGAATAAACAGCGTGAATCAGAAATAAAGAATAAGCTCCCAGTGATTATTTGAACTCACATCCCGCTTGCCAAGGGAAATTTCACCAAACACTGATTCTTTATTCCTCATCTGCGCTGCTTGCTCATTAACGTAGGTTGACATCCATAGTTAAGGTTTGATAAAAAGCAACTAAAAAGAAGGAAAATTGTAGTAAAAAATTAATAATAATGATTTACAATAATTCATCTAATAAAAATAAATGATAAAAGATTTGATATCTATTGATGAAAAAATAATTGTTTTGGACTTCATTTTTATTGTTTTTCCCATTTCAATATGTCCATTCTCCAACATTGTTTCAGTGATTGTATCAAGGACAGAATTTTGTTGTCATGGACACAGATTATAGTCAGTAGACTAGATTATAAGCAAAACAAAATGTGCAAAAAGACTCTCCAGTCAGGTTCAGGCTGGGGGGGGGGTGCTTCTGCAGTAAACATATTTGCTTGAATGAAACTTAAGAATGAACCAAGGGGAATATGGTGAAGTTAAACAATAAAGATGAGAACAGTTAAAAATTTTTGAAATACAAATAAATATTAATAAGTATCCATGGCATATTTAAAAATCTCAACATGTAACTTTTACAAGCAGTGTTGGATTTTGAACCTGTAGATTCATATATCTCGGAATTTTTGAGATGAGGTATTATTATTATTTCCATTATTATTCGGACCATCCTCATCTTTGTTGTTTTTCATACAACGTTTCGGCCGTTGCACTCTACGGCCTTCGTCAGGTAACATCTGGGAGATTTTTGGGAAGTAACGAACCGAACCCTTTATTTATCCGACGGGGGTATATCTCCCAGATGTTACCTGACGAAGGCCGTAGAGTGCAACGGCCGAAACGTTGTATGAAAAACAACAAAGATGAGGATGGTCCAAATAATAATGGAAATACTGTAGATTCATACTAAAAAATTTGATGCCAGAAATAAAAGAGGTTTGAATAGACAAAATGTGAAGGTATATCAATAAGTCTGCGGCCTCATGATGAAAAAAGCACTTATTTTACACAATAAATATTCCTTGTTAATGCAATTAATTCTCTAGTGAATATTGATCTCACAGATTTCTTTTTGCATAGCACTTTTTAATGAACACACAGATACTTCACTCTGATTCTAGATAAAGGATCAGGGAGAGATGCTTTGATCCAAGGCAAAGCACGTAGACATTCTAATCCTAGGTCGGAGTGCTGATCCATACAGAGATAATCCTGTTATTTTTTATGGGTACTCTGCTAGTAATTAGATAAGTAGCAATTGGCAAACATTTATCTAACCAAGAACATAAAAAAAAGCCTATTAAGTTTTGTTTAGTTTTTTGAAATAAAAAAGATTTTTCAAGTTTTAAATGAAATTCATGTAAAATGAATTTGACATAAAACTGATTTTTTATCCATGAGGATAAAAGAAACTCAAGCAAAGAATATACGCTTTCACTTTTTTTATTGGAACAAAGATAAATTATATCAAATCTAATTTTAGTGTCTTCTTAGAGGCAGTTGTAACTTGAATGCAGGCATTCTCAGGGAAAATAAATCTTATATTTATTCACAGGAGTTCATAAATACAAAAAAGCGACAGTTGTGTTTGTTTATTTTTGTCTAAAGGATCATCTAAAAATTCCTTTTATCATAAAACTGAGAAGTGATTTTGTAAGACAAAGTTCTTTCTTTTGAAAGCCTCTCTTTTATCAATTGTGTAAATTCAGGCAATAAGTATTGATGCAAGGAAAGCATTAAAGTAGATTCTACTTCAGGGTAAATAAATAAATAACTCCCAACAGCAATCGACATGTGTCATTAGGCATAAAGTGATATTACTTCCCGGTGCGTAGGAGGAAATTAAATTCCTCATACACAGGATAAAGAAAAATCAAAGAAACAAATCACAAACAGTCAAACTCAAAACTATAAAGAATTAAAGAAAAGCAGAAGCTTTTAGAGTAAAAGCTATTAAAAGCTTCTAGCTTAGATGTAAGGATTGTTTCATATGAACAGATGTTGTAAATTTCAGAAAGTGAGGGGAAAATAAATATCCTAAATCTTTTATTTATTTATAATCACAGTGTGAATTACTATAAAGATAGTATTGTAAGAATATGGTTGATGTATTATGAATTATGGTACATATCCTCCGTAGACCTGGTATAATGCAGAATCATTTACAATGTAGTTTGAGCAAGGACCCTAATTTTCAAAATGTTAAATTTGGCTCTGAAAATAATTGCTAAATACAAAAATAGAAAGACCCCAATGATTTGTTATGTACCAGGCCCATAAATGTTAAATTTGGATCTGCCATGAGCATAGAATTATTGAAACTAGTGAGGCCAATCAGGTAAAACCAATTGTACAAAGGGAATGAATTAGACAAAAACATTCCTGTAGTCAATAAATAAAACTCATTGTTCCTTCCCGTTTTATCTGTCGCGGAAAAGAATATTTGATACTTGCGATGATGGATACAAGTCTCCTCAAAATATAACCCTCTAGTGAAGGTGTCATGATCTTTTTTAATTTTTGTATTTATTTCTGACTTCCTGGCAAACTAGTCGCACCTTACACCCATCCCCACAGTTTCCTTTTTATTTTTGTACAATTTACGAGGGTCAGTCTCGAAAAAGGGGTGGGGTGGTTCTGAATATACCTAATTCCCCAAACCCATTTCCATCACTGGTTGCACACAGTGTCAGCCTCATTCTCTTGTGCCTGTGGGTCCAGCATAAAGACAACAGACCAGGATATTGTTGATGACTACAGTGTTCTTTCCATCATGTCATACTCTTTGCGCTCTACAGCATTTTGCTGGTTTAAGGGACCCCAATACCTGGTTTAGAATCATAGTTGTTCATCACCTAGACTGGTTGCTAGCTATGGCTAAAGAACCTTGAAGTATTCATGCTTTTCCCAAGGACATTAGTGTTAGGTGAACACATTATCTCATTAGAACTAGGGTCACTAATTTCATTCCTGATGCTATTTACCATTAAGCCACATGCACCTTCTAATGTGCATAAGTAATATGTGAATGAATTGCTTTTTAGGCATCAGATAATCCAGAAGAAAGAACACACAATAATGTATCATAAATCTTCAAAGTGAATTTAAATGGATAAGACAATTTGAAAGCAATTAAGATTTTGAATTTTACTTGTTTTGAGAAGATTTTGAATTCTCCATGTTTAGGTAAAAGATTTGAGAAGATTTTGAATTCTCCATGTTTAGGTAAAAGATTTGAGAAAATTTTGAATTCTCCATGTTCAGGTAAAAATTTTGAAAAGATTTAGAATTCTCCATGTTTAGGTAAAAGTTTACAAAAATGGCTCATCTGCAAAGTGATTAAAGCTTGAAGGAATGAACGCCGGATGCTTCCAAATGTTGAGACTTTCATAATAAATCATCTCTGAAATTTTATTTGATGAAAGAAAAAATTTGGCAGTGACAATTTCTATCTGAATTTCTAAAACAGAATCATCATTATTCTACATTAATTTATTCAAACTGTTGTCTTCATCTTGGTTGGTATAATCACAACATTCCGGCCGCTGTACTCTCAGGCCTTCTTCCAGTGCCTGTCACATTTGATAACATTCACAGAATTTCAAATCAAACCTTTTATTCAATCCACAAATATAGATTGTTCTCATTCCACTATCCAAGCAAGGGGATATCCTACATTAGTTAATTCTGAAGAAGGCTCATAGGTACAGCAACTGAAAAGTTGGAACAATAACAACCAAGATGAAAACAACAGTTCAGAAGTGAGGGTTGGGGGTTTTAACATCCTCCCTGGTTCAGGTGGGGGGATCCCTAAAAATTCAAAACAAAATGAGCATCTCCCACTGGAACAATGGTTATCAAGCTAATCTCACGATTACTGCCACGGTGAGGTTGATCTTCACTTGTTCCCTTGTGCCAGAAAAACATGATTTCTCTTGTCATAGTATCGGCTGAGATTTTGAACAAGCTTAGGAAAAGGGAAGTCACCTCTTCATGCAAGTATGAAGAGGCAAAAAATTTCCTCTGGCTTATAATGCTAATAACGCCCTCTCCAGGCTCTGCCTATACCAACCCCTGCTGTCTATGCCCCATGACGACCCTCACCATACCAGTGATGTCATCAAAATTATTTTAAAACTCACAATGAATTTTTATTATCTACAGATGAAATTGGCTGCTACCATCATAGATTGATTCTCGGGACCAACTTCCAGACTTTTGTCCATCTTTATCCCAACATTCCAGCCATTCTAGCATCAGGCCTCCATCAGTTGTCTATCCTAATCAGTAAGCTTCCAAAAATGTAAGACAGAATCCTTATTTGATCCACAGGACTGATGAGGACAAAAAAGATGAGAAAATTGGTCAGAAAGAATCAATATATAACAAGAGCAACACCTTGTTTCAGATATCCACAGAAAATCTGGAAGTTTTTCTCTATAGCAGCCTTTTTGAGAAGATTTGTATTTACCAGTAATCTGATGAAATCCTTTGAGATTCCAAAAGAAGTCAGTGTTTAACTCCTGAAGATAAATACTGAAAGAGGTTTTAGAATAATCATCCTTTAAACATAATTCTTCTGTCTGTCTTGGACACTTTGCCAGACTTCTCAGAGAGTATCCAGAAATGTAAATCTATAAAATCAATTTTTATACCATCTGATTCCCAAATTCTTCATTCTAAACTTGACCAAACCTTCTAGCTTCTCCCTCTTGTAGGCAAATCACACTGAAAGCACCAGTTCTCATTTGATCACCAAAGATAAGCAATGTTGCATCTAATCAGTATTTAGCTGGGTGACCACTTGGGAACAACAGGAATATATAAGTGAATCCCTCCCCCCTCACTAACACAAACATTAAAACAGCCTTGTGCCACACCCTGTCCTCATAAGGAGGAAGTTGATTAACTATGAGCCCTTCCATCTTCAATCTGGACATTTATGATCCTAACAATCTATCAATTGTAAAGTGCTTAACATTTTAAGAGTAGCTACTTTCAAAATAAGATATAAGGACTGATCTAATTCCAATGTACAAAAGTTTTTTATTTAATATCTGAAGCTTTCATTCTGAAACATTTTAATTATTCAAAAATTGAACAGATTTTCATAGAAAATCAGAAATCAAAATTTTACTGATTATAATTTATTAATCAATTTGAATATTGCAAATGGATATCAATGGTTAACAATTTTATTAGTTCTTCTAAACTGATGAAATTTGCTGACATTCAAGAAGCAGATTTAAATCTAAAAAAGAACAAACAATTACACTGTGTGCAAAATGCAGTTATTGTAACTCAAAATCTGTCAAATGTAGCTTGAATTGGACAGTTATAAGGCTAGGATGAGTTACAATCAGCAATGTCCCTTAAATACTATTATAAATCATGCGTCTTATAGACCAGCAAATAGAGTATTTATTTTGGCTGACACACCCATTTTTATTTACAACATTTTCATTGGTACATTTTCAGATCAACTTCAGCTGAGATAATATGAATGATAGTCCACCCAAATTTTCTCACAAATAGTAAAACCAATTTATGAATGAATCACCATACAACTATCATATTTATGAATGAAACTCCATGCAACTATCATTAATACCCTTTTTTCTGTTTGTTTCTCTGTTTCCCGATCCACAATACATGATGAAAGTAAGATCAAATATATATTTTGCTGATACAAATATCTCCTACCCACCATTTTAAAAACAATGTACTCTTCCACTTGATTGTGTTCATTAAAATGTACTGATTGAACCAATATAGCTTGAATAAATAGGTATGAAAAATATATACTAGAAACATCTAGATTCTGGAAAATGCAGGTTTTTTTTAAATCAAATATACCCATCAAAATGAGGCTCAAAAAACGTCCAAAAGTTTGTTTTTTTTAAATAAAACCATTTTTAGAAGGGGTGTAGAAGAGTATTGATATTAATTTTCAAGTCCGCAGACAAAATGGTATGGCCAGGAGCGCTTGAATACACAAACATGTAAAAAAAATGATAGAACTCTTCACTACCTCCGGTGGCTCCCATATCCCAAATACTGAGTTTGAATCTAATATTTAGTCAAATATGGTAAGAACCTTGCAGACAGATAAAAAGTAATCAAATAGTCTATAAAAGGACACACACAACCAACTTGTTGTAAACTTTAAACAAAAGATGCAATGAAAAGTTGATGATCGATTTTGGTGCAGAGGAAATCATAAATTATGACAATCAGAATAGAGTAGATAGGTTGTGAAGATTTTTCACTTCATGTGTAAACAACACAGTACAATGCTATCGTCAGAGTGACGGTTCATTTACCACCCAGGCCTCTAGGCTGAACTTTATTACGGCTCCCTCATGACCTTGTACCCCTGACCCACCTTCCAATGAAGTGACATTGAATCATGTTAAATAACATATTGTTGTATTAAGTACTACATACTGTGGAACGAAGTTATAAAAGCATTACTTGTTAGTGTTCATATTTGGAAGGAAAATATAAAACAAAATGAAATTTATAATATTCCAGATACGAAAATAACAAATGCAGAAATATAGTCCCCAAATACATACGTATACGCTCAATTAAACGATTTTTGTGCACTCTATCGAACCATCGTTTCTCTTACCCACTTCCTTCCTGTCCCTAGGCTAATGATTACTCAGTTTAATGATTATTCCTCCACTGTCTGCCGACTTGGTTCTTGAAAAATCGCTCAACAGCAGGCGCTCAGTATATCATCCAAAATACTCACGTGTACATTCTAAACCATTTGGTACACTCAATTGTTATGCTTTCTATCCTCCTCCCTTCCGGACACTAGTGCTAAGCCGACTGACAATCAAAATTACACTCCAACATACGTTCGAATTCCTCAGACATATCCTACATTCAAGTCTCGAAATCTTCATCCGGAAGGATTTTTTTTTAACTTTTCAAAAGCCCCCCAAATTAATTACTGCAGCTGCTTCAAGGTTACATCGCTTAGAAAAAAGGTACAGAATGTCTTCGGGAGCGTTTTCTTATTTTGATATTATTGTTCCATTACCCCAAGTCCAATTCTTGGACAAACATATCAATCAACAGTGAAATAACAGAAGAAAAAAACACTTTAAATAGGAATGGACAATCTTGACAAGACTAGATGCTACAGGGTCCCAGAGTCCAATTCCTATTTCGACTGATAATGATTACAGCAACTTTTGTATTATATATGTAATAAATTAAAAGCATATATTTTTGGTAAAAATATATTTAATTATTAGAATGAAATAAGCTCGTGTGTATCTATATGATAATTTTTTGGCTACATTAAAGACTTTTCAATTCAGCTCAATCAGTAAGACAACCTGCTGGCAGTCGTGAGTTTGAAACACGGTAAGTGAATGCAGGTTTCACTGATTAGTTAACCCACCTCATTTTGGCCATGGTTGTTCTTGCTGTTCCCCAGACTGAATACTGGAGTTTGACAACATTGGGAAGTATTTTTTTCTTCGTACAATAAACACACTGAGACAAATTGTCTTTTTGAGCTCAACATTTTTAGCGACTCTTGCGAAGCTACAAGCAACTCGAATGTATACAATGTTCACAATTGTTCCCAGATTTTTTCATTTGAAATGAAAGCCCAAGAGGAACAGTCAACGAGCTTGCAATATTAATAAAAACATTTACATCTTCAAATTCTAAACACATGGATACACACTCCTACACTGGCACACATTATTCCTCTTTTTTTCCCCCAAATACGCACTACTGACTCTGACTCTGACTCTGACTCTCTCTCTCTCTCTCTCTCTCTCTCTCTCTCTCTCCACCTACACAAATACATTTCGCACAAGGCCAAGTAAATAAGTTCATTAGCCTAACACGAGCGTTACATGATGAAATGTGATAAAACTTGGAGACTAAACAAGTACACACACACACATATATATGCATATATATATATACATATAAATTTATATATACATACATACACACACTTATATATATATACACATACTCATGCACACACACACACACACACAGATAGATAGATAGATAGATAGATAGATAAGGAGGCGCAAAATAAGCTGACGCCGTGAGGAGAGCACATGTTTGCGAGCAAGGAGGGCGTGGTCATTTGGCCGATAAATCAAAATGCAATCTTCGCCAGTGTGCTCGAAAATGATACTTTTTTCGTAAAATGGGTATCCGAGACAGAGTGTATGTGTGTGTGTGTGTGTGTGTGTGTGTGTATACACTTGACGTGTTTCTTGTATATCTGTGAAAAGCTATGATATAAAAAAAAATGATTAAATGAAGGAAAAACGAGATGTGGCGAATGATGGGAACAAAAGGTTTGCATTTTAACTCCCATTGACATTCGATGTTTTACTGAATTTATCTATTTATTTTTCTTTCGATCTTATCGACACCTATCCACAAAAAATAAATAAGTTTTTAGTTGAAACAAGACAACATTCACACGGCGGATGAGGACTGTTGACACAGTAAAGGAGAGAAAGGTGTGTACCGAAAAGGGAGAATTGATTGTCATGACAAAGAAGAGAGGATACGGATGACATGGTTCTCTCTCCCTCCCTTCCCTCGGCGAAACAAAGAGAATGAACGAACCAGGCGGGGGGACGGGCTGGTGTAGTTCTCCAAACTAATAAAAGGGGCCCAAATAAGATTCTTTTTTTTTTTTTGGCAGAAAATACTTGATTCTTCACCACTAATTCGAACAACGTTAACTTTTACTTTCATTAGTGCTTATTGTTGTTAGTTCTGTTGATCTCTCTTGCACACATACACCCTCTAAGGAGGCCACAAGTCCAGCTTTTGAGCACGCTATCCTCCGTCATCGCTACTACGAGCCGGACGTTAATTTGTCCTCTTTGTAGTGGGTGACTAAAAAAATGTATATAAATTACCTTGAAAGTACTGTCACTGAACATAAGCTCACGTACCACCAGTAACACCTTTGTGAACCCCCAGGGGCCAATGATCTAGGATATCCACCTTTTTAGAAACGGTCACCGTAACACATAAATGACGACGACCTTTCCCCAGATATTCAATCAGTTGCGTATTTGCCTAAGATTCCTTGTTCGAGTCCTAATAGCTAAGATTTCGAATGTTGATTTCCAAGGCAAATAGGTCTTCACTTTTTGGTGCAACACATTCTCTCTGGGCGAATTTCACTCCAGTCGGCCTTCTTAAGTTGAAAATACTGCAGCAGTCATTTTGGAATTTTATTCGGGTTTTTTAGAAATTCAATTTTTTAGTGAATGATTTATTACTTTTCTCGGAGATACGGTTGGTTAACGACCAGGTACCTGGGGAGGGAGCAAAATGAACGAATCCAAGACTCCCTGCAACTAATTTCATTTATTTACTCATCTTAACTTGTAGATAGTTAGCATAATAGTTGGAAGCTTTTTAGCTCTGTAAGGCAGTTCATCTTGGGCATCGGGCTAGCACCTCTGCACCATAAAACTCATAATTGCTACAGAAGCAATGATTAGGTTTCCATGGATCGTTCGAGAAGCAGAGACAAAATTGTCGTATATGTTGCAGGACACGAGAGCACTACCGAGTCTGTGAGCCTGCATCTTACATTCACTAAGATTCTTATGAATGAATCTAGCTGGGATCTTCATTTTGTGCATCCAACACGTTTGGCGAAAACTTTGCGTCAACATCAAAAATGAAGATACTCGTCAGTTCAAATAATTCATGGAATAATGAATGAATGAAAAAATGTTTCATTCCAAAACTATTTTTTTTAATCATTTATTTATTCATCTTAAGTGGATAAAGTAGGGATACTAGTTTCATTTGCCTCCCCATGTGGCCAAATATGATACTGGGGCGGATTTAATGTTGGGGCCCCACACTTGTACGAGCCAAAATTAGTCCTATTCCCAATGTCCCGGACGCAAAGTTTTAGTGCCTCTGATTTGGATTTCCAGGAACCAAACACATCTTCATCAATGCCCTGCCTTGCACTACCTTGCCCTAGCCCCGAATAACTGGAGATGTTATTACAAATCGGATGTCAGTCAGTAAAATTTAGCTTCACGTATTGTGAATGTAACTTGTTCAAAATCAGATTATTGCTGGCTTCCGATTGGGGGAAAAATCGAACGTTACGACAGAGCCCCCCCAAAATGACTATTTATAAAGATTCTGATTTACAATACAAGAAAACGTATATATGTATGTGTTGTTGTGATCATCAGTTATTTACCAAGTAACCGTTTCGGGAATTTAAAAAAAAAACAGTTATATTGACATGGTACCCCACCAGTGTCCATCAAACACCACCTCCCTTTCAGCTGTGATCTTAATATAAAGCTTATGTCATGCATGTAGTTTATTTTATTTAGAATATTATCATAATATTGTATGGGGATGCTATTTTACATTACACATCATTTAATTTTTTGCACTAGGGTTATGTAGGATGCCTAAAAAAACATATTTAACATGGAGGAATCAGTAAGTATAACAACAGACGTGACTCACTGTTCGTGTCACTTCTATTGGGTGTTCACCTATGTGAATATCAAATCCATTGTGTCGGTTTTAATCTCAAAACAAGATTATGCACTGATTAACTCGGAATAATATCATTATCTTGTCTCGTAGTTACAACGTTCCGGCCCTTGTACCATCCGGCTTATTCCAGAAGGTTACCAACTACAAGAGACACTTGAAGAGAGTCGGAGGATACAACGACCGAAACGTTGTGACTATAGCAACCAAGATGAGGACATTAGCCAGAGTAAGTCAGCGTATAATTACTTAATTCAGTGATTCAGACAAAAATGATGTCACGTTTATTCCAAAGCTTATATTAGTTTGGAAATGTACTTTTCTGGTGGTATTTGATTTTGTAGGTAAGGAAATTAGTCATTTTTTATGATGTAAAACTGAGTGGAGATGCTTTGTTTTAGAATTGAAATTTTATCTGGCACAACGCGAAAAAATCCTGTGGCTGGATTACATAGCAGCATCTTACATCGAAGTAAAAATAAAAGCAGATTCAAATTACTCAAAGCAAATAACTTGATTACTAGACTAACGTAATTCTATTTAATAAATTTCAATCAAATATAATTTTTTTTTTTTTGTATAACAAAATGAGAGGGTGGGGTCTCCTGGTGTTTCAAATTTACTTTTAACTGTTTACAAAGTTGTTCGTGTGTATCAACGACACTAGCTGTTCTTATCAACACAATAACACTCATTTCACAGAGCGGAATGTATAAACGCTCCAAATCCCATCGAAATGTAACGATTCCTAAACAATGCAGGCCCTGCCCACATTTCAGATTGGACTCTATTGTTAGAGAAGGTTGATGGTGGCCCAAAACGGAAAGATTTGACGTTTCCGCCAACCAGGATCGGCTCAAGTCATGTGTCTGTGACAATGGGACTTTCCAATAAAATGGGAAAGTGATAAAATTAAACAAAATAAAAAAAGACGCATAAATATGGAAATTCCCTGACATGAAGTCAGATTTTTCAGGAATATCTGATAGTTGAATACTATCTGTTATGATGAAACCGAAAGAAATAATTGCCAAAGGAAATTCTCATGACCGACGACAGGCTTAATACATAAGATAACGCTATACTTTAAAGGGTGCCGAAGTTCAGATGACTATGGGTACCAGAAACCCTAGGAACGACACTGTGTCCAATAATGTCACATTAGTTAGTTCTTTAACACAAACTCACCTAAAACATTTTGATTTTTGTCACTATCTGTAAATAAAACAGTATCTGTGTTCACAAACTTCAAATTTCTAGAGAATAGCAAACCAACCCACAACCTTTGAAACAAGAAAAAAGGTCAAAACTATTTTCAAATATTTCTTTAATTCTCATAAAAAGTAAAAATAAATAAATTCTTTTCAAGGACATTTGAAAGGTTGGTGGTAAAAGGAAATCAACGATACTTGCCTTCTCAACTGGTGAACTGAAGAAGAGTTTGTTTTTCAAATGGTATGTCCTGGTAAGCATCGTTGTACATCTCCAAAAAATAGAAAAAAAGGAAAACTCAAGAACTAGACTTAGAGTGAGAAGAGTCCAATTTTTCTTTAGCAGTCACTTCTAATTCTATATTGTATGCTTTTCCTACTTCGCTAGAGCCTATTTCAATTTTTATTATTTCCTCTTCTTCATCGGGGCAGTTCATTTGCACCCTGTGAGTGTGATGGGATGGATTTAATGTACTAGTTGTATTGCGTCTCGAGTCTGTGTGTTGCTCAAATGTCGGTTTTGTGGATTCTTCTCCAAACGAACCCTTCTTTTTCTTCTTCTCTTGCTCTTTATGTCCTTTTGAGCTACTCGTTTCAGAAGAGCCTGTCCTAGTAAGACCCTGTTTCTTTTCGAAAGCTGGTAACGCCACCGGGGGTTCCGATCTTTTCGGGACTGCACAGATTGCTTGAGGTTGCTGCAGAGGCAGTTTAGAGTGGGATTCATCGAATTGTTCCCACTGTTTGTCAGAAGTTTGCCACGCAGGGGTTGAAGATGCTGAAGAGGTAGAACAAGAAAAAGAAGTTGTAGTACTCGAAGGCGGAGGAGATATAACCGGTGGGGCAGCGGATTTCACTAAGGGACTAGTACCTGCAGGTAACCTGGATACAAGAACCAGCTTGGAGACCGGTGAACCTGCAGCAGCCTTACAAGGTGACTGACTTGGGGACAAAGTTGGGGGGATAAAAATCCTCCTTGGGGACTGGCCAATAGATCCATCGCTTTGTAATACTATAGCTTCTTTGGTATGTCGAAATAAACGATCCTCGTTGAAGTCGAACGCATTCTCCTTTGAGCGAGGACTTTTAATCGGGCGCCCAAATTGGTCTGCGGGCAGCACGATTTTCAGTTTTTCCAAATTTGGAGAGATCTCAGGAGAACTAAGATTTGTATATTCATCTAAAGTCACAACACTAAGAGGAGTAGTGCTGCGAGGTCGGTTGATTGGGGTAGTTTTTACCTGCAATCTTTGCAACCTTCGTTCGTATGCCTTCCGTTTCGAGGAAGAGGTCATTAGTTCCGGAGAATTAAAGTCCATTGGTTGCCCACTGTTCTCTTGAATTGTGCTTGTTGCATCATGCGAGATTTTCCGAATTAAGTTCGGAGTACTTCCACTTGTTAGAGTAGTGTAAGCCCCTCCGGTGGGGTTAGGTTCCGTTGGGCTGAGATCGCTGTCCGAAGAACTGGACTCGTCAAGAAGACTGGCTTTCTCGACAGTGCTTACTTCTTTTGGTTTGGAGGCAGCACCGCCACCGGTTGCAACCGGGGCGGTTGATCCCCCACCGTCGACGGGGGAGATACTCTGACTCCCACCGATGTTGTTACTGTTTAGGTCCTCAGTACTGCCAAAGTTGGCAAAGTCAACAGTGGCAGTAAGTAAAGCACTCCCGGCCGTAGCACCAACCACTGCATCGGCGCCTGCTGCTGGTGTGGCCGTTGACCCTTCTCCGATAGTGAGTCGGGTCGGCTCCACTGATACGGAATCGGGTTTACATTTTGGCGATGCCGATGATAGATTGGATGCCACATGTGTAGTGCCTTCTTCGTCGTCGTCGGACGAAGAGGAGTGGATAACGTGGGAATCCGTGACCCTGCTTTGCTTAAAGGTCACGTCACTGTCTTTTACTCCATCCGGGAGGGGGAACGACCTTACGTTAATCGATTCTGCTTGATTCGTTTTAGCACTATTGGTGATTGCGTCTGTTTGATTAGGTGAACTATTTTTTCCTCTGTTTCCACAAATGTTGTTGCTCTTTTTCTTTTTTGTTCCTGTGGAGTTTAATCCACCCGATGTATGAGTGACGTCACTTTTTTTACCGCTGGTTACAGCCGGGGTAGTGTCCTGATCAGTTGTAGTAATTGTGGTACTGTTCGTGTTGTTGGTAGCTGAGGTTCTAGGTGAAGATGCACTAACATTACTACTATTACTACAACTAGTCGTATCGGTGATAGTGTGTGTAGTTTTGATTTCTTGTGTTTTAGCAGCAGTAGCAATCGTAGTAGTTGTTATTTTATTTCTGCAAATATTATTATTCGTGCTGGGACTGTCCGCGTTTGTTGCTGTCGTCGTCAAAGTGTCTTCTGTTGAGGTCACATCTTCATCAGACAAGTCGACCGTGTCGAAAGTGGCCAAAGGGGCCGTAGCGACACCAAATTGTCGGACCAAAGGGTCAGTAATGACATCGAATTGCCGGTCCAAAGGTGGACGTTGTTGTTGTTTTTGGCCAGCTGACTGAACACTACTATTATTATCATTACTACTACTACTACTACCACCACCACCACCGCGAGTTCCATTGATGGAACAAGCATCACCACTACTACTACTATTGCTACCAGTAGCAGTAGTAGTGGTAGTGGTAGTTGTGTTAGACTTGGTGTTGTTAATGGTGGCCGTGGTGCTTCTGCTACTGATGCTGGAACCACTCTTCTTGTTTTTGCCACTGTCGCTGCTGCTGCTGCTGCTTGCAGGCACTGACGATGAAGAACCTGAAGTGGTAGAAGAAGATTCCGCAGGAGAGGAAGAGGACGAGATAGCTTTGGATTTTCGCATACCCGCAGTTGTTGTTGTTGTTGTTGTTGCTGTTGTAGACTGTAACTTAACTTCTTCATCACTTTCTCGCCTGAAACTTATCCATAGTTATAATCCTCAATTCATTTTGTTTGTATTTTGTGCAAAGTTTACTTTATATTGTATTCTTGAGAAAGTCAGTCTTTTGTTGATTTCTAGATTTGGTTATTCATAATGTCTACAATGCGTGTTTTCTTTTATACCTCTGCCAACGAAGTTGGAAGAGGTACTATTCACTCATGGTTGTCTGTTTGTCTACACAATATCTCCAAAAGTTCTCATTGAATTTCAATAATATTTTGAGGATGGGTATGCCATGAACTGGGGAAATTGATTAATTTTGGGGCGGACGCAGGAAATCTTTTTTCGATTGAGAGATATTTTTCATATACGAAGATAATAATCCGAAATATGGAAAATCGAAACACAGTTACCTCCCTACATCTTTTATATGAAGTGATTTTCATTCAGTTTGATGTTACAGTACGTCGTTGGTAGAGGTATGCGATCTCTGAGTGCTCTTTAGTTTCTTATTTTCAAGCATGTAAAAAGGAAGGGTTGTTATTGGTTTAATGTATTGCTCAAGTTATGTAAGATAAAGATAATGTGGCCGGCTATGAAGAAGTTGAAGTAGGGTTTTATTAGTTTTTCTTACGACTGCAGCCTTCATAATGATGACAAAAAAGCCAATCGTAGCGAAAACCGATCCTGATTTCTTTTTTCCTCTTGCTCATAATCCACGCATTTATTATTTCCTTTCTTCAGTCAGTGGTTCACTGGTTAGGGACAACAGAAAAGGTGGTTAGCTCCTTTCCCAGTTTCTTCATATTTTTTCCGCTTGGCTATGAATATTATTTTCACCAGTAATTGAGCCTTTTTTCTTCAGGAAGAAGAAAAGGGCACTCCCGGGATTCCTTGAATTTTTTTCTCTTTTTCTTTTTACGGTTATATTTTTTAGCATTTTTTAAATATTTTTTTTTTTTTTTGCCTGCCTCTTTCTTTTTTTTTTTTTGCTATGCACACATGACTGTGTGCACGTGTTTCTATGTTCAATTAAAGGTAGGTAGCCTTGATGAACTTAATAATGAGTGAGTAAAGTAGTCGAGTGATTAGAGTTATTTAAAGCCGCTGTGTCTGTTTCTTCACTCGTGTTCGGTGGCAACTAAACTCCAACAACAACAACAAATCGGGAATGAGGGTGTCGTCCTGGGAGGTGGAGAAAAATAGACGGAATTGGAGAAGAAGGATCGGTGGTACTGATGAAGAGAAAGATTGGCGGTGGTAGCATTGATTTTTGCTACTTTCGATATAACAGATTTTTAGCTCCGACAGATATTCGCACTCCTCAACAACTGAGGAGGCTCAGTTGGTTCCGATATTTTGCAGACTAGGAGAGCAGAGCTCGCTCTTACTCTCCCCAACATGACGACGGTGGATAGAATTGAGAAGTGAATGTAACATAAAAACATGGCACAACAACAACACCACCACCACCACCACGAAACATCCCCCTCTTCCTTTCTTTATCTCACTATATTATCGGTGTTACAGCACACGCACACACGCGGCACAGTAGCAACGACTGACTGGAATAGGAGAAAAAAAGAATCAACACTGAAGAGGGAGGGAGAACTCGATGGTGTTTCTGGACTGAGGTGGAGGAAGAAGGAGAGAGGCAAGCTTATAATAGAGTAGGAGGAGAGGAACAGATGAAAGAAAGAGGGGGGGATGCTGTGGATGAATGAGTCAGTGATGGAGGTGGGGGTGGCAGAAAGAGAGACAGAAAATCGTTACTCTCTGTCCTTAGTGTGAGATGAGAAACAGAACCGAATAAAAAGGCAGAAAAGACGATGGGACCAGGAAATTAGAGAGAGACGGGGGACATGTGTGCGTGTGTGTTAAAAGAAAGAAAGAGAGTGAGCAAAATTAGGTAGAGATGAAGCAAGTTTCTGAACACACACACACACACACACACACTTTGTGCGGGAGTGGGTTAATAGACAAACAAATTATAGTAAAGAACGTGGTAGCAAAAAAAGTAACGATCCACTCCAGTCATTTGCAGACTACTAACCTTAGCTTACTTTTGGCACAAGGCCACGGGTATGGGACACCCAGCTAGGATTGAACTCAGTGAGCCTAGCTTAAAAACTAATGCACCAAGTTATTCGTAGTAATAAACTTGAGTCATAAAGAGAAAGTGACAGTCTTTCTGTTTTGGGGGCTTCGATATAACACAGGTTGTTGGGTTTTTTGTTTTCATCTTTTTTTCCTTTTCATTTACTGCGAATATAAGGAAGAAGCGGTATCCGGCAAAGATATAAGAATTAATCCTTTATGTTGATTTTATTTCTGAAGACACACTTCAGAAGCTCAGCTGACAACTTGGTTAAGTTACTTTAATTTGTCATTTCTCCTTCTTCTTCTCTCGGCTGCTGATTAGCGCTTAATCTATCATTGATGGGGTCCAGTGCCTAACATGATGTCCTTTTAGCTTCATATTTATTTAGCTAGATTTTATTTTCGAATAAATCCTAACAAAATTGACGTATTCGTTAGATTTATCATATTTAATTCAACGTTTAACTATTGATCGATTGTTTATTTCTATAGTATAACATTATAAATCATCGAAAAAATTCAGTCGAGACATTTTACTTTCTCAACAGAAAAAAAAATGACAGTATTTTCTTAAAGCTTTGGGGATGGGGTCCTAAAATCTCTAGGGCCTGTGCAGCTGCACTGTTTGCACTGCCTTAGGTGCGGCCCTGCTGCTGAAATTATTCATCCAAGAAACATTCAACAAAGAAGTTGAAGAACTGAAACCCGGAGATGATCTGTCACCGCTTTCTTTGTGAACATTTTTTAATCTACCTCTCAATTGATCAAAGTTGTATAAAATGCATATAAACGCCCGTCAGTTTGAATCTGAGCAAGACTGGTGTAGACCACAACTAATAATTTGTACGATTTCTTAACAATTTAGACCTTTTTTTTACGTATCGTTGTTGTCAAAAAGGGCAGGTGTTTTCTCTATCTTCCTTGTTCTTTCTTTCCCTTGCAATAGTCAGTCAGTCACTGCACTGATGAATGTTAATTCGCTTGGAGGAGGAGAGTTGCCGTGGATGAATGATATTTAAATGGAAATTCTCGTTTTTATTTTCCGAATTAGGAAATATCGTTTAACCTATACTCATATCTTGGTTGGTAGCAAATAGATAACAATTCCAGAGGTAGTTCATTGTGTTTAGTAGATTTAGTAGAAACAACCTTGGAAACGGAGTTAGGGAAGGATGTATTCGGTCTCGTCCGTCTGTCCATGCGATATCTCGTACACTAATTTCGAGGCACTAAGGTGGGGGGGGATAGGTGAGAGAGAAGTGGTTTTAATTTTTTTTAGATCTTTCCCCGGTCCCCCGTACATTTATTCATCGTAGCTATACGTCCACACCGTATCTCTCCAAAAGAGTCGTCAATGGATTTCATAATTACCCCATCACATAAAAAGTAATAAAATTTTGGGCAGGATCCATGCACAATTACTTCCCCTGACAATGGCGCTGGCAGAGGTGTGCGCTCCCTCAGTGCTTCATAGTCGTAGATGTTTTAAGCAGACAGAGTTCGGTTCCAAAACATCCCACACTTATATCTTTCTGCAATGGATAATTGAATTCTAATTATGCTAATAGAAGAAATGCAGAGGCGTAGCTGAAGGAGGCGGGGGGGGGCTATCTAGAGACACAACCCCACCTCTTGGTCCTCAGAAAGCTTTGCCTTTCTACAGACATGATACAATAACAAAACTCATTAAATGTTAGAGTGGGCCCCTTAAAGAGCCAAGCCCCCAAAAATCTCTAGCTACGACCTCGTCGAAACGTCATTGTATAAGTCTCTATTTCCTGAAGGTCCATCAACCACCAACAATAAAATCATCAGCATCAATAACATTACAGAATTGTTGTAACTCAGTGCACACATACGCGCGCGCACAACGGTCGTCATATTATGTTTCTCTTCTTCATCTTTTTCCTTTTGTGTCTATCGTCTGAAGCAAATTAAACAAAAGGGGTTCAGGAACAAAAAACAAAACCGAGGGGTCTAACAAAGGAACACCTCATCGAAATATTGCTTTTAATTTTTTTTCATCTGGTCATTTTATTTCATTTTGGAAGTTTGTCAAGTTCTTTTTTCATCTCTTTATTCATTATTTTGATGACCGAGTAAGTTTTTGGTTGCTGTTAATCAATGCGATAAAAATTGCGATTGTTGACAATATCATTGTTTTAAAAAAATAGCGGGAAGATGTTAGTTGTCGCGCATAAGCCGGTTATTACCAAGCAAACAATATCTGTGTAAATCTTAGGCTATTTATTTATTAAATAAAGTCAAGATCCGCAAGACGTCGGTCGACCAAGTCAAGAAAAAAATCGCCAATATTTTTTGTGCTTTTAAATGCATTAGGCTCTTACCAATCTTCCTAGAATTCGTTAGTTTTTTGTTTTGTTTTTTCCATTTCGTTTTATGATAGGGTACCACAATGTAAATGTAATGGTAAACTAGACCGTTATTTTCCGTCCGTTGTATGGGAGTGAGATTTCCATTGTGAGGCTTCTTTGCAG
Organism: Thysanoteuthis rhombus; assembly: GCA_963457665.1. NCBI lineage: Eukaryota > Metazoa > Mollusca > Cephalopoda > Oegopsida > Thysanoteuthidae > Thysanoteuthis > Thysanoteuthis major. The sequence continues at coordinate 32,417,767 of OY735234.1, read as the reverse complement.
GTACCAGGTAGACCCACACACGCACACCCAAGCAGATCCAAGTGCCACCCCCAACCTTGAAAGCACAAAATTGTCATTAAAATTTCAAAGGCGCCTCACAAGAGAAATACCCGAAGTATCACTTCTGTATAACAGACTGAAAGTCACGATCCAGTTTGCCATCACAGATACACTGTAAATAGAACTCACTTCGTGAAACGTGAAGAGTTATTTTTCTCAAAAAACTTACAAATTCCTGCAAGATTGTTAGGGTGAAATGAATTGAGAGCACAAAAAATTTCTGGCGAATTTTTTCCTAAAATGAATGATCAAAAATTGATTCATAGAAGAAAATATATTTCATTTCATTTTCTTTAATTCAAGACAGTTTTTATGTTTCCAAATTAAATAATTAATATGTTTTGAAAATATTTTTTTTCATTTCATTTGAAAGAATTTTGTGGCTTTTCTTCGAAGAAGCAAGAAACGAGAACTGTAAATAAAGCGTGTTGCGTTTTTACTTCAACTTTCGTTTTGAAAATTTTTTTAAAAAATATATGCCTTGATCGTTAGATACATCAAACATTCACTCAATAAAAAATTTCAAAAATATTTTACTATCCAGAGCTAAGATTCGTTTAAAATTTAGAAAAAGAAATCGTAAGAAAATAAAGATATCCTTCAGTTATTTTCCATTTTCCCCATTATCAATCAATGCTGAGGGAAATTAAGCAAAGATTTAATTTCATTATTTTTGTTATCTAAAGTTTAGATCTTATTCAAGTCATAGAACTTACAATAAATAAGAATCAGTGTAAAATAAAATGGTAACAGAAATCGAAAGAAAAAATCATTTCTATTCACGGAAGTGACGTCACAACGTGGGTCAGTTCCGAACACGTGTTTTTATTTTCTCAGACTAGACCATTCATCGTTTTTCCTTCCTATGAACTAAAGAACCGATATTATTCGTGCCTACCTTGAGAGAGCGGTTAATTCGTTAAAAAATACTGATTCAAACCACACTGTTCAAGGTCTTATCATATTTTGATGTTTTTTCAGCTTACACTCAGTTGCATCAATTAGTGCAGCAATATTTTAACCGTACTACATCAAAACCTTCACTAATCAAAGGTACGCCATTCAAGGTATTCATGTACTTTTAAATGGATTATTGGAATTAAGCACGGAAAAGAAACGTTAAACAATATTAGAGAATGAGGTTGACACTTGACCCTGCTAGAATCGCAAATCGACCATCATAGCAATTTGTTCGTGTGTGTATACTCATGTAAGTTGATCAGAGCCGAAGTGGACGTGTGTGGGGGAGTGTGGACGAGATAAAGCACAGATGCAGTAATTAATTGGGACAGTTTTCATGGTCTTATCAGAGAGTCCTGTTGTGAGTGTCCAGGTTGTCTCTCTTTGTATTGTTAAATCTGAGACCCTGGTGATTTTCAATGCGATTATTCCTTTATGTCTTCACGGTTAATCGAATCTATCGGATGAATTTAACATAAACTTTGGCCAACTGACATAGTGAGCCAAAGTCTGGAAGTGGAAAAAAAGCCCTTTAAAGGCAGACATATCTTATGGTCTTTCTTAGGGCTGTCATCCAAAGATGTTTAGGTTGAACTTAATGACTCGTTACTGAAAAAGAGAGAGGTGGGGTTCGACTTTCGTTTTGTTTCCAGCTTCATGATTTTCGGTTGTGATGTTGCTCCTTGTTTCTATTGTCTCTGATCTCTCCTCAAAATCATTCAAATCAAAACGAACCTTTGATCGAACCTGTACCATGTACACATAAGGCTCATAGAAATGTAGCAACTGTTACATAGCATCTACGAAGTTATCACCGCAACAAAGGATTGTCGAACACACTTGAACCTACAACCAAAAACTTCTTATAAACTGTTTGATTTAATCAAAATTGGTCAAATAATAAAATGTTTCACTTGAGTCTCTCTGTCGTTGGAAATTTTGTTTTGTGGCCGCTTTTGTATACATTGTCGAATTTTCAAGGTTGCAGAAATTGAATCGGTGTATGAGGACTATCTCTGCCTTTTTGTGTCTCATTGTATATTTCTTACTTTTTTTCAAACTCCAACTATTCAGTTTTGACTTTGTTTTCGTATGTAACAATAATGATGGATGACAATGATCAGACCAAAAACCAGTGACGAAGAACAGCAACTTAGTGACGTACGCAAAAACTGATGACAAATTCACTCCCACTTCCGAAGCCGAACTCAGATTTACTTGTTTTACTAAAGTTTGCAAATCCTATTAACACGAACTACTAATGAAGGAGTTGAAATTAGACACGTGGTTTTGGAAGAATATTGTATGGAGAAATGAATTTTGTTTTGCTTAATTTTTTAGATTTTAATGAAGCCGGGGAGTTTGACCTTAGCGCAAGCCAATCTTGTATCATTTCCATTCGCCGCACAGCTGTTGGATACTCCATTCAACGATGTCTGTTAACAGTAACCATCAGACCTTTACAAAAACTAACGGATGAGGTTTTGGTACAATAACAGTAGCTATAATTTTATGTGTGGATAAAAAAAATTGGAGGATTTTTTTAAATCAAAAAAAATTATCTGGTTAGAAACATAAAGAAACCGTCTCGTGACCAATGTCTTTGGCAGAGTGCAGTGTTGGGGTTGATCAATTAAAAAATTAGAGTAAAAAGGGTTATCAATGAAAAGTCACTTCTCTCGCATTTTGTCGGGTAGTAATTGCCATATTGGGGATGTTTAATCAAAGAAATGGAAAAGGTACAATTAATGAATAAGTTACTCCTCTCGCCTTTTGGGGGCAGTGAAAAAACAGACTTGATAGAAAAAAAACAAGCATGAATGCTGTCGGACACAAACTAAGTGACCACTCTAGCATAAACTCACATTGTAAATTGCTTCCCCCCATAAAATCTGTTTTTGGGGAATTGAAAAAAATGACCCTTTTTTTTCTAGAGATACAACAAAGAGTAAATGTTTAGATTTCCAGCCCTCTAGCTCCATTAGTGTAGCTCCATGTGCACAATGCTCACATGTCATACAAACTCAAACTAGCATTTTTGGTTGAAGAATTTTAACAGAAGACCAGGTATTACCTAACTCTTTACTGCGTTGAAACAAGTCGAGTTTTTTTGGCATTCTTTCGGAGAAAAATTAGAGGTTAAAAAAAGTGAGAGAAGTGTCAAAATATTGAACTAATAATTTCAAGTATAAAGCTAAACTGGGCCCTAACTTTCCGCCATTTTCACAGAATTACGGCTTACAGTAAATATTTTCCTTTAGTCCGGTTTCATTTTGTATAAGATCTCTTATTTCTTTCTATTTTTTAAACAGCTCGTGTCATTTTTGATATGGTGTCTGTGCAGTCTTGTCGGTAGTGTGATAATTTCAAACTTGATACAAAATAAAATAGAACCAAAGGAAAAATTATTAAGGTAAGCTGTACTTCTGTAAAACGATAAAAAATAAGTGCCCAGTCTAGCATTATACTTACATGGTCAATTATAGATCTTTATAAAATGTTTTTCAAACCAATAAATTTCCGGATAGTTCGAAGGTCTAATGCAGAAATGATCAATCTCTTTTCCCTATGACCCCTTTTTGATTGTTTTTTTTTATCTATCGCCCCCCCCCTCCACCGTTAAAAGTAATTGCTCTACATCATCTCATGCCTTTTGCAGAATAAATACTCACATCAAGTAGCTTGACTGTACATCATCCATGTTTGAAATTCTTGGATGACCTAAGCGTGCTTGCATAATAAGTGTTTTGTAATTCACCAAATGCTTCTCCATATTCATTGACTTCACTTACATAAAAAGAATGATAACCTTTATTTCAAAAGCCATTTTTATATAACATTATATCGCCCCCTTCAGCTCAACTTTTGTCTCCTCAGGGTGATATCTCTCCCATTAAGGATGACTGAAATGGATTGAAATCATCTAAAAACTGGAAGAAAACATTTTTTTTTTTTACCAAATTCATTTTATAAACATAAACAACGCCATCACTGGCGATTATTTCTCTCTATTTGTAGTTGATGAACACGCTTTCCTCACCCGTTGAGTGGTTATTTATCAACTGAAGCCTAATTTCAACTCCAAGTCATAAATCTAGGACACCCAGTGAGGATTGAACTCATTTCGCAGTTCAGCAATGGTCTATTAGGCTCGCTAACCAGTGTCCTTCGGCGAGGCGCTCCCTTTGCAGTCCCTCCTACTGGACTAAATTTTTTTTTCATTTTTGCCTTTGCATCTCTCAAACAACAGTGACTCTGGGTCCTATTTACCTACCCCTTACCCTAACCCAAATATGGTAACAGAATTATCGGAATGTTTTGACTCTATATCGTTGCTCATTTCTCAATAGAATGTTACGCCTTGAACTATAATGAAATAAATTAATAATTACTGCTTGAAATTCGGGACCACAGCCATTAGAGTACATGGAATATAATGCAGTATTATTAGCTCTGTAGAGGGACATTTTCTTTTCAATGACCACACTATTTTACTGGAGCTGCTGATATATTCCTTTGATTTTATTCAACCAGGTTTTACGAAATACTCTGGTATCTTAATCCCAACCTTTTCATTTTCCAACATTAGGGTTACCATAGGTCCGTATTTTCTCGGCCTTATCCTCCCTGGTCAGGTCTCGGAATTGATCTTCATCCACAAGGAATTTTTGAAAGCCTACAAAATTAATTACCATGGCTGCTTCAAGGTTATGCCTAAGTGTGTGTCGGGCGAAATTAGGATATCTTCGGGAACGAATTCTTTTATGACGGTTCAAATATAGCAGCCCTACATGAAATGCTACCAACAGATCAAAGAATGAGGGAACCTGTCAGTAATTGATTCTCGCTACAACATACAAATAGAAATAGAATGTATTTCATTCATAAGAAAATCAATGACTTGTTAATGGCTACTTTCAAATTATTTTTAGTAACATTTCAATTTCTTTAACCAATCGTCTCTCTTCTTGGAATTGTCTTCCCTGGAATTAAGATTTGCCTTCCTTTTTTTCTTTTCATCCATTTTCTCTGATTTTACAGTTGTTTCTAGTTTGATTTATTATTTGTTTATCGTTCTGCTCAAGTTCAACGGTTTTGGATCACTCTAACATTTCTTCAAGTTTTATCTTTTGAAAATTGAACAGCCTCCATCCGATAAAGCAGTCTAACATCTGAGGATGTATTATCGTACACTATATTGAATTTAGGAAAAGGTAAAGACACCTGGAAAGACATAGGAATTAATCTATTTTATGAATAAAGTTGAAGAAGATATTGTTCACTCATATGAATACAAGAATCTTTAAAGGCATCAACCCCAGATCTGTCCCGATACGTAAATTCTTGTAGGTATTCCTATAAACATAGGGCTAGGATTATACTTATACTTTGAAAGTATGCTTTGTTATAATCAGTCATTATCTGACAACGGATCATCCACAAGTCGAGGGAGAATGGCGCGCTTGGAACGTGTAGTCAGTCGTAGGTTAATGATAGAGTTACTCTAACATCTTCATCCTTAAAGGAGATCGCTCTAACAACCTCCACTAAACCAGTTCATTGAATACCTTTGGGGATATCTTTGGGAGAAATAAGCGGATGGAAAATAGAAAGACCGACATGATCGAATACATATACCTCTCCAACTTCGAGGTGTCGTGAGGAGGTGGAGTCGGGACTTGCGTTATCTTATTCGTCTGTTTTAGGGATATTTTCTCCTTTTTTTACTTCATTTTCTTTAGCAATTTATCATTACTCACTTCCAGCTTGCTAGGCCCATCAAAGTTTCACCTGAACTAGATTAACTTTACATGTCGGGAACACGTCCCCTACCCTGTCCGTTGCACCCCCCCCCCCCAGAAGCTGGATGAGGGGTTATATTCTCCCAGTTTTTCGTTTCCTAGACTAGTGACCAACCAAGGCTGGAGAGTTCAGTCTATCATGCTATTTACCCATAACTGGAGACAAAGAAGTGATGGATCCACGCCTTGAACGTAAACTATTTCAGCTTGGGTTTGAAATCGCTTCGCCGATTCCATTATCTGCACTACTAATCATTAGGCCACCCACAGCTACTATTTTTATTAGAAACCATCACCCAGAACTGTCACCAAAATTGTCAACATGGTTTTTTCAGTTTTTAAGTTGGTCTGACTGTATATTTATGTATCACACGTACTGACTGCACCAATGGAGCCAAATTTGAACACTTACTCGTTAAAAACTTTTTTCTTACCTCCCTCTGAATAGATTTTCTAATGTGGAGTTCATTTTACAATCCAAATTTAAGCTAAATTGACCTCTTAGTTTGATTTCAGTACCATTTACGGTTGTTTTGTTTTATTTTTTCCGGAAAAAGTAGACTTTTTTCTTCAAACACTGCCCTCAAAAAGCGAGAGGAGTAACTTATTCATCATTTGTAGTTTTTTCGATTCTTTTTAATTGAGCATCCCCAACACGGCATGCTGCCTGGAGACGTTGATCACATGACGGTTTCTATTGAGTGAATAACCCGACCTGTTTGATTTATATTGAATTAGTTTGAATATTGCCGTATCTTAGCATTTAAAAATCTTATCCCTTTTTTGCTACATTTTTTCCATCTTATTATTCCCTCTTGGAGTTTTGATTCCCTGCAAATATCAGCTAACATCACGTGACAAAATAAAGCTTGGTATAAATTCTGCAGTTTGGTTCATTTACCTCTGCCAACAAAGTTAGAAGAGGTAGATGTAACCACTCGTGCCTGTATGTCTATCTATTTGTTCATTCGATATATCCGAAAGTTCTCGATGAATTTCTATAAGATTTTGTGGAAGGTGTGGGCTTCGGGACGAGTGAATCAAGTTTCTGAGCTGATCCATGAAATTTTTTTTTCGATTGAAAGATATTTTTTTTAACTTTTTTTCATAAATTTATGTATTCACTTATGTTTGTCCATACATTATCTGCCAAATTCTTCAATGAATTCAAAAGACATCTTCTCAAAAGGGAGTCCTTAACTGAGGAAGAGAAGGTTGAATTAGGGGACAGATTTAAGAATTTTCAAAATGACCTCTCCTGTATCGGAACTATTTGTGAACTATCCTGGAATCTGAATGAGCCTCTAAAGTAGGAAAATCAATTTTTCCATTTCTTTTTAGAGATCGAAACCGGAGAGGGAGATCTTTTCTCTTTTTCATTTTTCTTCTTTTCGTTGAGGGGGTATTCCTTTAGGGGTCAAAATGGAAAGGTAATTTTTTTTTTTTACTTTTTTAGGGTTGAAAACAAAAGGATTTTTTCTTCACTTTTAAGAGTCTTAATCAAAGGGAAGATTTTTTTTAAAGAAAGGGATTGAAAGATCATTTTTTGTTTACTTTTGGAAGTCAAAATTTTTATTTCACTTTTGAGGGTCCAATTTGAGAGGTAATTTCTTCCAAGTTTTAGGGGTCAAAAAGCAAGGAAATTTTTTTTCACTTTTATGAATCAATATCGAGGGGATTTTTACTTTCAGTAAAGTTGAGGGGCGATTCTTTTTCCTACACTTTTCGGGGTCAAAATCGATAGGAAGTTTTTTTCCCATCTCTAGCAGTCGAAATCAGACGGAATTTCTTTTCAATTTCAGGATTCAAAATTGGGGATAGTTGGGAGAAATTTTTTCTTTTCACTTTTAGGGGATCTATTTCTTTCCCACTTCTAGGGGTCAAAATGCATGTTAGAGGGGTTTTTTTTTCACTTTTAGGGGCCATGATCCAAAAGATTTTTTTTTTCACTTTTTAGAGTTCAAAAGGGAAGGAGATTAAACAGTCCTTCTCGATTGTCATAATCGAGAGGAAACGTTCATTTTCATTTTCAGAAGTCTAAATCAAGTGGGAATTTTCAAAATATTTCGGCGAAATCTTCATACAGAAGGTATTCTTAAGTTTAGTAAGGGAATAGAATATGAGATGTTTTTCTTTATACAGCGTTTTTTGTCTTCTTCCATCCACAAAGTTTTCACATTTTCGTTTCCTTTTTTTGCAGCTGCACCAGCATCCCCAATCACGATTTTAATGGGACACCGTTTTCTTATTTTATTTCTAAACAAGTTAAACAATTGAATTAAATACTGATCTAAAGAATAATAGACAAGACAAAAATTGAAGGATTTGTCGCAGTATACACCTATTACTTATTCTCTTTATCATTCTTACTGAAGGAAAAGTCTTCTTCGGGACTCATATTCTAATCAAATATTTTTAGTCTTTAGGCCAGGTTCACAAACTACAAATAACAAAATGAAGAAAAATTATGATTGATATATTTCGTGTTTTATTTTTTCTAACTTTTATTTCACCTGGGGAGTTTTGTCTTGGGGAGGATTTTAGTCCGAGTGGGAGTTGTCCTATACTTAATTTTTTAACAAATGGTATGGAAAGATTCAGTTTTGCTCCATGAATGAACAAACAAATATATTCTTTTCATTAATAATCCTAAGTCTGCTTTCCTTTACAATTTTTCATTGAATCTGACTTTAATAAAACATGACTGAGAATTTTTCCAAGAAAAGACAAAAGGTGATATGAAAAGGTGGTAATCCTAGCTTATTCGGTGCTAAAATGGTCAAGCAAAAAAATTGCCAGATTTATTCCCCTTGATGATGGGATTTTTTTTCTCATGTTGAGCTTTAGAGCTAAAATGTTGAAAATACGCTAGAAAATCCATCCAAAAGCTCCAAAATGTGAAGATGGCTCAAAAATACATACAGGTCTCGAAGAAGTAAGATTAGACACGAATTCATCAGATATCAACGCAATAATGGAAATCAAAGCTACTAATTTGTTTCTGCAAGGTCTGAAATAGGGAAATCTATAAGCTCCTCATCAATAATTGAATACCTAGAAAGTATACCATCGGATTGCACAATACAATATGTCGCTGCAGGTTGAATACGACTTATATCTGAGATTTTTCCTGTTTGATTTTTCGCGCTTTTTCGAGAACCAAAATTTCCGAGGACTAGATCTTAGATCGGAAGAACGATATCTTGAAGCAAAAACATCAATCTTTGCTATGAAATTAGCTGGGATTGAAAATCCAGCTGTTTCAGCCATTAAGGGGAAACTTAATCTTTATGATAGGCTATTTTAATGCCGAGTAAGCAAAGATTACCAAAAGGGATCCCGAAAGAAATCCGATGCTTTGTAGCCTTCGTTTCCACCACAACTTTTACGGCTCTTCTACACTCACTAGAGACTCATGGACAACATTAACAATAAAACTGATGTGATGACTAATATATGTTATTTGTCTCAAATGCTAAGCTGGATTGAAAAATATCAAAGTAAAATTTGATCTCTGTTTTTTTTTTTCGGTTGAATCATTGGCCGTAGTAGTAATAATATTACTAATTTGCGTTCGAGGAGGTATAATGCATAAGCTATCCTTTCCAACTGGTAGTGAGCCACATAGAATGATATGTACGTGGCAAGGTCATGTAAGCAACAAATGACATCATATGAAGAGAATTAGTCAGAAACATGGCGGAATAATAAACGAAATCTCAAATTATACGTGTTGTTTTGAGGATGAATTTGAGTGTTTAGTGCATTTCAATTTGTTAAATGAGAATTTGATAAGGCATGTTTGTAAATGTGTTTCTTGACAATTGTTTTACTTTTTTAAAGCAATAGAGTCTTATTTATTTTTGTAGTGAGTATAGATCAATGAAATCATCGTCCATTGGCCATTGTTCATTCGGAGGTCGTGTTCTCATCAAATGTTCTATAACTGAGAAGGATGGAGTTATTGAGTGTACGTTCGAGTCGCCACAATACCCCAATTTTAACAGTCAGTAAATAAGTGTTCCCTTAATCTAATTCATGAACGCCTTAAGGATGCGTCAGCTTGTCATATAGGCTTTGTGCAATCAATCATAACCATTTACAGTGTTTCTAACATTAACAAAGCTACAACCAGCAATGAAAACTTTTCTAACTAGGAAGAAATTGTTAAACCTTGAGCATTAGAAAGGAATAGACTTTTTGGCAGACATCCATGATTACTTTAACACTTCAGTGCCCTTCGAGGAACCAAAAGCAATTACATGGCCAGAAACTGTCTCTTTAATTAAAACAAGAATAAACAGAATATCTTCCTTTCGCTACAACTTTGTTGCCTCAGTCGATGTCGTGAATTAAATTTCTCCTTGCGTAGCTCAAAACCAAAATGACTTAGACAATTTTGCTGATTATCTGATTCAAAAGCAATTACATAATCCACGCATATAATGATTATCAATGAGCATTTGTCGTTGGTCACTTAGTAAGAATAACGTTTTATGTTACATTAAATTTCATAAATTGTATCTTCACTGAATTTTACCTTTAGATTAATTTAATATTCAGGAAATATTGAACATTGACAAGAAAATGCTGCTCAACATAATGTTCTTGATATTTGTTAGTATAATGCAATTGTAAAATTACTTGATCATTGATGTCATTCTTTGTCTGTGAGAGGTAAACTAGTCTATATGAAATAATGCATCTGCATACGTCTGTATCTCACACTTCAAAAATGAAAAAAATCCACGTTGAAAGGGGTAGGGAATAGTGAAAGGTTCAGACAATGGAATCGCAACACAAAGATTAGAGGGAGAGACAGAGACAGAGTGAGAGGGTGGATAGGGGTACGCAAAAAGGTAGGCGCTGAAATATTAATACTTCGCTAGAGGAGAACGGCTGAACGCAGCCATCGAAAAAAAAAAAAGAAAGGCAAGAAAGTAAAATGAGTCGGAATTTGACTGACTTCCGATGTTACAGCGCTTCAGATATCCACCTCTCGGTATACCATTACTAAAGCAACTCGTATTTCACAAATAATGACAACTGATATTTTAGAGCTTTTCAAAATCCGAATACCTTTTTCATCGTATAAAGTAATCAAAATCATTTAAATTAAAGGATTAGTCGTTGAATTTATTTAACTTTATCAATGTCTTATTCGAGTGGGTGTGTTTTTTCGCACTTTCCCAAAAGTTCAAAACAGGAAAATAACCCTAAACCTACTTTTCCCTTTTAAAGATTGTCTGACGCGTCCTTCGAAAACACCATCATACAATGACGTCAATTGCTGGGGCATATGTGCTCACATTAGATTCAGAGTCACACTCCCACAATGAGTCAGTATTAGAAACTGAAAGATATATTGTGGACACCAATTGATTTTTTTTCACCTGTATTGTACTTGAAACGTACTCCAAGTTTAGTTTCCATAATTTTTGTTCATAATTCTCCCCCCAGCGAGCAATATATTGAAATCAATTTCAAGTAGAGGTGTGAAAATGTACAAAACTCTATTAGAATCGTTGAAGTGGATGCGAAACCGTCATCAAAGATGTCAATATTTTCTTCACAAGGATCGGGGAATTTTTTTTCAGGATCATTTTAGCACACCATTTCAGCAAAAATTCACGATGAGATACAAATAAAATTATTTTGGGCGTTATGATTCTTTGAGAAGACAAATAAAAGTAAAAAATGCATGAAAATCAGTTTATATATGCAGGGTAAGTTAGTGTGTAGGTTTCGATTTTCCATCTAAAATCGGTGAGAACTTTTGGACGTATTGTGTGGACAAACAGAGAAATATAAAGTACCACATACACTTCCTCCAGCCTCGTTGGCTGAGGTAAAATATTCTATTTTAAGTTATCTCAAAAGTTTAAGATAACTTAACGACTTGAGAGCATTTTAGAACTAGATTGGTTTCAGTATTGGTTTTATTTATATGATGAGCCAATTCAGCCTAAAATGAAATCCTGAATGGATTTTGAGACAAATCGTAGTTAAAATGAATAGTTTTGGCCGTTTTCGTTCTTTTGAGTTGAAAGTAAAGACAATTAGCAAGAAGAATTACGTGATGTTTTCCAGAAAAATGTTAAATGAACAAAATTCATAAAGAGCGGTTTTCAACTTTTCAGCTTATTCTTATTGGCTAATTACGTTTCTAAATATTTCTTCTGGCATTGGCCAAACTCCCGCCATCGTCCAGTGTCCTCTCCATCTCTGCAACTCTTCTAATCGAACAGGGTTGCTATTTGGTATTTTTCAAGATCAAAATTGGGTAAATTTAGTACTTAGTTATTTAGGCCTGAAAATGAATTTTTGATACCGAAGGAAAATTCACAAAAGTTTAATATCCTTGACACACGAATGATATGATACGACATAAATAAACATGAAGAATAGATTTTCAAAATTGTATTTTAATCAATTCTTCCTGCAAGTTTATGATGGATTTTGAGTTATTTGATTATTTTGGTACTGAAGACACTTACTTTGGTCTCAAGTTTACACAAATTTGGTCTTGTGCAAGAGACATCTGGCAACTCTCCTCTGCAGCAGAGATTGACGCCATAGTTGAAAAGATCAGCCAGAAGAAATGCCGATGGCGTGGATTTTATCAGCTTAAAGATTTAAAAAAAAAGATAAGCCACCTGGAAATGACTAGGCTGAAAGTAATCAAGAATTGCCAAGTTAGATAAAAATATAAAACATAAGATAAAAGAGAGATGAAAGAATTTTAATGTTTCAAAAGGACGTACTCAGAATAAAAGACAAGGTTTTGAATGAACTTTCAAAAATCATTCAATTTTTTTTCCTTTCTTTTGCGAGGAGATGCCTTTTATTAATTTCTATCGCTTTCGACAAAGATATTTCAAGAATATCAAAAGTATGACGGTAATCGGGGTCATGTCCTCGGTGGGTACAGTGTAGAGTTACCATATCTGAAAATGAAAAAAAGACAACGTTTCCGAGGACATCTTGCCACTGTCCGAAACATACTCCGGCGCTATGTAACTTTTAAGCAGCTGTGATAGATAATTTTGCGCACTTCCGACGAATTCTCTAAATTCCTTCCCATTGAGGATTACGAGACCTGAATGGAGCCTAAATATCTGAAAGATTACCAACGTATAGCAACATTAGTGCTGTGAATCAAAATAAGTTTATGGTTTCTTCAAAATCGCTCGAAGAATATTGCTGCTGCAGATAATGGTATTATCAAAAATTGAATTTTGAACTAGATAAAAAGGTTCTATTTAAATTTAGGAAAGTGACGATTTCCTCCATTCTGGTCTCCAATTACACGTCTCCCCGCTGAAGAATTTTTCTTTCTGTTCTACTAAATTAATTTATTCTTCCAAATATCAAGGCTAGAATATTGTTGAGCCGGGCCCCTGGGATGCTGAGGTCAAGGGGCAAATAACAATATTGCCCACACGGGACACACACTAGGAAACCGGAAGTAAGTGATCTAAGACTAAAATAGTAGAAATGAGGGCGTTGTCAGTTCGAAGTTTTGGTTAAAGGACAGCAGACGTGAGACTGTCGGTTTGTTGTGTGTCGAGAGACTGGGGCCTGTTGTTGCGTAGTCGATAAAGGAATTCCCGAAGTCAAGCGTTGGGTATGTTGCGGAGGACGGTTACGCCACGAGAAAGATTGCAATCAAGGAACCCAGAACAGCACTTAGTGGAGACTTCGATAGACCAAAGGAATAGCTGTCGGGATTTTGATCTGTGGTGAATTAGGAATGAAGAGGTTTCAGGATTCCAACCTAATGAGAACACACACACATAAGAGAATGCAAGGCTAACACCGGTGACCAATAACATGAGAGATATATGCTCTGAACTAAGTTTTATCGGACATTAGTCCAGCGGTTGTCTATCATTCTTGCAACATGACCAGCCCATTGCCGTTTTCTAAAGGATTTTATGATGTCTTGGACCTGTTTTTTTCCCTAATATATTGTGCTGTTTGCTGATCATTCCATGTGATGTTGAGCATGATTCTTTCATAGATATAGATAGATGTGAATAGACATATAAAGATGGGAGTATATAGATAGATAGATTGATAGATAGATATGAACATACAGAGATAGATATATAGGCGGCTGGAATCTGCTCAAATAGATAGATAGATAGATAGATAGATAGATAGATAGATAGATACGGTCATACTTCGATAAATAGATACGTATAAACATAGATGTTCCCTGACTGGTGAATGCCAACACAACAAAATTATCATGTTTTTTGTCTTTGGGGAAGAATTCTGCATAATAATTAATCTCAAAATCTAAGCTTGTCTTAGATTCAAAGAATAGATTGAAACTGTCAACATCTGTGAAAATTCCTGTTTTGTGCTGGAGATTTGACAGCTAAGAAATCCTTAAAACTGTAATCATCTTTTCATTTTGTTAATATGTTCTTTTGTCTTCTTCTTGCCGATAGATTTATTTTCTATTTATTTATTTCATTTGAATCTGTTTTGTTTACAACCAAGAATCGATCAAAAATAGGATTTTCAAAGAATGTAACTCAAATTCTTTAATGCTCCTCATATATTTAGGATTAGAAATGGAATAGCTAAAAAGGCACGAGACAGAATTCAAAGATTAGTCACATAAGAGATGCAGAACAGAACATTGATATTTTAATTCCAAATTGAATATGTGGTGCTCATGGGAAGAGTACGATAAAGTGATTTTGCGCTTCATAACACAGAATTCTGACCGAATGGGCTTCCCAAATGCTTGTGCTAAAAGTTTGATAATGGGGCAAATCTTATGAAGTGTTATTAACTGAAATTCCAAATCAAACTAAAAAGGAAGTAAATGAAAATTTTTTACACCGAATGTTTTTTTTATCCATGTGATAGTTTAGATCTCTCCTTCTTGATCTTTCTTATCATTTCGCTGTCTTCTGCGTGCATTCTTATGTCCTCACTAACAGGGGAAAGTCCTTTTCCATCCTGTGGCTCATTGTGGCCCTTGAAATAAGCATCAAATGATCTTTCATTTTTCTACGAGTTTTTGTCTCACATCTTCTCAATCAAAGACAGCAACCATTGATTTAGATTCACAATATGAGTAGGTGTCCCTCATAGCAGTATTACTGCGATACCATGTCCTTCCACATGTACACCTTGCTTGTGGGTATAGTTGAGTGCATGGGCGTTCATTCACCACAGGCAAGGAAGTTGGAAAGTTGGAATATCATGGTCAATAAAGGATAATGGTACAATGCGATTGTCTTATGCAAGCCCAACTTGATGTTTTCATGTAGGAAGACTATATAATTCTTTACTGGTAGCAGGGTTTTCAATAAGATATATTCTGAATATACTCTTTTGCCAGGCCTCTAAATACATCCTCTAGTTCCCAACCTCCAAGAAAAATGGGCAATAGATGTACATGGTTGAATAATGAGTTGAATAGTGAGTTGGTAGAAAGGAGCTGAGGCTCATTCTGGTTTGTTTTTTCAAAATCTCCCATTTGTTCTCAAGGTATTGCAAGGAGGTCGAGGTAGGGCAGAGACATAGCTGAGGGTGGGGGGACTATTTGAAAAATGCCCTCAAAATCACATGGAAAGTTCACAAAACAGCACAGTATATTAGAGAAAAAAACAGAGTCAGGGATATCACTGAATTCATTAGAAAAACTTCAATCGTAACGGATTGGTCATGTTGCAAGAATATCAATCACTAGACATCATGACTTGCAACATGGATCCCCAGAGATCCATACATGAAATTGTAGATGGCAGATTATAATATAGTACGATGAACTAGACAAATTCAAAAATCGGAGCTGCAATGCCCATGATAGAGAGGTCTAGAATACCGCAGGGGAGTTTTGCAGTCTATGATAGATGCTTGAAGACTCTTGATGGTGATAAGGATGATTTCTTTCAACTTTATTTCAGTTGCTTTTTATCGCAACACTTTGACCATCATTCTACAACAGTTAAACAATGCATAATTGAGGGATCTTGTACTTGGCCATTTTGTTTTTGATGCCTTTTTAGAAAATCTTGAAAAACTGGAATGATTACCCAACCAAAAGTTTGAGTAAGTACTAAAAACCTGCTTTGTTGAAGAAGGCTGTAGGGTACAACGACCGATACATTGTTAATTGATAAACAACCAAGATGAGAAGAAAGGTCACAAAAATCTATGTAACATAATTTTTCTGTCTGCCTCACAATTTTTTTCACTGTTTCTTTAAAGCCCAGCTCTATTTTAATTCATAAGCTACGAAGGGATTCATTGAAAGCATTAAGTTTCTGCTGAAACTTGTTCTATTGTAATAGACTTCCTATGCAACAATAAAACAAGTGGCATTTCTTTTAGGACTCAGAAAAAAGAAAAAGTATTCACTTCAGTTGATATTTAATCCAAGTCCACCCAAAATTCCTTAACAACAGACACAAGTGATTACAGAGTTTTGGTTTTTGCAGAAAAGAATAAGGTAGAACCACATGCTTCAGCGGAGGTGCAGAGTGGTATTATGTTCACCAGCACAGAAAATGGAATTGGTTGACCAAGTTAGAGTTTTGTTGAGGCTGTTCACCTTTTACTTATGCCCTTGGGAAAGGAATGAATCCATTACATTCCCTACTAGCTAAGGGTAAATAGCAAGACTGTTGGAGCTGTTTAAGCCCCATAAGACAGACCATCTAAGACACATATGTCCATGGGGCCAGATTTGGTCGGTGACAACATTCTTTGTAGCCCATAGCCAATCTAAGTATTTATTCAAAATCCTATATGATTTTTCTCAGAAATTCAATTTTATAATTTACATTTTAAAATTTGCAAATCTTATACAAAACCTATTGTCATAAATGTTTGCTGATTAGTCTGTCTGTTACAGAGAGGAGGAAAGAAAGGGAAGGAAGATGACAAACAATATCTTTTTGACCTTTCCAACCTGATACTCCAGTCTCTGTCTCTTTATCTCTCACCTCAGTCTTCTACAGAAGGTTACTCTAACAGAAAGAAACCAACAGCTTGGCAGTCACCATTGCTGGTCCAAAGATCAGGTAGAAGAGATGGGTGTGGAGCTAGTATCTCCATCCCATAAAACCTATTTTCTGCTGAAACTAAACCAGAATGGTTGTGGCCCTATGCTCCACAAGGTGTCTACAGGAGTAAAAACCCTTATTTCCATCAAGAATCTTTTCATCATTTCAGGCTAAAAGCACAGTCATAACCAAATGATAAAGCTTACATCATAGTAAAGAGTTTTGTCTTTGGTCTTTGATTCAAGAAGGAAAACTAATCAGAAAATGTCAACAAAGGTTTCTTCAGCTTTCAAACTGGTCTGGTTGGCTATTTATGTATGTATCAAATATACAGGCCACACGAATGGAGCAAAAAGCTTACTGGTAATCCATCAGAGACATAGCTGAGAAGGGGATAGGGGAACTATTTGAAAATGATCAGCTGGTCCCCAAAAGTTTGATAAATAATAGTTTACCTACTGTATTTGTACTGACATTATGCAGTAAGATATCTCACTAAATGTTGGAGGGGCCTTTTATGGAGCCAAGTACCCTGGGCCCCGAATATTTTATCTATGCCCCTCGTAAATACAATAAGAATCGACTATATTGTTCTGTTGATCAAGTTTGTTAATTGCTCTGATTATAATACTTGAGTCTGGATATCTTTTACAAAATCACTGTGCTTAAAAGTCCAAATTTTCTCCAAAATTTGGAGCTTGAAATACGATGACCTTATATAGAATAAGAAAGTTTAACACTCTCTTTTTTCAATTCCCTCCCCCAATAGGTTGTTAGTGGTGGTGGAGAGTACAATCTACAATGTAAATTAATGCTAAGTTGATCACTAGTTAGTGTCTGGTAGTATTCATGCTTGTTTTTTTTAAAATTCAGACTCTCTTAGTGATTGCTGCCCGACGGTTCGTTGATCCCCCAATTTTTTTTTATTTTTAATTGATTACCCCTGCATAGCATGCTGTCAAGAGACATTTGTCACATGACAGTTTCTTTTGAGTGACTAACCAGACCTGTTTCTCTCCACCTTGCCTTTAAAGTAGAGGGAAGGTGAGGAAAATATATATATATATATATATATATATATATATATATATATATATAAATACACATATATATATACATATATATATAATATACATATATATATATACATATATATATACATATATATATATATATACATGTATATATATACATATATATATATATATATATATATATATATATATATATATGTATATATATATGTATATATATATATACATATATATATACATATATATATATATATACATATATATATATATATATATATATATATATATATATATATATATATATATATATATATATATATATGTATGTAAAGAGAGAGAGAGATAAAAGTAAAAAAGAAGAGATGGAAAGAGAAAAACATAAAAAAAGGAGAAAAGAAAGAAAGAAACATAAACTTTCCTTTTGACATCTGTTTTACTCTCTGTATTTCTTCAGCAAAGAAAATAGAAAACAAATAAGAGATCAAAAACATTTCTTCTGATTTTAGGAAGGGATCAAATTTAGCAGCTCAGCATTCAGTTTCAGGATGAGGTGGGGAGATGGGGAATATTTCTAAGCTTCAGTTATCAACCAGGTGTCATGCCAGGTGTCCACACTTTCAGTAGATATTTCTTATCTCTTCCTGACCAAATGAGCATTGGCACTCATAGAACTGCTTGCCAGCCAGGTTTCAAAAACAAAAGTAGTTGGCTTAACTGCCATTCCATGACCATTCTACAGACATTTGATCCATCCTCCACCAAAAATGGGTGAGAGAGAATCTTACTTCCCATAAATTTTTAAGACCTTGACCGAAAAAATCTTTCAAACCAAACTGAAGTATCGTTTTTCTGCAATGATGAGATAATGTACTATCAGCACACATACACACACACACATACACACACACACATACACATACATACATACGAGCACAAATATACCAGAATTCCCTCTAAGCAGCATGACTGCACTTCTGATAAAGAAAAAAAAAAGTTTCTTTTTAACCATCCTTTATTCAATAAATCTTAAACAAGTTTCACTCATACATAGGCCTACACCAGAAATTTTTGCAGCTGTTTTCAAAAATTGTTGTTGCATAAAAACTGAACTTTGAAAAGTTCTGTATTTGATGGTTAATTGACTATCCATTAATTGAATTGTGTTCCCCAACCCAAACATTCCTGAAAACCCCTAATAATTTCCAAACAGAATCAATTATAACTTGAAACCCCATCTTTGCAAATATATAACAAAACAATCAAATAATTGCTTTAATGCAAAGAAAAACGAATATCTGGTTAGTCGCTCAATGAAAACCTTCATGCGATCAATATCTTTTGGAAACATTCAATGTTCGGAGTGATCAATAAAAAAAATTGCTACTAGGAGTGACCAGTAAGTTACTTCACTCGCCTTTTTCTTGGACTAAAAAAGTCTGAATTTTAAAAAAAAACATGAATGCTGCCAGACACATACAAAGCAACAAATAGCATAAACTTACATTGTAAATTGAACCCCTACAAAAAAACCTGTTCCAAGAGGGGAGATTTTTTTTAAAAAAAGAATGTTTTTCCCAGACAAAATAATGTGTAAATGTTTGAATTTCATCTTTCTAGCTTTATTGATGAGGTTTGAACACATGGAACATTTATACCTTGCCAGCCAGCCAGCCAAACCAACTTGGTAACTGAAGAAACACTAGACAGTTTTAGTTGACATTTTCTAATTATCAAATGACTGGTTTAATACAAATAAAAAAACATTTCAAATAGAGTTTTGTGTAGTGGAAATTCACCCAAATATTTGATCAGTTCTTCTATCGTTTACTGTGACCCCCTCAACAAAATTGTCATAGAAATCCATTGAGAACTTTTGAAGATATTGTTTGGACATCCAGGAAGATACACATACAGAAAAATATCTCTGAATTAAAGAAAGAGACATGGATTCACTCCAAAGTTTCACCACATCTTACTCACCGAATTGCCCACCTTTCCATGAAATCTCACTAAAATCTGCTCAGAACTTCTGGAGATATAAAATTCTGGCAATACTATGCGGTTTTAGGGAAATTAATTATGCATGGATCGACACCAAAGTTTAACCAATTCTTCTTTGGTCTATTGTCAAACCTTCCACAAAATCTGATCGAAATTCAGAGATAAATTTGGAGATATCTGGCGGACATGAAAAATTTGGCAGTTTTGTGCAATTTTGACTTATAACTGTAACACAGGGAAGGAAATTGTTCTTGGATCTGCCCCCAAATCTAATTGATTCTTCTGTAACATATTGTCCACACATCTACAAAATATCATACGGATTCATGGAGAAGTTTGGGAGGTATACTATGGACAGTCATGGAATTATGGCAATGTTAAGTGGTTTGGACATTCAACTACAACGCAGAGGAGATAATTCTGCATGGATCCACTTCAAAATTTTTATAAGTTCTCTTGTAGCTTATTTCACACCCCTCCACAGAAATTCATAGATAACTTTTGGGGATATCATGTGAACAGTCATGATCACATATATATATATATATATATATATATATATATATATATATATATATATATACACGTACATGCCATCAAAAAAAAAAATCTCACTCAATTCAAAAAAGATTGCTAAATCCACCCCTAAATTTTGCCACTTCTCCCTTACTTCTCCCTCACACAAAATGTCATTGAAATTCATTCAGAACTTCCAGAGATATTGAGTTGAGAGATGAACAAACAGACAAGCAGATGAGCATACATATATAAGTACATATACTTCTTTTGAACAGAGTTGACAAAGGTAAATGAACAAAATATGAATTTTGCATGATTTTCAGTACTATATCTACATATGAATTGTATCTCCTCAGGGTGCTTGTTTTCTGCAGCAGAAATACTTATGTTCAGCTCAAACTCAAGATAAATACTCAAATTTCATCTTCCACTGAAATAAGACAGGCAGCTGCTTTTATATGGTATGTATGAAATTTTCATAGAACCCCTCACAACCTCTCATGGAATCCTAGATTGAGAATGGCCGCCGCCATCCTCCTCCTCCTCCTCCTCCTCCTCCTCCTCCTCCTCCTCCTCCTCGTCCCCTTTCTTCTTTTAGCATTTGTCATTGGACATAGACCTTCACCGGGATTTGCCAGACCTCTCTATCTTGGGAATTGCAAAGCCAATACTTTCTAAAATTGTTCATGGCAACAAATCATCTTACATTTTTCTGGTCACAGTTTAGCATGATCTCTAAGGATCCACATTGTGAGTCATGATGTTCATCGATTGTCTGACATTCTTGCAACATGACCAGCCCATTGCCATATGTGATCCAAGAATGGGGCACAAGTTAAGGATCTAACTCACTACCAAAGTGGTTGCTTGAGGTGAGGGCAAACTGGGTATTTTCCCCACCCCCATGAACTCTTTTCATCGAGAGCTCCATTGTATCACCCAAAAGTCAGATCTCCCTCCAAGATTGTGCACCATCAGACATCTGGATTTTACAGTGGGTTGTACTTGTTTATGCTACAATGGTGGTTTGAATGCCTAATAGGTTACCCTGCTGGAAATATATGCTTTTGTGCCCCCAGCCGGAAATATATGATCCCCCCCCACCTGAAAAAATAACAGCAGATGCCCGTGCTCCCCAAAGTAGTAATTTTCTGCAAGACTTGCTCGCTAACCATCACTTCAAGGTATGCACTCAGGAATTAGAACCTAGGCCAAATATTCTTCCATTTTGATAGGAGGAATTAAATTGTCAGGAAGGGGTAACATCCTGTTACTCAGATGAGCAGAACATTTATAAAAACACTTCTTGGAATATCAGTGTGAATACCAGTTAAGTGGTATGAATGAAAATAAAGACAAAAAATAGTCATAAGATGTTCATATTAGCCCCCCTTGTATTGAACCATTTACAAATGCAATCATCTCTCTTTTGGGGGCTGTAGATCTACTTTATAAGACACTGGACACTGGCCATAGACTTCTAGCTGCTACACAACTTGTTTCAAATTACATTTTAATTCTGTCACTTCACTTGTGAGTTGAATCGACATCTTTTTTTCTTCTTTCAACATTGCACTTTGCAAAATGATGATATCAATATTCTTATCTAACACACCATTCCGTTGACATTACATACATATTACCAACTTTCACTCGTGGAGGTAGAAGAGTACAGATAAAGTAGGAAGTAAACAAGACATGACAGAGAAGAAAAGGAGGTAAGAAAATTGAAACATTGAGAAATGAAGTGAGAAAATTCAAGAACTAATTTACTTGCACTGTCAATTGATAGCCGCATGCTGCACTGAAGGAGGAGTTGGACTACTACAGCAGTGGACATGGGGTTAGACTACAATAGTACTGAACATAGAGTTAGCACAGTACATGGGGTTGGATCATCATAGCACTTGTCTTGGGGTTGAACTATCATAGACCTGGACACGGGTCAGACTGTTATAGCATGATTTATTCATACATAGCCAGCCTGACCAATTTTGAAACTGAAGAAACCTACATGACAGTTTTAGTTGATAGTTAGTAATATTGTTGAGCCGAGAGAATCATTCGTTTGTTGTTTGTACAGCATCTTCTATCTCAGTTGATTAGAAAGAAAATCAATTTTACAAACAGTTATTTTAAATGAAGCATTCTCGGACAAGGCTCTATTTGAGAGGAAAATATTTGTAAAATTGAAAAAAATACTTCTGGTTAGTCACACAATAGAAACTGTCATGTGACTAATTCCTTGAAGCAGCATGCCATGTTTGGGGTGATCAATTGAAAAATAGGAAAATGGGTTGATCAATGGATAAGCTACTTCTTCCATCATTTTGGGGACCAGTGATCACTATAATATTTGAATTTTGAAAAAAAAACAGGCGTTAATGCTGCCAGACACAAAGTGAGTGATCAATATAGCATAAGCATACACTGCAAATTGAACCTCCAATAATAACCTGGAGTTGAATTTCCAAAAACGAGGTCTATAAGCGTATGTTACATACATTCATAGCCAGCCAGCCAGCCAGCCAGCCAGACAAACTTGAAAACTAAAGAAACTTGTGCTGACAGTTTTGGATAGTTTACAAACCGATGATCAAAAGACGTCATTATGGTCATAAAAGGTAAAGATGAAACTTCTCAATAACACTTCAGTCAAAAGTAATAAAGCAGTCTGCTGAGTTGGTCAATTGGAAAATTTGATTATTCAAAGGAAAAAAATCTCTTTTCTCTTCTGGCATAAATAAACTTGAATCAATGGAAGATGAAATCACAGTTTTTTAAAAATATATGAGTGAAACATGTAACTTTGGAAGTTGCGATATACTGCATTTCTCTTTCTCTCTCTCTCTTGCTCTCTCTCTCTCTCTCTCTCTCTATATATATATATATATATATCTATATATATATATATATATATATATATATATATAGATATATATATATATATATATATATATATATATATATATATATCCCCTTTTCTCTGCTTATAGCTATGCTAGTCAGATAGTAAGGTAGAAATTTTTCCCTCACAAGAACAGCCAGACCTATATCCCTCTCTCTTCCTCTCTTTTTCCACACACACACACACACACACATATTTATATATATATATATATATATATATATATATATAGACACTCCTGAACAATGTACAAAATCATTTGATCAGATAAAATCTTCAAGACATATAATGTACAAAGTAATGTATCTTATTGTTCAAAGAAGGATATCTTCTGCTGTCAAGTATATTTGTGACAACAATAACAAGCTTTAAGGCTGCCTTTCTTCAGCTTGGACAGACACTCATCGTATAAGAATTAATAACTGAATCCAAATGTCAGACTTTTCTGATACAAAACCTGTCGGCTTTTGTCAAAAAGCTAAAGATGAATAAGAATTTTGCCTTTCAGGAGAACAATGAAACCAAAATACTGAAATCATCCAAGAGAGAATTTCATAAAGAGAGATGAAACCTTTCAAATCAGTGTCCAGATATTAATCTGAGAACAAGAACCATAAGTTCAATAATGTATCCACCATCCATACATCCATATTTTAAAGGGATTCTAGGTAGAAGTAGTAGCTGTAGTAGTAGTAGCATTGCTTGTTGTAGTAGTAGGAGGAGGAGAAGGCAGAAGAATAGGATGGTTCACCTGAAGGTCTAGACTAATTTTCATATCAATCCAACATGATATGGCTGAGAAAATTGATACATAGCATTAATAGTTACTGGAAGAGTAAGAAGTGGAGGAAAGAGATGGTTCACCTGAAAATCTGGCCAAATTTTTGTATCAATTCAACTCTGATAAATTGGTATTTGATATATTAAGGACAGACAAACAGACTGACAAACAAAGGGATCAACCAACCAACCCAAAATGTGTGGAAACATCTAAAAACCTTTGCGGGATGACCAAAAGAGAAAGAAGAATTATTTATGAACTGAAGATAAAGAGTCACTTGAAATATCAAAAATCAAGTGGATAAAGGTATTTAAAAAATTAGCATAGTAACCATAAAAATTGACAGGCTTATTCAATTAATTCTAAAATATATCATTAGTATAAATGTATTTATTGCCAAAAAAAATGCATTCCTTGAATCAAATTTTTTACTGTCAAATTTCTATCACTCTTCATATTTTCTGTCTTTTAAAAATCTTAGCAATAAAGCAAAAGAATTAGGTAAAAAAAAAATTCTTTAATGAGAAAAACATTAGTTTTACTTATGAAGAATCCAAGATACCAGTATTTCATCATTATCATCATCAGTCTTTTAACGTCTGTTGTTGGACATAGACTTTCCCTAAGATTCATCACAATTCTCTATCATGGGTGTCGTGGAGCCAGTATTTCCTGAATTTATCTAGTTCATCTCTCCATCTTGTGTTCTGTTGGCCTAGGTTTCATTTGTGATCTCTGGGGATCCATGTTGTGAGTCGTGATGTCCATCAGTTGTCTTTCATTCTTGCAACATGGCCTGCCCATTACCATTTGAGTTTTGTTTTTTTTAAACCTGTATTTAGTGAGATTTTTTTCCTGCTTCTACTGAAATCATCATCATCAGCAGCAGTAGACTTGCTTTTCTCCTTTCCTCTCTTTCTGTTTGTATTAAAATCAGGCGTTTTCACTCACGACGAGGGGTTTGAAAAAAGGAACCTTATAGATAATAAAGTATAATGGTGCAGTTCAATTGTTTTACGTAACTCAATGTATCCATATAAAAGGAAGGTATTATCATTTGGTGATAACCCAGTTGTCACTTATATATATACTGAATATATCCTTTTGGAAATATATCCTTCTGACCCCACTCCCTAAAAAAGTGGCTGCTGATGCCTATGGTTTGATTCAGAGAATTTAGAAACTCTACGTCTCCAGACCAATAGAATAAGTTCTGCTTTTAATTCAACCAAGAACTTATTGATTCCAAAATTGAAAGTCAGATTATCAGGGAAAACTTCACACTTCCCGGTTCAGACTCAGCTGTTACCGTAACACACAACACATGAGGCAATGATTTTTATCTTTATTTCATGGAATGATCCATGAAAACTCATTCATTGTTTGTTGCAATTGTGGGTTTTTTGAGTGCCAGCCTTTCTCAATATAAGTGTAGAATATTGTTTTAGTTTTCTGAATATATAAACAGTATTCATGGACAGGTCTACTTGGTCACTCAATAAAAAGCCTTCTCTACACATAATAAGAAGAGAATATTTGAATTTTTAGCCCTATAGCTCCATCAGTGCAACCTGTATGCATGATGCATATGGTACATAGGTAACCAACCAGACCCGCTTAAAAACTGATGAAACCCATGTTGACAGTATCAGTGGATTGATTCTAAAAAATTTTTTTAAAAATGGGAATGAGTTTGCAAGCAAGAACAGAACTACAGAGGGAGCCATCTATTATAATCAGGTATAATGTAATCAAATGCTTATTATTATCAAAATCAGTCCTGAATAATTCATCTAAAATAAATCAAAAACTCATTATAAAAATTCGATAAATTTCAAATCAATATTCTGTGATATAAAGTTAAACATATAACAATCATGTAAGCTCATAACATTACATGTAAATTCATTACATTTAACGTGAATTCATAACAATCAATATAAACTCATAACATTAAATGCAAATCCATAACAATCAATATGAATTCATAACAATCGATGTAAATTCATAGTAATTAATATGAATTGATAACATTAAATGTGAATTCATAACAATCAATATATATATTTATAATACTCGATATAAATTCATAACAATCAATATAAATCCATAACGGTAAATGAAAATTCATAACATTCAATATAAATTCATAACAATCTATACAAATCCAGAACTGATTTTTTCTCTTACCATAACAAGAACAATTCTCACTAAAATTAAGCGTGTAAAAACATGAAACTCATATCCCCTACCGCGATTGCCAGTAGGCAGTCATACTGACTGAGCTAAATTGACAAATTCTAGATATTAATGAAAATTTATCATATAGGTATGCTCATTTTCCAATAAACAATTACATATGTACAAAAAATAGATTTTTCTATTTATTGTACATACAATATAAAAGTTGCAGTAATCATCCTCAGTCTGAATTAGAGTCAAAGTGCAGTTTCGCCCTGCAGCAGTCAGGCTTACTTTTGATTTTACTGTGATTAAATGAGTTTGTGATGTTTTTATTTACTTATTTACAACTTCAAAGAAACATGAATCTGTCTCCTCTCTGCAGCAATGGATGAAAAAATGTATGGGGAAGTGAGTGGTGCCACTGCGGGTGCTTGTCACCATTACATCTATTTCACATCTCAAACCTTAAAGAACTAGCAAAGATAGAGATACTTGTGACATGTGAAGTCCTGACAGGGATGGCTGAGGCTGTAGCCAGCCTAAGGGCACTGCTTTACTTACAGCTTCAAATTATATTTTTAATTTTTCTCGAAAATGCTTCCTGGAAATAAGGCCATGAATATTTATTGTTGACTCCTCTCAATACATTATTTTTACAGAAATAGAATCTTCATCAGATATACATAGGAATCGTAGAAGTGTGAATAGAAACGATCAATCAGTACCTTGATCTCTCTTTCTCTCTTTCTCTCACACGCACATGTATATACATACATAGATACACAGAGAGAGAGAGAGAGAGAGATGAACGCAGATTTTTAAAAAACAACTCTTTCTTCATCTCATCCAAAGTACAAGGCTGAGACATTATGCAATAGATTTCTTTCTAACCATATGTGACAAATCAACCATATTGGATGATCTATTCATTTCTTTTGACTTCTCCATTCATTTCCAGGGGGAACAGAAGTCGCCAGTTTGCCTTTTGCTGGTTGAAGATAACCAACAGTTTCAGACTGAAAAGGTGGACTTTTTCTGACAATTGAACTCATTCTTCAAAAATAACGAGAAGAATGGGTTCTATTGTTCAAGTAGCTCTTCGATTATCTATAACTCTTCGCAAACTGTTGGTCAAAGAGGTGGATTGGTCAGATGGACAAAAGAGGACAGTATCCGCCAAAATAAGTATAAGAGCTTCGAAGGGATAGAAAATCAAAAAGTGAAAAAAAAAAGGAATATTCAATGCCATAAGTAGGGAGATTCTCATTCTCAGGATGTTACAATATGGCTGCTTGATAACTGAGTAAAAATGGAGGAGAAAGAGTTAGGAGTGGATCATTTCAAGTGCTGATTCTTTTATTTCAAGTTGACCACTTGACTTGATCCAAAAAAACAAAAATCCAAAGGAATGGCATGGGTCAAATTGGATCTTTTGGATAGGCCCTCACTTTTCACAAAGAGAAAAAAAATATGAAAATATGTTATCATTTTTAACTGATTTCAATTTTTCAAATATTGAGGTCAAAAGACCAATTTGATAATTCCAACCCAACTGTTTTGTAACTTGATTCTAGTAAAGTTTTCACCACGTATTTTGTTAAATTTGTGGGGTTTTATTTTGTTTATTTCTACTTTGTATCTGCACAAAATCCGTCTATCATAAGTAAAAATAAAGGATTATAAGTTTCTTACACTGATCTTGGGTGGATTGTAGTAGTTGAAAGATATTCTGCGGTATTTTTAGTCATTTTCTCTTTTGTGATATTCTCTGATCATCATTTTGCGATGTGGCATATAATACTGAATATGCCTATATAAAAGACAGATATATAGTTTTGTTTGAAATCTATGCAAATATTACAATTTGTCCATACACTGGTATTATGACAATCTCACTTTAATTAATAGAAAAAAAGCTCTTTAGTCGTAAGCAAAGGTTTTCATAAAAATGTTATTGTATAAGTAGAGTATTGATTTTTTTATATTCATAGAATCACTGACAGCGGAGTATAAATTGTTTCTAGAAGATGCAGTCCTCATGAATATTACATGACCAATATATTCTACATTATTCTCATGGTACAAAATCATGTCATTATTCTTTTATGCTGTCTTCTGTTACCCTCTGTTTGAATATATCTTTTTATGATCTTCACAAGAATATTCATACTATTAAAAGGTTGAAAACTGTCTTAAGCTTTGAAATTCCAAACCCGTGTTGTCCAAGATACTGCAGTGATATGATTATAAACTTTTATTTTTAAAGAAGGTGATGAGCACCGTGCACCAGTTAGAAGTATGGGAAATGAAATCAGCAAACTGATTTCAAACTCTGAATGAGACAATTTATATTCAATTTCCCCACTCACCTATGGGTAACTAACATTGCAGAGTAGGCTCTTAGTAGGCAATCCATCTAGAAGTTTCAACCGTATGTTTGTGTGAGCATGTGTGAGTGTTTATGAGTGTGAGGAAGAGAGAGACAGATTTGATTAGACCACTATAAATCAATTCAAATCATTTTGACTGCCTCCAATAGCCTGAGTTTAAACTGTGTATCATCTTCACATGATGAATGGGCCACATAAATGCCAAAGAGACTTGATTAATATGACTCTGAGATCAACTGATTTACTTTTTGAAGGAGTTATTGAAGCTCATCTTGAACATGATTTCAAGTTCAAATGTAGAATGATCAAGTTGAGCTTTTATTACAATCCATTCAAGCCATGTCTGCTGCTTGGAGTGATCTAAGCTGGGGCAGCTGATCCTAGGGTTACTTTAATCTTGATAGTCAATACTTCATCCAATCAGTTCAATTGATCAGAGTTACAGGGAAACGAAAAACTCTCAAAAACAAAAAAAAGTGGGAAAACTATGACTTAAAAAGGAGATGCTTTATTTGATACAATCTTTTTTGATGTCAGTTACTTCTAAAATCCTTTTATTGTCTCTTGCAAACAAACTAGTTAATCCCTGTCAAAAAAAAAAACATGGATTTCTATGAAACGATTTCTTCTAGAAAAGACACTACTGAACTTGTTTCAGTGAAAGTGACTATTGTTCTAAATTGTGGTTAAGAGATATTTCTATCAAGAAAATTGATACCTCTAAGTGGAAAAGTCCAATGTTACAGACAGAGAAAGAGAAAAAATAACACTGTTAAGTAGGTACTCTCAAAATTGTAATTTACTCACTAGTTTACGTAATACCTAATTGTCTAAATATCATGTGTTTATTGTGAGCAATTAAATCCTTTCTTTTTAGTTGAAATCTATTAGGAACCATCAACCAGAACTGTCACCTAAACTGTCAACACAAATCAGGCTACGTATGTACGTATTACACATATAGGGTGCTCCAATGGTGCTAGAGGGCTGAAAATTAAAACCTTTACTCATTATTATGTCTTAATTAGGTTTTTGGAGGTGGGGGTCAATTTGCAATGGGAGCTTATGTTAAATTGATTCCTTAGTTTAGGTCCATCAGCATTCAAACTAGTCTTGGGGAAAATTCAGACCATTCTAGGGATCATTACCCCAAAAAAGTTGAGAGAAGTGACTTGTTTATTGATCTCTCCTTTTTTTCGAATTTTTTTAATTGGTCCCTCATAATACAGCATGCTGCCAAAAGATGTTGATCATGGTTTTTATTGAGTGACTAACCAGCCCAATTTTCATGTTATCTTCAGTTTTATAAAGAAGGTGGTGGTTTGTGCATCCCTGCATTTATAACTGACCTCATGATTAGACAGTCAGGCTGATGAAGTCAAAGGTTTCATTCAGATTCTTACAGTTCCTTCACCCCCTGTATAAAAAAAAAGTTTTTTTTCCCCCAGGAAAAAAGATTCAATTTTTTGGCCAATTACTGGGAGATATCTAAATCTAACAAACTTTTTCCTTTTGTAAACAGTACTAATATTTAAATGCTATAAATGCTGGACTCCAAGACAAATAGTGTACAAGGGTATTTGGAGGCTACCACTCACTGCAACTTATCCAAGCCTCCATGATTGTCCGTACCAAGGTCCAGTAGATGGCCCCACCTGTTTACTGGTTAGTATATTTTTTAACATCTATGTTGGGTTTTTCTTGTAGAAAATTGATGAAAATAGAAAATCTTCTTTGCATGTTTAAAATAGTTTTTTTATATTTTCAACAAAATATCTCATAGAAGTACTGTGTTTATTAATGCATGTAAGAAAAAAAAGGATGATATGTTATCATAAGATGAGTAATCTCATCAATTAGTCATGTTAGTCAATTCTTCTTCATAAGACATTGTCTTCAAAGATTCTTCAAAGTTAACAAAATATTTTGCATCTAATTTTGTAGAAATGTTATGATACTATAAAGCAACATGTCTCTTCTTTAATTTTATTTTGATTTATTTGAAAACAATAGAAAATGCAAAAATAGAAAAGTCCCCCCAAAAACTACACCACATCAACATTAACATTTGGCCTTGTCCCAACTGTGAAGCCGAATTAATTGATATGGATATGAAAAGGAATGTCTAAAGAAGATTTTTTTCAGAGAATGGAATCTCCAGACTGGGAATAAGTTGACCAGACGAAATGAAAAGAAGAAGACGAAAAAATGATTTCAAACATCGTATTGTCTCAACTCAACAACCAGAATGGATGCAGTTGGAGATAATTATAAATCATGGTACAGAAACGATAAGACTGACTGCCATTTTGAATTTTTGACTTTCTTCCATTATAATTTTAGTTGCTTGGTTGTTGACCTAAAAATTGATAATGGTTGACATCGTTTCATACAATAAAAATTCAAGATAATATCAAGATTAAGTGTTTTTTTCTTCTATAAAACTGTTCGTAGAATAGATTCAGAATGATGGTAAGGAAAATTATTTTTTTCATCTAAAAATACAAAATGTTGAATTAAAATAAAAACATTTCAAATTCTTGAATCTTTTCTACTAAGACACTGCATGAGATATTGCTTTGTTTTTTTATTGAAAATATTATGATTTGCAATGCAACAATTGTTATTCTTGAAGAAATCTAAAATGAGGAATATTGAAACATGAAAGTTCATTAATTGAGACTCTGTATGCTTGAATAGTCATCAACATTTTCTCCCTGTTTTGTGTTGTACCAAGTTTGAATTTTCTTTTTTCTAAAACAACATGCTTGAAAGCTGCATCTTCTCAATGTCAAGTCACTTCCTATTAATAGAATTGATATTTCTAGGGCAGTTCTGGATCCAAAGCTGCTAGTTCGGAAGGTGCTTTATGATGTGTGGAAGAGCTTACCATAATTGTCATGTAAAATAATTTTTCATCTGTTGTAC
This sequence comes from Thysanoteuthis rhombus, assembly GCA_963457665.1. Classification (NCBI taxonomy): domain Eukaryota; kingdom Metazoa; phylum Mollusca; class Cephalopoda; order Oegopsida; family Thysanoteuthidae; genus Thysanoteuthis; species Thysanoteuthis major. The sequence continues at coordinate 32,386,167 of OY735234.1, read as the reverse complement.
AAATGTACACCTTTGTAATGTTTCCATTACTTCTTTTTGTATTGCCAATTTAGATATTTTACACCTAAATTTAGATGTATGATTTTACATAAAAGATCTAAAATCTGTAGTTTTTTATCTTATTTTCATTTGATTTCTCGAGAACTACTGATCCCTCTAAAGAATATCAAATTTGTATAATGACCAGCTGTCAAGGAATTGTAGTGAATTAGATTTCTTGAGAGCCACAGTTCAAAACGGCTTCAAACTCAACACTTCAATGCCTGGTTTGCTAACAAATACATCTGATGAATGTCATCTTTGTACAATGGCCAGTTGTTGAGTTATCTCAACATACACACCCAATCACAGAGATTTCTTCGATTATAGTTTTATACTGTAATTATTTGCAAATGCTTAATTATCATCATTAATTATAAAGAAAATTCATGGAAATGGCTCTGTAATTAGCAGTTACTAGGCCTGGAGTTATTATCTTTGAACAGATATTTTTCTTGTTGATTCATATGTAATTGGAAAATATTCAGAAATTGATGGTTTGATTAGATATTGCTTTATTACCCAAGTTAGAGCATTTTAACAGTGTTATGCTAACAAGAATTGGCTATGATGTTGTGCTTTTGCTGTGACAGTAACAAACATATAAACATTCAAAATTAGAAATTAGATTGTTGTTTTCTATTAGAAACTGACTCTAAAACTTTCAATATAGGTTTTTTCAATTTCTAAGTGAGTCTAGCTGGCTAAGTATGTATGCACCAACGGAGCTAGAGGGCTTAAAATTTAAACATTTACTCCCTATTATGTCTAGAAGAAAAAGTTTCTTCTTTTTTCCTTTGGGCTCAATTTACAATGTAAGTTTATGCAAAAATGGTTCTTTAGTATGTATCCAGCAGTATTCACTCTTGTATCCTGTAAATTCAAACTTTTTAGTCATCACTGGTCAATGAAAGGCAAGAGAAGTGACATTTTTAATTGATTACCTCCAGCACAGCTTGCTGTCAAAAGATGTTGATAACGTGTTGGTTTTTATTAAGTGACTAACCAGACCTATTTTTGTGTCCTTTAGTGAACTTTTGGACTAGAAGCAAGGCAAAAGCGAGGTCCCTTCTTATGTTGCACAATATGATTTAGTCTCTGGAAGTTTCTACAGAGGCAATGTGCTAGTCCTTTGCCAAAGATGGACTGCCTTACAGGGCTCAAGGTCTCCAACCAATATGTATAACTTGAGACATAAGTAGATTCTTGCCTTTCCCTAGGGATTGATGTGAAATGAAAAATTGTCCTAGGCACAGTTTGAACTTATGACGTCGATTTCATTCCCTGTACCATTAACTGTCAGGCAATCTACACCTTCCTTAAAGGTATTTATTTTCCCAGCATCTTGATGAGAGATGGCGGCTTGATTTCCTCCATAAATCAACTTGCGTTGGAAACCATCAACCAAAACTGTCAATATAGTTCCTTCAGTTTTTAAGAGATTCTGGCTGGCTGCTGCACGTACAGGCTGCACCAATGGAGATGGAAGGTTGAAATTTTCAACCTTTTCTCCTTACATCCAAAAAAACCACCACTAACATAGGTTTTTAGTGTGGGGTCCAATTTTCGATATGAGTCCCTTAGTTTGTGCCCAGCAGCATTCATACATTTTTTTTCCTCTAATTTTGACTTTTTAGTGATCACTGTCTAACAAAAGGTGACAGAAGTAAATTATGAACTGACCTCCCTTACTCTAAGTTGCTACCCAAAAGAAGGAGCACTCAGCACTTACAAACTGAATGTAGACTGGACTTTTACCCTCAAGCAATTAATGCAATTATGGAAACCTGCTGGGATCTCTGTATAGGATGGGATTACTTTGAAGGAGACACTGTAAAGTAGGTGTATATTCAATTATGTGTGGTCTACAAATGAGATTTCTTTATTTGATTTGATGTTTTATAAGCTCGTAACCAACTTCATCTGAAAAGTGACGGATGTACAAAAAGGTATCTATTCTAGATAGCCCATATCCAGTTTTTAATGTGGGCTGGTATTGATCACTTAGTAATCAAACAATGAGAATCTCAGGTGTCCTAATAAACTTGGGCGGGGGGGGTTATTTTGATCATCAGCTGAGCTGTGTGTCTCAAGAGAGCGTATCAAGTATCATATGAAGAAATATTCCAGTAGATTGATGTGCAAGTAAATTTGTCTCCCCAAGAGTCGTATGTGAATTAGATCAAAATGAATAATTCAAGATAAAGTGAAACTGATATGTCTAAGGAAAAATCACATTGAGGTCAGGCGGCCTTATATTGTTAATTTGTTGATGGTTGGAGAAACTTTGTCTGATGAGGTTAGCTGACTGATGTGAACTACTTAAAAGGAGTTTTTAGTTGGAGGTTCCAAGCAAAAAAAATAAATATCTTCTGTCTGGTTCTGTTGGTCATTTTTTCAAATTTAAGAGGGAAATTCCAGAGACAGGCAAGCAATGAGTATTTTTTTATGTTATTTTGGCTGTTAAGTTGCTGCAATGTTGAAGTTTGTTATAACATGGTTTCATTCAGAGAGAAAATGTAAAAATAGGTATTTGTTTATACAAATACTTAGTATATATATATATATATATATATATATATATAATAAACCCTCTGTTTAACAGATCCTGATATAATGGTTTTCACATTTGGTGGACATTTTAACTGCTTATCCTTCAGATTTAGGGGACACTTTAAACACTCATCATAGTTAAGAAACAATATCAGAGTGGCACAGAACTGTAGCTATATGCTTCTTCAAGCAAACTTGGTTGACTGCTTGAATATCACAACCACTTACAAGCAAATAGACACTAAAAAATGAACAATAATGCACATTTCAAATGACTCTAATAAATCTTCAATTCTAAATCAAACAGTAAACAACTAAAGCTGGATGTTTTCTTCCAGCAAACTTCAAAAACTTTTTTGTATCATGATTCAATAAATCTATGTTCTATATTGCATTAAAGCTATTTTTTAATTAAAATATTGGAAAAGAGTAAAGAAAAGTAAATATGCCCTTTCTCTCATAAATTCATTCTCAAAGACTTTCGTTAATCGATTATTAATATTATTAGTCCATTAAGCTAAGGGTTTACTAACAATCTATCTATCTATCTATCTATCTATCTATCTATCTATATACATAGTCACTGGACCTAGACAGTGTTAATAGAATAAACAATCAGAGAAGAATAGGGCTGCTGCAGGAATCAAACCGGCAACCAATAAGGTAGCCTCTTCAATGCAGCATTTCTCTTATTGTCCGTGTTAGAAACAACAGTGCAGACATGGACAGTGAACGAACATGATGTAAAGAGTGGGGATGATGCAGTTATTTAGGCCTTCACCTTTGTATCAGGCTGTTTAGCTCAATGGTTAAGAGCAACACTACATTGAAGTGTGTACCTTATCAATCACAGATTTGATTCCTGCTGTAGCCCTATTTTTCTTGAATTGTTTATTCTATTCACGCTGTCTAGTCTGTGACTCATTCTCCATGTAACAATAGTAGGTCATATATATATATATATATATATATATATATATATATATATATATATATATATATATAAGCTATATATATATATATATATATATTAACTCCCATTGTTACATGGAAGATGAAGATGTTACACAAAGAATATGTATACATATATTTGATAACTTTGATATTTAGTAAAAAGGTTCCTGTGTTCATTTTTTCAATAAGACAAAAAATACAACTATGAACTCAGAGGCTTTTTACTAAATATCCAAGTTATCAAATATAAGATTATCCCCAACCAGTGTGGCTTTTCCTTACTTCTTACTTATGAATTACATTCATTGGACCCCTCTTGTGGAATACTACTACAAATATACATGTACATATATATATAGGGAAGCACAAAATAAGCTTTCAAAATGACTGAGCAAGAGAGTCAAAAATCTAAATAATACTCCTTATTAAACCCAAACACAACCCCAAAAGTATCACCAAGAAAATAACCCTACACATTGGCACCAACAATGTCAGAATACTCTCAACGGACGTGCACCTAACCAATCTTTAAAATGAAATCAAGATCATCAAATGGGACAGAATCAGTATCAGAAAATTTGAAGACCTGGAGAAGAACTAATCAAACTAAAGAACAAACATCTTCTTTACAAATATGGAAAAGAGAAAGCAAAACAAAGCAATCATAATGCTGTTACATAAAAAAAAAGAATCTGAAAGACCTCAACAGCTACTGACCGATAAGTATACTGAACTGCATCTACAAAGTTTCCACCAGTTATCACCAACCGAATCACAAGAATGCTAGTCGAAATTCAACCACAGGAACTAGCTGGCTTCAGAAGAAGCTACTCAACCGGGAACCATCTTCATTTGATAAATCAACTAGAAGAGAAAGCAACAGAATCTAGAATACCACATTGAGTAGCATTCATAGACTTCAAAAAGGCTTTCGACTCAGTAGAAATTCCCAATGTCATTTATGCTATTACCCTACAAGGTGTAGATCCTGTATACATAAGAGTATTGCAACATATATTCAATTAAAGCAGCCCCTTCATCAGGTTACATGAAGACTCAGAGCCCTTTCAGCTCAAAAAAGACGTAAGACAAGATGATGCCAGCTAACCCAAACTCTTTACAACCCGCCTCAAGATGATCTTCTGAAACCTAGACTGGGAAAACAAAGGAATCCGAATAGATGGCAAATACCCAATAAGTTCAGATTTGCTGACAACATCATCCTATCAGCAGAGATCAATGATCAAAATCAAAAACGCAAAGATGGACAAAGTAGACCACAACATTTACCCAGGACAATAAATCTCCATGAGATCCTTAAAAGAAGAGGAAATCAAATGAAGAATCACTCTAAGATAGCAAACCTTCGGTAGAACACACTTAACCTTCAAGAACAGTAAAATCCTATCAGTCTTAAAAAGAAGGATCTAAAACCAATACATCCTCCTGATACTCACCCACAAAGCTGTAAGACGGAACCCAACCAAGAGACAGACTTGCAAACTGAGAAGCATACAACATGAATATTAAAGAATCATGCTCAACATCACATGGAGAGAACACACAACAGCAAAATAAATAAGGGGAAAAACAGTCCAAGACATCATAGAAACCCTTTTGATAACACAAATGGCAATGGGCTGGCCATGCTGCAAGAATGGCCGACAACCGATTGACATTACAACTCACAACATGGATCCCCGGAAGAATATGAGATAGCGAGACAAACTGGACAGATTCAGGAAATATTAGTTCAGCGACACCACAATAGAGAGATGTGGACAGGGGAAGGTTTATCCCCAATGAAAGATGATAAATGATTGATGATGATGATGATATCGAGGAAGAACTTTTTTTTTTAATTCCCTACAAAATGGATTCTTCACTTGGGGTTCAATTTACAGCATAAGTTTATGTTAAATTGGTCCCCTCAGACTCTTCTAGTGTTTATCGCTTAACAAAAGGTGTGAAAAGTAATTGATTCATTGATCACCCCTTGTTTCCAATTTTTTAACTGATCACCCCCAACCATGGCATGCCACCTAAAGACATTGGTCACGTGGCGGTTTCCATTGCGTAACTAACCAGACCTGTTTTGTTTCATTTTACTATGCTTAGCTTAGTACAGCACAAAGTTTAATGAGGAGAAAGTGGGAGCTAAATCCGGACTGTAGGGAGGGGCTGACAGGCGTGGGGTTGATGCTATGTTCTGCTAAAATACCCTGCATGATGTTTGGAAAATTGGTTAGCTCAGTCATGGTGAATATGATGGTCACACAGTTCTCAAACTCACTACCAACTGACTCACCCTATCAGGGCGTGTCTGTTCATGTATGCACAGTAAGGTGCCCCCCAATTGGTTGCCATGTTACATTGAGGTCACACAACCCAGTTTTTGAGTAATTCAAAATGGTTGAATACTTTCCGGATAGACCGTACACATGTTTCAAAGAACAATCTTTTTAAAACGTATTTCCAACTGATTAAAAATGTTGGAGTGATTTAGAGCAACACAAGTGATGACCTTCAAAATGATCTTTTTAGTCTGGGTAATAGTCATTTTAAGATCTTATACATGCCAAATCCCTACCTCCATAATAATTCATAAATCTCAACCTAAAATCTTCTCTAAATGTGTTGAGTGTTTGTTTACAAAGAAACAAACCAGCAGCTGTTAGTACTTTGAATGACTAAAAATAGAACAAGAAGTCTATTTTCCTGCTGCAAAATTCTTGGTCAGAATTAGAGAAGAGTGTTCATAGGGGAAATACCAACACTTGTTAGGGTAATAGATGCTGGAAAAGTTATGTTGACACTTAAAGAATAATAAAAACAAAAAACATATGCTCACTCAAGTGAAGGTTTGTTCATGAAAATGTTTGGCCAAGAATGACTGACCAAATGACATGACCCTGTTTATCTGGCATTTAGAGAAAGAATCCAATTCAAGCAAGAATTTGTGTTTTTATCATTTCTTGGGGACCCTTCTTTTCTTGTATTTAGAAATCATTTTCAAACAGGTCAAAACAAAAATGAAATATTCATAAAACTATTATGTTTAATGTTGAGTCCTTTATGGATCAATAATCTCTCTCAATGTTGTGTAATAAATCATCAAACAATTTCAGTTGAGACTATTCACTTCTCTGCCAGCAAGAAAAATATTTCATTCTTTTTAAGGCAAAAAAAATATTTCACTATTTCTAAGGCAAAAAAAAATTTAATATTTTCAAGGCATATTTTTTTGGCAGGGCGGGGGGGGGCTGCCTTAAGTATGGTAATTCCTCAAGTATGGCCCTGAATACAGTTAGGAATAGATACAAAATTTGATCACTGATGAAAAAAGATGGCTTTTGTATTTTGTTTACAAATCCATTAAAGGTAACAATGAGTAGTAGAGCATTAGACTAATGAATGTAATGTCTGTGGTTCAATTCATGGCATGAAATTAATGGGACTCACCAATTTTCAGTCCTTTCAGAGGGGAAAAATTATAACCTCCAATGAAGGCAAAAGAATATTTTGTCAAACTCCGGTACAAAGTCTGAAGTTGACTTTGTTTTTCCTATCATAACGACAACAACAAAAACAATCCTCACCAAATTTTAGGGAGTAAAAATTGACATTCCTTTTTCATGATTTGAAATCACAACCAAGTCTATAAGTCACTGAGTTAAATTGACAAGTCCTACATATCTACCAAAATTTATGTTAGAAATATGCAAGGATTTATTTATCTATTTCCTTCTAATAAAATTAACATTTGTCTACCATGATTTGAAATCATGACCAACTGGACTAAATTTACAAATCTTATATACCTACAAAATTGTACATAAGGGCTTATTTCATTCTAATAAGTAAATCCATTAATACCAACTAAAATCATATTTTTATATTGACTTCTGACTTTTTCAGCCAAAGATCTCAAATGATCCCGTGTGTTATATGCCAATTGATACTTTCATAGTTTCATTCTCCCATTCCTTTATCAAAGACACTAATACAAGATGAATTTTGTATGATAGATAATTTATTTTCCTTAGAATTTTCATTTCCCACAAAAGGAAATTTGAATTTGAAAAACTCATTTATGAACTCAAATATGAATTGATCAGACAAAGAAAGAATGTAACATTCTCTTGATTCTCACCAAAGAAGCTGCCCAAGAGTAACGTAAATTCTAAGAAAAATAAAAGTATCATACAAAATTTAACTTGTACGTGTTTGTAAAAATGGAATTGGAGCATGAAGCTACCAAAGTATATTTTTACAATGTTTTGTTTACTATATATAAAATACAAAAATTGCAGTAATCATTTTCATTCAGAATAGAAGTAATAATGGAGTTTGACCCTGAAGTAGTCAGATGTGTTTGTCTTTTACTTTCAAGCTTCTAAAATCCACATCTATCCAAGTGAAGTAGGTTACAACTGTTATTATAATAATCATTCCAAGAGACACTTTGAATACCACAGTTTGGTGAGGCTTGAACTTCTTGTCTGAATTTTCTTAAATGAAGTGTCTGTGGTTTGTTTGGTTTAATTTTCTTGTCTTTGTAGGGCATACTAACCTTTATGGAATGAAGCCAAAATAGTAGTTAGAGAGCAGCATTGGAAGATGAGAATGCTGAAAGTATCTGGCCACATACTATGCTCAGATAACTCAATCAGCACACTGAGCATAGGTATTAGTAGCTTATGGAAACCAATAATCAGGACAGAACAAGCAATGGGCATTAGATTCCATAGGAATGACCTGAGAGATGGAAACACATACAAAGTTCAACAGGAGTTCAGAAGAGAGATTAGGAGAAGACAATCCAAAGAACACACGCAGGATATATTGTGTGTGAGACAACATGTGAATGCCCTCTCAGAATGAGATTCAACAACATTCCAGTACACAACAGAAAGAAGGTCAGCAGGTACATAACTAGAATGTTGTGAAAAGTGAAGAAACAAAGAAGACGCTTCAACCGACCTCATACAATGATTAGCAAAAACTTTCTAGCTATGAGTTTTAATATTACATTATACGAAAATTCATAACATACTTATACATTGATGTATTCATTAGATTTATTTACATTGAGTAGTAGTAGAAGCAGTAACAGTAACTATAGCATCATCATCAGAAATAGTTGCAATAGTCCTATGACAAGCATTTCCTAATGTGATTTGATATTCACTAGTCTCAACCTGATATACTACAAGGTTAGATAAAGGGAAATTGGAGACAGAAGATTGTATCATACTAATCTTCCAATGGAATGGGCTTGCACACTTTGAAAATCAGCATTTGAGATTCTGGTTTTTACCTGAGCTTGATCCCAACACCTACTAAAGTTGGGAGCAGGTGACTAACTAACCGACCAGGCAGTCTATATTTGCCCAAATGACTCAGTTATAGAAGTCTCCAAATAAATATTTTGATGAAGGTTTCCTTTTACCCTGATAATCCATGTAGGGCTTGTGAAATTTGAGATATGATACATATTTGTTGTCAGTTGCATGTAGATGAAGGTGGATCAATAAGTCTGTAGGTTGACACAGTTATTAGCTGAATTATGACTTTAAAGTCTGATTCATGTGATTAATAGAAAAGTGATGAACACTGATGTACCTAGAGAGGTACAGGGCATACCATTAGAGGGGTGACACCATAATGACTGCCTAATTTTTTTTTATCTTTTAAAAAAAATATTTTTTATTTAATGAATTAAAATTGACTTAGTCTTGATAACTCTGTGATGTGCAATAATTTGCTATTTCCTCCATAAACCTTGAATTTAGATTGTGTAGATTCTTCAAGACTTTAACATGAGCCCTGATGAGAAAAGGGAGACATGGAGAACGCATTATCCTAATTCTGTGGTCCAGCATTTTGCAACATTCAATACAAGATCAAAGTGTTTTGTCAGTTCTTCTCACATCAACAAAACATTATACTAACTTCCCACCTTCAACTTCAAAAACTATTAGAGTTGTATTTTTATTGATTTCTTCATGGATTTCAATCTTATTTAAATTGAGTTTTTTTTCAATTGACAAAAAAAAAAATGTTATATTATGGTTGTATAGTAACTTGTATGTTTTTTTAGAATTTTATAAAACTATTCAAACAATGATTTATATAAGAAACGCAATAATTTGATTACCAAAATACAAAACTTGGTATTTGATATTAGTTATTCTTATACAAAATTTAATAATAATTACTGAATCAAAAATGAATCAAAAAGAGTAATTCAGTGAGTAATGATAAGTAAAAATAATTTAGTGATATCAAATTATTAGACCAATTTTTCACATGAGTTAGGTAACTTTAAAATTCCAAACAGAACTGCTAAATCACATGCTTCTCAATGACAACAATAAATAAGATTCATAGCAACTTTTGTTTTTGTCAATTGAAAAAGTATTCAAATCAAATTAAAATTGATGTAGAAAACAATTGAAATGCCCCCATAATCATGTTTAAAATTGAAATTAAGAAGTTATTGCTATGTTTCATTGACATGAGAAAAGCATATAATAAACTTTGATCTTGATCTAAAGGACCATGAAACTACCATAAGGCCAAAATCATTATGGCCCATGTGTTTGCTACATTTAAAAGACTTTGTTAAATTTGGTAAATAAGAAGAAAGTTTGTTGTAATTCATGTGCATATTAATGCTGAAATTCATTATATCGAGATTTATTAGAGCGAGGGTTCACTGTGAACCTCAGAAAACAAGGTACTTTAAAACATAGAAAGCCATTTATTGCTCTATGATTTGTCATAACTATCATTAAATTCAAAACTGATTGATGTTTCGTATTCACAATGTTTACCTCTGAATATAGATTTAGTATTGCTAGTTAAGTATTTTATAAGAGATAAAAATCTCATCCTTTCTTCTTTGAACAGAAAATCTGTGCAGAATCCAATGGTTCATAGTAATTTAATAGTATACAAATACCAAAACAGTTGCTGTCTTTGTATCTTTGTATAGTTTTCTACTTACCTCAAAAGGTATGTAGAAAATTTGTCTACAAAAGATTATAACTTTCAAAATCCTGTACTAACTAAAAGCTTTATTGATTTTTAACGTTTAGTGTTAATGAGACAATTCAAATTGTGGAATGAAAGGAAAAAAGAACTCTAAATAGTTTTGGGATTTGGGGATTTTTTATAATACATTGAAAAAAAAAATCAACTGAAAGAATTTCTTGTTTTGTAAAATTTTACTAGGTAGGAGCATTCATGAAAAAGAAAATTCCCCTCAGATTTGAAACAAGAAGGAAATTTAGTGTATTTTTTCAGGTACATACGTCTAGTACCTGTTTTGCCAAAATTCTAGATATCCTGGGAAGAGGATCAGTTCTGGAAGGAGGGCTACCAATATTACCCAACTAGTGGATTTCATACTAACTTTAGCATGTTTCTTGTTTTGGCAGCACAAAAATTCAATGTTTAGCACTATTTTCCAGCCTTTATAGCTATTCTTTTCAAATTTATAGCCTTTTCAGCCAAATCTAGCCATTTCTGACTCTGTAAGTGGCCAGTGTTGTTTAGCACATTTTGCCATTTTTTATGGTTTTTTTCAGTCTATTTAGCGTGAAAAATGTTTTTGATTTGGCAACACAGAGGATGACACAGTTACTGCGTCGGATACCACGAACCCTAGGAATGCCACTTGAAGCATTGACATGGAAGGAAAATCAGCTTTGATGTTTTCTCAGCTCTTTATTGCTTGTGTAATCAGTTAACTCAACTGCAACATTTAAAACCTTGGACAAATTCAGAAACTGGGGAAACAAAACTAACAGAAACAACGAATAAAGGGAGGTAATACAAAATGTTGATCACAAACGATGCTCAATCTCAATAAAACTTCAGAAAAAGGCAGTGGAAATTTGGGATTTCTTTTCCCCCAAAACATAAAGAAGACTATTTTAAACATTCCAGCTTTGCCTGAAGCTTGAAATACATTGTGGCATCACTTATTTATGGACTATTTTTGACAGCCACCAAGCTAATCTTGGAATAATCATTATCAAGCTAGTTTCACAAATCTTTACTAAACTAGTTTAATCCTCATGGATGCCTCATAGTCGTGGTCTGGTATATAATAAAGCTGAGCTTAGTGAATCATTACTGCGGTTTTTTTTGGCTTACTGCGTATACCAGTGTTTACGACAGATATTCAATTTAAAAAAAAAAAAATGATGCTATATCATACTGTATCCAATGTACTGATATTATGACTTGGGGTCTGTCTACCCAAGCTCAATATGGATCGTTATAGGGTTTGGATGAGTTGCAATGACCAGTAGATATCCAAATACCCTTGTAAACAATTTGTCATAAATTGCTCGAATAGTCATTTATCTTAATGTTTTCCTTGTAAAAAAAAGGTCATTTTCTCGTTTTTAGGGCAAACTATTTTAGAGATTTCCTCCTTTGAACCCTAAATTTTAGACATTTTCAAAAAGTAAATTTTCTGCCTATAGACCAGATAAGTGTACTTTTAAAAGTTGAAAAAAGCTGATGAAAAATGCTCTTTTCATTTCTGATAAATAATTAAATCTAACAATGGCCGACACATATTTTTACATCTTTGCCCACGTATTCTTGTAGACCCTGATTCAGTTGATACAGTATATGTTATCTGAGTGAAGAAAATAAGCCCTGAATGATTAAAAACTAGGGTTATGGGACTGTTTCTAATAGATAACTAACTATATCTGATTGGCGCACTTTCATTTATTTTCTCCTTTGATTTCATTTCATGCTTGTTTGTCAAGAAGCTGATCACAGATTGAGTCATCCATGATTCACTTTAGACCTTTGTGAAAGGCTTGAAAACCTGTAATTTTTAGAGAAATCAAGTCTTCAATTCAGTCTAATGTTATTGATTAACTCAATTTCCCAGTTGAGATTTCTAATGTCAATTAAAACCATTTGCCACATTTCGATTCTGCTTCCAGAAATAAATCATCATTGATCATTCAATTTTTGTCTGAGATGTGGATTGTTGTTATTATACAGTGTTTTACTCAAACTTGTGTCCTTTGCTTGGTTGTTATAGTCACAACGTTTCAGTCATTGTACACTCTGTCCTTCATCAGGTGCCAGTTGGCAACCTGAACATTTTGAAGCTAACCCTTTATTCTACTTGATTATGCTATGAGTGCTGCAAAAAGTCATATACTCTGATTGAGTAGAAATCTCAGATATTATTTTTAAGGCTCCAAGTTCATACCACAGGAATGCCCAATGGAACACATTGACAAAAGTATTGCTTAAACATGTTTAGTAACCTGTTCCATCCCTGGGTCAGGTAGTGCAAAAAAGTCATATACTCTGGTTCAGTGATGGAGGCAGAGAAGAGACATCATAAGGACAAATCAAAGGATTAACTGATATGAGATATCCTCTAATGTAGACAACAGAATAAGAACAATCTAACATGGATTGATGAGTCAGTTTTTATATTGTTGGGGTAACTTGTTTCAAATATTAATGTGCAAACTATTTGAACATCTAAATTTTACTCAAAATATTCAATTAGACCAAATATCTTTATAAACTCATTAAAATGCAATGACTGCTCTCTGCTGTGTTTGGAAGCCTTTCTCAACCATTTTAGACTGGAGAAATCCAAGAGAGAACTTTTATATTTTTTCATTATAGATGCAGCTAACAACACATCAGTGCATTAAAAAATGTATATGTATTATAATCTAAAAGTGTTTTTCAGTGTTTTTCAGTGTACAAGAAGATAGTTTTCTACATATTTGTTTATTCTGGTGAACATTTTGAGATACTCAATTTATTTCAATCCTCTTTCACCCCAAGGAAATTTAGTATAAAAATTTATAAAATGGAAGTCAGTTTCCTTGAAAAAATATTGTTAATGTTTGGTCACCTTCCATGAAATCAATGTTTTCCATAAACTTTGTTTACTAAAATGAATAATATAAGAACTCAGAATGTAAGTGTATAACAAACTAACTAAATAGCAACAAATTCCTCTAAAAACATTGTTGGTTAATGGTTCCTCTTTGAAAAGCCCTACTTTCCCTGTTTTGGCCATTACAGTAGACTTAATTTACAATTGTGAATGTGCAGGAGGCCTAATGGTTAAAGGCACAGAGATTAAAATTGGCAAGTCAAGTTCAAACTCTGGCTGAGACAATTTGCATTCACTTCAAACTAATACCCTTGAGAAAGGTATCAATTTATCTTTTCTCCCCTTCTTTATCTATCAGCATATAGTGGGGCTGTCTAGGCTCTCAAGCCCTGGTTGACAACTAGTCTAGGAGATGGATAACTCTGATTCTGTATTCAAGACTAGCAACATTTTGGCATGTGAAAAACACTGAGTCACATGTGCAGTGCCCTGGTCATCCTCTGATTCCAGGTCTGTCTCCAGCAATTTTACGTCTTGCTGCACAACCCTGGCCAACAGGGAAAGGTGAGTGAGGTTGACAATGTACAACTCTGCTTCACCATAATCCTTACTCTGCACAAGTCATGTTCATCTTCTACCATAAAAGATGAACATGATGATTTTATACAATTTACACCTGCAAGCCAGTGTATATAATTCAGAAGAAAACACTGAATTGGCTCTTAAATTCATGAACTGTTTGAAACCGCTTGTAATTGACAGTGGAACTCTTCAATGAATAACATGAAAAAAATAGTGGAACTCTTACATAAATTGAATTTTTAAAAAATTAGGAATTTGATCTTACAGTCCAAAGTAGATAATTTCAATCAATTTCCTTTGTATGAATTGAAAAGTTGAAGGCTGGACAAATGCAATTAGTCTGTCCTTTATTTTAAATGCTATGATTATCTATTATCTATTATTCATTAAGTAATTAGGATTTTGATATGTGTATAAAGTAAATTGTTTTGAAATAATTCTACTTATGATTTCATTATATCATTTAATCGAAAATGTATTCATTCTTTTAAAAGATGTTCTGCACAGGTATATCAAGGTAATTTGTTCTCGAGGTGAAACTTTCTTTCTTCCTAGCATTGTTTCAGATTGAATAATGAGATAAAATTATGACAGATTCATGGCTATCAAAATCACCTATGACTGTTTTGCAATGTAAAATTATAATTCATTCATGAATTAAATTTTTTACATAAGATATTAAAGATGTAGTGGAAAGATCAGAAAACAACACAGAATATTAAGAAGCAAACAGGTGTCAGAGATATCCTGGAAGCCATTAATAAACTTGAACGGAATTGACTGGTCATGTTGCAAATTGACAACTGATAGACACCACATCATGGATCCCTTGAGATTATAAGCGATATTGTGGCAGTAAAAAAAAAGATGGCATGAGAATTTTGATAAGTTCAGAATGGTTTTATAGCATGACATTCGGAAGAGGAAAAACTGTCAAACCTCCCAAAAGAACAAACTTTAAAAGCTGATTAGAAGTAGTAATACATATGAAAAAATTAAATGTATTTGTAAAGACATATATAAGTCTTCATTTTTCAGATAATCTTTTTTTATAAAGGGAATACATAAACAGGACTGTTTAGTCACTCAATAGAAACCATAACATGACCAATACCTTTTGGCTGCCTGCCATGTTGGGGAAGATCAATTAAAAATTGGTAAAAAGGGTGATCAATAGATAAGTTACCTATCTTACTTTTTATTGGGTGGTGATCACAAAGAAGTCTGAATTTTCAACAAACGGATGTGAATACAACCAGGCACAAACCTTGAGCCCAATTTAACATAAAATTACATTGTAAATTGAACCCTATTAAAAAAAAAGACATCTTTCTATTTATAATAAGGAGTAACTATTAAAACTTTTAGCCCTCATTGGTGCTGCCTGCACACTCGATAGATAGATAGCCAGACAGACAGATAGAACCACTTAAAAACTGAAGAAACCTATGTTGACCGGGGGCAATTTTGGTTGATGGTTTCAAAAAATGTCAAAACTACCTAATTTGTTCCTTAGTATGTTTTTTTTTATGAAGAAATCTCATAAATTTTCCAGGATATTTCTCAGTGTCATTCTTTATGTTTAACAGAAATGTATGAACAATTAATCACAAGCAGGAGGAGCGGATGGCGTAAGAGTTAACTATATGGAAAATGGAATCAGCAAAACCAGTTCAAACTGCAGCCATGTCAGTTTATATCCACTTCGAGCTAATGCCCTTGAGAAAGGCAAGAACCCATTTCCCCACCCAGCCATGGATAATTAACAAGGCAGCTAAAGCTTTTAATATCCCTGTAAGACAGTTCACCTTTGGAGTTGAGATAATTTTCTTTGGAAACAAAACGAAATCATTACTTCATGTGCCATGCAACACGGGAAGCAACTTTGCTTATAGCAAACATTTTTTGTTCATTTATTCTCCCGATCTGTACTTGCTAAATACTCATTATTAAAAATGGCTGTCAAAGCAATGAATTAAATGGAGCCTGCAGATGAGCAGTTGATGTGTTATATGGCCATTGGAAGGATAACTTCTTGTTGAGATCATTCTTGGACTTTTAAACATTTATCATGAAGTGTGTAAAGTCTTTTTATATTGAAGATAGAGACTAAAAGATAAAGTGAAAGCTGTTGCTGTTGTTATTTTCTTTTCTTTCTCATGTTTTATTTGAATCTCAAATTTTTTATTTCAAGGTAAACAACTTGGCAATATGCAGTGCTAAAACACAAGAAGCAACAGAAAGTAACAAGAAGCAAAGTGAATGTAATTTTTAAAAAGTTTTTATAGAGAAAAAAAAAATTATCGAAATAGATCTTTCATCTAAAATTATTTTTAAAAATACCAGAAAAAAAATTTGGTCCAAAATGATTACAGACACCCCAAAAGGCACCTTTATGAAAAAACAAAAAAAATGTTTCTACATGGTGCCTAGTGGTGAACTCATTTCAAATTTTTAAGCCCCCAAAACACGACCAGGAAAGCCCGCAGGAAAGACACATATACACATGCAAACATACACACATACATACACACATATAAACATCTACATAGGCACACAGACACACAAAGTAAGAAGAATCTGTAGCTCACTTGACTGGTTGGTTGGGCTATTGTGGGGCTATGGTGATTTGCAAGAAAGACTTTTGTTTGACAAATTCACTTCATTTCTGAAAAATCATTTGATTTTTGGCAAGTAAAATTAGCAGTCTATTCAGACTTTTATTTTCACTAAAGGTATCTGAAGTTGCCTCAGAATCATTGTTCGTTTTTAGTCCGGAAGAATTTGTAGAAAACAATTGAAATGAAAAAGCAATGAAAGGATTATTCCCCTGGAAAATCAATAATACAAAGAAGTGATTGGCCTTTTTATTTTTGCCTTGGACAAAATAAGATAAAACACTTGTTGCTGGGACCACATTCCAGAAAACGTGATTTTTATCTTTTTCCTGAAAATACTGCCCCCAAATATTAGAGAGCATGAATATTGAATGTGAAATTGCTAGCAGAAAACATTACTACTGGTTGAACCTCACTAATCCAGAATTCACTTGTCTGGTAGTTTCAATGGTTTAGGACAGTCATTTGAATCTGGCAATCATGTACGTGTGGAATGAATAAAAGATTCAGTCCAGAAAATCAATACCTGAGGAAAAAGAAAAAGAAACTTGTATAAAAGTTGATTTTAGCATAAAAATCCTTGTGCCATTAGTGAAAAGAAAGAGTAAGCCTATACAACGTTTATACCAATAAAAGTTGTATCAGTATCACTAACAGTACAGCATATGCATTATTTTGACATTTTTTTATCCTAAGCTTCACTGATTTTGGAAATTCACTACTCAGGCATCTATTTGGTCCCAAGATTCTTATATTAGTGAGTTTCAACTTGCACTAATTATAGTTGGTGTATTCACTTTCTCAGCTACTTTCCTTTTCACCTCTCTCTCTCCATCAACAATTCTAAAAAGGTGATTCAAAAAATCCTGAATCTTCTCACTTACTCTTGGGAGTATCAGTGTCAGCACAAGAAGGCACTTGATTTTCAGGAGGTCCTGTCATTATTTTTTATGGAATACAGAAGGCACAATGTCTGTTTTACATACTTATCTACCCACTGACTACAGGCCTCTCCCGTTATAACAGGATTTCTTGTAGCATGGATTTACAACATAACACGAGTGGATGATGGATCCAAAAATATCAATCTAAATCCAAAAATAGCTAGATATAGCTTGAAAATATCTAAATTGATTGTGGTTTGGTTAACGCTTTTGTGGACTTCAACAATAATGTTAAAACAGGGGACGCCTATATTGACTTACATCAAGATCAATCAACTGCCTCCAAAGCTCACTTATTACAACTCATTTCACGACACAAGAGAATCTGTAAAAAATACCAGTAAAGCTTGAACCTAAATAATTATGGCCACCACTCTGGTAATGAAGATGACATTCCATTCTAATTAAAATTTACAATTATTGATAATTTCAAGAATAATTTGGATAAATTTTGATCATCTGATTAACAGGGCAATTTAGGAAGTTATCTGCTGAAATACTTTAAAAGAATTAAGGAAAGATGAATAAATAAAATGCGTTTGGAAAATGTTTCTCTCAAATGATATGTATGTAATTTTTTTAATAAGTTTCATACATTTTTGTTACTTGAATTAATGCTTGCAGAGAACCTCCATGACCTCCAACAAATGTTAGATGAACTAAATGAAGAAAGCAAGGAAGTCGACCTTCACATGAACTTCAGCAAAACAAAGGTCATGTGCAACAATCATGTTGGAAATGAACACACAACGATCAAAATTGAAAACGTAGAACTGGAGAAAGTAGACCATTACCGAGGACAACATATCTCCATGAAATCCTCAAAAGAAGAAGAAATCAAGTAAAGAATAATTCTAGGATGGCAAGCATTTGGCATAGCAAGCTCAACCTTCAAGAAGAAGAAAATCCCATTAGTCCTAAAAAGAAGGGTATACAACCAACGTATCCTCCTGATAGTCACCTATGGACCTGAAACATGAAACTCAACAAAGAGACTGACTTTCAAACTGAGAAGCATTCAACATGCACATAAAGAATGGAGTGATCACAAAACAGCACAGTATATTACAGGAAAAACAGGAATCCGAGACATCATAGAAATCATAAGAAAACTCAAATGACAATGGGCTCGTAATGTTGCAAGAAGGGCAGACTACCAATGGACATCTTGACTCACAATGAGGATCCCCAGGGATCACATGCATAACCAAGCCTGGCAGAATACAAGAGAGATAGACAAATTAGACAAATTTAGAAAGTATTAGCTCTGCGATGCCCATGATAGAGAGGTGTGGCAAATTCTGCAGAAGTCAAATTTAAGCATTTGTAAGATTTTGGAATAAGCATGGATGTTTTAAAATTATCTGATGTCTACTATTTTATTTATTTGTATGAAATGATGACTTTTGATCAAAAATATTTTCATCTTTTATTTCAAGTTATTTAATGCACATTGACTAGGTACTGATCTCCCTTTGGCTCAGACTAAATTGAGAAGTATTGTCTAATTTTACTTTTGATAAGAGAAATTTAATGAGCTTTCTAAAAACATTGATATAAATAATATTTCAGTGCACACTTTCAAAATAAGATGTGAAAATTACTTATTATATCCTCTGTTGACCAAATGTTTCTTCATAACAATTGGTGTTATTAATTTAACTTTAATCCTCGTGATGGGGCGTTTTCCTATTCAGTGGGTTATTTGAGCTATTTGTCAATTACTGCTTTTTATTATGAAATTTTGTACCACATACTGAAGTTAACAGCCTGTAATTAAGTTTGACAATTCATATCTAATCCTTGCCTTTTCAAGGATTTAGCTAGGACAGTTTTATAGTGTACTTTCTTTTCAAATGTAACTTTTCTTTTCCCCTTTTTTTTCAGCTCTTTCAATCAAATTTAAAAAAGGCTTGACTTGTCTTTTCAGACAGTTTCTTTATTGCTTGCATATATGTTAGCATCTATGGAAAACTAAATAGGTTTGTATCTATTTTTATTATTCGGTGGGGTGGAGGAAGAACACACACCCCTTGTAGTGCAGGTGTTTCAATTGCTTTCTTTTGGGGGGAAGATTTTGAAAGATATAATATATCATTATTTTTTTATCGGAATTCCCAGGATACTAAAGTATTCTATTCTTTAATTTAAACTTGTCAAATTTTATATTTTAATTCATATACTGAGAAGATCCAAATAAATTCAGCTAGTTATCATATATTTATACACAATCTGATTATGTACAGCTTTAAATTTTAAAAATTCTCCTTCTTCAACAGCATTATTTATGTTTGTATCTATAAAATAAATACTTACGGCTGTCCTAAACTCTGAAGACTACTTCCTGCTTACTTATCAAAATTGAGCCACTCTGCATAAAAGGTTTCATGTACTCTACATGCCAAAAATAGATATCATCCTCTTCAAGAAATTTGAGACACTCCTTTCTGCTATCTTCTTCACCACAAGCTGTGGACAAGAATTTGTGGTTAATATTTTGATTCATTCTGGCCGGAAGTTCACACAGATTTGCTTTAAATTATGCGCTAAAAACAGTTTGCTACAGAGTTTATATCTCAAGACTTTACTAACTCATCTACCCCACTGTCCAAACAATGATACAAGGTTACATAAAGCAATACATGGCATGGTGAGATTAAGGTGTGGTGACATGGTACTGAATGGAGTTGTCATTTTCATACTGGGATGGATGTTGCAGAATTAGTTTGACAAAAAAAATGAAGTAATTTTTTGTTTTTTTTAAATTGAAAACTAAACCATACACTTACTTACTCTCTCATTATCTTGGGGATAAGTAACACACATGAATGAAAGGCCTGAATATGGTTACCATTTTGAATACATAATGAGGTCATATGACCATTATATTTGAATGCTTTTGCCATAAGTGAATTCCATATCTTATAAGCTACAAAATGATTTGTAGAAAAGTGAAAATCAAAATATTCACTCCTCATTATGTTTAGAATAAACAGCATTTTTCCTATTAGAAAATTCTCCCCAAGTAGGTTTCTAATTGGGTGTTCAATTTAGAATGCAAGTTTATCTTAAATTGGTCCCTTTTTTTGTGTCCTGCAGCATTCACTGATGTTTCTTTTGGAAATTTAGACGCATTTAATGATCACAAAAGTAACTTATTTATGGATCACCCCTCTTCTCCATCGAGGCATACCGCCAAAAGACAATGGTCACATGGCAGTTTCCATTCAGTGACCAGGTAGACCTGTCATCTCATATATTCATTCACGTTTTACAGAGGAAAATGAATACAGAGGAATTGCAAGTTTCTTACAATAGTCAGATAAAAGAAAAGCATTTCCTTTACCAGATTAGAGTTTCACATCATCATTTGATGTGTATAACAGATTCATTAGAACAACAAGAACAATGTCCATTTACATTCTTCATGGTTGGTCTGGCTGGTGATGTATCTATTGTGTATACAGCCTACAACAATAGAGCTAGAGGACTGAAAATTTAAACATTTACTCCAAATTATATCTGTTGGGGTTTTTTGAGTTGTACCTCTAAATAGATTTTTAATGGGAGTGCTTAGATTCGAGGCTAGATTTACAAACAATTACTTCCCTTGACAATTGGCAGAGGTAAGCACTCTCTTGTTTAATGTTGTTTAATGTTATCAGCCAGTTATTGTTATTTAAAAGACCCTGTACTAAAGTGATCACAGTAAGCAGCATCCTCTGTGAATCATTCCCATTATTCATATCAGTTGACGTATCAGAAGATTTTTTCTTCTCATAAAAGTACAGATGGCATTAATCAAGGAAATTCTTTGAATATTCTTGAACCATTCCTTGGGTTTCCGCTTCAACACAGGAAGGAACGAAAAAAGTCTTGAAATTTTAAGCCCTTTACATCAATTGGTGCAGCTTGTATGCCTGACACAGACGGAACCAATC
Organism: Thysanoteuthis rhombus; assembly: GCA_963457665.1. Classification (NCBI taxonomy): domain Eukaryota; kingdom Metazoa; phylum Mollusca; class Cephalopoda; order Oegopsida; family Thysanoteuthidae; genus Thysanoteuthis; species Thysanoteuthis major. Next base: position 32,364,632 of record OY735234.1, on the reverse strand, counting down.
AGCCAGAATCCCTTAATAACAGAAGAAAACTATATTGACAATATTGGCAGTCTAGGTTGACAGTTTTTGATGGACCAATAAATGAACAAAATATCCGAAATTAATTATGATAAAAAAAATGCTCTTTACAGATAGAAATATCTTAAAAAACCTGACCTTGGAGGGTGAGTTATGCATTTCAGCTTGACCTATATAGATAATTCAAAAATGGAATATGTTTGATAAAAAAGTGACATGTTCATAAACATGTAACATAATTGTACAAAAGGTAACATGCTTTTACCAGTGTAACACATTTATATAAAAATAGTTGTATTCTTGGAACAGAATTTATTTTTTTCTCTTTGCCTTAATTCACTTATCAACAAGCTTATATATATATATATATATATATATATATATATATATATATATATATATATATATATATATATATATATATATATATATAATTATTTATTATGGTTGATAGTTGTAGAGAAAATTAGGCTATCAAACTTTGGGGACACTCAAACTATTTATACATAAACATCTGGCTGCTCTTTAAATAGAACTGCTCTGCATTTCTGGCCATGGATTTTTTCTATATATCATCATCATCATCAGTCTGTTAACATCCGTTGTTGGACATAGACCTTTACCAAGATTCTCAAGGCTTCTCTATCATGCACATCACAGAGCCAATACTTTCTGAATTTATCTAGCTTGTCACGCCATCTTACTTTCTATCAACCACAGCCTGACATCGTCTTTGCTATGAAACTTCACAATTTCTATGGGGCTATTACAACCACACCAATAAACAAATCACTGAATAGAATTTTTTCATAAAAAGATTCATCTAAAATAAACACTTGAGATTATTCAAGCAAGCAAGTGATTTCATAAAAAATTGTTTGAAATAATTCACAGGAATCCCCCTGAATAGTGTGGGTTTCAATTTGTGCAGGTTTTGATCTAGTATGAATAAGGTATTACTGTACAAATTAATGTCTCTAAATATAAGCTGAAAACAAAAATACATCAGATTTTAATAACACCTTCAACAGTATGGTTTTGAACAGTACGGAAATTTTTGGAATGAATTAACTGCACTATTCAAGGTTCACTTGTATACAGAATTATATCTTTTTATCCTAAAATTTCTTAGACGAGGAAATCAGGTCAACAGAAATAACTGTAAAACATTAAAAAGATATTTGTTAAGGGTGACCAACTAAAACAACATCAGCTTCATTTTGTACCATTTTTGTAATGGTCAGACACTATATGAGTGTATTTATTAGAAACTGTCATTAAAACTGTTAACATAGGTTTGTTCAGTTTTCAAGTTGGTCTGGCTGGCTGGCTGGCTGGCTATGTATGTATCACGTTAACTGGCTGCACCAATGGAGTCAGAGAGCTTAAAATTTAAAAATTATTACTCTTCGTCAATTCTACGAAAAATGTTTTTTCAAACCACCCACCTTACCATAGGATGTTTATGGAGTAAGGTGTTCAATTTACAATGGAAATTCATGCTAAATTGAATTCAATATCATTTTATGAAAATTCAGACATTTTAGTGACCGTAGCCTAACAAAAGACAAGAAGAGTAATTTTATCAATTGATGACCCCTTTTTCCACTTTTTTAATTTATCACTCTCAACATGATATGCAAAAAGACTGTTTCTATTGAAGGACTAACTATTCCTATTTTGTTTTTGTTTATTTCTTTAGATTTCTTGTTGTGCAAAAGGCTGCAACCATTCTGTAGTGATTTCTATAGCAAGTTGGTTTTCACAGAATGGAGTTGTTAGCCCCAAAGAAAACCCTTTTCCCTTCCCCAGGCTTGGGACCAGCAATAGTGATTGTCAAGATGTAGTTTGTTTTTTTTTTCTTCTGTTGGAGTTGCCTTCTCTTAGATGGACTGCCTTACAGGGCTAAAAGGCTCCAACTGCCCATAACTCTGGGGATTCGTACCTTTCCCAAGGTCATTAGTGTGAAGTAATCATTATCAACCTCAGTTGAAACTTGAATTTGTTGTGCCAATTCTATTTTTCTGAGGATAACTATTACACCACTGCACACCCTGATCTCAGTGCTTCTACTTATACTTTTAGAAACTGTCAACCAAATCTGTCAACATAAATTTCTACAGTTTTCAAGTTGGTTTGGCTGGCTGTCTCTATGTATCCATGCATCATGCATCCTGGACGTACCAACTGAGCTAAACTTTTACTCCTTGTTATGTCACAAAAAACGATTTTATTGTTTATGGAAATCCTCCCCATAATAGGTTCTCTGTGGAGTGTTCAATTTACAAGGTAAGTCTATGCTAAATTGGTCGCTTGGTTTGGGTCTGGTAGTATTTTTTGAAAATTCAGACTTTTTTAGTGACCGCCACCCAACGAAAAACAAAAGAAGTAACTTAATCCTTGATCACCACTTTTTCCAATTTTTCTAATTCATCATCCTCAACATGGCATGCTTCCAAAAGACAGTGGTCACATGACAATTTCTATTGAGTGACTAACCAGATTTTTTGTTTAAAAGATGGTCATAAACAGAGTTTTTTCTCTTTATAGCTAACTCTATGATTTATTGATATTTACTATTGGTGCCCTCAGTGAGGGTTGAACTCACAATGGACTGACATGATAACTACTATTCCATGGTGTCTAAAATTCACAATTTAAAAATGTCATTCATTAAAGAAAATTTCGATTGGAATTATGTTGTATAAATTGATTTCCATTAGAGTTTTCTGATGGCCAATAAAATCACCAATAACTTCATAAACAGTTGTGATTAAGTATGACTTTGTATACATTTACGCATAGGTACATATAAATGTTTATATATGGTTATGTACTAAGCTTGTATTAGTCTAGTGCAAGTCCTGTGAGTATACAATGAGAAACAGACGGAATTTCAAAACAAGTTTATTAACCATCATGCTTGGGTTGGCTACCCAAATATCTATATATGTATAAAGTTGTGATTACATATCTATTAAAGGTAAATATTTATACACCTTTATGCTTGCCAATTCAGAAAGCTTTTCCAATTTTTTCAAAGTAGAAATCATTCCCAGATTGACAAGTTTTAAAAATAACATCTAATTTGGCTAAATTGGACACCAAATTTCAATTTTTTTTTAAAACTTGAAATTGGCAACACTAAACTCCCAAATTTGAAAGATGAATAATGAAAATATCTAAATTGGAAATCCCAAGTTGTTACATGAGTAGCCTATACTTGAAAATTAGTTTCAAGTACTTTTTTATCACTGAGGTGATTCAAATTATACAAATTGAACAGATAAAGAATTGTATCAAACAAAATGGACCAAAAAATAATAATTGATTACAAACAACATTTATCAAGCATAAGTGGAGTTTTCCAGTGCAAAATTAAGGTCCATTCAATCAGAGCTTCCTACATGGTCATGTGGCTCAGTCATCAATTGAGGAAATGTGACCGTCTGACCTTATTTCGCATACACTTTAACCATCTCATTTAACATGGAAACAGGACAACACCGAAGACACACAAAAACTCTTGAACATCTATTAACGAGTATTTACATTCAAAAATATCTCTAAAACAATATAAAATCATTCTTGTAAGACATTGAACACTTATTTTCCTTTATTCATTTGAATGAATAAAAGGGTTAATTTTTCTTTATTCATTCGAATAAATAAAAGGGTTAATTTTACTTTATTCATTTGAATGAATAAAAGGGTTAATTTTCCTTTGTTCATTTGAATGAATAAAAGGGTTAATTTTCCTTTATTCATTCGAATGAATAAAAGGGTTAATTTTCCTTTATTCATTCGAATGAATAAAAGGGTTAATTTTCCTTTATTCATTTGAATGAATAAAAGGGTTAATTTTCCTTTATTGATTTGAATGAATAAAAGGGTTAATTTTCCTTTATTGATTTGAATTAATAAAAGGGTTAATTTTCCTTTATTCATTTGAATGAATAAAAGGGTTAATTTTCCTTTATTCATTTGAATGAATGAAAGGGTTAATTTTCCTTTATTCATTTGAATGAATAAAAGGGTTAATTTTCCTTTATTCATTCGAATGAATGAAAGGGTTAATTTTCCTTGATTCATTTGAATGGATAAAAGGGTTAATTTTCCTTTATTCATTTGAATGAATAAAAGGGTTAATTTTCCTTTATTCATTTGAATGAATAAAAGGGTTAATTTTTCCTAAAGGTTGTCTTTTTGTTTATTATTATCATTGTTATTATCTTCTCCTTTATACCAGGCAATGTGTGAATTGGAATACTCATATTAACTTGTGGGCCCTATTTCAATACAATGATAGGACCAGTCATTTCTAATCATGCTAATAATTATTCATTTTCATTAACTGATCTTGAATTATAGGAACCTTCCTAAATCCATAAACTAGGGGCCCATCATCTTCTACAAAAATCTCTAGTTCATGCCATACCATTTTCAATAAAGGAAAATGCATGTCATAACATTCTTTTGATGATCAGTCTGGAATTGAAAGAATTTATAAAACCCCAATCTTTACTCGAATACACATTCCACCTAGGGATCCAAACCAGACGATGATCCTTTTTTAATTATTATCTTGATGGATTATCCACTTTAGTAAGATTAACAAAATGGATAATGCAGTCTTTATTGATTTACGAATCATTTCTGAAAAGTCACCCGTTTCATTCATGATTTAAAAGACAAAAAGGGAGGCAACCATAAACAAATAAACAAAAAGACTGAATAAATAAATCCTTCAATCTTAGGATTAAGGGAGATCAATTAAATGCTATTTTGGAGGAAAAAAAATAGAAACAACAGGTAGTATAATGCATAATGTTCCATTTACATGAGCCATAGATGGATATTGGGTTACATGCATTGACAAGGAAGGAGACTATGTTGAAAAATAAATATTTGTTTTATAAAATAAATGCCTTTTTTTAGGCTATGAGCTTTTTGATGTACATATATACACATGTGTGTGTGTGTGTGTGTGTGTGTGTGTGCATGTGTATACTCTCTGAACACACACTAGTATCATTCAGAAGCAAAGAAAAATGAGTCCTTATGATACTATAAATGGTTTCTTTTTTGTACAAATTTAAATTGTAAGAGAATGTTTTCTTGACACTTCCCAGAACAGTGTTCATTTAAGAGTAGCATGAAAATGGTGGTTTAAAATGAGAGAATCATAATGAATTTATTCTGCTACTCAAAGTAATTTCATGTTCAACACAGAGTCAGTTGTATCTTCATAAGAAAGAAAAAAAAACATTTTAGTTTGACTCCTGTCAAAATAATTAAATATCCTACAAAGTATGTAGTGTCTGTACCAAAAGATTGAGACAGTGAATTGCTATTGCCTTATCACTATCCTGGCAAGAATATCAACAAAAGAATCTTTATCCTCATTTTAATGATTACATAAGCAACCCTGTAAGTCGTTGGGTCACCCTTCAAGAGGAAATTAGTGCAATCTGATGTGTTCAAAATGATCCCAGACTTTTTTTACGCATTTGCAAATAAGTGAATAAATAGGGATACTACTTTATATTTAGATATCAATAGTTTTCTTCCTTGAAAAATTGGTCATTCTTATATAGCACAGAACCCATGCAATAATTCAGTCGCAAATCATTTGGATTGAGTACAAGCATTTTATGACTACCTTGATTCAATACCTAATTCTCCATTTTGGCCACTTAGAGGTCATATATAGATAAACAGATTCAGACTTTTAGTGTCATACAGATTTGTGAGAAATCAGATTATGGAATTTTTAAAAAATGAAGCTTTTTAATACCAATGAGAAATACATAACTATCTCATCCACAAGGCAGGACACTTATATGCTGACAGATTCAAGTCTCCAACTTGAATTAGCATTTTCAAATGTGTGTCTGGTATGTCCCTCTCACTTCCAAAATGAATATGTGAACCTTGTAAAAGGAACAAAACTTTTCTCAATTGTAACCTTTGTTCAATAAAGATTTTTTTTTTCAAAAGTTTTTGGAGATGTGGTTGTCGCACGGGTTAAGATCATGGAGAGTGGTACCAGCAAACCATCTATGGATTAATAACAGGGTAGTTGGAGCCCTTCAGCCTTGGAAGGCAGTCTATCATGAGTATTAGGCTAGCACATCAGCCCCGTAAAAACACACAGTTATTTCAAACAATGATTGGGTCTCCATGGATCGTTCTAGAAATGGAAACAACTGTCATTGCCTCGTGTGTCACGTGACATCGAAGCTAAATTAAATATTTACCATTGATAATTTTTTCAAAAGTTACCTCCCTTTATGAGCGTATCTTTGGTTTTAACATAGTGAATTAATTTTACTCAAGATATTGTTTACGATGAACTGAATTTCATACCTATGCAAAAATACTGACGAGTTATCCAGATATAATTAATGAAATAAAGAAAGAGATAGATCGATTTAATTTTTTTTTTAAATTTATGTGAGGATTTACTGACATAAGTTACCTCCCTTACCCAATGAAGTTCTGTCCCTTGTTTCATTTAATGTATCTAGTCGGAATAGATTTTTTTGACCGGTTATTTTTTTTGTTCCCGTTTGCTTTTCTGGTTTATCAAAGGAAGATATCTTACTTTTAATTTTATTTATCATAAATCATTATCATTAATTTTTTGACTACTTTTTAGTTTACCTTAATCTGAAATTTTGGGCACTTTTTTATCTTGTTAGCTAAAAGTTACAATAAAACCACTTCCCTTTCATATGTGGGAGAAAAGTTTTGATAAAATAGATAAATCATTTATTTGCTTGTTTCGAATATTTATTCCTATCTTTTATACATTGAAAAACATTAATCAAAGTTGTTTTTGAAAGTTTTAAGCCAGTAGTATCAACGTGGGCACTAGCGCTTCTTTAGGGGGTGTTGGTATGTTTCAAAAGACGACATCAGTTACTAAGGACCTTGGAACCATATGAGCTCTTAGAGTGGGCATTGTGGAGATTCCATATATATATATGATTTTCATTTACTAATCGTTATTGTTTTGAAGAATCTGCTTACAAATGAGCAGGAATTAGTATTAGGCAGTTATTAAATGTTTACTTCACCAACCATCCCTCTATACTAGTGAATAACTGGCAAGTGACCAACTATTATGCTTAATAATCTGTAGTATAGAGCACAGTTAGTACACATATAAAGGTTTTTAACCTTTTGATTCGGCTCTTAGTAGTTTCATATCAATAAGATATTAGTTTCTCAGATTAAAATTTCTATTCAAGGGTCTGGTGAAACCAGCTCTCAATTTGGTTTCTTGTTTGGTTTGTTCAGGTGATATATTGGCAAGGACTTGTGATATCTATATCCATATATCCTTGTAATACTTCAGACAGGAACCAAGAAAATATTCAATTTAGCAAGATTAATATTTGGTCTATGGCACACATTTGAAATATATTTCAGATATTGGACATTCATAAAGTCTCTGAGAGGTGGAGTTTTAAAGATAATTCTAGATACTTGTTTATATTGTGTAAGGCAAAATCATCAGGTTTTGCTAGCTCATCTGGTCCATGTGTATAACCACCTTTGACTATCCGTCTCAGAAACAAGTACCAATATGATTAAAGTTTCTTCAATAAACTTTGAGTAGCATAGATTAATCTTGGTCTAAGGCTAAGAATTTCTGTTCAAAACATTTATTTTTTTATCATTCAAGATTCCAATCATATCCTGAAACTTAGCAGTAGCATGTGCAATACATGCATCAACAAAGTCACCATTGTTGTGGTTATCAATAGGAAAATTCTCCCACATCATTAATGTGTTTTGCTGTAACTGTTTGTCTATGGATGAAGAGAAATAACCATTTGCAATTATCTATCTTGCTATTGTTTTCAAACAAAAGTAACAAAACAGAAATAAAGCATGCTCATGTCTAGTCATTGTTAAGACTACCACGTGCGATTATTAGAAAGTGAACACTTCTCTCTGAGTCTTTTCTGTGAGCTTGTATTTGTATCACTGTATGTGTACTATCTTTTTTTCTTCCAGATATGAATAAGCACTTGAAAAAGCAAGCTACTGAAAAGGCTGACAGCAGCCTAGACTCAACTTTAGCAAAAAAAAACAAGCAAGTCCGAAAATATAATGTTGGTCGCTTGCAATACAGTTTTATTCCACTGCCAACAGATCAGCAAAGGCCATTGTGTCTCATTTGTAAAGATGCATTTTCCAATGAAACTCTAAAACCATTGAGACTTTGAGCTTATATTCTCAAGGAACATCGAGGCAAAACTGGTGGTGACATCACAGTAATTTGCAAAGTGGAGGAAACATTTGAAAAGTATAATATTCATGCATTTTCCCTATTCACAGAGGAAAATACCAACTCTGATGTTGATAGTGGTTCCAATACTTCTTACAATATCTCCAAAATAATTGCAAAATGCAAAAAAAATCATTCAGTTGTTGAAACATTAGTTGTGCCATGTGTATCTAATGTTCTGAATAGTATTCTCTGGATGAATGCAGTTAATGTACTAAAATCCATCTGTGTCAATCATAACACCATATTATGTCGTACTGATGAGATGAGAAATGACATTGAAAGTCAGTCATGCGTTGAGTTGCACAGAATTAATTGAGAAAACAAATGACTCTCCAAAAGTTCAAGTCTAATGCTCTTTTAGTTCATTCAAATTTTGTCAATCTGTTGAAAATGAATCATGCCAGCAGCTCCTCCATCTGAACGTTGTTTATGATAAAATAAAAAAGTTGAACTTGCCACTCCAAGCTGACAATTTCCATTGATAAAAATCACAAAACTGTTGTATCCACTTTCGTTAGAATACTAACAAAAGATTCTTTTGAGTTTTCTTGCAGGGTTTAGGAGAATACAGCAGGCAGTCAACGAAAAATGATTTCAGGAATCCTTTTGAAGATCTAATTGATATGAATATTCCCTTCCCAGGTTATGAATCCATTCATTTTCAGATTTTTGAACAAAAAAATTGACTTGCAGGAAGAAATCATTGAGCTGCAGATGGATGAAGAAGCAAAATAAATCTTTGATTTCAGAGGATATCATGAAATGTGGCCGCACCACAATGGGAGAGTTCCTGTTATTTGGAATAAAACAAAACTGCTTTTCATTGCTCTTCCCTTTTCTTATTTTGTAGAATGGGAATTCTGTGCAGTGAAACATATACTCAAGGTTCACACCAGAAGTAAAAATTCATGATGTATGTATTCTTTTGAGTAATTCACTTTTTAATAAACCTTTTAAATCGTCTTGCAGCCATATTCAATTTGATTATGAGCACTTATTAAAAATTCATTAGTATATCTACTATAACATTTTCCTCAATAAAATCTTTCAACTGAATGTTAATGTTGTTCTTTATAATGACAAGCTAACACATCTCTAAAATTCTTCCACATATTCTCATATCTAAATTTCATTAGTGATTTTATCATAACTTCTCTTCAGGCCGATTGGAAAATAGACATGCCATTTGAAAATTGAGCTTAAAGTAAAAACTACCCCCCTCAACAACAAAAAATCAATAATGATGATTTATAATCAATTGGAGAAAAATAATCCATGGAAAATGTGAATAGAATTTCAAAAAAGTAAATAAATGAACTATTTTCTTCCCTTCCACGGATTAAAGCTAAAGAAGGGAAGTGATTCCATCATAAGTTTTATTTGGGTCTGTTAAAAAAGCAATTAAAAAATGAAGTGGAAGTAAAAAGTAGACATGAAAATTAATAATAATGATTCAAAATTCTTCGTCAAATAAAATTAAATGAAAAATAACATTTGAACATTTATCTCCCTTGAACAGGTAAAAGGGAACACAAGAAGGACGGAAGGTAATAAAAAGAATAACCCCTTCATTCTTTTCTGAAAGCAGTTGATAGTATTATGAAGCCAGATTCAGTTTAGTTTAGGCTGATTAAGTAAATTTGTAATCAAATTTAGTTTGACCAATATCAGAAAAAAGATTATTTTACAAAATATTGATATTCTCTGTCCCGTGTATTTGCAACTCTTGCCAAGAAAAGAATTTCTTTCTAAAACTAGTGAAAGTCTGAATTTGTACTTTATGGATGTCTCCTCTGATTTTTCTACAGAAAACTTGCATAACAGCTACATTGGACTAAATTTCAAGTTCTTTTCTGGAAATCTGGAATTTGTAACACAAATAGGCGATAGTTAGTTTCCCCATTTTAAAATGGCCACCCTTCAGGATGCATTTGAATAATAACAAACATTAATAATGAACTAACTCTAAAAACACTAAACCAAACCCTGACTCTAAAAATACTATCCCTAACTTTAAAAATACAGACCCTAACCTTCTACAATGGTGGCTATTTTAAAACTGGATAAGTAACAATTACCAACAAATAAACTGCATTTAATAATTTATTACATAATTAATTTCTTTCGGGGGAAAATTAAAAAAAATGGGTTGTGCAGAAATATGTAAAGTAAAGGGGAGCAACAAAATATTCTGCTAAACCAACAAAGGTAAAGATAGCCCCAGAAATCACTTAGTACTGCCACAAGATATTGAACATTCCTAATTAATGAAATGGGCTTTTTACATTGAAATGAAGATTTGGTAATATGAAATCAGAGAAGAATGTACTTATTACTTATTAGCCTCTTGAATTCGTTGTTGGACATAAGCGTTTCCCCAAGGTTTGTTGCAAGACACGGGTGACAGGGTTGTGCCAGTCTCATTTCAAGAATCCAAAAATCAATTTCAATCGAGAAGAAAAGATATAATTTCAACAATCCCCATTCCTAAAGGTTTTTGCAAGAGCTATCTTCTCGATTACCTCCCTTACACCATAGAAATATCCAAGGGAGGTAACTCTACTTGTTAAGTCATTTTGAATATTGAATATGAATTTTGGTAGGTCAGCTTAATCTATTCTGGTACGATTTGAAGTACTCAGAAGAAGACAATTTGTCGGATAAATATGTATTCTTAAATTGAATATACTTGGATGTTTTCAATATATATAGGCTCATATAATAAATAAATCATCTTTAACATGTTTTAATCAAAACATTCCATGCTGTGGTTTTGAAAATTGATAACTTGAAAGATGGCAAAGGATTATTTTTTATATATTTGTTTGTGTGTTCCAGTACATCCGGCCATACTTTTTTGTCTATAGACTTGACTGTTGCCATCACTACTCCACTAGGCCCCATTCTAAAAATGCTTTTATTTTTTTTGGTGGGGGGGGGGGAAGCTTTTTGACGTTTGGGGGGTTAATTAATAACATCTAACCTTTTGGGGGTTTATTGATAACATCTATCCTTTTAAATGGGTTTATTAATAACATGTAAGTTTTTGGAGAATCTAGATGTTTCTAGATGTTTGTTTTTTTTGTTCTATTTTAGATGTTTTCCAAGGGAAATGACTTCTAGAATGTTTCTCTCACTTCTTTATAGATGTTTTCCAATGGAAATTTCATACGCAGAATTTATTGACAATATTCTTCAATGGAATTTTTTTTACTTCAAATTTCAACACTCTCGTTGTTCAGTTATTGTCTGTGATGGAGAGTATTTCTATAATATTTTGTATAAGTTTTTATTCAACTTTTCATATTTCTAGGAATTTAATGATAGTTAAGAACTTGGGATTTGGTTTATGCAGGTCAAGTAGAACAAGAGTCTACTCAATGAGTTCAAGTAAATATTGACAAAAGTGATCTGATAGTTGAAAGCATGGGTGAAAATTTGCAGAAAGATAAAAGTTTGATTGATAAAACATCAATATAAATTCATCTCAATCCCCCCCTCCTCATCTTTTTGCTATTTGGGGGATTGATGCCTTGTTTACTTCTTATTTATACATGAAATAATCTATATAAAAGGATTTGGGGTTGCAATATGTGACAACATGGCAACCATTAACAATACAGAAGTCAGTGCATAGTATTAAGCCATATCAAGACCCCACCACCACCAAAAGAAATGCAGAGAAAGTTACTAAGGTACTTCAACTATTTCAGTTATCTTGATTTGATAGAACTGGACACTCATAAAAAGTTGTTTTCAATAAAAGGCATTGATAATAAACACCCAGACATTATACTAATGTTTGGTCTTGTTGCTGACACTTTATTTTCTTAAGATAAATGCTTTGATGAATTACAGGTTTTAGTTTTCCCAAGCAGATTATAAGACATGTTTCAACTCGAAAGAAAACTACTTTGTTTTGATCAACTAAAAAGTAGAATTCTTAGCTCATAAAATGAATAATCTTTTGAGCATTAAGTTCAGTATTAAGTTCCATGTGGCTATTAAGTGGCTATCTATATATGTTTGTACTGTTCACCAATATAGCTACAGGGCTGAAAATTTAAACATTAACTAGAAAAAATATTTGTTTTTTTTTGTAATTTCTCCTTGAACATTTTTTAGTGGGAGGTTTAATTTGCAATGTAAGTTTAATCTAAATTGATCCCTTCAGTTTGCATCAACAGCATTCATGCTTCTTTTTTGAAAATTCAGACTTTTTTTATAGATCACTGCCCATCAAAATGTGATTCATTGATCACCCCTTTTGGTAGATGTTAATCTTTAATAAAACTGTCTATGAGGAAATCAGAGGAAGGTGAGGGGAAAAGATTCTTGCAGTGAAACTACCGTGATTGATGAGGAGGACAAGGAGATGGGAGATGTGTAATATATTGTAATTGATTTCTCTGATCATGCTGCTAAAAGGCGTTGGGTCTCTTACCTCAGTTTTTATTCCTCTTCTTCAGTCTCAGCCTCTTTCAAGTCTGGGTTAATATCAGTTTCTCATGGATACAGGATAGCTTTCACCTAACAGTTATTTTAATTTATATATTAAGGCTCTGATTGGCACCCAATTCATTATAGATTTATTGTGAAAAAGGGAATTTTCAAAAATGATTCACAAGAAATCTTCAGACCAAGATTTGTAAATTTATTTTCATGTCCTTTCTTGCTTACCAACAATTTCATGGCTTTTTTCCAGAATAAGGAATATATATGTATATATAAATATATATATATATATATATATATATATATATATGTATATATATATATAGAGAGAGAGAGAGAGATAGAGAGAGATAGTGATAGATAGATATATAGAGAGAGAGGCGGGAGGGAAAGAGAAAGAGATGCTGTGGGAATTTAATCTGAAGCACATCAGATGACCATCAAGCTACTGATTATAGGAACTACTAAGAATAACAATATCTCAATCAAACGGTCCAATCTCTTTGTACAAAAATAGTTAAGAACCATAAACTCATGATAACCTCTTTTTTTCTGGACTTATTTTCACAAAAGAATCAATTGCCTACAAATATTTATCAAAAATCGGTATAATCTACTCATATTACGTGGTCAAGTAGCCATTACGTGCCTTCCTTTGGACAGATCAAAAGTGAAAGAGGAAAAAAAAGGTTTCAAAGCTTCCATTAGGATTTTCCTGTACCCATTATCCTCTTCAGTGCTTGTGATTTGGCAAATAGTCATTCCCCTCTGCCAATGAAGCTGGAAAAGGCAGATGTATACATTCATGCAGATCTATCAGTCTAAACAATATCTCCAAAAGTTCTCAATGAATCTCACTGACATTTTGTAGAATAGCCTTGAGTTGAAAGAGAATTGATTAAATTTAAGGGCAGATTCTGGAATTTCTTTTCGATTTAGAGATATTTTTCTCTTCCATTTTTTCTATATATTTATGTGTATTCACTTGTGTCCGTCCGTCTATTTTTTCATTTGTTTGTCCATCTGTCAACCTATCTTCCCAAACAATATCTCCAAAAGTTCTCAAAGAATTTCAATGACATTTTGTGGAAGGGTGGCCCATGGGCTGAAAAAGAATTAATTAGATTTGGGGGAGGATCAAGGGAAATTTCATAGTTATCTGCCATGCATTGTAGCTATATTAATTCACAATATCTCCAATAGCTCTCAATGAATCTCAATGATATTTTCCGGAAAGATAAGCCTTGGACAATGGAGGAATAATATAAATTTTGTGGCTGATTGTGGATTCTTTTTAGAGTCATCTCCTATCCATCATAGCTATTTACAAACTGACTCTCTGAGTACTTCATAGTTTTATCTGTGTAACTAACAATAAACCTTACTTTTATTTCTTCTGACACAAACCTTTTCTTCCGATTAGTATGTTTGTTGCTTTTGTCATGTCTACCTCTACAGAATTAAACTAGAATGATTGGTTTCCTTTTGAAACTTGAGATTTAATTATTCTTCATCTTCTTCTCCACTTATCAAGTCATTTTGATTTTATAGAACCCAACCCTCATTAAAAAGGGTTTAATCAATAAAAAATACCCAGACTTTATGCCAGTGTTTGGTCCTTTTTCTTCTTTAATCTTCTTGCTGACAATGTTTATTTTTCTAAGATAAATACTTTGATAAATGACTGGTTTTAGTTTTCCTGTGCTTATGGCAGCATAGATGCTTTTTATTTTTTGAAATAAATCCAATTTTGATAGAGTCCTTTATCTAAGAAACTGGTGAGTAAGTTAATTATAACCAAAATCTACAAAAAATATAAGAAAAGAAATGCATAAATACATGCTTTTACTTTGAGAGCAAAAAGCAAAGTTGCTTCTTGTGTTGTGTTATACAGGATGCTTCTTGTGTTTTCAAATGATCAATGGAGACCCAGTCATTGATTGTAGCAATTGTGGGTTTTTGCAAGGCCAAGGAGCAAGACCGACACCCAAGATGGAATGTCTTACAGAGCTCAAGGGCTCCAACTGCCCTCCTATTTAACCATAGCTGCTCAGAGAAATGGATTCATGATTTTCCCAAGAAGTAAATGCAAACTACCTAAGCTAGAGTTTAAATTCAATTTGCCAATTCCATTCTCTGTCTCATTAATCATTAGGTCACTCACATCTTCACTCTTAAAGATATGTTAAAAGATTCAACACTGAGAAGAGATTGTGTTTTCTGTTTGTATAAAACAGACCAAATTTTAACTCAATATGGCTGGAAAATAAGAGAGAATATTGTTGATGAAAAAAATATGTAAATTCTTTTCCCTTTTACAACAATCCTATTGATGTGTAGGGATATCAAGCATTCCATTAAACAAAAATGTATTTTAGCTAAATGCTTGATGCAATTTTAACTAGAATGAAAAAAAAAAAGATTCACAATACTTAATCCATTTCTCACTTATTCTAATCTTGTTCATGGGTATATACCATAGCATGATGTTTCACCGACTAATTTGCCTGTGCAGTGAAGTTGATCTTCACTGGGTACACCACTACTGTGGCCTTGTGCCAGACAAATTAAGCTTTGTAAATATCTACAAAGGTAACTCATTATAATGCAATGGTAAACAAACTCTTTTTACAGAACAATTTGCCCTCATACTGAATTTGATCCTCACTGGGGGCTCTATTACTGCAGCCTGGTACTAAGCTGTGTAATGATCTCTATAAAAACAGGTGTGGTTAGTCACTGAACATGTGACCAATGTCTTTTGGCAGCATGTGTTGGGGATGATGAATTAAAAAATTGGAAAAGGAGGTGATAAATGAATGTTATTCCTCTCGTCTTTTGTTGGATGGTGATCACAGAAAAAATTTGAATTTTCAGAAAAATATGAATATGGCTAGACATGAAGGGACCAATCTAGCATAAGCTTACATTGCAAATGGAACTCCTCACTTAAAACATAAGACATAATAAGGTGTAAATTTTTAAATTGTCAGCTCTTTAGCTTCATACATACATGGTCAGCCAGACAAACTTAAAAACTGAAGATGCTGACATATTTGGTGTTAGAGTTGAACTCAGTTCTCCAATTCTATTACTTGTGCTGTTTACTATTTGGCCACTTGCACCTGTATGCGATAAATAAATTATATCATTATCCTTATGATTGTAATACCTTGATGCCAACTTTTCCTTTCAATTTATTCTGTATCTACAGCCGTTTTTGATTCCCTATTTAGAAAACATTTCCCTATCTCATCTTTTCTTCAATTACTGATGTATTATCTTTCCTCCATTTCAACATTTGCTAAAGACTCAGCTATTCACTCCATGTCTATAGCCATTTCTCATTCCCTATTTTGAAAACTCTTTCTCTATCTCGATCAATTATTTTCTCTTCATTTCAACATGTGAGCAAAGGACTCATTATTTTACAGACATTCCTCATTTACGCACCTAAAAGTTGACTTTATGAATTCAGGTTCTTTTCAGACGTCTACTTCTGGCTCTGTTCTAAAATTGTTCTTCTTCAGTGAATAGATCTATAATCACGAGATCAATAGTTGATTTGTATGCAATATTGATTCGAATGCTAACAAGAGGGGTAGGTATGGACATCACTAGATAAACAATAAGTCAGCTTATGTTGGACAATATTGTCTGGCCAGAATAATAAAACTTCTCAAGTCTTTTCCATGGTTAACTTTCTTCCCTTTTCTGATATTCAAGTCTTTTATATTTTATAACATCTGAAATTGATGGATGAACATTGTTGAAATCCTTTAATTCGACTGATGATCACAGGATTTAGAGTCTATATTTATGAGTTAAAAAAGCCCACGCATATATTAACCTCTTAATCAACACGCAATGCACATAAGCATAAATATTTGCCATTCTAGGCACCAAAGCCAAATAAGATATATTTGGTTATAGAAAGGTTTTCTCTCAAAAAGGTTCTTCTTATTCCATGAAAATGATTCTCTTCTCCAAACTGAAATTATTATACATGGCAACAAATATCTATATCATTTAGGATCCACAATACCTTTTAAGATGAAGGAAGTTGGAAATCCTGAGTGAAGGCTAGCTGCAAAGGCTAATTAATGTTCATTTCCAATAAGTTTTGATGATCAACGTAATAGTAATATTTAATTTGGGTAAATATAAACAGGACAGTAGGGCTCTTTGAGTACCATAAGGTTCTCTTACAATAGAGGTATATATTCTTACTGTATACGGGTGAAATTATGTTGCACATCTTTCACTGCAATATATTGGCCCCATACCAACCATGTAAGAGAGCCAAATTTTGTAACAAATAAAGCAGCTGACAAAAATGGATTATCTTTCTTTGTTTCTTTATAACAATACAGAATTACAAGTTAATGAAAAATCCAAGTTGAGATTTGATTTAGCAAATCAGAGTGATTTTTTAATCTAAATTCATTACTTTTTTAAAAATATAAATTGAGAAAATAAAAGTATTATTGATTTTGGAAACAATATTGTCTTGTTACTACCAGGTAGATCTATCGAAATGCACAGATTTTGAATGTTGGGGGCAAAGCTGCATACTGGAATGGTGGTAGAAGGTATGGCTGCTTGAGGACAGAGTTTCAGCATGTGACCTCAGGCCCATTGTTCATAATCTGAGCATTTCGATGCCGCTACCTGATTAGTTAAAATATTAACGCAGCCTTTGTATTTGGTACTGTGAAAACTTTGTTTGGTTTATGAAATAAAAATGAAAGACAATATTTTTATTTTAGAAATTAATTTTATTGAGTAACATATTTACCAAAATGTTGAACTGTCTTTCAAGTATTTTCATAATTCCATCCTCAAAGAACTTTTTACCTCTCTCAGCAAAGAGCTGCTCTGAATACTTTGTGTAGTTTTCCTGAGAATGGATAATTTTTTCAGAAAGAGAATTCTGTAAAGAGTAGATTTAATGGTAATCAAAAGTTGCAATATCCAATGAATACCGCGAATGATTGAAGACTTTCAATCGAAACTGTCACAATAGATTGTCTAATATTTCTGAGACATTCTGCAACCCTAATTACAAAAATGTGTCTCATCTAACAGACAAAAACCTTCAACTTGAAAGGATATAAGAAAAAGAACAAACTCTATTCAAGACCTGTGACATAGTTTATACAATCTTTGACAGCATTTGGCAATATTTGCTTCTGTAATAAAACAATGTTTCCAAGTGATTTTTAAGTTTATCATCATTTTCAGTCTTTATCATCCATCGTTGGACATAGACCTTTCCCAATATTCACCAGATCTCTCTATCATGGGTGTTGCAGAGCCTTTACTTTCTGTATTTGTCTAGTTTGTTTCTCCATCTTGTATTCTACCAGCCTCAGTTTTGCATGCGATCTCTGGTTGTGAGTTGTGATTTCCATCGATTATCTACCATTCTTGCAACATGACCAGCCCATTGCTATTTCAGTTTTCTAATGGATTCTTTGATGTCTCTGACTCCTGTTAACTGGTTCTCAGTTTGGGGGGCAGTTTCTTATTTAGGTTCCATGTTTCAGCTTCATAGGTGACTATTGGGAGGATGTATTGGTTGTATACTCTTCTTTTTAGAACTAATGAGATTTTCTTGTTCTTGAAAGTTGAGCTTGTTCTGTTAAAACATTCAAAACAAAAATAAATGATTATTGCATCAAAAATGAAATGAAAAATATTATCCAAAATCCAATCTAATTCATTGGGAGATGAAAAAGTTGTAAGTATATTTATACAAAATGTATTCATTAATTTTTACTTTTCAAAAAGGAATTATATGACATAGTGTGACACAAAAAAAAATCTCCTTCTTCTTTGCCTGTTCTATCCCTCCTTTCTAATGAATGCTTCTAACTGATTTAAATCTGGTCTGGACAACAATGTTTTCGGCATTCAAAGACCTGTCCATGTTTGTTGCAAATAAAAAGTACCAAAAACTACCATAAACTCTTATGATTCTTATAGATCAATTCTTATCAATGACTAATCAAGAAAGCTCTCTCCGGAAAAGTTATTATTTCAACAGAACTGTCAGCATAGGTTTCCTCAGTTTTTGAATGGGTCTGGCTGGCTGGCTGGATATGTATGTTTGTATTGCATGCACACAAGTTAGAGGGCTCAACTTTTTTTTGTTTTTTGAAAATTCACACTTTTATAGTAATCAGTGCTCAAGAAAAAGTGAGAAAGTAACTTACTCACAGCATCCAGCCTGAAAACATTGGTCACATGACAGTTTATGTTTTAAATTGGAACCCAATTTTGTTCTGTGAATCATTTATAGATTTGATTGTGATAAGTGAGTTGAAGAAGAAGATAATAATTAGCGATCATCTACCATCATTAAACAAAATGAATCTCATGATTTATGGAACAGCTTGACCCGTGGAAATTCCTTGGGTGTTGACAACTATCTATCATCTTATGTCTCTGCCCACCTCTCACCCTATGACTTCTCACCCTCTCCCTTATCCCTTCCAATCTTCATTGCAAATTCATATTTTTATATAAATGTTATAAGAACATGGATCAGTTTCATATTCAAAAATTTTCCTATCTACTAAGTAAACAACCCAACTTTCTTTCCTCCACTCTTACTTCCAACCATCTCAGTAAACTACCTAACTGTGACTTCTGCACTCTTCCTACCCTTTTATTGAACTACCTAACCTCTTCCTTATGTTACTACTAAAGTGCAATAATTGAAGGCTTGTAGGAAGAAGCAGAGTAACATTACAGGTAATGAAAATGTGGCTTCTAAAGATCACTGATACAAATTAACCTGAGAAAGACCAAATAAAATATCAGTGAAAATATTGGATTAAAAACAAAAAATACAAGGACAATATTTGATCATTCATTTTCATTAAATGAAGTATTATAACCCTTTATCATTAATTTTTGACCACTTACTTTCCCAAACTTAACAAGGTCAAGGCCAGGGCCAAGCCAACTTCTGGACTTTGTTGACTTTTAGGAAGTTTAAAAAACATAACACACTCTGGATGTGCACAAAACGCAGCACACAAAACACACGTGATTTCAAAATAAAACATAGAGAGTTCTACCAAAACACAGTGGTAGGTCTGTGAACTGAGCCAACACAATCGTGGGTTTTTGCTGAGTATCGAGACTCTTACCAAGTATCAGGAATCATTCAATACAGTCAAGTTTTGGAAGTTACTTGGATTGCAGAGTTTTGGAAATGCAATCTGTATGTACCTTCATCTCAAAACCTAGAGAGGAAAAAAAAACAGCTAAAAAAAGATGAAGATGAAAATGGGGAAATTGTAATGAAAAGTGAAAAATGATGGATTATAATGCTTTCTCTTTTAAAAATAAATAATAAGATAGTTGCTTTATTGATACTACTAATACAGAAACCAAAAAACAAAAATGAAGAGTTAGAAAGTGAATTTGAAGGTTAAATTTGGACCTCTGTAAGCCATCAAGGTTCCTGAATTCATATGGCTATAATTTCCCATTGATACAAAATAATTAAAAGTGGAAGTAGTTTCACAATTCAATATCAAATAGAAACGTTAATATTTATGAGAGACAGTCAACATCAAGATAGGTTTCTATGCGTCTACCATGTATACAGGCCACACCAGAGTGCTGAAAATTTAAACATTCACGCTTTGTTATCTTTTAATTCCAACTCAAAATAGGCTTTCAGTGTGTGTTGGGGGATCAATTCATGCAAAAATGGTCTCTTTGGCAGTGTTCAAGCTTGGAAATCCCAACTTTTTCTGTGATCAATGCCCATCAAGAGGTGAGAGAAGTAACATTCATTGATCCCCCTTTTTGAAATTTTTTAATTGATAACCCCAAACATGGCACACCGCCAAAAGGTGATTGTCAAGTTACAGTTTTTTTATTGAGTGAACAACCAGACCTGTTATCATTAATTTCAGATTAGATTTTCTGTCGTCTTATTTTTGCTTTCATTGCAATAAAAAGCAACAAGAATAAAATGAAAGATAAACCAGTCTGAGATAATTTATAATTAAAATGCTTTATCAAAAAATGCACAGAAATTGAGACGATTATGTTAAATATTACCAGGTGTAAACAAGCAATACAGCAAGCAGAAAAATAAGCTAAGAAAGAAAGAAGCTATGTAACTTGATTTAACTTCACCTGCTGACTGGTCATCATGACCGTATCAGTAAAGTGTTGTACGTGTGATGTCACAGGTATAGTATTTTGTTGATACATACATTATAAACAGAGATAGACCTCTAATATCAACAGATTTTACAAACATTTAGACAGTAGAAAGAAAAGCTAAATTTAGTGAAAGTTAAGTGCGACACCAAGGGTCGCTGAGTAAGTAATTGAGTCATAAGCTGAGATAGATATAACAATATGACTGCACCAACCAAAACGGAAACACAGTTCAAAGGTTATCTATTGTTGTCTCCCATCTAGAAGCCATGCACATGGTGAGAACTGACTGAGAATGAATGTGAGAGTTTGGGATTTTATTTTGAACATATCTGCCAATTCAAATGCAATCAGTTCGGGGTAAGTGTAATGAAAATGAAAACTGTATAGACTTGGAGGCTGCATGCCAAGTTTTATCAAAAGAAATCTAATTCTAAAAGAATCAGTAAGAAAACGGTGTCAAATATTGAAATCTTTTTAATAATACAGTCACCCAGATCACTTCTAGCCATATATGATTCTGGCTGTAGGTATGAAAACCCATACCCATGTACTACTTAACTAAATACTGAAGGAAAAACAGAATTTTATTCATAGCTACAATGCTGTGATTCAATTTTCCATTGGACTATTGTCTTAACAATCCAATTAATTCTTCCTTAGCCCATGGCCCCTCCTATCACAAAATGTCATTGAAATTCATTGAGAACTTTTGGAGATATTGCAGGACAGATAGACAAACATGAGGGAATACATATGCCTCTCCCAACTTTAGCAGAGGTAAATAAGATGAATGATAAACTAGTCCAAAATTAATGAAAATTAGGGCAATGCCTGTTCCAAAGGTTCATGTTTGTATTAGGAAATATTTGGATGGAAGGCATAAAGCAACTGAAAATGGGGTCCTCTGATGGACATTATACATAGCAAATATATAAGCATATGTTCATGTTTCCAAGCATGTATGTTGTTGTTCTGTTCCCATCCACTGAGGAACTAGTGTGGATGCCAAGAGGCCAGATTTTAACTCCTCAACTCTAATCTAAATACCTGTATGATGCTCATTTAAAAGATTATCCACTGAGACAGAGAATCTCTAGAAAGATATTTCAATTAATACAGATGTTATGTTTTGTCCAGCCACCCTGGAGAGGGTGGCATGTTAGTATATATTATTGGTGTATAAAGGTGACATACAGCTAAATCATGTTCTTATGTGTGTGTTAAGATGGCAAGCTGTACGTGTTGGTGCGCAAGTACGTATTTGTTAACCACTCACTGAAGAATGTGTGTAAATGTGTGTTCTGATGTCTATTATGTACTTTGTGTATATGGGTTTTTGATAGACTAAGAGATTGATTAAGGGTAGTCAGTTGGCTGTGGTCCGCGACGTATTTCGGATTAGGTCAAGAACGTCTTGTCTCATAAGTAAGTGAACTATAATTGAATTTCCCTATTGCTTGTTTTTTTTATACAAAATGAAAAAGCTGCATTTCACACTACAATCAATAACCAGAGAATGGATGGAATCACCTGTGCATTTTGGGAAGAGAGAAGTACAATAAAATAAAAGAAAGGATTATTTCATAATCAGATTTTGTTCTATCAATCAAGAATGAATGAAACAAGATGGGTTTTTTTTAAGTTCTGCAATTCCTTTTCAGAGCTGTCACTCTATTCCAGAGACATCGTTTGGAAACACAGCAGGCTTTTTGTTGAAGGATACATCGAGCACATTTGTACTGTGTAGATGCAAATATATTGAACAACTTGATTATCCAACATTTGGAAGGGGCCAGACTTTATTGTGTGTAGAGCAGACAGCCATTATAGTCGTGGAAAATAATTTTACGTCTTTTGTGCCGAACTACTGCTTCGAATTATTTCACTTAAGTGTTGTCAATTCAGATATTTTATATCTAAATTTAGATCTATTGCCAATTTAGATATATCATATCTGATGGTAGATCTTAAATTTCAGATAAAAGATCTTTAAAGAAAGGCTTTTTTTTTACTTTTTTAGGGTTATTTTGATGAGTTTATTAATAACATCTAGATTCATGAGTATTTGGATGTTCCTAGATGTTTTTTTTAACTTTATTTTAAATGTTTTCCAGTGGAAATAACCAGAGTGCATACACACAGAAAGACACAGACAGAGAATTCATCAATTGCAGTGAGATGAAAATATTTTGGTTAAGAAATTCTGACAAGATTTTAAAGTAATGTTGGGAACCAACAACCAAAACTGACAACATTAGCATAGGTTTCTTCAGTTTTTAAGTTGGGCTGGCTGGCTGGCTGGCTGACTACGTATGAATTTATTGTGTATACATGCTGCACCAGTTGAGTCAAAGGGTTAAATGCCTGAACATTTACTTATCATGTTTAGAAAAAACCTTTTGTTTTCTTCAACATTCTCGTCTAAAACATACTGAAGGGAATTCAATTCACAATATAAATTGGTCCCTTAGTTTGTTTCTAACAATCTTCAGAATTCAAGTGATTACAGACCAATAAAAAGCAAGATAAATAATATTCATGGATCACCACGTTTTCTTAATTGATCAGCCCCCAACAATGCTGCAAAAAGATATTGGTCACATGATGGTTTCTATTGAATGACTAATCAGACCTGTTTATCTAGTTTTTTTTAAATACAAGACCTCAGAAAATTATTTGAAAAGTAAGACTAAGTCTGCTTTTCACCTAGTGAATGTAACAAAATACGCCCACTAACATTACATAATACACATAGCTATGTCTTATCAAAACTGGTTTGATCAAAGACCATTGGGTAATGTTGTTTTTTTCCATTTTTTAATAAACTTTCATTGTTTATATAGATGATAATACATATTGGGATTCAAAGAATGTAATTATTGTCTGAACATCTGTGATCTAGTGCTTTCAGACATTATTTTGGCCATTATCAACATCAGAGAACAACTATGGATGCATTTGATTCTCAGCTTTTAAATACTAGTATAGCTTTTGGTATTTGACTCTTATGATGGTGTCACATACAAGATAACATACAAGCAACATTCTTCACTGGACTAAATGTATCTATCAGTTGTCAAATACTAGTGAAGCTCTTAATTTGGATGATCCCACTTTGGTCTAAGGTAAGAGCTTCACCTATAATTTTTCCCAGACGGGACAAAGCTCCCAGATTGTCTATTTTCTCAGAATACATCCAGTGCAATGTAGGAACTTCAACTGTACATTTCCTTAACTGATGAAGATCTTATTTAGGTTTAGGCTTTATGATTTTACACACACACACACACACACACACACACACACACACACACACACACACACACACACACACACACATCTATCTGTCTATCTATATATATATATATATATATGTATATATATATGTATGTATCAGTTTTTAAAGACAGTGATTGAAAATAGGTACATCTTTGTGAAGGTATAGCAAGATTTATTTTTAGAGAAAGTGATAGTAGGAAAGTGAGTGAACTCTATTCATCCCTGAT
Organism: Thysanoteuthis rhombus; assembly: GCA_963457665.1. Taxonomy (NCBI): domain Eukaryota; kingdom Metazoa; phylum Mollusca; class Cephalopoda; order Oegopsida; family Thysanoteuthidae; genus Thysanoteuthis; species Thysanoteuthis major. Next base: position 32,340,155 of record OY735234.1, on the reverse strand, counting down.
TACAGGAAATTATCAAGGGTCTATTTTTAGGTTTCACTTTGTGAATCCCTACTTGAACTTTCACAATGTCTGTTCATATTAAATACATCAGATAAAATTGATTCTGCCCAAAATGGAAACTCTTGACCTGATAAATCAATAACATGGAACGGAAGGATGAGTAGTAATAATATTGACATCACTACTACTATGACGACTTTTTCTACAATCATTAGAAACCATCAACTGCAACTGCCAACATAAATCTCTTCAGTTTTCAAGCTGGGCTGGCTGGCTATGTAAGAGTGTGCCATGTGTACAGGCCGCATCAATGATGCTAGAGGGCTAGAAATTGCGACATTACTTTTTATTACCTTCAGAAAAACCAGACTTTAGTTTTTTCCAAAATCTCCCCACCCCATCCCCACCAAATAAGTGATCACAATGTAATTTTATGCTAAACTAGTCCCTAGTTTTGTCCAGCTGCATTCAATCTTGTTCTTTGAAAATTCAGACTTTTCAGTGTCCGACAGAAAGCCAGAGAAATTATATCCATTTATCACCTCTTTTTCTAATTTTTTAATTGATCACCCCAAACATAGTGTACTGCCAAAAGATGTTGGTCACATGGCATTTTCTATTGAGTGACTAACCAGACCTGTTCAGTAGAAGTAGTAATTTACCTCTGCCAACCAAGTTGCAAGGGGTATATGTATTCACTTGTAAATATGTCTGACTGTCTGTCAGTCTGTTCATCTGTCTGTCACTCTATACACACAATATCTCCAAAAGTTCTCAATGAATTTCAAAGACATTCTGTGGAAGAGTGGGCCATGAGCTA
>OY735234.1:32329335-32334335 GCA_963457665.1 Thysanoteuthis rhombus | reverse complement strand
TGAAAAAACAAAAAAATTGGGTTTTCCTGTTCTTATAAGGAGTGAATGTTTACATTTTCAGCCCTCTAGTTCCATTGGTGTGGTCTGCCTGGGTGATACATGAATATCCAGTTGGAAACCAACTTGGAAACCAAAGAAATCTATGTTGACAGTTTCTAAGTGCTGCCATTTTTAAATCTGATGCTTATAAATTTGTCTTCTTCCCAAGGGAGACAATCTGTTAATAATTGATCACCACGTGTGCCATAAATCGTGACTTTTCATCGAATGATGTTTCATTGAAAATGCAAACTAGATACATGCCCCAAGCATACAAAAGCACACGTTCATGTATAAAGAATACATGTATGAGTGTATTTGTGTGCATATGTGGCCTGTGTGTGCACATGTGGATGTCAGTATGTGGTGTGTGTATGAGCATATGTGTGTGAATGTGGCGTGTAAGTGCATGTGTGTATTTCTCATTTTCAATGAAACGTTCAATAAAAAGTTGTGTCACTGTCATATATAGTTGACTCATTGCCTTGAGATGAACTATAAATGTAAAAATCATGAGACTTTTATATCAGGGCAATCATTTTTGTTTCAGCATTTGGGGAATTATATTCTTTGACAATCCTCAAAGCCAATACATTATTGGTTTGATATGTCGTCTTAATGAAACGACACTTTCTGTGAGAGTGAACTGGGAAACATAGAGAGGGAATGTGACGAGAATAGATGCAACAAGTTATAAGAGACAGCTTTGTCACTTGATAGAGAACGTCAGGCAATGTTGGAAGGATCAAACAGAAAATTGGAAAAAGGGGTGATCAATGAATAAAATACTTCCTTTGCCTTTTGTTGGGCAGTGATCACTAAAAAAGTCCACATTTTCAAAAAACAAATGTGAACATGGCTTGACATAAACTAAAAGACCAATTTAACAAAAACTTACATTGCAAATAGAACTCAAAACAAAAAACGATTTAGGAAGGTGATTTAAAAAAACATAGTAAATGTTGAAATTATCAGCCCTTCAGCTGTGTTGATACATATTATATACGGGATACATACACAGCCATCCAGACTAACGTGAAAACTGAAAGAAGCCTATCTTTACACATCTTTTGGTGACAGTTCTAGATGATGGTTTCTGATAATAATCATATTCCATACACACTTGCATGAAGAGACAGTTACGGCACTCTATTTTGAAATGAAGAGAATGTGTGAAATTCTTCTCTGATAATTATTATTATCATTGATAGATCTAAAGAAAATATTAAATTGTTATTGTTATTATTGTAGCAATTACACATTCAGAAATCAAATGGGAAAATTGCTCAATAACCAATGGAAATGATTCATGCAATATTTTTTAAAGAGTTACAAGTAAATTGGGATTTTAGAAGAATTCATTTGATTTTACAGCCCAGTGACCTGTGGCCGAATGAAGATTCCATCGCTTGGTCATGTAAACAAATTATAAATCAAATCAACATGTATTTTGTTCATTTGGGACTTACTTCCTCTTCTTATCTCAAGGTTTTTTCAATTGAGTACACTCTAAGCTGTGTGATTAGGGTGGAGGTATCCCTTCAGCGGACTAGCAGCCTGCCAGGGGGTGGTCACAAAAACTTCTAAGTATGAAGTCCTGGTCTCAACTAGACTTGAGACTTGTAAGGATCACTAAGCTGACTCATATAACAGAAAATGGAACTTTCTCACCGGGCAGCCACTCTCTATTGGGAGTTGTGTCTTAAGAGACCTGACACTTTACCTTACCTCAGCTTTATCTCAATGTTCTGGCTACTGCACCTGCCATCCTTCCTCAAATGTCTGTTATAATGAAACCTTACTCTGAGAAGACATGCATTTCCACATTTCATCTGGTGCCAGGGCCTTTAGATTCTTGTAAAGGTCCTCCCCTGAAGTGCATGCTAAAGTCAATACTTGTATGTGACATGTATTGAAAGGAAGCACATGCCCCCTTAGAGCAAGGTTATCATTCTATCTTAGACAGGCCAAAACATTGTGATATAAACAAACAAAGCCTAAGACATCAGTCTACAAGAACTAAAATGCAATAATTACAACACGTCATCTAAATAATTCAGACAAGAAAAAGCAAATCAATAATTGTTTATGCAACTTGTGAATGTGCATAATGAAAATTTTCCACTCAGGAATTAACCAGTTTCAAAGTCAGTTTTATTCATAAAAACTGATCTAATGATAATGAATTTGGTAAAATTAATCAGAAAATGAGAGACTGGGCTCTCTTACCTTGATTGGCAACCAGTTTAGGAGAGGGACAGCTCTGAATTTAAAACCAGGAGTGGTATCTAGTCCCCACAGCTATGGGTAAAAATAGTCAAAAATTATGTGTCAGGGGAGGGGCATGCAATCCCATCCTACACAACCCTTCTTGCAAAAGATGATTGACACTCAAAATGAAGGATTGATGGGATCCTGGATCCTGGAATCAAAAAAAGGGTTGAAAATTTGTAAAGAATGAAAACTTAGATAAGGAAATCAGAGAGAAATGAACAAATTGCATCAATTAATCAAGAATCAAATGTGAAAATCTTTGTCTTTTTTATTCACTCAAAAACCCAAATAAAGACGAAAATCATTTGAAATCTTTTGCTATTTATTTTCTTTGATGTTGCTTATTCCTGTAAATTCCTTGAGGAGCATGGGGCTACAACTACACTACACCAGCGGACTTATTTTGGGGCAACTCCCCTCAGCTGGGCCCATATCAGTCTGGCTGCCTTTGCCTCACCATTGACTGATTTTCTCCAAGTCAACATTGACCTTTGAACTCTAATCTGCCTTTGTGGATCCCAGTTCGCAACTCATGCAAATGTTTCTGCTCTCAGAGTTTTGATGTTCCAGGTCCTTATTCTTATTTTGCTTTTTTCTTTAGATTCTTCTTTAGAGCTTGTCAGTATTATGCAAAGATGAACATAATTCAGAGGCTCTATTACCAGTAATGTATCTTTGTGCTCAATGCTGACTATTTTCTCTAAAGAACAGTCCGTCATCAAATATCCATTAGCTACCATAAGCTGAGTTTTCATTCAAACAGAGTATCAAGACTTTGAGAAGATTTTCATGAGGATGATAATCCATTGTGTCAGATAAGCATGAAGACGTTAAAGATAGAAATGCCAGTCTTATTCAATTGTTGTTAATCAGAAGAAGTGAATGATTTCGACATGTTACAATCGAGCGTTGGGGATAATGAAGGAGTGATGGACATTAATAACGAATATAATTGGGCCGAGAAATTTTCCCCTGAGAAGAAATAGGAGAGAAACAGGGAAATTATATTCAAAAAGAATGTCAGCAGGTTACTCACTCGATAGAAACCGTCATTTGACCAATGTCTTTTGACAGCCAGCTATGTTGGGGGTGATCAATCTGAAAATTTGAAGAGAAGGTAATAAATGAATAAATTACTTCTCTTACCTTTTGTTAAGCAGTGATCACTAAAAAAGACTGAATTTTCAAAAAACAAGCCTGAATGCTGCTGAAGACAAACTAAAGGGTCAAGTTAGTATGAATATACATTGCAATCTGGAACCCTCACAAATAACCTATTTTTTCTAGGCATAATAAGGAGTGAATGTTTAAATTTTCAGCCCTTTAGCTCTATTGATGTGGCCTATACATTTGATATATACATAGCCAACCAGCCTAACTTGAAAACTGAAGAAACCTATGTTGACAGTCTTGGTGGCAGTTCTTTCAGACGGTTCCAAATATTTAAGCCTAATGCTTGAGTTGGTATTTTTAGAATGGTTGGGAATTTCTGATCAAGTGATGCGGAAAATGGAGGTGAAACACTTACCTGCAGAGAAAAAAAGGAATTGGTGAACCATGTTTGAGTTTGGGCTGAAGCTGCTCATGTTTGCCTTAATTCCCTTAGAAAGGCATGAAACTATTTCTCCCCTCAGCTATAGGTAAATAGCAATAGTCAGGAGTCAGCAGTACTATAAAGCAGTCCATCGGAGAGAAGGTTACTCTGACAGAAAAAAATGAATTTTCAAAAAAAAGAGTAGAGCCCCCAAGGCAGGCTGGTGGTATATTTACATCCTCTCAAAAAATTCCTGCAATCAGAAAGGCCACCAGTTATGATGTCTCATCATACCATTGGAAAATGACGTGGGAGTCTCAGTGAATGATTGTCCCTGTTCATATACATATTGCTACACAAATCTCCGAACAGACATCATCAGAAGGATATTTTGATAGATTAGGCTGACAGTTATTGGTTTGGAAAGTTTATGCTAATTGTTTAGCTCATATCAGAACGAGCTGGTCAATAAAAGTTAAGCTAACTGAACCAAAGTAATTAGTATAGTCATTAGGGACCATCAACCAAAACTGTCAGCATAAGCTTCTTTAGTCAATGGCTATTCATGTGTCGTACCTACAGGCTTCACCAATGGGGCTAGAGGGCTGAACATTTAAATATTTACTCCTTATTATGCCTAGAAAAAAAGATTGTTTTTCGTTTTATGTTGGAGTTTGGATCAAATTACAATGTAAGTTTATACTAAATTGATCCTTTAGTTTGTATCAGGAAGTATTCATGCTTAATTTCTTAAATTCAAACTTTTTTAGTGATCATGAACCAACAAAATGATAGAGAAGTAATTTATCTATTGATCTGCATTTTTTAAAATTCTTTACCTGATCACCTCACAGGCATGAGTCATTCATAATGCCATTTCTATTGAGTGACTAATTAAAAATAATGATAAATGGCTGTTAGTAGATGGAATGGCATTAATTAATTGTAATTCAAAAATTATTATTATCATTATGATCATTTACAACATGGATTCCCAACAGGGGCCATAAAGCCCCTTAGGGGCCCTGGTACATTTGAAAGAGGCCATAAAGGGAAATAAAATGAATTTCTATACATCTATTTGTTCAACAGGAGGTCCTGGGAACCTTTGAAGTGTTCTCAAGGGAGCCATGTTCATAAAAAGTTGAGAATG
>OY735234.1:31836835-32326835 GCA_963457665.1 Thysanoteuthis rhombus | reverse complement strand
TGCCTTGGTAACAAGGAGGCTTATGCAGAGATTAGACTTTACTTTAGGAGCCAAGAATCAGCCGAACGGGTTGGCCAGAAGAGGATTAAAGCAAGAATCACATGATCACTGGAAAGCAATAACACCGATACATGCCCCCATCTATCATCTTCTTTATCCCCTCAAGATTGTGATCAGCAAAGAATGGTTCTAATAAGCTTTTCTTGGGGTTCGCATGATGTGACACTCTTATAGTATGGATCAAAGTGGATTTGCACTGGATATTCATACATTTCTTGTAGCATGCAGCAACTACTCTGGAAAAATATTGTAACTCACAAGTTTGAAATATTGTTTCTTAAATTAAATGAGTTCAATATAAGCCTATGAGCAGGTACCTAGAGAGTGAGCAAGTTTTTCTGATCCCACACTACTATAACTTATATAGATTTATTCTGACTATTGTCCTCATCTTGGTCTTTTTTGTGTCCACAACATTTCAACTGTTGGATAGTAAGGCCTTCAACAGGTGCCTACTACTCGTAGGGTACAACAATTAAAATATTGTGAACACATCAACAAACAAGCTTAGGACAATAGTCAAAATAAATCTATGTATAATGCTAATTCATCATCTCAAAAATTCAGAAAGGAATTGCAGTTGACCTTCAGAAACTTTATAACATCAGGAACCTGGCTATTTTGAAGAATTAATTAACAGTCAAATTTTGTAAAAGTTTTGATTTATCGATAAATGAAACACCATACTTTCTGAATAACAATGTTACTAAAGCATGTACACAGTACAAACATGATTAATCAAATGACAATTCTTTTTAAAAGCCATTAAAAATTTTCCAGCAAAACCAAAAAGTGTAGGTGATTGTTCAAAAGCATTATGAAGAAATCTTATTGAGATTTCATAAAATCAAATGAGTATTTTATTGATATTAGGTTACTCTTAAATTCTGGACTATTCACGTAACTTTGTGGTGTCAATGACCGGAACCTGCGATACCTGAAAGTAGGCCTAACCTATGCAATACTAAAAACCGCTGAATTCTAGAAACTTGGGATCCTCTAGGTTCCAAGATTGCCTAGTATGTGCTGCTCAACTGTACATATTTGCAAAATTGGTAGTACCATAGTTGGTAGTACAATTGGTAGTACTATATAAATACTATAGAAGCATAGATACAAATCAAAAACTATCAATCAAACTGCAAATGAAAATGTCAACAGAGGTTTCTTCAGTTTTCAAGTTGGTCTGTCTGGCAGGCTGGCTATATGTTATTATGCATACTGAATGAATGGAACAAGAAGAATGAAAATATAAACATTCACTCCTTGTTATGTCTAGAAAAAACTTCTTTTTTCATCTAAATTCAACCCCAAAATAGGCTTTTAGTTGGGGGTCAATTTGAAATGTAAATTTATGCTGAATTGATCCTTTCGTGTCCAGCAACATTCATGCTTCTTTTTTTTTGAAATTCAGACGTTTTTTAGAGATCACTACCCAACAAAAGGTGAGAGAAGTAAATTATTGATTAATTCATTGATATCCTCTTTTTACAATTAATTGATCACCACCAACACAGCAGGCTGCCAAAAAATGTTGGTAGACTAATAGTTGAGTTACCAATCAGACCCGTTTTTGTCATTGTCTGCAAACATAACTAATGAATAATAACAACATATGTCTCTAAAGTTGGGGATTTGGCAGAGAGGAGTCTTACAGTTGCAGAACCTTACGTATTATTGATTCAACAAGTTCATTGACTGATAAAACAAAGATTCTCTTCGTTTTGTTTGAAGTTCTCGGAAAGAGGAGTGATCAATGAATAACTTACTTCCCTTGCCTTTGTTGGGTAGTGATCACCGAAAAAAAACTTTCAAAAAAACAAATGTGAATGCTGCTGGGCACAAACTAAGGGGCCAATTAGCTTACAATACAAACTGATACCCCCACTAAAAGCTTAATTTAGGAATGGAATTTTCATAGTACTAAAAAACGTTTTTTCTTGAAATCATCATCATCATCATCATCAGTCTTTTAACGTTCATGGATAGTTTGTCTACTATCTACAAGGATAGCCTAGAACATTTTTTCAATGCTTTCTGGTGTTCAGTTTGTTGATAATCGTCTGGATTTATCATCATCTCTTACGGACTTGAAATGCTTGTTTTACTTTGGGATGTGACATTATAATTAAAGGCTTCCTAAAGCAACTAGTAAATTTCTGCAGACATCTTGTTGATCTTGAAACAGAACTTGATGCAGGTTCTTTGCTCTGTGTGATCCGCCATTGCACCTACATATGACGTTAGAAAAATAAGTCTAACTCAGCAGCATATTTACTCACATACAGTCATTGGCACACTGACACACAAAGAGTCCTGCTGGTTCCACCTAGTGGCTGTAGGTAGAACTGCATATGGTTTGCTGCCCCTTTTCATATTCCAAGAACTTTGGGGTAGCACCTCACTGGAGGCTATAATACAATTGGTAGAGTCATCAACTGTGCAAGGTTCAAACAGTTTCTTTGCATTCTCTCATTTACTAGGAGACTTGATAGTTCACTACTTTGAAGCTGTTGATAGTGTAAATAAACTTTCATGTCTTCTTATGGTTTTTATAAAATGTAACTGTATGTTCAATTGAAAAAGTCCATTGTTTCAAAAGGCTGATATGAGATATTTTAATAGCAAGTGGAAGAGTTCATTGTAATGGTGAGAGAAACAAACAGAAAAAGTCATATTGTTCATTATATAGATAGATGTTTACAATGAATTAATGGTCCTAGAAATAATAGTTAGTATTCAAAGCTTCTTCAAGTCATAAATGCTGGACTATCAAATACTCCAGGCAGCAGACTATTGCTTGGCTAAATGGACGTATGTTTCATTAAAAGTGGCAACCTAATCTATCAACATAGGTTTCTTCAGTTTCTAAGTGGGGCTGGCTGGCTGGCTGGCTATCTATGTATGTGTTATGAGTACAGGCAACATAACATTGTACATCAATGGAGCTAAAGGACTGAAAATTTCAACATTTCTTTTTGTTTCTTCAGAATTCTTCCCCAAAATAGGCTTTTAGCTGGAGCAAGAGTCAATTTACAACGTAAGTTTATGCTGCATTGGTTCGTCAGTTGTTGTTCTCAGATTTTTTTAGTGATCCTATGAAAGATGAGAGAAGTAACTCATTCATTGATCCCCCTTTTTTCCAATTCTTTAAGTGATCACCCCCAATATGGCATACCACCAAAAAACAGTGGTCACATGACTGTTCCTATTCAGTGACCAACCAGACCTGTTATGTTTATTCTGTTGAATAAATCCCTCAATCCGGCACTAAATACAGTTTTAGAATCCGAGATTGAAACACAAGAAAATTAATATGATGATCCAATTAATATTTTCCAATTGATTACCTGAAAATAATTCATTAAAGGATATTTAGAGTTATGTCTGGAGATCTAAATGGTATTGGTCGAAAGATCATCCAATTGCAAGGATGGACCACTATATACACTACGTAAATATAATCATATATATATATATATATATATATATATATATAATGAATATGATCATAGGCAATCACGCTCTCCGCCATTTCAAGCAAGGCAGTGTTAAATTTCAGGTAAATCAGTGTAATTTAGGCAACGCCATATGAAAGCAACAGGAATTTTATCAAGAATGGAATAAATTTGAAACAGAAAATAAAATAAAATAAACTGAAGATAAAAAGTTGTCAAAAATGATGTGCCAAGGCCCTATAGTTTACTAAAATTATTTTTAGTAGTCTGTGGCTTTTCAAAACAGTCCACAAATTTGTTTAAAATCCCAACCCTGATCTGATTTAGTCAGCTTATATGATTGTTAAAGGAAATGGAAGATATGAAAGAATCTGACCATGACTTTTGTTATTAAGTTTAAAAAGGGTAAAAGAAGACATAGAATTTGAAGGCTGTCTTACAACTTTTCCATTGATATGAGTGGAAATGTCCCAAAACTTGTTTAAAGTTAATCTACGTTGTAATATTTGTGCTATCCATGAGAATGATTGACAAAAAAACCTGATATAAAAATTATTTGATCCCACTGTTCATAACCGAAGATTGGTCAGATAATGACCTCTGGTGACCATGAATGACCTCTAAGGTGAGCCTATGAGAGAATTCGATTTTCATTGATTCTCCATGCAGGATATCAGGTCGATATGCCTTATTGTTTTAGCACAGAAGACGAACAGATAAGCAAACAAATTGCTCAAAGGTTAGGATAGATACATAGTAGTATAGATTACCATTGTGGAGAGCAGGTTTTGGAAAATTATCTCTTATCAATGTGACATGTTTCAGATGTTTTACGCCTATCCGTTATGGAAAGTTGAAAATGAAAATATGAGGTTTGAGATTGAATGTAAGAAAATAGATGTAGGAAGGAAAAAATAACAATCATTCCAAGATTTTTTGATCAAATTTATTGTGAGCATTGCTTGTAACAGCTGCTGTGATATAAGTTTAAAAGTTACTGAAGTAAGACTATTCGTGCAGCTTATTCTTTTCTTGTTACAAGTCAATAAAGGGAAAAGGAAGAAAAGAGAGTAGGTGGTTCAATGAAAGGATAGGAAGGGAGAGGGAAAAGAAAGTTAGGTAGTTTATATTAGGAGAGGGGAGGGGAGACTACAACTGATAATATAAGTGTAATATACGCAACTCTGTATTACGTATGGTTATTGTTATCATTACTAGTAACAGCTGCTATGGGATGAGTTTTAAAGTGACTGTATCAAAACTACTCATGCTACTAATCACTCTCATTGATACTATTGGTATTATTATGACTACTGAGAATTTTTCAACTGACGATGAAATGGAGTAAAATATTTTGGTAAAGAGAAATCTTTTACAAGAAGTAGATATGCTGCCAAACAATATACATATCGACATACAGCCATACAATGTAGATATACAAGTCCATAAACAGCTGTACAATTTTGGTATACATGTGCACATAAAGCCATACAATATAAACATTCATCAACATACATCCATACGATAAAAACATACACGTTCACTTACCGCCATACAATAAAGGCATACATGTCCACATACAGCCATTCAATAAAGACAGACATGTCAAAATAAAGCCTTACTATAGATACATACATGTTTATATACTGCAATACAATATAGATATATGTGTCAAAATACATCTACACAATACATGTCCACAAGCAGCAATACAATATTGACATACATGTTTATGTCATCAGCAATAAAATTAAAGTCTGAAAGTTTTTTCACATTTGAGTATCAACCATTCTGAACTCGTCCAGATCATCCGGCCTATTTCCCCCATGATCTCAGGGGATCCATGACATGAGTCTGATATTTTTGCAACATGTCCTGCCCACTGCCATTCAAGTTCGCCTATGGCTTGTAGGATATTTCTGATGACTGCGTTGTTCTCTAATATATTGTGATGTTTTCCATGTAATGTTCAGCCTGATTTTCTTTCCAGTCTGACATTTAACAACAACAAGAGAAAAGATTGAAGCAATGAAACCCAACAGAACGATCCTAAAGAAACCAAGAGAAGATTGCAGACAGTACATCACAGCAATAATAAAGAGAATCATGTCCACATACAGCTATACAATAAAGATTTGGGGATTTGTGAACAGAACAATCTAATGACAATAAATATGAATATGAATTAATGTTGATCTTAAGGAAATGGATTATTTGAGGAAAACAGAATGAATTTGTGAGGAGACAGAAAATCTTGGTTGTCAAGATGGCTGAGAGGCAAAAAACATGGCGTGCTGCTTAAAGGCATTGGTCTCATTTCTATTGAGTGACTAAACAGACCTTTTTTTTATTCTTAAACTTATGGCTCATTTGTCACATGACTAACCAAATCTGATTTTTATTCAATTGATTCTCCTTTCATGATATTTACTAAACTTGTCTTAGTATATGACACAAGGCCAAATGGATAGAAGTTTAAAAGATTATGCAATTCAGTTCTCAACAAGTTAATTTTTTCCAGCAAACAAGTGAATAAATAATTACCAGAATTAAATGAATGAATGTTAATAAAGGTGAACATATTGAACTTTAGTTTAAAAATAGGTTTGATTTTTGAAGCAGTGGTTGAATTTCTTTATCTATAAACTCCAAAACTTATGCTAAAACAAATGTAATAATAGTTTTCTTGTATACAATCTAACTCTGTATAAGTAAAATTAGAGGGTAATTATCTCAATCAAGTAATTTAGTTCCTCAATGCTGAAGATTTACTCGAGATAAATGTTAGGAAGGTGATCAAGGTTATTCGTACATTTTTCTATACTTACAATGAATCTTCTGCTTAACCAAAAAAATAAATGGTCCATAATTAACTGTTGAGTTCATTTCAAATAATTATTCTATGCAACTATAAAAAATTGCTACTTTGAAATAATAAGATTGGAAGATTTAAGTGCATTGACGGAAAGGGGCTTATGGGAATTAGGTATACAGTAATGTCTCTATCACTAGACATTGTACACACAAAAAACTTGGAAATTGTGAAGTAAGTATACACTGTACCCCCATGTACCCCCTCCATTTCCACCACTGTTTAAGTGTCTTGGTATCAAAATAGTTTGTAATCTTAGTGACTAAAATAAATGTGAATAAATTGCAAGACTGTCAAAAGCAGAAACGATTTCTTCCAATTGATTGGTCAATCAATATTTGATTGCTATCAGGTTACCAAGTGCTACCTATGTTAAAATAGTTTCCAAGATGATCAGCACAGCGTCTGTCTGGAAAGTATCCAGCTGTTTTGAATACCTCCAGAACCACTTGCACAGCCATGATGTAATTCATCCATCAATCATAGGGACCTTACTGCACATGCGTGAACAGGGATTCTCCAGTGGGATTAATCACCAAGCTATTCTTCAAGTCTTATTAAGATTTTTTGCAAAACATTCCATCCCTTAGGTCTGTCATCAGCCCCCTACAGTCCAAATTTGACTCCAATCTCAGTGCTGTTGACCATTTAGTCAACTCTTGCCACTACCCTCTTGGCCATCTATTTTATAAACTAAAAAAAATAAACATCTCTTTCCAGTAGCTGGCTTACAATGTATGCATTTCCTCTATTAAGCTCCACAAATTAAGAGAAACATTTATCAAGAAATAACAACTTTTATTTGAATGAAATCAGTGAAATTTTGTTGCTTTCTTTTTTTAGCAAATGTTCAAAGTTACAACTCCCGATTAAATTTTATACAGACTTGAAACAAGCCTTTTGTGTTATCAATAGTTACCATTTTTGTACAGCTAATTCTGAAAACTAGACCTTTTTTACTGGATTTAATCAAATGAAACAGAAAGGCAATAATTTCGAATTTATTTCATACAAATTTATTGTTGCTAATTATATTTACCTTGTTGCAGACACAAATCAATGGAGATAAACAACAATCATTAACCTATTTGAATGAAAGCTCACTTCATAAATGCAGAAGCTGGAACAAAATCATTGCATATCGATAATTAAAAAAAGTGCTTTTCTGATTGAAAAATAGGATTTCAAATAAGGGTAATAAATTTTTTGAAAACATCAACACCATTATCAAAAAAAAAAAACCTACATGGGTTTGCATTTTAATTATAATTTCAAACTCTCCTTTCTCTGTTAAGAAAGGATTAATTCATTGCCTTCAACACTCTCCAGCAATTGTATTTAATTGTGCATGGAGGCACTTTGAAGGAATTTCTATAGAATTATTATTTTATTTCTTTGTGTTTTGATTTTCATAAATTTTATTTATTTATTGATTTTGACATCTTATATATAAAAGATATTTACAAGTCAACATTAAAATAAGTGAAACTTTGAAAGAAATGTTTAATTCTATCAGTAGTAAAATAATTTCTTTGTTGTATAGAAGGAAGTAGACAATTGGAGTGAAGTACAAGAGACTCATAAAATCAGCCATCATTGATATTAAGAGACCACTGCGACCTGGTGTAAGCCCGACTCATTTCGCATTGCCCCAGAGGCAGCCAGAGCTCTTCAAAATGACCATAGAGAAAGATCCGCATGGGCATTGTATCTATTAAAACATTTCCAACAATAAAAAAGTCAACTCTCCAAGAGTTTGACAATAAGTGTATTAATTTTTAAGAATATATTACAGGAAAAAGAAATATTGTCATTAATTGAAAACATCAACCAAAACTATTCATGTGTTCTCACATTTATATATCTAGCCATGTATTTGGTTTTTAGTACGGAGTTTAATTTACAGTTTTAGTTTATGATAAATTAGTCCCTTAGTTTGTGTCTGGCAGCATGCACACTTTTTGAAAATTTGGACTTTTCAGAGGTCATAATCAAAAAAACGGTATGAGAAGTAACATTCACTGCTCATCCCCAACACAGCACACTGCTTACAGTCATCGGTTTCTATAGAGTGAAAATTCTGAATTCATGGTTCAAACCATACTGGTAGTATTTTAGTTAAGGTAACTCAATTTTACAACCACCACCGCTTGATTTACGAGATAAAAAGAAAATAAATGGATTGTGATTCATTATTTCCCTTGGAACGTTCGTTTTTTATTCTTAAATTTATCTAATTGATTATAGTTAGTTTTACTGCTACACAGTAAAAAAAATATTTCAAGAGAAATTTTGTTTGTAATCTATGAATGTTGGTTTTTATCGATAATAGTCTAGCTATTCTTGTAAATTTCAGAAAATGGTTTTTCTGGCATGATTCCAGTCATCTTTTGTTTGGCAGTGAATAGGGAAAACAAACTTTAAAACTGAGGTGCTTTTCTACGAAGAAGATTTCAGAAATGAATTCTTCTGTTTCTGAAAGAGATGGAATCAGATCCTGATTTATCTTTTTTATCAGATGAAACATTGCCGATCACTATTCATTTTTTGACTAGCATCTTTCATCTTGAATTTTTTAGTTGTTTTTCAGATACTTCCACTCAAATGATGTAATAGTTTGCACATCTTCCACTCAAAAGGTATTATGTTTGGTTCCTGGTATGAGCAAACAATATGGAAATATATATGATGAATTTTCCTGTGCACTCAGCAGTTAATTGAATACACTAAATAGTGTGATTAGGGTGGAGATGTCCCATTGATGGATTTACATCCTACCAAAGAGATGGTCATAAAGACTTTCAGGAATAAAATCTTAGTCTGATCTAGACTTGAGACTTGCAGGGATTACTAAACTTACGCATGGAATAGAAACAGAGGTTTTGTCACCAGCCTCTATATTACATTGGGAGATGTCTCTTAAAAGATGGGAACGCTTTACCTTTCTTTTAGATACAAGTCAAAAAGTAATTGGTGGTTGATGGAAAATGAAGCAAAATCGTGAACACTGCGGTTTTATTTATTGCAGGTTTTGATGTGGTACAGTTTAGATATTTCTGTTAAAGCACACATAATTAAGTATAAACAGAAAAAAAAACACATGAAACTATTATAAGAACTTAAACAGGGCAGTCGGATAGAACAGGAAACTGTGTGTGTGTACACGATGGTGTGTAGAGGGATGTGATGTACCCAACATTATGATGAAAAAAAAAAGACAATCTGGAAACCAAGTGTAAATATGACACCTATTCATCTATTCATATTTGTGATGATAATTTCGCCATGAGCTGGCATCATCAGAACTTCCCAAGAAGAAAAGGGAAGCAAGTACAAGTCTTGTCAACAACTTATTTCTTATCTGCGCTGTTCAGTCACGTCCGTAGACTGACAGTCTGAGAAGATGGATGGAAAGCAAATAAAATTGGGATGTAAAAATGAATAATGGTTGAATTCTTATCTTTCTGAATGAGACTGAATCTTTCATTACAATTTCAGCTTTCATTTTGTCTGCACAAATTCCCCTCGACCTGCTTTGTGGAAGAATTTCACAGACATACTATTCATGCTGGTATACAAGACAAACATCTAATTTTTTTAAAGTTATGCAATTATATGCAGTCATATTATAAAATTTAAGAAGCACTGGTCTTACTTAGTATGTTGTGACAAAAGCATCAAATTTGGAAGTAAATCATTTCAAGTCATGCTGAATTCAATTCCATTGAAGAATGACACCCTGATAGTGCATGGAACATTTGTAAAGCTTTGTTTTTTAAACCACCAAGTTTAGTACAGATATCATGGACAGATGTATCTGTAGTTTGTCTTGATCCCAGAAACAATCATAACTCCTCCAGATTCAGTCTTTCAGAAAAAGCGACAACAAGGAAAATGACATCAGTCAACTGTTCTCATTAAGGCTATCTTGTATCCCTCTTTTTCACAATGATCTGTGGGAAAAATCAGTCTGATCACCAAGGGACAGCCAATCATTTGAGGACAGTTCCATCGTCAAATCTACTAATGATATTCTCCTATCTTAACCTGATTTTTTCAGGCCAGGAACTTGTAGAGCCCTTCCTGAAAAAGTTTTTTAGTTCATAGAGGTATCTCATAGGATGTGTCTCTTCACAGATCCCACTCTTTGGCCACAATTCTAATGCTCACCATGTTTCAAGATGTACTCAAAGTATCTACTCCATCGTCTGAAGCAGTCTGTACTTGCTCTAAACAATTTTCAAAGCAGGGAACAATCAGCTTTTAGAGATAAGAGTGGTTCCTGAGATTTCTCCATCAATCCAACTTATTTATAGGAAAAGCATGCATTAGACTGATAATAACATTTTTTTAAAAGGAGCAAAAACATTTTGCTGCAAAAAAGAAAAACTGATTGCATACTCAAAGAGCTGAACAGATTAAAGCCATGCTTATGTTTTTGACAAGATTTATGGGTTTTGGGAATCAAAATGGGGTGGTGGGCAGTTAAAATTATGCTTGAATTTAGCGCAATTGCTGCCCCTAACTCCACAAATAACAAAGGGTAACATTATTGATTGCCAAATACCATGGATCATTGGCTGTAACTTTTATAATTTTTATCACATTTTGTTTGATTCTTACAATATGTGACCCTTAACAACTGGACTAAAAAGGGGAAACATACATCAGATGAGATGTCACCTTATCTTATATTGATCTCAACATATGATGGTTCATTGGTTGAAACTTTCATGATTTTGTCACAATTTGTTTATAAAATGTGACCCTTAACAGCTGGACTTTGTAGCCAGCATACCTTGACAAACAATTATATGCACCAGTAGGGGAAAAAAAAAGTACTTACTTTCTCCAAGCATTTCTGTGACCTACATTCAGATCTTGTAATTTTTCAGAATGTATATGAACCATGAAAATAAAAATTGTTCCCAGAAATTCTTTTGAAAATAGATTTAGTTTCAAACCTTGTCACTAATGGTTAGTCTCTTTCACTTCAACCCACTAAATATCAATGTCAAAACTACATTATACATACATATATATATATATATATATATGTTAATAATGATCTATGGGTGTGCGTAGTCACTAGGATCCATGACATGACCAACATCTACTGGCAGCATCCAATATTGGCGTTTATCGATTCAAAAATTAGAGAAAAAGGTGATCAATGAATAAGTTACTTTGGTGCATTTGTAGGGCGGTAATTACTAAAACAAAGGTCCGATTTAAAAAAAAAAAAAACAAGCATGAAGGCTGCCGGATGCAAACTAAGGGACCAATTTAGTACGAACTTAAGTTGTAAATTGAACACCACATTGATGTGTGTTCAATTTACAATGAGGTGGGAATTTTCAAAAACAAAAAAAAAGTTATTTCAAGATATAATTCAGAATAAATGTTGAAATTGGTGCAGCCTGTACATATGATATATATCCATCCATCCAGCCAGTCCAACTTAAAAACTGAAGAAACTTGAGATGGTAGTTTTGGTTGACGGTTTCTAATATATGACAGCTTTTGGTTGACAATTTCTTTATAAATATATATATAGAGAGAGAGAGAGAAAGAGAGAGAGAATGATTTCTTTTGTAGACATTTCTTCTTTTGTTTTCCTGTCTCTATCCCTGATGCTTCAGTCTCAATTTCAATTCTGCAATTGTTCCTTTATAAATGCTTTCCACTCATCAATAAATCAATAGAGAAGTCAGATGAAAATCGATCACCTTGGATTTATTTAAGACCATTATTTACACACACTGACACACCCAAAATATTTCCCTGTTTCACAAAGGCTGGTTTAGCATTGTGTGCAGAATTGATATCAGTGCATACCAGGGATAATGCTGTAGACAAAAACTTGTATTAGGATGATACATATGAACAAGGCCAGACTTTGACTTTGGGGCCCGGGGCACTTCAGGTTTAGTGGGCCTCTCATACATAGAAATGAAAATGCATAACATAGCAAACACTAATTTTAGCAACAGTGTGATCCCTGAGAAGAAGTGTGGTCCCTCCTAGATAGCTTGCAGAATTGCTTTATTTTTGTAACCCATATAATTGATTAAATTTGAGGGCAGATCTGGGAATTTTTATGACAATTATCTCCTCTGCATCACAGCTATATATGAAGTGATTTGTATTCAGTTATCAGTGATAATGTTGGTTGGAGAGAGAATCAGGTTGAACCAGGGATGAGGTTTCCTTTTCAGTTAAACAAGGAACCCATTTCATTTTGCTTCTAACTGCATGGTTCAGCAGAAGTGAAATCTGACTCCTCCTGCTTCTACTTGCAAGTTACCCGACAGCTGCTGACCAATGCGGCAAGCTTTTTAGTATGTTTTCATGGTTAAAACCACATAATCATATGTATGCATAAATTACATGACCTGATTACGTGGATTGCCACCATTTGCCAACATCTACAACTATGACCATGCTGTTGAATATATTAGTCCAAGTCTGAGTAGATATATCAGTATTTCTTTGGTGATAACAGGTTACAGCATTGTACAGAAAACAATGTGCTTAGGTGTTAAATAAAAGATTGGTAAGACTGATTAACAATCCTATGTGAAGGGATACTTGAACTTTAAACAGAAGTGGAAAAATGTCCTTTTCCTGATGATTTGAGAAAAAAAAAGTGTTAGAGAAATCTAAGGAAGAAACCACATAATTTTACTTTATACTTAGTGATAACGATTTGGTCCAAAGAGAAAGAAGTCATATCTTGTCTGGTTTGAACAGATGAAAAGTGTACAAAGTTAAAATCTATCAAAAACACTTGGTGCATCACAGCAATAAAAATTTCCCTCTTCACACAAAATACTCAGCAGAAACTGATAATGATATTATAAGATACACTTGTCAAGATATAATAATAAGCATCTGATTCTAGAGTGTAACTCATTCTTCTAATGGTACATCATCAATCTCTTTTGGGTAAAGAGAGACATTTTTATTGCTGGGCCACTGTATATATATATATATATATATATATATATATATATATATATATATATATGTGTGTGTGGCATTTAAAAGACCGTGTGGAATTTTTGTTAAAAATGAAAAGAATTATTATATTAACATGACTTCATAGCTCCATCAGAATGTTAGGAAATACAAAAGTGTACAGGGTTTTCATAAATAAATTTATTATATCTAGATCTTATCCTTTGGGGAGGTCATTAATCTCAAGTCATCTACACCACAACATAGTTTTATGGATGTATAAAAATTTGGGACAACTTGTCTCATCGTTTGTATTTTCCTACATTCTGATGAAGCAATGAGAAACATGTTAATGTAATAAATTGTTTTATTTTCATCACATTAACAATACAGTTTTTTAACACCATCATGTTAGATAATTAATACATGAATAATGATCATATATATACATATATATACATATCCAGTTTTACATAATACTTACATTGTAAATACAGACCTCCTCTAAAATGATTGAAAATGCTTTTTTTTCTCAAAACTTTCTAATTCAATTTTTGATCCATTAATAATTTTCCATTCACACTCTTTAAAGAATTATATATAATTATATGAAATAAGAAGATATGTATGTGGGCGGAAAGTAGGTTCCAGTTTGGTATTATAGTTACATTGTAAACAGATGCCTCCTGTTAAACCCTTTTAAAATATTTTTCACAAAACTTTTTTGTTTTCAAACGTCCCCAGGTCCATTGAGTAGGCCAAATTTATTTAGGTACTTTTCCTAGTGTGACATACAAACATACGGACCCCTCTCACTTATATATTTTATGTATATATCTATAGATAGATAGATAGATGGACAGGTATGTGTAGAGTATTTCTTATAGATAAAGCTAACTCTAAGCATAGTAACTACACACACACACATACATACATATTTATATATATATATATATATATATATATATATATATATATATATGTATATATATATATATGTATATATATATATATATATATATATATATATATATAAAGGATATATACCGATGTCTTAAATCTCATTTTATATATTAATAGCTGTATTTCCTTTGATGTATCTTGAGCACTGATTAAAACAGAAAAAAATCTTTTCTTTATTTCTTTTTTAAATTGAAAAAACATCATGAATTATATATCTAAATATACCTATATATGTATGTATATCTGCGTATGTATTTCTATCTTAATAAATTCATCTTTATTGATTTTTCGATTGATACTTCTTTCATCTAATTTTAATTGCTTTTCATCACAACTACGTTGATTGCTATCAAATATGGCGACACTGAACATTCAGGGGAAAATAAGGAGTAAGTTCAGATAGTTAAATTGGATCTTCTGCAACTTTTGGCTCTTGTAGCACAAACCTCAGAGCAGCTACCCTACAAAGACAGGCTTCCCAAAGTGAGAGGGATGTGAGTTTGAGTCTTACCCAAAATTCATTCTCTATTTTCAATCCAAGTGGATAACGTAGGTTCATAAAATGACAGCTGAGAAACTGAGATGCCAAGCACATAAAATTTAGATGAAAGAAATACTTGTAAAAATTAATTATAGTTAATGATTCATCTAATAAAAATTCAAGCTAATATTACAACCATTAATATTTTAGTGTATATAAAAACAAAGCAATAACATCCTCTATATTGCCACAAACTCATCAAGAAAGAATATATGTTTCTATGGTTAGGCTTTATTCTCTACAACTGTTTGCTTGAGTAGCTCGAACATTGGCAGAACTGTTGTAAATAGAAGAGCTTCTCAAGGTAAGAGAGAATGAGTTTGAGTCCTGCCTCACTCATTTTTTTATTTCTGATTTGCACTGTTTACAGACATATATACATACACATACACATAGATAGATGCTTTGTTAATGTAGGGATTATAGATATCAATTCATTTTTAGGAATAACATCATTAAACCAAAAAAAAGAAGCTGTTCGTATACAATCTAGAAAATTCACGTGAATATTGTTTTTATTTTGAGTTGGGTATTTGCTTTCATGTGAGAGATAAGTTCATCATCACAACTGAGTAAATCGTTACAGTTCACCTTATTCGATCGGATTGGGTTGCAGGTTAATTCAGTGACTGCTTGTCAGAAAAAGATGGTATTTAGTTTGTTTGAATCTCTTTTTCCAATGTTTAAAAGAAATACTTTTGAATAATATTTATACCTTTTTTATGCCATATGATTAGGATAATACTGATCAAGTATGACAAAATTATTCATGTATAGATTGATACTTTTACCTCAGATCAGAGATGGAAATGAGAATTAAGAACTATGTATACATAAGGCTTGGTCTTGGGAACTAGGAAGACAACTAGTGTTTCAATCAGTGAATGTTGGAAATACAAAAAACTGGGAAATTGAAAAGTAGGTATATGTTCTATTTTTGCATCCCCTGCGTTTCCATCCCAGGACCAGAGTATCAGTGCATCCTGCAAAAGATCAAACTGTTATTGCCCCATTGTGTAGGATCAAAGTGTAGTATCCGTACACTCAAGCAGGAATTATAAACAAAGAAGTAACACTTTTCATAATTCAAATAGATATTTATACCCTTATTCTCTCATGCTACATAATATTGTACCCTCTTTATGTTACACAATATTTATACCCTATTGTTATATATTACATAATAGTTGTATGCTCTATGTTCTGTGTCACATAATGTTTATACCCTCAATGTTATATCTTACGTAATATTTATACCTTCTTTGTTTTATATCAAATATTTATTCTCTCTTTGTTTTATGATGCATAATATTATATCCTCTTTGTTACATGTGATATAATTTCTATACCCTAATTGTTATATGATGTATGATATTAATACCTTCTTTCTATTATGTTAAATAATATTTATAATCTCTTTATTTTGTTAAATAATATTCATACCCTCTTTATTTTATGTTATTCCAAAGAATAGAACATTTGGTTTCATTGTACAATAGATTTCAAAGTTTAAATGATGAAAGTATGAATCCCTTTGATTTAATGATTTCCTGTTTCTCTTCTGATAAATAATAAAAGCAGTGGGTGTGTAAGGGTGGTTCATGAAGTTTAGTAACTCAAGATATGAAACAGCTGCATTGTTGACCATTCTTGAATGGCTTTGTAATGCCTGGTCACTAATGGCATCCAGCTCTCAACTGATAGCTCCACAGAGCATATAATGCTGCAAGCCTCCTCCACCTCAATAAACTGATAACTATCTCAACTGACCGGTCAAACTCAAGCAAGGGTAATTATACTGACCTGAGCCAGAATTTGTGAAGACACAGGGATATATCAACTCCAGCATGCAAAATCTGAATTACTTAAATAAGCAGAGATTCAGATAAATATCAATGGTCTGCAATAATAAGAGTAAATACCTTGACAAATCTAATATATAAGAGGTTTTCGGTTGATAATGGGTTACATGGTACCAGCCCAAAGGACGAATACCTGATCTATTTATATTTTTTTCTCCGTCAATCATTATGAGATGTCATGATGTCAGATAATAGAAAACATTGCAGCGAAAAATGAATTCATGCATATCCCAACTGCATTAGTGCAAAGTGAGAATAAGCAACATTCACAGGAATTTAATTTTGGTTCACTGATTCAATTTTCTGAACAGGTAACCTATTCAGAACTCATATATTACTTTCGTGCGTATTATCTTTTGTTGAATCCGAACAGTGATGGATTGTTGAGAGACAAGGATTTTGGATCCTCATGGGTGTAGCGTGCTGGCCCTGCTCTTGTGGAGGGAGAAAAGAGATGTTAAGAAGTGAATGGAATGCGTGCCAAGTATGAAGTTGGACGCGCATTGAAATAATGATATGGAATGAACACATACAAGAATTATGGCCAGACAAGAGACGTACATTTAATACAAGAATAAAGATGAGGTACATGTAAGGATGCATAAATACGTTCGATCATGAGAAGTAATGTTAGGAGAAGAGATGGTGAAAGGTGGGAGCTGTCTTGTCTTAATAGTACTGGTGCCAGAGTTGTAGCGGAGTTGTCTGAACGTGTGGATTCCTTATGGTTGGATAGCTCCAGTGTGATACGTAGAAACCGGGTTCAGTGTGCGAGCCTTACTGCCAAGTAAGTGAGTTAACTAGGGGGCTATTCTCAGACGCTGATAGACTCTCGACGAACAGACCATGAAAGACAATGAACATGGAGTTATATCTATGCATGTTTCCCAAAGTAAGAATGGTGGTTAAGATCGGATCGGCCAGTGGGTTGGCGGAACAATGATCTTAGGGAAAAAGAAAAAGAGTGGAAGAGGAGCTGGCTATGAGGGCCCGGGCCAGAGGCATGACCAGCTAGGGGTCCTGGTGCCAATGAGCATTGGACCAGGGAGAAGGAGAAAGAGAGAATGGCCAGCTGCAGAGGCCGGGGCTAGAAGCGTAACCAGCTAGGGGTGCTGGAGCTAATGAGCATTGGACCATGTGCGTGCAGGGGTTTTATAGGGATGTTGGAGGAAGTGACGTTTCGGCTCCCTAGCTAAAAGAAGAGTTTTGTACTTAACTAAAAGTATAGAGGGAACTACATAACTATTTGAAAATAGAACTGAAGTATCAGTTATATAGAGTAAGCTGCTTATTGAGATCATTTGTGGATGTCTTCTAGATGAAAATACAAACCAGGGAAACCAGGCTAAAATCAACAATGTCTTCAAATAGATTTCAAATACACTTTGCATTTGTGATTGTCAGGAGAATATCATAACACGATCCATTAAGGCATAGTTTGTGTTATATTGTAAGTGAATAATGGACCCTAAAATATTAATCTATCTCCAAAATAGTAGTCATACCAACCTTCTTTTATTCCATTCACAAACAGAATAATACCAACTTTTTTAGGACAATTAGAAGTCTTCTTCTCATTTCCAGAACCAGGAGAGACTGATAGGAGAGACTCTTTATAAATATTACATTTCACACTCAGAAAGGAATTTCAAAAAGAATTGGCTGAAATGTCATAACTACATTGAAAATGAAAAGAAGGGTAAAAATTGTCCTTAAAAAATTTGAATCATTCTGTTTGTAACTGGAATGACAAGTAAACATTCCAATGAAGACATTGAAAAATATCCGTAGAAAATTGCTTTGAATAATTTTTGTTTGACTCCATATCAGAAGGAAAGAATTAATTTTAAATTTGGTTTATTCCTCAGCAAAAGAATGTAGTTATTTAAGTTCTTTGAAACTTTGTGTACATCTTGTTTCTGACTGTTTGATATTGTTTTAGTCAAATATAAGAGAAAATACTCAGAAGAGAAATACAAAGAGGACATATATTGGAGAAGAATAGGAATATCTAATTACATATGAGAATAATCAATTATAGAAAACAAGTCAGATTAGTCACTTAATAGAAGCTGTCACATGACTAATGCCTTTTGGCAGTATGCAGTGCTGGGGGTGATCAAATGAATTTTTGGAAAATGGGTGATCACTGAAAAAGTTACCTCTATAGCCTTTTGTAGGGCAATGATCACTAGAAAGTTTGAATTTAAAAAAACAAGCATGAATGCTGCTGCACACATACTGACAGACCAATTTAGCATAAAGCAACATTGCAAATAAAAAACCCACTGAATACATATTTAAGGGGGCATTTTCAGAAAACAAAGAAAATGTTTTTCCTAGATTCACTGAGGAGTAAATATTTGAAATTTTCCATCCCCTAGCTCCATTGGTGCAGCACGTAAGTGTGACATAATCTACCAGCCAAACCAACTTGAAAATTGAAGAAACCTGTGTTGATGTTGACAGTTCTGCTTGATGGTTCCTAATACATGCTTGTTAGATACAGAACAAAAGTGGTGGCCAAAAGTCCAGCCACTTGCTACATTGCCGTCTGTAGATCATTTTTTAAGGGTCTGCAAAAATGTATTTTTAAAATAAGATACGCCAGGTAATTTATCTGATGAAAAAAGGGGGCTTCAGAATTAAACAGAATGAAATCATTGTTATCTTATGATCAATTGCATCATAATTGGTTTGACATAAAACAAATGCAAAAAAATTCTGGTTGAACTTAGGATGAGGTTTCTTCTTCAGTCAGACAAGGAACCCATTTTATCTGACTACATCTCACTACATGGAAAGGTGAGGATCTCCCGCTCATCCATCAACTCTTATATTACATGTACAAATGTTATCAAAAATTGTGAAAGTCAAGTTAAGAATATGTGAGATTTGAGTTTAAATGTAAATTTGAGAAAATATGAAATGAGATTTAATAATTCGATCACTCATTTGTAGAAATTTCTATTGTATTGCACTAAATAAAACTTCTTTTTTTTTTGTTGGAAGCTGCTGCAATGTAGATAATTGATTGAATGCAAAACTTCATTATTTTATGATACTTGATGATATTTCTCACCCTTAGACTGAAGGGCAACATTCAAAAGCTAAAAATGATTGCCTGATGAAATCAAATCTCAAGTGTTCAACAAGACCAATGTAAGAGATTTGTAAAAAGGAAATCATTTTGAGGTGAATGTAGTTTCTGGAAATGTGTAACGTCTTATTTCTACTATACATGCCTTAATCATCATAAAAAAAAAACACTTTAGGAGTCAACACATATTCTTTAAGGACAATGAATAGTCAATAGGGAAAAATTAGAGAACCAATGTTCTAGAGACTCTTTTATCAAAACTCGAACTTCCTTCAGCAACAAATGATTAATGATTGTGAAGGAAGTTGATTTCAACCATCATACAATAATTGTACCACTTTTTCATTTCCATGTCTCAATTCTTCATCAATGGATAATTTTTGCCTCAAACAGGATTTTTGTTTAAAAGCACCTTAAGCTTTGAATAACAGAGGATCCTTAAATTTGTTATTCTTTCGAGTTTCTCATGGAGATAAGTTGTTCAAGGTAGATATAATGGTCACTTTCTATGTTAACATGATTTAGAACTTATATGTCCTTGATGATGTTGCTTTTGTCCGTTAGGATGTAGTCCATTTTGTTCCTATTTCTGTTATGGGGCTTTTCCAAAATCAAACGAAGAATCACTCAAAGGTGGCAAGCTTTTGGCAGAGTAAGTTCAACTTTCATAAACAAGAAAATCCTACTAATCCCAAAAGAAGGGTATACAACCAATGCATCCTCCTGATAGTCACTTATGAAGCTGGAACATGGAACCTAACCAAGAGACAGATTCACAAACTGGAAACCATGCAACATGCACATGAAAGAATTATGCTCAACCTTACATGGAGAGACCACAAGATAGCACAATGTATCCAGGAGAAGACAGGAGTCCAAGACATCATAGAATCCATTAGAAAACTCAAATGGCAATGGGCTGGCCATGTTGCAAAGATGCACACATCCTTTCAAAGATCTCATTCTTTTCTTCATGAATAAACCACAGTCAATAATTAACCATAGCATCAAAATTTGAAGCAAAAAGATGTAAAAAGATTCCAGAGAATCTAGACGTTATTGATAAACCTGTTAAAATAATGCTAAGAAAAGCTTTCTTTCCAAAAATTAAAATTTTTTTGGAAGGCTCTAGTGGAGCACTGATGCCAATTTTCAAGTTTATAGACAGAACGGTATGGCCAGGAGTGCTGGAACACACAAACACATACAATGAGGGATAAAACCCTTTGCCAGCATTGGTCACTACGGTTGTTCAATCCTATTCTCATCTAGAGTAAAACAAAAACTATCCCCGATTCTCTTTTGAAAATTCAGACTTTTTTTGTGTTCATCAAAAATCAATAAAAGTAAGTTATTCATTGATCACCCCTTTTCCAATTTTCAATTGAACACCCCCAGCACAGCATACTAATAATACATGCTGGTCACATGACAATGATCTATTGAGTGACTAAGCAGACCTGTATTACTGTGAGAAATCATCCAATTTCACTAATTTCTTCTCTTGTCAAGTAAGCCCTGAGCAAAATCTATAACTTGTGCCATTATCCCTTTGTTATAGTTGTAGAACCTGAAATGCATACTTATCCCCACTCCAACTTTCATTTGATTGGATTAAATGAATAAAAGGTAAAAACACGATGCAATATCACCTCATTTACTATGTCATCAACCATGTTTGACTCAATGACACAACCTAGGATGTGCTGGGACACATTCAGTGATACTCCTAAGGTCATCAGGTACTCCAGTTTTTTCAACATCATATGTTCTCACTCAAGTGATCCAGCCAGGGTGATGTCCCATCAACATTGGCCCTGGGATTTCTCCTTCAAAGCTATCTGGAGGTCCTCTCAGCAGTATCTGTGGTCAATTCGATGGCCTTCCATTTTGGTCTGACAGGGCCCTCCAGCCCCCCTCCACCAACTCTCAGTACTTGGACCCCTTCCGCTCATCTCCCCCTCTGATACAGTCCTCCCAGGGAACTGTCATCCCTAAAAGAAGCACCTGCTCTATTGGGGCCAATGCTAGTACCTAGTTTGGCCTCAATTAAGTTGTTATCATGTAGTCTAGAAATTTGAGCTGAGATCTTAAGAGAAATTCTATTTTCGTCATTTCTTTTCTCTTACATTGTTGACATTTTTATTCATTTTTATGATGATAAAACAGCACTGGAGCAAACTTTCTCTTTCTTTTTTGTTGTACGTCATCAAATCTACAGAGAGAAATGATAAAAATCATCCCATTTCATTAATTCATCTTATTGGCTTCTTGTCAAGTAACACTTAAACCAATCCCATAACTTGTGTCATTATACATTTGATACTAATAGACCAAAAAAAATGCAGTTATCATCATCATCTGTCCATTACACCAAAATACATCCTATTGCACTTGAATTATAGACAGAAAATGCGTAACTTGCACTTAATTGGATCAAATGCTAACAGTAGTTTAACCCTGTATCATTCATTATGACATTAACCATGGGAAAATTATGCAAAATAGGCTAGAACATCCTGTCTAACAAAATTCAGACAAGAATCAATTTATGTGCTTTGTTCTGACTAATTTTCTCGTCTTTTTTCTCATAATAGACACCTGAGGAAGGCCGGACGATGCATGACTGAAACGTTGTGGAAAAAACAAATGGCAAAGAGAAAATTAGTCCAAACAAACTACATACAATAGTTAAAAGTTTCTTTTGTTTTTGGTCTCAACTGCTTCATTTTCATAATCAATTTGGTCAAGAAGCAATCAAGAATTTCTTTCTTTCTAATTATTGACTTCATTCTTCTACACTTATCCAACTGGACAGCACATGTTTTTTTCATAAAAGTAATTATTACTCAGGCTGCTCAAGCAACAAACTTATATGAAAAACGCAGAAACAGTTAAGAAGTAAATATAGTGCAGTACAATGTGAGGCTAAAATAATACCTAATCATTGTCTTTTCAGTGAGCACCAAATATAATAGTATTTGCGATATTACCAAATATAATAGTGATAATGATATTGAATATTGTGCAATGATGTGCTCTAAGTTGTGTTAGGTTACTTATTTCAGTCATATTGTTAAAACTAAGGACAATATACAAAAAGATATCTTTAAAACAAGAACAATCATAAATTTTCAGCTGATGAATTGCCACAAAAAAGAATGTCAGCAAGGTTAGTCGGCAAATCAGGATTCATTTAGTTGTAAGACATTGATAGAGGAAGCACATCAAAATAGTAAAATCCAAAGCTTTACCATGTCTTTCTCTCTCTCTTACACACTCAAACTTTAGCATTTTTGCAGGTTGGTCTAACACATAAAACCAGAATATGTGTTCTTTCATGTAAGGTATTGCTGGAAGTGATGAAATATTTTTATTGAGAGTCCATACAGAGAAAATAACTGAAAAGAGACTTCATGATGACTTTTCCAAGTCTCTAAAAATAATAGTTCTTCATATATCAAACATTTCATCTATCTGATCAGTATGATGTGGCAGAGGACCCTGAATAGTCATTTTGATACCCTTCACAACCTGCTCAAATAGAAACAAATATCTCTGTACATAAATGTATTACTGTAAAGAATAACAATTCTTGCAGCATCAAATATTTCTTCTAGTTGATTAGAATGGTGTAGCATAGGATCCTGTTGATCACTTTCCCACTTTTCGTCCTTATAGAACTCTTTATCTTGAAAAGCAATGGTTGTTATTAAAAGTTGATGAGTGACTATAGGTCAGTTGGTGCTAAATTGATCAGTGTGATGCTTTAACTTAGTAAATTCATGGAAGTCTTTTATGCTTTTGTGGATGGTCCATCAATATCTATGATATCTAAATCTTTAATGGAACTAAATCTTTAATGTGACTATTAATCTAGAAATGGCTGGAAAACAAAAACAAAGATACTTTAGGTTATTGTAGCAGTGCAAAACCATTCAATGTATATTTTATGTATGTGCGACTCTGTTGGGCTTTTAAATAGTCTGACCAGAGGAGATAAAGGACACCAAGGAGACATGCTGTCCTCTCATGTCAGCTGATGAGGCTCACATGATACAAACCAGTTTAGTTGCAATAATTGATTAAACATGACTTGCCATTAACAACCCAACTGCAAGAGCTGAGGTCATAAAAAAAACAATCGCTTACACTGGCCAGCTCTACTTGTCAGTTTGAGTGGGATACTAGAATGTTGAGAGCATAAATGTATAAAGTACTGCACTATTGAAGTTACTAGTTACTTCATCATCATCATCATCATCATCAGAAACAACAGTAGCAGCCATTGCAGGTCCACTGCTGGACAAAGACCTTTTCTGGCTTTTTCGATGCCAACTGCTTAGCAGTAAACCTTTCTATTTCCTCTCTCTATCCTAAGTCTGATCTACTCCTACTGTATTTGCTATCCCTTGGGCACCATCTGCTCTCCTTCCTTCTTGCTATGTGTCCAGCCTATCTCAGTTTTTGTCAATCACATCTATATTTTTCATCTTGTCCTGCTATCAAATACATGTTGATCTTTTCCTATCCCTTGTAGTTATTCCTAACATTGCTCTTTCTGTGATTCTCTCCAAATGCTCTTGTTAATTTCCATGTGTCATTCCGTACGTCATAACTGGTATCATACATTCATTGTACACTTTATGTGGCATGTTGGCATGG
The DNA here is from genome assembly GCA_963457665.1 of Thysanoteuthis rhombus. Classification (NCBI taxonomy): domain Eukaryota; kingdom Metazoa; phylum Mollusca; class Cephalopoda; order Oegopsida; family Thysanoteuthidae; genus Thysanoteuthis; species Thysanoteuthis major. Next base: position 32,302,354 of record OY735234.1, on the reverse strand, counting down.
TATTTAAGCATGTTGGCATGGTATTTCTCAGTACATCCCTAAAACTGATTCTCATTCTAATTCTAATTCATCAGAAAAGATATTATCTCCCAAGTGATTGTTACATATCAAATGCTGTATTTGAATAGTAAAATGAAGGATGATATCATCAACAAAAAATGGTAAATTTTCAATCAAAATATGATCTATTTGAAACAATAAACTTTTTCCAAAGATCTTATCATATTATGCCATCTTTATAAAAATTCTTTAGGTTTAGTGGTCACAAATTCAGTAAAAGTACAAATTATGGCTTTTTATGGATATGAAGTTGAAAATGTTTGAAAAGATGATAATCTGAAAGAGAAATGCTAGGTGAGTAGAGAGGACTTCATACCTAAGGTCTCATGTTCAAAAACCTCTAATAATTGAGTCTAAGGTTTCATGAACCTCCAATAATAATGAGTCTGTAAAGAAATGCAGTTACATTAGTAAACCTTTCATTTTTATCATTGTTCTCTCAGTTATAAAAAAAATGACCTTCCATGCATAACATTCCAATACAAACTCTCAATGGTGTTTGTATCAACTCAGTCCAGAAGATGCAACCAAAGGTGAAAAAAAGTACTTTGTTTCATCATAAAATCACTTTGGTTGGGTGGGCTGTGATTTCATACAAATGCAAGACAATGTTTTACAAGAATATGGCTACCCTGTGGCTAAACTGGATAAAGAATTCAAGATGTTTTTACAAAGAATTTAAGAAGTTTTAAAAAAACAGGATCACAAGATTCTTATATAATTTTATACCCAATCTATGTCTGAATTTTTGATATGATGAATTATTGTTATAGATTAATATATAATATTAAAACTTCATTTTCTCCATCTTTAATGGTTTTCTGTCAAAACACATTTGCCTGATTTATTCTTAAGCCTTTAAATTATTTTGTTTTGTTTCAAATTTACAGTGATAAACAATAAGGAATTTCAGTTCTAGCCTAGCCAATCTCTTCAGGTGGGTAAGAAAGAAAGGGGGGGAGCAGAAAGACAAGGAGAGATAAGAACAATCCAGGGAGCTTGCTATCACATGGAGCAATACTTTCATTGTGGTTGTGTGGCCAAATGCTTGGTACGCTGTGCTCAGGAAACCCTTTCTAATGTAACAGCAGGGTAAGATGGGAATCAGGGACTGAACGAAAATGAAAGAAGTTGAGAGTATTTAGTGACATACACTGTTATAGTACTGGAGCTTGTGAAAAAATAAAGAAGGGATAGATAATAGATTCAGAATTAGAAGTGTGTATCTGCAAAGATAATATTAATGTGCCAGAAAGTTTGTTGTCAGGAATAAAGTTCATTTTTGAGAAGAGCAGAATATGGTGTGTCATGGGAACCACATGGTGGATAATTGATCACAGAAGAAAATCTTTCGTTGTGCCCCAGAGTTATAGAATAATTCAGAGGAACATCTGTCTATTACTGGTTCAAATGAGTAATTGACTTTACCCTGATGTGCATCTGTATTTAAGAATACCAATGTGGCACCTGTAAGGGGTTAAGAAACTGGTTTAGAAATAGTGTATTCTGATTGGGTAAAAGATATTCTTTGTTTTGCCACCAAATTCTGTTTGTCATTTGCTGAAACTTCCAGGCTCTTGGCTGTAGTATAAGAGTGAATTTACCATTCATCGTTTGACTTCTAACGTATAAACATGACTCCAACACCTTTACCACTTTGGTTAGTGAAGCTACCAGACATATTTTGAACCTCAATCCATAATTGTTTTTACTGAATGACTGTGACAAAAGCAACAAAAAGATACAAGTACAAATAATGTGTACTACCACATCAACTATTAAGTATTCAACAGAATGGTATGTAGTAGGAATAAGGTCAGTGGTAGTAGTATTATTGCCAAAATCTGTTCAAGTGGCAAAGACAGTGCTACATGTCAGAACAAGTTCCTGTAGTAAGTTCAAGTCTCATCTAAATCTGTTCTAAATTTGCATAATTACATTTGAAAAGCAAAGAACAGACGGGAAAGAACACATTTTGAAAAGAAGCAGAAACATGCAGATACAAGTCAAGAAATAAAACGATAAAAATATTAAAGACTTAAAGTGTTACAAAAACACAATATCAAAATCACAGAATATCTGTATTGTTAAGCAGATATCTTATTTTCCTTACTTTTATAACTGGTTTGATTAATAAGATAAAAGTTACTTTCTTATTAAAATCATGCATATAATATCTCTATTCTGTCTATCAGTAATCCTGACATTGATCTCTGACCACTGACAATCCCTTTTTCCTGATTTTCAATGCATTCCCAAAGTAAAATCATCAGCAATGCATTTACATTAAACACATAATAGATCTCTTTAGTCAGTAATATCTGCATTAATTCCTATCAACTGAAAATCCTTTTCTTCCTGATTTTCAATATATTTCTATATTGAAATTATTAGCAATATATACCTTATAAATACCTTATAGAGAAGATAGAGACCATGAATAAGCAAAAATGAGAATTCAGAGTTGAAACGGTCATTTGAGCCTTTGCATTACAGGTGGCTGCCCCATTTTCTTTGTTTATTCTATTTATGTTGTCTAGGCCGAATGATACATTCACCATGAAATAACTGGAGATTGTTTCAGATAAGAGTTTCAATAAGATATATTGCAATTTATAATCATTCCGTTGGATCATAAATCCATTTCCTAATAACATTATACATATGATAGACTTGTTCTATCAGTAATGTTCGGATTGATTCCTGACCACTGACAGTCCTATTCTGCATGCACACCATACAGACTGAATGATAAAATTTGCTCAATAATGAAGACTCCAGTGAGGAATAAACTTTCACAATGGCTTGCGAGATTAATTATCACCCAAAAAACGACATCATATAAATCTGATCTGATGAGAAATCCCCATCTTTAGCTACATTTACGAGTGTTTTAATCAAATAACTTTTAAAGAAAAGTCACCATGAAATGATCATCTGGCAATAATTATTGCCTTCTTTGTTTTTGAAATGTAGACATGATTAGCAGTAAAAAAGAAAAATACAGGTCTGGTTAGTCACTCTTTAGAAACTGTCACATGACCAACATCTTTTGGCAGCATGCTGTTCTGGGGTTATCAATCAAAAAATTGGAAAAAAGGGTGATCAATGAATAAGGTTATCCTCCTGCCTTTTGTTGGGCAGAAATCACTGAAAAGATTCAAATTTTAAAAAAGGGGGTGGTAATCAGGCATGAAATTTGTAAATTGAACCCTTACTGAAAACCTACTTTGGGATGAATTTTCAAGAAGCAGAAAAACTTTTTCTTTACAGTAAATGTTTAATATTTCAACCCTCTAGCCGCATTGGTGCAGCCTGTAAGCATGATTCATGAATTTGTAGCCAGCCAGACCAACTTGAAAACTGAAGAAACTTATGTTGAGAGATTTGGTAAGTTTTGATTGACAGTATCTAATTAGTATCATTGATGACTGAGCGAAAAACTGACACAATTGCACCAGAAAAAAAAAGAAGTGGAAAAACTGATTTAATTATCAAATCACAATCAGAAGCAATTATGCACCTCCTCCTCCTCCTCTTTATCTTTGAATTATTCTTCTTTTAATTTAATCACAAAGTGAAACAATTGAAAAAAAAAAACATAGATAAAGATTAAAGATTGACTCAGCAACAAATTCTAACCGTACAGAACCAGATCATTTATCCAGCAAGCTTGGAACTGTATGTGAGTGGATTTACTGGATTTCTGGACCAAAGCTTGATATATACTTGAAATATGAAATAAAAAATTGAAAAATAAAGAACAAAATTGTATTTAAAAGTTACAAACTGATACACTTCCAAAGCATGGTCAGTTAAATCACCATTAATTCACTTGAAATTATAGAATATAGAATCTACTCTAATAACGAACATCATGTGATTCTCTTTGCTTGCTGGTCGTAACTCAGGAAGTGCATACTTTTGCCTACACCATTGTCAGGGGGAGAAATTGTATATGGATCCATCTGAAAACATAATCAGTTTTTCCATAGTCCACCCTTCCAGAAAATATCATAGAAATTCATTGAGAACTTTTGGGGATATCCCGTGCGCAGTCTAGAGAATTTGGTGATATAACATATGATATGGTTTGGATATATAACAATAACACACAGGAGATAATTGTACAAGAGTACTTTCCGAATTCAATCAGTTTTTCTGAAGCCTATTGTGTACCCTTCCTCAAAATGTCATAGAAATTTGTTGAAAACTTTTGGAGATATTGTATGGACAGTCATCAGCACATGCATAAATATAATAGAAAAAAAACACAGAAAAATATTTCTCAATCAAAAAAAATTCCTTTACTTAAATAATGAAGAGTGATTTTCTTGATTTGCTCTCCATAACACTTACCCCTCTCATTGAAGGGCAAAAATTTGGCAGATAAAAGTACCTTCTTGCCATCATTGGGAACTATGGACTCTTTAACTGAAACAAATTTCCTAAGATTTTTTCTTAGAAAATAGTTTCATAGAAATTCAAATTTATCAGCCATGAATTTTTCCTAGGTATTAACTAAAATAAAATGTGAAGTATACGATGGAAATTAAATGCTGAAAAATAAAGAACAAAACTTTTTACAACATATACCAATTAATCTAATTCAAAACAGTCACTTTAATTATTATTAATCCACTAATCTTCATCTGAAGACAATTCAACCATGCCACAAAATTGAAACAAAGAGCAGCCAAGAAGTGAACTACTACAGAACTAGCAAATCTCAAGAACCTGTTTCCTGGAAGCCGGATAAATGGTCTGGTACACCGTTTTTCTCTGAAATCATTCAGTTGTGCTACTTCTCATTCTCCAGTTCAAATATCTTGGAGAGCCTCAAAGAATTAACTTCATATACCACTTGATAAAGCAGAGAGGAAAACCTTATCACAAACAAATAAGAAAAAAATATCCCCATTATCTGGAAACTATTGTTGATAGACATGCATAGACAGTTTGTCCTACTGATGCACATAAAACCCACAGATGGTCAAAATTGACTGAACCAGAAGACATATTGATTGTGGGGAAAAAAGATGGGGGGAAAAAAAAAGGAGGTACAAAAATTAATGTCTAACCAGAAGCCAAAATGTATGAAGGAATAAATAAAATGAAGGAAAAAGGGAAAAAATGTTGGAGATTCAAGACTTGGGAAAAACAAACGCAAAGTTAAAAATTTTTTGAGATTTTCTTACAGGCTGAGTTTATTTTCTGCTTATTGTTTCTTTGATGCTCCAATTTTTATGGTGGATTTTGCCAACAGAAGGAAAAAGAGTGAAACGAAATTAGTTCAGAGGAAATATACAGATATTTTTTCTAGAATTTTTCAACAGAATACAAAATATTTTATTGGTGAGAAAAGCCGAGATTTGCTTTCAAAACATTATCTTCTTCTATAATGAGTGTCAAGTTTTTTGTAGCTGATTTTCTTGATAAAAGGAGTATTTTTCAGTCTAAAAGTATTGTTACACTGCCGATGTCAGGCTACCAACATTAGTTCAAATAGAGACACATAGCAGAAGATAATCAGTGTCACATGGTCCGTCTGTCTGTCACACTATACAAACCACCTAAACATGGGCAAAACCCAACCAAATTTGACATACATACTAAATGGACCTAAGGGTGATTTTAAACTGAAAAGTTTTCAGAAATACAAAGTCTGAAGGTTTCAGAGGGTGGTTCTATCATAATGTAATTTTAATGTTAAATTGGACCCTTACTTTCCATTCAATATTCATGTATACATATTTTCTCATTTCATGTTTATATATATAATTCTTCAAGAGATCAAAAGTGAAAGTAAACCTTTTTCTCCTTTTAGGGATAAAAGGGAAGAGAAACTACTCCCCTTTTGATGAGTCAATAGTGTAGGTAAACCTTTTGCCTTTTCAAGGGGTCAAAAGTGTAGGTCCCCCCATTTAATAAGTCAAAAGTGGATGGAGACATTTTTCCCCTTTAAGGGATCAAAACTAAAAGAAAACTCTTCCCTTCTAAAAGATCAAAAGTGAACAGAAACTTTTTTCCCTTTGAAGGGTCAGAAGTAAAGGAAAACTTTTCCCCTTCAGGGATTGAAAGTGAAAAGAAACATTTTGTTTACAAGTCTGGAAGATTTAGTTATTTTTTTTCACTTCTTAAATATTCAACCAATTAAACATTCTGAACTTATCTAGTTTGTTATGCCATCTTGTATTTTTCCTTGTTTTTCCCTTTATATATTGTGCTGTCTTGTGATCTCCCCATGTGATATTGAGCAGGATTCTCTCCTGTGTATGTTGCATACTTCTCAGTTTAAGGGTCAATCTGTTGGTTAGGTTCCAGGTTTCAGTTCCATAGGTGATTATCAGGAGAATGCATCGGTTGTATACCCTTCTTTTAGCAAGAGCAGAATTTTCTTTTCCTAAGGGTTGATTGCCCTGCCAACAGCTTGCAAACCAAAAGTGATTTTTTGTTTGATTTCTTTCAAGGATATCATGGAGATTCGATGTCCTAGGTAGATGTAGTGGTCTACTTTCTTCGGTTCTGTGTCTTTGATTTTGATTGTTGTGTCTTTATACAGATTTCTTTATTTTCCTAGTTTAGGTTTTTGAAGATCATTTTGAGGCAAGCTATGAAGAGTTCAGGTGAGCTGGTATCTCCTAGTCTTACCCTTTTTTTAAGCTGAAAGGGGTCCAAGTCTTTATGAAGCCAGATGAAAGAAGTGCTGTATTGATAGATATGTTGCAATCCTCTGACACATATGGAGTCTATGCCTTAATGAATGATAGAATCAATAACTTGAGGGATTTCCACAGTCAAAGGCCTTCTTGAAGTCAACAAATAATATAGCGGGTGGCATTTTAGATAGTTTGATTCTGACAAAAAGAGCAACTTGAAATGAGAACAGTGCTAAGCTACACTTGATTCAGAGTTTATGGAATCTACTGTCTATAGTGTCATAGTTATCTCTGCCAACAAAGAGATTATATATTCACTCATGTAGGTCTGTTCTTTATTTTTTGTCTATTTGATACATGATGCCTCCATAAATTAATTAATTTTTCTCACATTTTGTAGGCAACTTGGCCATTAGACATGAAAAAATTGATTGAATTTTGAGGACTCTTTTATGGTTTTTCGGATGTAATAACACGGTAATGATGTCATCAAAATAACATCATCAAAATGGAAGGGTAATAACAAATAATCATAAATAATTAACAAGTAATCATCAGAGGGTTTTGTCATAGCATAGTCTAGGATCTGTAACCTATTAAGTGCACTAACAGGTACCAAAATTCTGTTTGCCATTCAGTTTAACCTTAGTGAGAACTACTGACCAATTTCCTGCTACCACAATTACCATTTCTATTTGGGACAAAAAAAAACTCTAACTGCTGCTGATCCCAAACCCATTAAACCAATACCTAAAAGGATAGTCAAGTTCAGCTGATGTATCTCTATTCTGTACGTCCAGCAATAAACTCATTACACAACTTCAAAATACTCTCAGCATTAAAGTGTATAGTTGGCTAAAGGTTGAGCTCTAGAAATTTAAGTAAACACTTTCAAAGAGATATTGCCTCCTGATTACAGAAGATTTTAACAGGAATTCTAAGTTTATAGTCTGTAGGTGGATTAGATTGACAATTAATTGATTGGCCCAATGTGTTGTATAATAATTACAATGTAAAGCTGACTTCCACAACTGTCATTGTATTATCCTACCAGCATAATACTCTGAGTTTGCGAGGGAAGAACTGCATTGATTAAACTCAAAGATGGAAACCTTTTTAAAATATCATTCAAACCTCATTGCCAGTTGAGCACAAACAAAACCATTTTCCCCAAACAATCTTGAGCTTTTTATAAATAAAATTTACCAATAACTTCCCTACCAACAGCATTAAGTGCTAAAATAAGAATTGTGCTTTTTCAACAAAAATGCTTTTTCTCCTAATTAAAAATGACATTAAAATTCTGTTTCTTGTTCTGCAGTCTTCAAATAGAAAAGTGAAAAATGAACACCAACTGGAAGGAGATGGCACTGGAACACAGCTGCTCCTTTTTAGATCTTAATTTAGAATTAATTTATTCTAATTTGTTTGGCAGGAAAGGAATAAATAAACTTCTGAAGTATAAACTGCTAATTATAAGAATTATTCCAGAAAAGTGATCACACATAAGTGCTCTCATCTGTATATGTATGCTTATATCATCCGTTTGTGTGTGTGTGTGTACATATATTTATGAATTAATAAGATCTATATATAGATATAAATCAGAAACCATCAACCAAAACTGTCATCATAGATTTCTCATGTTTTTAAGTTGGTCTGGCTAGCTAGTGGGCTATGTATGTATGTATCTATCACATATACAGGCCACATTAATGGACCTGGAGGAATGACAATTTAGATATTTACTCCATATTTTTTATAGAGATAGGATTTTTTTTTAATAGGCTTTATTGTTTTATTGTAGGGTTCAAATCACAAAGTGATCTTTTATTTTGTGTACAGCAAAATTCACGCCTGTTTTTGAAAATTCAGACTACTGGTTCATGGGGAGAGCTCCCAGGCCCCCCTTCAAGTTTTGTGCCGGGCCCCACTCACTAAACTTACACTGGGCCCTGCCCCAAAATTTTGCAGCAATTTTTTTTGTTGCTTTTCTTCTGTGCAAATTCTGATTAAATTTTTTTACACTTAATATTTGCCAATTACAATTAATGTCTCTTTAATTCTAATGGTAGATATCAAGGCAACAAAAATTGAAGTTTGGAATATGAACAAGTTGAAGCAAAATATGGTAATTGAGCTAAAAAAAACCTGTTTTTGTTTTCAGATTATAAACAACAGGTTAGACAAGGTTGAAGGAATTAGTATTACAAAAGAGTTTTAAAACTATATCCATTTGGCTCTTGCAAAATTATTAATCGATTGCAAGTCACTTTACCAAAGTTGAGTGTTTCTTCATGGTGGTTGCTTAAATTTTTCCAGCAAGCGAGGTGAGTTAGCCAGGTAATTGTTTGTTGAAGAGTTGTACGAAAAATCTTGAGTAGAATTCTTGTCTAGGGAAGGGAAACAATGGTGATAACAGAACAAATATAAGTTTAAATCAATTGAAAAATATGAGAAACTGCATTTTATTCACAATATTCAATTTAATCAATAATTCCAGAAAGAAATTAATCTTGCAACTTTTTAAAATCATAATCATTTCTTATAATAAAGATATTATTATTGAATATTTGTATGACGTTGACACAAATAAGAGAATGACAATCTATAAAATCAGTGTCTAGGTAAATCATGAAAAACAATGTTTAGATATCATTGTGCATTTACAGCATACAAAGATAACATTTTCAAGCCTTCTTGTCAGCAAAGTCATCAATAATGTCATCATAATTGATCAAACAGGAAAGGTCATTTAAAATGCCCAGTATTGTCAGGTCAACCAATCTATAATGTCACATTGTTGATCTAAGATATTTTTTTACATAATTCATCTTGCTGAATCATCTTTCAGCTGTTGTAACTGTGACTAGTAAAGGGAGAAATATCTGTAGAGCTATACAAACATTTGCAAAGAGAGATCCAAATTCATGTCAGTGATTTTATTTAAAAGATAGAGAGAAGAGTTCCAACATAGTCATTCCAAAGTTTGAATCATAGATTGCACTTAAACGTTTCATCTCTTGGACTAATTCGCTTCTCAAGATATCAAGATCCAAAAATTCATCACATTTTTTCCAAATCAGGCTCTGGTATAACCTTGAATAACAAAAGGAATAAAAAAATATTTATTATTTTGTCCATGACCTTCATAACTGGGGATGGATTCTGTTTCCTCAAAATTTTGGGCCATTTTTAATTTGAATCTTCCAAATTTCCATGTAGTTCTATGATGTTTGATGGCTCTTCACCAAGAGTTGTCTCCTTCCATTGAATGACTTAGTTACAAGAGTTCACTAGTTCTAAAATTCTAGTACAAATGCAAGCCATGAGAATGCAATCAAAAGATTCAAGATACTCGATGGCACCTAGAATTTCAGCATAAACTTTTCATGTGAGAGAGAGAGAGAGAAAGTGATTTTTGCCAACTTTCAACAATCTTAGACAAATTGTTTTCAAATGGAACTACTGCTTTGATATTTGGAGAACACCTGGTGTCACTGAGACATTTACAAGAACAATCCAAAACCTTTTTCCTATTGCTGTGGGCTGGAGCAAAAAAAACAAAAAGTCTGTCAGTACTATCCAAAAAAGTCACTGCCGGAACACAACATTTAGCGTTATAGTTGCAAAGGTTTAATGAGTGTTAACCACATTGTGAGTAGTGGATGTAGATTCTTTTGGAAGAGAAAAGCCCCATTATATTCAAAGTTCAATTGGGATTATCAAATTAAAACTTGCATTTGTATTGTAATCTTTAAGCAGACTTTGTTGATTAAGGAATCAAGTCTGTTTTTTTTGTCTTGAAGTATCTTGAAATTGGCAAGACAAGGGCATCAACCTATGTCTGCATCAATTGAGTTCTTGAAAGGATCTGCCCATTTTTTTAGGGAATTGGGGCCTAACACATGTAGATATGCCCCCTATTTCTCACCAGGACCCTGGTTAGTGACAATTTTGACCATTGCACTAATGAGATGTCCTATTAAGAGAATATATTATGAATATGGTACCTGCATGAACATCTGAAGGAGAATCCATAAAAACTTATTATTCAAGAGTCCATGGATAACCAATCAATTTATGATACATCACTTCAGACTTAATGAGGCCAGGTCAAACTCAATTTATTAAAATAACAGAAGATCTAGATCAAGGGTTTTCAAACCAGGGTATGCATATACCTCTAGAGACCAAAGGGGTGGAGTATCATTTTCTGGGCCTTAGGCTTAGTATGTTTGACCTTCCCTTCTAATTTTAGAATGTAACCCTATCTAATGCTTTGTTTTCTGATTGATTATGCCTCATTTTACAAACTCCTGCTTTACGAACTATCATTAAGAACAAATAATAGGTGATGTATACTTATAAATACTTTGATTGTTATTATTTATTTATTTTGTTAAATTTTTGACAGGCCATTTAGACAGAGGAACCTTAGGCTTCAACTAATCGTGACTATTTATCACTGCAAGGAACATGTACCAAAATACAGAGGTATGGAAGGTTTGTAAAAACATTGGAATTTTCAAGTAATCAGAAACAACTAAACATGACTTGTGTGTCTTGTAAAGCTGACATCAATCATCGTTTTTTTCTCTCTCTTCCACTTTCTTTGTCGTCTCTTTGCTGACACTTTACAACTAACTATCAGAACCGTACTTCAATATACTTTTTCCACTTTTTCTATGTATTGTTTGGCTTCAGAGTCAGGTATTTATCAGACATCCCTGCCATGAGCAGAAGCCAAACATTTTTTTTCCTTAGCCATGGCTCAGTTGGCTCTGAGGAAAGGGATTGTATAGTCTATCTGAAGAACAAAAAGAACGAATACTCTACTTTCTAAAGAAACATGTTGAACTTACAAAAATTTTGTGAGTCAGTAAATAGAAAATTATGACAATTACAAATCTTTTCTTTTCTCTCTTTCAAATTTTGCTCGCTTTTTTACAAAATTACTAAATTCATTCACCAAGCTAAACTCAGCACTGCTTATTTGCTCCCAACACATGAGGCATTGATTTTGTCCCCTTTTCTCTAACGATCGATGAAGACTCAATCAATTTTTGTTGCAATTGTGGGTTTTTATGGGGCTATGGTGCTAGCCCGAACACCAAAATTGACTGCTTTATAATGCTTGAGGACTTCAACTGCCCTGCTACTCACTCATAGAGGAAGAAGTGGATTCATGCTTTTCCCAAGGACATTAATGTGAAGTGATTGCAAACAGTCTCAGCTGGAGTTTGGAATCAGTACCGCAATACCATTAACCATTAGACCACCTGCACCTCCAAACTTGTATGCTGCCATATTTCAGAATTTCCTCATAAAATAACATTGATTTCTTAAACCAACATTACCGTTTCTCCTTATGGACTGTCTGAACCAGAAATATATTTCATTCTGTTAATGAAAGTAAATCAGTTCATTGTTCAGTCTTTCTAACTCATCAACAGATCTCGGTTGAAAGCATTCAATCCCTATAAAACTGTCAACATAGGTTTCTCCAGTTCTCAAGTGGGTCTGGCTGGCTTTGTATATGTATCACGTGTACAGTCCATACCAAGGGTGTAAGAGTGCTGAAAATGTAAACATTTACTCCTACTCACATCAAGAAAATCAGTTGTTTCATTTTTTAAAAATTCCTCCCAACTAAATAGGTTTCAAGAGGACAGCTCATTTTACAATGAAGGTTTATACTAGATCGGTCTCTTAGTCTTTGTCTGGTAGAATCCACACTTGTTTTTTTTTTTTTAAATTCAAACTTTTCCAGTGATCACTGCCCAACAAAAAGCAAGAGAAGTAACTTATTCATTGATAATCCCTTTCATGAATTTTTTAATTGATCAATCCCAATACGGCATGCAGCCAAAAGAAATTGGTCGTGCAACACTTACAACTGAGTGAGTAACAAAACCTGTTTGATTATGGTATGAATAACTACATTGAAATATTATACTTTATTGAATATAGACTTTATTCAATGAGAAAATAATAACTGATAAGACTTTACAATACTTCCTTGATTATCAGCATTCCACTATTTATTCAGGATTATTGATAAGGTTACTCAATGGAGTAATTCATTGCAGCAGGTTTTCATCACAGTGAACTATTGATATAATTTTGTTGACCCTGAAACAGGAAAAGCGGGAAGGACGTAGGGATTGGCTAAATGGACGAACAAGGAGAAACGTGTAGCGTGTAAGAAATGAAGAAGTATCAGATTTTGTGCATGATATGGTCGTATCATTTTCTTAATCTATTTGTTCATTTGTACACAATATTTCAGTTGCATACCCTCGGCCTTCATCTGGTGGTCTTTGTTCTAGAATATCAAATCACTTCCCAAAATACATACTCAATTGGACTGAACATGACTGCATATGCGTATATATATATATATATATATATATATATATATATATATATATATATACCATATATCATGATTGTGTTTTGGTTTCAGATTCTCAGTTGCTCCTCTTATATGGGATGATCTCTTAGCTTTATCCTGAAATGATCTTTTTGATGAGAGGTTCCCAGATGATATTTATATCAATCATCATCATCATCATCATCAGTCTTTTAGCGTCTGTCGTTGGACATAGACTTTCCCCAGGATCTGCCACACCTTCCTATCATGGGCGTCGCGGAGCCAGTACTTCCTGAACCTGTCTAGCTCGTCTCTCCATCTAATATTTTGTCGGCCTCGGTTGCGCATGTGGTCTCGGGGGATCCGTGCCGTGAGTCGCAATGTCCATCGATTGTCTGCCATTCTTGCAACATGGCCAGCCCATCACCATTTGAGATTTTTAATAGATTCTATGATGTCTCTAACTCTTGTCTTTTCTCAGATGTACTATGCTGTCTTGTGGTCTCTCCATGTGAGGCCTAGCATTATTCTCTCATGTGCACATTTCATGGTTCTCAATTTGTGGGTCTGTCTCTGTGATGATTTTACCCGCTTTTCGGAGTAGGTCGATGGTGATGTTGTCTGGTCCAGGGGCAGTTCCTTTCTTTGTCTGTTTAATGGCTTCTTTCACCTCCCATGGGGTTACTTTTGGGAAGTCGAGTTGATTGCTTACGTCTTGTGTATCTCGCTCATTGTTTTGTAGTCCTTGTTTGGACGAATAAAGTTTTTGGTAGAATTCTTCGGCACGTTCGACAATCCTGTCTGTGTCTGTTGTTAGGCTTCCATTTTCCTCGAGTATACTTGTTATTTGCCTTCGTCCTGAGTTGAGGAGTTTGTTAATAGCGTTGAAGCCTCGACCTTTTTCAAGAGTCGATTCGTTGACTGTCGTCGTGCATCTCCTTCTGTCTTCTCTTCGTTTCTTCTTGATCAATTTATTTAGTTCAGCCTCTTCAATTTTCTCCCTCGTTGTTGTCGGTGGCTTGAGGTTTCTGCTTTTTTCCATGAGATTTCTAGTTTCATCTGAGATTTTGCTAATGGGTTGTTTGCTCATTGGCTTGAATGTAGAGGCTACTTTAATTATTGACACTGTCATTTTGTTGCTTAGTTCGTTGATGTTGGTGTTGTCTTGTTCAGTAAGAATTCTGAATCTGTTTTTCAATTTGAGCTTGAAAGATTGTGCGTGCTCTTTTGGTATGTTTAGAGGCTGCAGTTTTGTTCTTTATTGGTGTTTATTTGTATTTTACATCGTACCATTCGGTGGTCGCTGCCTACATTGACTTGATTTAGGACTTGGATGTCCTTGACGATATCGTTTTTGTCTGTTAGGATGTAGTCTATTTTATTCTTTGTTTTGTGATTGGGGCTCCTCTAAGTCCATTTCCTATTGGGTCCCTTCTTGAAGAAGGAGTTCATGATTTTTAATCCATTAGCCGTTGCAAAGTTTACAAGATCTTCTCCTCTCTTGTTCCGTACTTTGAATCCAAATTTGCCGACGCAATCTTCATTTCCTTGTCCTACCTGTGCGTTGAAGTCTCCCATGATAACATTGAAGTGTTTTCTGGTGTCTTGGAGTAGGGAGTTCAAGTCAGAGGTGCCAAGTTAATATAATTTTTCTGTTTTTAAAATCTCCGAAACCGTTACATCGTGAGCAACAACTGATTACAAGAGAAAATTAACACATTGTACTATGATAAAGTACATGTAAAAGATGAGAAAACACTGAAGAAAATTACATAAATTACATTAACAGAAATTGAGAAATAAGTGATTGAAGTGACACAAAAATTGTTTTTCAACGTGTTTAAAGCTGTATGAAAGTATCACAAGATGGCCCAATAAATCAGGGAGAAAATCGGAGTCTGACACAATATAGAAACCATAAGAAAACTATATGGGCAATGGGCTGGTTATGTTGCAAGAATGGCAGACGACCGATGGACATCACAACACACAAAATGGGTCTCCAGAGATCAATTACACAACTGAGGCCAGCAGAATACAAGATAGAGAGAAAAACTAGATAATTTCAGAAAGTATTGGCTCTGCGACGTCCATGATAGAGAGCTGTGGCAAATCCTGAGGACATTAAAAGACTGATGATGATGTTGATGCATATAGATATAAAAAAAAAAAGATAGATATATGGGTTCCACATGAAGTGATGGAAGACCAAACAAATAGATCTGTGCAACCCTGTGTCAAAAGGGTCACTTATGAAATTAAACAATTTGGAATCAATATTCTGCCTCATCTACCTTATTCATGTAAACTTTTCCCACAGATGTTCATTTTTTTTCAAACATCTTGACAAGCTTCAGAAGAATAAACTGTTCCAAACCCAAGCAGCTACAGAAAAAGCTTTTAGGGAGTTTATCAAGTTGAGTGATATTGATTTTTACTCTGAGGGTATAAATGACTTTGTTAAACGTTGGCAAAAGTGTATTGAACTGGAATTGGAAACTACTTTGACTAAACTAATGATCTATCACCTGATGTTTTTGCATTTTAATCTTTGATGCCATTACTTTCTGGACAACCTAAGAGATCAATGTTTATAAAGAGCAGAAGGGGAAAATTATATTAAAACTTTGAACTGCATCAAAGTATTGATAAGAACCATTTAGCATGCACCAGAACAGCAGAAATTAAATAACTGGAAACATCTAGAAAAGAACAGAAATACTTCTACTAAACTGACAGTTGGTTATTAGGCATCTGTTATTGAATTATCAAATTTCTGGTTTTGATACAACAAAATATCTTGGGCAGCAGAAGTGCATTAAGAAATGATGGTACCAATCTTGTCAGTAAAATTGTTTTGTGCTAATGATCGATTCCATTACAATGTTTCGTCATATGAGACACCAAAATATAATAGAGGTCGAGTTAGTCATTCAATAGAAACTGTCACATGACCAATATTTTCTGACAGCATGCCATGTTGAGGGTGATAAATCAAAAAATTAGAAAGAGGGGTGATCTATCACTTCACTTGCCTTCTGTTGGACAGTGATGACAAGAAAGTCTAACAAGCCAGTATGCTGCCAGACACAAAAGGACCATAGCATAATTTAGCATAATTTTACATTGCAAATTCACCCCTAAAAACCTATTTAAATGTTGTTGTTTTTTTTTGACATAATGGATAAATGTATAAATTTTCATCCCTCTTGCTCCATTGGTGTGACTTGTTCAGGCGATACATACATAGCCAGTCAGCCAGACCAACTCAAAAACTGAAGAAACCTATGTTAACAGTTTTGGAGACATTTCTGATAGACGATTTCTAATAAATGTCCAAATCAAAAAATTTCAAGTAATTTGTCAAGTCAAACGCACAAGAAACTATGAATACAGATTCCGACAACTGACTGTATGTTGTAAATACTGTTTTCCTTGTCATTGATGTAATATTAGAGAAATCCTAGTTGTACTCTGGTTGCTCAAAGTAATAAATAAGTTCTGGTTTGAAGACATAACAACAGAGAGAGACAGAATCGTCAAACGCACCCAAGAATTCTACCAAGAACTGTCCTCTTCAAGACACGGGCAACTAAACAATGAGCGGGATATACAAGATGCTGACAATCAGTTTGAGCACTTCCCAGAAGATACACCATGGGAGGTAAAACAAGCTATCAAACAAACAAAAAAAGGGAAAGGCACCTCTACCACATAACATTACCATCAATCTACTCAAAAAAGCTGGTAAGATCGTCAACAAAAAACTAGCTACTCTATTCAACTTGTGTCTAAAACAGAGTTAAGTCCCAAAAGACTGGAATCATAATGCTTCTACATAAAAAAAGAAACCCTAAAGACCACACAATCCTTCCAGCTCAAGGGAGGAGTAAGACAATGTGATACCAGCTCATCCAAACTCTTCACAGCCAGCCTCGAGATGATCTTCCGAAACTTGGACTTGGAGAATAGAGGAATCAAAATAGATGGTGAATATCTGAGCAACCTCAGATTTGCAGACAACATCATCCTTTTTGCACACAACCACAACTAATGCTAGATAAACTAAATGAAGAAAGTAAAAAAATGGCTTTCACATAAACTATAGTAGAACAAAAATCATGTGCAACAATATCATTGAGAATAAGGACATAACTGTCAAAGTCAAAGATGCAAAACTGGGGAAAGTAGACCACTACATCTATCTAGGACAATGAATCTTCATGAAACCCACAAAAGAAGAAGGAATCAAACAAAGAATCACCCTAAGATGGCAGGCCTTTTGCAGTGCAAGCTCAACCCTCAAAAACAAAACAATCCCAATAATCCTAAAAAGAAGAGTGTGCAACCAATGCATCCTCCCGACAGTCACTTATGGAGCTGAAACATGGAACCTAACCAAGAGACAGACCCGCGAACTGACAAGCATGCAACGTGCACATGAGAGAATAATGCTTAACCTCATATGGAGAGACCACAAGAAGTATATCAGGGAGAAAACAGGCGTATGAAATATCATAGAATCAATTAGAAAACTTAAATAGCAATGAGCAGGTCATGTTGCAAGACAATCGATGGATAACACGACTCAAAACATGGATCCCCAGAGATCATGTGCAAAACTGAGGCCAACAGAATACAAAATGGAAAGATGAACTAGACAAATCTAGAAAATATTGGTTCCGTGATGCCTATGATAGAGAAATGTGGCAAATCCCGCGGAAGGTCTATGTGCAACAACAGAGATTAAAAGACTGATGATGATAATGATGACTTGAACCATATCTCCACGAATGATCAATGTCTTCTCTGTTACTCTTGTTTACAATGGCTATGACCTCTACTTTGGCTTTCTTACAATACAACTCTTGTAAAAGAGAGACTTCAAATTCTAGGCAAAGTGTAGAAAGTGATCTCTCAGTAATGGTGAGAGTGTCTGTTACATCCTCCTTTTTAGATGTATACCGTCCATTTCATTATCCAATACTTTTCCCTTTTTTAGAGAAGTACCATGGTCTTTTGGGGTTCACTTCCAAAAACTCAGTCTCAGTCCATTTTTTCCTTGTCTCGGATCCAAATCAATACATTGTATTTCAAGTGCTGGAGTGAAAATTGGAAACATTTCACACAGAATTTTAATAGCAATTATCATTTCCTGAAGAGATAAAAATATTTAACTTTTTTAATATTTACAAATTTTCTTGCAAATATCAATAAAAGATTGAAGGTTTCAAGCAAGCAAAATGCCAACCATCTATGCATGAAAAGGCACAAAATATACAAAAATCTTTTAAGGAAATTCAGAGTAATTAGTAAATTTTTTAGCAAAGAAATTATCCCTGCTCTCTTGGGAACAAATTTCCATTACACTCCAATCATAAATGTCAGGTAATTTCCTCAATAAAAATAATTCATATTACTCAGTAGCAGTATGGTATCGTTATCACAAATCATTATGACAGAGCAGCCAGAGGAAAGCCACTTCTTACTATATTCAACATTCAGTTGTAAAAGTAGTAAGCAATAGAGATGGTGGACAAACATTTGCAGTTTGGTGCATTGTCAACTTTTCAGATGGATCCACATTTGGTAAATTTCCAATCGGTGGATGATTATAGTTTTGGTTCACCTGGGCCATCAATTGCAGGCTGCTGGCTTACCTACACCTCTCAAATCTTTCAATCCATCTTCCTACCCTCATTGTAAGGAAAATTTGAATTCTTCTGGCAGCTGCATAGTGAATGTTATCTGGCCTTCTCAGTTGAAATGAAAATTTTTTTTCTCATCCAACAAATTCTTTTTTGTTTCTTTTCACCAGATCTCATTTCATGACATCATGTTCTGTTTGATAATGTAAGAATCACTATGTTCAAAGCTTGTGGCTAAGAAGACAGTGCCCAATAGTAACAGTCTACTGTATTCATAGCAATTGCTGCTGTTCCCTAATTTATATATGTGATGTACATTACATCTGTTGAGGTCAGAACATGAGGAGAAGGGTTTGTTGGAACCTGTCTCAACTAGGCCCAATATTTAAGATAAGTACACAAGCATATATAGAAGCGCTTACACTCAAAACCGTTTATATGCATAAATATTTTCTCTGATAAACAACCCCAACGTTTAAGAAATTTTGAAGCAATTAAGTGCAATGTTTATTGGAGGTAGGCGTTTAACGAACAAACAAAAGATTGTGTTAAATTGTTTCTTCAGGGAGAAATTATTTGGCATATAGGCTAGGTAGTTTCGCATTTAAGAAAGAGTTAAATATGAAATATTTCAATGCCTATTCCCTCTATCTATCTCAATGTATAACCTATATTTCAACCTCAATGTGTTTGGCGTTTATCAGAGGGAGGCATTTATTTCCATGCTTAACTTGGGACTTTTAATGCCAGAGGATAGCCATCCTTTCACTAAAGCTAGCCCAAGGAAAAGAAAAGGCAGGATTAAACCTGGAAGTGTCCTCACTAACACACCTGAGTGATTTGAAAACACACAGTAGGCAGAGAAAAGGAAGAAGAAATCATACCAAGGGTGAAAAACAAACAAACAAACTGCAAAGCAATTGGTGGAATACCCCATACAAGAGACTGCAAGTGAGAACACTAGTGAAGAGGATGATTTCCCTGGACATCGTAACTGATGTGGAGGAACCCTCTGTCAGTGAGCAAGTCACAAACAAACGAGAAGGTGGAGACCTTTCAAATGCAGGCATGGGGGACTACGATGGTGTTTGAAAGATGATGAGAGAACCGATATCTTGAAATGTGTTCCAAGCCAAATACAGCACCCTGCATCCATGTCAGATGATGTTGAAATATTCACACATGAACGTAAGGATATCATATTCATTCTGCCTGCCCCGCAGGGGGGGGGGGACAAAGAAGAGACTTGTGTTTCCTGTTGATCTATCAGCCTACAAGCCACAGAAAGTACAAGGATATGTTGTAGACCAATAAACCTTTTTTTATAAGCAACAAACTAGAGACAATCCTATGACTAAATGAAGTTATCTGATATAATGCATCATTGAAATTGAAAATTGAAATGATGCCAAAATAGTTCTCGAATTGCCCTATGATTACTGGAGTGTTTGAACATGCCCCATATTATCCTCCAACCTACCCCACAATTAGGGTGAGTTAGAACATGTGGAAGTATTTTTCTCAAAAATCTATCAAAGCCTCTGCTGAACATATATCAGTTTTTTCGGGTCTAAATCACCACATACCCTCAACAGGACAACCCAGCCGAGAATGATCAACCCCCGACTTGTGTCCAGGTGGCCTGTTATGGTACTTGTCACCCCTTTCCAACCAGAGCCATTGTGAAGCTCTCTCTGCAGCTCCCAAGATTTTTCTGATTGCTTTTCTACCATGCAGTCCATATATTCCTAAGAGTCTTTGTACCTGGTGAAAGATTGACCAGCAAAGCCTCTGCAGCTAACTTCCATGGGCTTGCAGAGGGCTTTCCACCACTCTCTCTGACACTCAGCTACCAGTTCCTCATACTTGGCTCTTTGCATTTCTTGAGCCTTCTCAATGCGGTATTCCCACGAGACAGCAAACTCCACTAAAACCAACTACTTCATTGCCACTGATACCAAAACCAACGTCTAGGCTGGTTGACACAATGGTTTATGAGAACCCTAATTGTCGACCCAAGATGGCCAGGCAGTTTCAATCTCCAGCTGTTATGAACAGTCCATCCTAGGTTTTTTTGCTGGTATTTGGGCGTTTCTCCCGTGCTAACACATATGATCCACTTTGCTGGGTTCTGATATCTGCTGCAGTTGATTCCAGGATGGATAGTTTCTGCCATTGCTTGCAGAATCGGGGCATGTTGCCAATAATATTGCTTATCCCTCAAGGTTCTTGGGCAACAACTGAGGACATGTTTCAGGAATGCTGTTTTCCAGAAGAGTAAGCAATTTGGTATGTCTGCCAAGCCCCAGCTGAATAGCTTGGAAGGACTGGGGTAAACGTATATACCAGCTGTACTAAAAATTGGATTTTGTTTTCACTTGGCTGTTGATTCTCACATCGTCCAGGCCCCCTGTTCATTCTTTCCAACCATTTTGATGTAGCGGGCCTCTTCTCCCCGTTGCCATGATACCCTGCAAGATTTTATTCTGCAACCTTGCCTCAGCCCACCACACTTTCTCTTGTGCACACCATTTCCTTCCTGTTGTAACATTTGTACCTTCTGAGGAGACTTTGGTATTAGAGGAATCCAGGTAGAGTAAGATCTCCAAGGTACAGATTACCTTGATCTCTTCTCCTACATTACTGAAAAGAGGTTTGGTGTTCCACCCATGAAGGGTAATGCTGCTTAGGCTCTGTGGTAGGCTCACCCACCTGTGCAGGACCAGGTTGACCTTCTTTCTAAGGACATTCATAAATGTTATTGGAACTTTGTAGATTAAGAGTTGCTAGAGGAGCAGCAGCAAGATTACATGCTGGCAGATCCCTGCCTTAAATCACCACAAAGTCTCAATTTGTCCACCACTGAGAGCCAATCACTTAGGTCATTCATGACTGTTCAACACAGCTCAGTATCTCTTAAATTATTGATGAAAACCTTTCAAGACTCTTAATTGCCTTTTCTGACGGGGATGGAATTTGGGTGCCTCCTACTGAGAAACTGAAACTGTCAGTCACTCTACATTTTCTGAGGATTAGAAATCTGGACTTCCCCAGTTTAAAGTTCATTCTAGCCCGTACGATGCAACTTTTGAGTCCACAAAGGAGCCATCTGTATCCAGTCACTGATGGAGTTGTGACAGTCAGGTCTAATCAAGGATTGTCTCATGCTTGGCCTTCTGCACTCAACCTCCACAGATTTTACCTGCATATTTATGGCTAACACAATTAGTGCTACAGAAATAGTGCAACACGTAATGATGCTCCTCTTGAGCTGATACTACACTGATGTTGAGTTTCAACCAGACATCCTTAGACCAAAGTTGTTGTAGTAGTTGGGTGTAATGTCCTGGATTTTCTCTGGAACGTGATATCTTGACAGGGACAATTTTACCAACTTGTATGGGACCGACCCATTACATTGAAGGCATTTCTTTTGTGGACCTTTTCCTTGCACTTTTCCTCTTTGTAGTGTAATATGTGGTTCTCCTTTTTGAAAGCTGCAGCTTAGGGTGCTAAGCCTCCCTGCCCATAGCTACCTACCATCTTTCGAGATGTCACCACCCTCTTCACGGTTGTCATCCAGCCTGTTTCTGGAGGTCACTGGTATTGCCATTTACACAGGTATATCTATAAAAAAGATGATGTAGTCAATTTATCAATATAACCATATGATAAAAATAAGTGTTTTTGTGAAGTGTACTAACTAAGTCAACCTTCCCTTACAAGCACCAATGTGTGTAGCCTAGTGATACATTGCTTGTCTCCAGTTTTGTAGGCTGTGGTTCAATCCACTGCCAAGTCATAGCAAAGACTTTAAAAATTATGCTTAATGCCTCTGAAAAGCCATGTGGATCTTACTATTAATTGTCCATTTGTACCTAACTCTGCCACACCCCCAATGAGGATATAAGCAGAGAACAATGATACATACATAGTCCTTTTTTAATCACCAAGAAAAATGATTTTGTGAATCTAACTAGAATAATGATATATGTGTTGTTGTTGCCAGTAGAAATGATAGATTGTAAATAAGGAAACGGTATATACACCAAGGTCTACAATCATGTATAAAATCCGTATTTATTTATAAAGGAGTAAGAAAGAATGAATTTATTTGATGATAAAAAAAAAATATGATTAATTAAATCTTCAAAAATAAATAAGTATAAGCTCATCAAGGCCTGTATGAATTGAAAAACAGCTATAAGCAAGACATTTGGAGGTGTTAGAATCAGATAAGAACTTTTCAATGAAAAAAAAGCAACCTAATTCAATAATTAGAGAAGATAGAGAATTGAGAGAGAGAAAGATTATTAAGTATTTGTGGCACCAAAGTTGGTTTGATAGAAAGAAAGAAAATACGTGTTATCTTCCTGTGGCAAATATTCAAGCATCTTTGAAAGTTCCATCCTGAAAGCTGATAAGAAAAAGAAAAAAACAATTCTGATAAGGAAGATGGTTACTGAAAGGAAGATCTGCTGAAAATGACTACCTTAAGTGAATTTAACTGAAAACTGAAATCCTTTGATCTCTTTGTTAAATGAAGTGATAAAACTGGAACACTAAGAAATGAATCAGCTTCTCTTCAGTCAGCAGCTAAATCCAGTTTCTGACAAAAGACAAAAAAGCTGAGATAATTTCACGCTTCGTTGCATCTGGTAATAATTTGATTCATATAATCTGTTTGTTGGCAGAGGTATATGTACTCACTGTTTTTCTCTTTGACCTCACAATATCTCTAAAAAGTCTCAATGAATTTCAATGAAATTTTGTGGTAGAGTAGCCCATGAGCTGAGAAAGAATTTTGATATGGATCAAGGAATCTTTTTACGATTACCTCCCCTGCAACATAATTATATGAATGCATAATATCTCCAAGAATGTTCAACAAATTTCAATGAAATTTTCTAGATTGAGAAATATTTTTTCAGTAAGTTAATGTTTTCACGGATGTTTATCAATAGAATATCCCCTGAAATTCTAAATTAATTTCAATGAGATTTTATGGAAGGGTGGGCCACAAGGTAAAGAAGAATCAATTGAATTTGGAGGCTGATTGAGGAATATTTTACTATAACCTCCCCTGCATCTTTAGTATATATAAACTGAATTTCATTTTTTTTAGTTTTTAGTAGCAATTGCATTGGCAAAGATTTGTGCTTTTTTAATGCTTTCTAGTTTGGATTGAATCAGTCTTTTTTGTTGTTTTTTTTAATACAATAGAATATTCTAATGACCTGTCAATGGTTAACCTTGAAGAATTTTATCATTTCACATTACTTATTTTCTTTTATATGGTTGAGTATATAGAAATCAAAGGAGGCTGCTAAAGTGTGTTGCCTTGTTTATGGGCCAAAAATAATTGAAACCAATTTTGTGGTCCATCATTCAAAGTTTCTACTTTTAATCATACAAATAAGAACTAAACATCATTGAAAATATCAAAACCTAA
The DNA here is from genome assembly GCA_963457665.1 of Thysanoteuthis rhombus. NCBI lineage: Eukaryota > Metazoa > Mollusca > Cephalopoda > Oegopsida > Thysanoteuthidae > Thysanoteuthis > Thysanoteuthis major. Next base: position 32,278,159 of record OY735234.1, on the reverse strand, counting down.
TTCATTTTATGCATAAGATTGATGCAAAAGTTTGACAAAGTATTCAATATATTAGGTTTATACAAAAGTTTCATGATGCATTCCATGATGTTAATGCAAAAGTCTGATAACACATTCTATACATGAGGTTGATACAAATATTTGATCTAACATTCTATATACTGGGTTGATGTAAAAGTTCCCAGCACTAGCAAAGTGATGAGGATAAAATGAAGACAAAGCGTGAATTTCAAAAAGGGGTGTGTGTACATAATCAACGTCATTTGACGCTTGAAAGATAAAGTAGCAAAAAACATTAATTAACATTGTTCAGTTATAAGTATGTCAGACACAAAAAAACAAAAGAAATAGATACATGTATGATGAGTCACTCAATAGAAATCATCATGTGACCACCATCTTTTGGCAGCATGCTGTGTTTGGGGTCAACAAATAAAAAAATTTCAAAGGGGGGTCATCAATGAATAGGTTACTTATTTTGCCTTTTTTGGGGGCATTGATCACTCAAAAGAAGTCTGAACTTTTAAAAAACAAGGGTCAATGCGGCTGGACAATTGAACCATCTATTAAAAACTATTTAGAGGGTGGGATTTTCAAAAAGCAACAAAAAAAATTTTTTTCTAGAGGTTACATGCATACATAGTCAACCAGACTTACTTGAAAACTGAAGAAACCTCAGTAGACACTTTTGGTTGATGGTTTCTAATAATAAAAAAAAGAAATGAAAATTTAAATTTCATTTTGTCCTTTAAGTGCTTCTAGGCAAGATGGTTGAGTTTGTGAGGAAAGAAAAAAGGTCGGCCCTTTGTTGCTTGTCTTTCTTTTTTATTCTTTTTATTCTTTTACACTTCGTGTCTTCCACATGCCTAAGTACTTTCAGGTACCCTTTTTTTATTGGTTAAAAGTAACAAGATCCATACTCAATTTAAATTCAATACTTACCCTACAGTGAAGTATTCCTCTCTCTTTGCCTTTCTTAGACTTAGAATACATCAGTCAAATCTCCATCTTCAACACTTGACATTTAATTCTTCTTGCAAGTATATTCATGTATCTGCATAAAGGAACAAAGTCCACAGTCTGACACAATTTTCCCAATTCAAAGAACTTTTTTCTGCATCGATGCCCAATCGAAATAAAAAGCAATAAATAAAATAAAATTTTACATACATTTTATCTATTGATGAAACTTAATGAAAATATATGCAAGTGCAAGCAGACTTCATTGTCAGTTAATTACCAATATGCTGAAAACATGTATTATACAATCAATGCACAATACCAGCTATGATGTAAAGGTGTAGAACCTGGAAACTTACAAAATCACTTGATAAGCTCAGAATAGCACAGAGGGCAATGGAAAGAGCAACGTTTGGAACAACTCTCAACAATAGAAAAAGATAAACATGGATCCAAGATCAGGGTAACGGATATTGTGCAAATATCTAAACAGCAAAAATGGGAGTGGGCAGGGTGCATGGTGAAAAGAAAAGACAACAGATGGAGCAAAAGGATAACTGATTGGTGTCCCTAAGACAGTAAATCCAGTAGGAAAAGACCAGATATAAGATGAAGAGATGAGATAGAAAAGTCTGACAATTAGTCATGGCAAATATCAAGACTTGTCATGGAAGGAGATGGTAAAGGCCTTTATCTAGCAGTGGACCTATAAAGCAGCAGCAGCAGCAGCAGCATCATGATGATGATGATGATGATGATGATGATGATGATGATGATGATGATGATGATGATGATGATGATGCCATAAGTGTAGAGTTTTTATTTCACATGGCCCTGATTAACCATGAAGCAACTCAAACGGCCAATAACATAAATGAACAAAGAAAATGAGCGTCATGTGGGACTCAAACCCATGTTCATCAGGAAGCAATCTTAACACAGTTCTGCCCTACTTACCAAACTTGGTAAGCAGGAGTTTGGAATAGCGCACTTTAATTGCTCATCTCTCTACTCTGCAGTTGTAGGCATGGATATTTACACATGTATGCATGTTCTCAGTTTGCCAACAGTATGTAAAGGTAGGGCAGAATGTGATAATTATAGTGATATTTTATCAGGAAACATATTTTGTCCGCTACTAGTGTTAACTGAGTAGCAAATCAAACAGCCAACCACATAAATGAATGAAGGCAATGAGCATTGTGTAGTCAGTTAAGTTGGTACAGCAGAGTATTTTGAGACTGCTTCTTGGTGGATGCGGGATAGAGTCCTTCACAATGCTTATTTTCTAGATTTATGTGGTCAGCGGTTCAATTTGCTACTCTGTTAACACTGGTACTGGACTAAATATGTTTCCTAATAAAATATCTCTTCAATCATCAAATTTTATTAAATGAACCTTGCCTCAATACACAAAGAAATAGTTGAGAAGGTCACAAGAAAATTAATTAAATATCAGCATGCTTTTTATACTAAATTGATTTCTACAAAAAAAAACAAACAATAAGACAAAACTTCGATGATACCTAAGACAGATTATACATTTAGGACATTAGATGAAGATGCAGACAAAGATGATTTTGTCAAAGTGACATAGATGAGTCTACCTGAACCCATATATATATATATACATATATATATATATGTATATATATATATATATACATAATGAAATAAAAGATTCACTACACAAAAACATTTATGTTCCTGTTCTGATTGGGCTCCTTGGGAGGGGGGGCATTTATTTGAAGAGTCCTGATCATAAGATAATCAAAGAAAATTCTATCCAAAAAATGGGAGGTGGTGCAGTCAAACCAAGTGTCACCACTGAGCTGGTCACTTCCTCACCAAGATAATCCAAGATATTTTTCAAAATTCAATTGAAACAAAAGAATCTGTGACACTCCACCATGTCACTTTTTGGTAACTCTGTTCATCAAAGAAATAACAAACAAAATAAAGATACAAAATGCACACATATTCATACATACAGCAAATACAAGCACGTATGTGGCATGTATGCGCATGTGTGCTTATGTGACCTGTCATCGTAAGTGTGTGCATGTGTGAAAAAGTGATATTTGTATGCATATGTGTCTGCAGTATATGTTTGAATGACATTTGAGCATAAGTGTATAAGTGCACAAAAGTGACACATGGATGTGCTGTGTAGGCAATAGGTTTGTATTTGCAGGCATATGTATGCATGAGTTTATTTGTGGTCTTTATGTGTATGTTTGTAATTCCATAATTAGCATTCATTTTTTACAATCAGGTGTTTGATAGAGTCATCCAATCATAACCAAAAACAGCCACAAAAAGGTCGAAAAACCCTGAAATAACAGCCAACAATAAGAGTTGAAAAAAGCAAAATTTCTATAATCTAACATTAACCTAATGTAATTAAACACTATTTTGTTATAATATAATTCAACATTTGTGATCAATAATAAGACTTAACAACTAGTTAATCCCCTTAAAACATCAGAAACAAAAATAAATTATCATTGCATCAGAAATTTCAACTAAAAATATAGTTTGAAATGCAAAATGATTCTTTTGTAAATTATTTTTTTAAACTTGTGTACATGAATGGGGAAAATTGAAGGTTTATTTTGGAATTATGGTCACATGGTAGATAGAAACCCCCTTCCCTCTGAAATCTTAAGAAAATAACTTCTTTGAAATTGACAAATTCCCTCAGGAAAAGAACATCATGGATTGAGTGCACAAAAAAATGTTTTTTTTTCTATTTCTTTTCAAAGGTTGCAGCACCGTCACATTTCAGTAGAGCTCTTAACTCAACCAAAGCCTATTTTTGTACCACTTCATCATTGAAACTTCTCTCTTTCATAAGAGTAAAATTGTTACCAAGTCACATGACTCTTGGAAATCTTATCACATTCCTTGAAACGGTTAATATTTTAAAAATTTGTTGGTAAATTGGGTTTAATTTCATAATGCAAATTCTCAGGTTTCACGAGAGTAAAAAAAAATTGATATACCTAGTCTTCCTTTATTTTTTAAAACTTTTTTATATTTTGTTTTTGAATACAATCAAAAAAACAAGTCCAAGTGTAAGTACATTCTATTTTAAAAAGTAATAAGAATATAAGCCCCCAAATAACTGCAGACATCTTTGTGAGGGGTTGGGTGCAAATTTAACAATTTGTGGGGCACCACTACTGTCTTTATTTATCATTTTTATTCAATGAAAATTGTCAACCATTATCATTAATTTCTCACTAGGATTTTCTTTCCTCTATCTATTGCAACAAAATTGTCAGAAGTATATGTTCTCATTTAGGTCTGTCTGTCAATCTGTTTCTCTGTGCAATAACTCTGGGTTCTTAATGAATTTGGATTTTTCATCAAAGGATCAGACATGGACCTAGGAAGAATCAGTTAAACTTTTGAGTGGATTGGGGAATCTTTTACAATTACTTCCGCTATATTACTATATGAACTGATCTTCATTCAGTTTCTGTTGACAATGGCGTTGGCAGAAATGTGTGTTAAAAAATTGGAAAAAGTGGTAAGTAATAAATAAGTTACTTCTCTTACCTTTCATTGGGCAGTGATCACTAAAGAATCAAATTTAAAAAAAAAAAAAACAAGCAAGTATGCTGCTGGATACAGACAAAGGAACCAGCTTATCAAAAACTTACATTGCAAATTGATTCCCTACAAAAACCTACTTGGGGAGGGATTTTAAAAAGAGCTAAAGTCTTTTCCATACATAATGAGTAAATGTTTAAATTTTCAGCCCTCTACCTCCATTGGATCAATAGTCAGCCAACCAGACAAGCTCAAAATCTGACAAATCCTATGCTGAGAGTTTTTGTTGATGGTCTCCAATGAGAGTACACCATTTGTCAACCAGGTCTGTACTCTACTTGGTTCTCCATCTGTTCTTTATTGACATACTTTCGCCAGTTTTATTGACTTGCGGAATCATTGATTATCAAATATCATGGTCTGAACTCCCCTCCTCTTTCTATTTAGTGAATCAGTCTATTTCAGTCAAAGCAAATATGATTGTTTGAATAAAAGTAGCCCTGGATGAATAACTCAGTTGTAATCAATAATCAGTATTGATCATGGTCAATCATAATAATTATCACAACAAGAGGAGTTGCTAATTATTTCTTTCATGTGTGAATAACTTAGTGCTTTGCTTCTATTCCTTCTTTATCTAAAGTGAGTAATTGCTCTGTGGCAATAATTTTGTCAGATTACATTCACAAATCTTGGATCAAAGTACACAATACATTCTGGTTAAATATATGGTAGGGGTCAGAAGTGATGTCTGGCCTAGGGAAATTGACACTTCAAATTAAGGGCTCATAGCAGTAAGGAAACAACTTCAGAGTGGCAAACAACTGGAGCAAATATCACCACCGCTTACAAGCAATAAGGACATCAATGCTTTCAATAATAGCACATCTAAAAAGACTGCAGCTGAGGATTTCACTTCGGCTCTACATTATAGGGTAAACAACTGAAGCTCGATGCTTTTTTTTTAGAGAACTTTGCTGATTTGTTTTACATCATATTTCAAAAAGTTTATGCTCTTTATCAAATTAAAGCTATTTTTGCATTAAAATATCTGAATTTGAGATTATTAAAAAGAGTAAAAATGCTTTCTCTCATAACATTCAATTTAATGGACATTTGGCATTAACAGTCACCCATTTGCCCCTACTAATCTGCTGAATGAAGGGTTTACTATTTATATTACTGACCAAAAGTGATGTCCAACCTAGGAAATTAGACCTCCAGCTCTTCATTTAGCATCACTTTTGACTGTGTCTGTGTAACAATCAGCCAACAAGGGTCACACCATTACAATATAAGAGACAAAGTAAACAGCAGCTATAACATTGGTGACAAGGATTCAAACTTACAAGAGTAAAACTTATGATCTTCTATGTTTATTATACCTTAGCTTCCAAAGCTAAAATTGTGAAGAGAATTCAGTTAGTTCAGATTCTTCTTTGGAAGATAATGAGATAGATCAAGGACTAGGGCAGAGGTGAACTATCCAAAATGGGGTAAGAATGAACGTTTGGGAAGAAAATGAAGTCCTCCAAAAACTAGACATTACTCTAGGATACATTACATTTCAAATATAATATGTTATATGAAACGTGTTCCTCATTGGCTGTAATACTTTGGCCCCATATTTCTCAGGTTGTCCTCTTTAATATGTCTTTAATATTAATTTTGATCTAGGTGAGTGCAAATATTAGAAAGTGTCAACCAAAACCGTTAACATAGGTTTCTTCAGTTTTAAGTTGGTCTAGCTGGCTGGTTAGATATGTATGTATCATGGGCATAGGCAACACCAATGGAGCTAGAGGGCAGAAAATTTGGACATTTACTCCTTAATATGTCTGAAAAAAATATCTTTTTTTTTAAAGTCCTTCCCTGGTATGTTTTTAGATAGGGGTTCAATTTACAATGCAATTTTATACTAAATTGGTCCCTTAGTTTGTGTCAGGCTGCTTTCAAGCTTTTTTTTTCCAATTCTCACTTTTTAGTTATTACAGCCAAACAAAAGGTGAGAAAAAGTAACTTATTCATTTATCACCTATTTCCAGTTTTTTAATCGATCACACCAAAAACAATATGATGCCAAGACATTTGTCATGTGACACATTCGAGTGACTAACTAAACTTGTTTGAATTTATGATTTCTTTCTTTTTTTACAGCTGAGTTGTAAAACCTTTTCTTTTCAGATGTTGGCATTTTTCCAAAACCTTCAGTTCTTTAATCCTATCCCTCCATTTTGCACAACACAAGTCATGATTGTTTGCACCCGGGAATTTTTTTGTAAACCTCTACAATATCTTTAGAAATAAATGGAAATCTACAAAATCCTTATCAGAATATTTTGATAGGATGTCCATAGTAATTCAACAAAAAAAATATTATTTTCCAACTTACATGTAGTAATTTTGAAGAAGAAATAAAGAATTTAACCTGAACACCCATCCTTAATATTTTGTTGCTATGTTTTGGCATTGGTGACTGCCTCCAAAAGTTTCTTGTAGCCATCTATAAGCTTCTTGCACCAGTGAGCTGATAGTTTACTGACTCTTTCTATGCAATTTGTTCAAGCTCTTGGAAGTTGGCAGGATTACTGGGGTGTACAATATGTATTAAACCATGACTCCAGATTTCCGTTCACTCCAAAGATTTTCAATAAGGTTGAGATTAGGATGTGTGCGACAGGTTTTTATGATACTGGAGCATCCATGATCTTCAGACCCAATCTAATTTCCTCACACTAAGCAGCACATTTTCCTCAAAAATCCTTTGATTTTATGATTCTTCTGATGCAGACAAGTTCGCTACTATCAGAAAGAGTACAGCAAAAAATTCAAGGTTGCCAATAATCATGACCCTCAAACTGTCAACCAAAAAAAAGGGAAAGTCTATGTCCAACGATTGAGACTAAAAGGCTAATGAACATAGTAACTGTAAAAATCATAGAATTATTTGCATATGGATAATTTGTATAAATATATTTATTGCAAACACACACCAACCCACATAACTTGAAAAGAAATTATTTTTCTGTCAATTTTCTGGAACTATCTAATTTTCTGTCTTTGTAATTTTTAAACAAGGAAACAGAATTGGATAAAAACATTTTATCAATGAAAAATCTACAATTGGTGTAATAGTAGTAGTGATATAGCCACAAACATATAGACACAGTTGTTTTACACCCTCATCTCTTTCTATTTATTTTAGCATATGTAGACACATAGACAAAGTTACTTAACCTCCTTCTTTCCAGTCTGTTTGCTTTAGCATGACAGAAACCAACAGGCAAAATGTGACTTCAGATTTTATCATTCATACATTCTGTTTGCATGAAAATATCAAAAAAGAAAAAGCAGAATATGAGACATCAATATAACAGCTGCTAATCTCCTTATCAGCACATGTTAAGCCAGATTAACCAATATAATTAGTTATTCAAGTCAGTACCATTGATGAAAGCGGTAAGATCCTGCAGGAGCAAATGGTGAAAAGGTTAGACATAGATTAGTTAATTGACTGATGATTTCGACCCAAAGATGAGTGCTGTAGATAATTTGAGAACTGCTGATTTCGAATATGCAACATTTTTTTCCCCTCCGTGATGCGTAATTCTTGACATTCTGGAATACAAATAAATCTTAGTACTTTATATAGATTTAATATATACATATAGTGGTTTGATATGATGGTGGCTGAAAGAGATGTTCAACCTCGGAAATTGGAGCTTTAGCACTTTATTTTAAGTGTCAATTTTCCTTGGCTGGACATTACTTTTAACCACAGCTGTATCAGAGTTCCCTCTAAGCTGTGCTGCTTTGCAGCCACACACATGTAAAATTTCAATAGCACACGAGATAGGATTAAATGGAAATGAAAAAATCAATATAGCGGATAAATAATTTCTTTTATCATTCACTTTTTGTTAAATGTAACTGACCTTTGGTTCATGAATTTTGAATGATCAATGATGTCTCAAAAAGGAAAATATTTTTTGCACAATCCACCTCTTTAGTTGCTGAGAGGTTTTTTGGCTCCAGGCAGGTCATGAAAAAATTAGAGTAATTCTGACCCCACCCCTTGTATGATGAGTAGGTACAGCCTTTGGAGGACATCTCTTTGGATTAAACATTGTTTTGGGCCTTGAAGTCACTAAAGTTGATCATCCAGTGAGAACTGCACTCAATATAGTCTCCATTGGTTTGAGAGACAAGTGTGCTAACCACTGCTTAGTTTCAAATGCCCTTGAGAAGTTTGGCTTTGATTCAAGGAATTTCTTTATACTTCAAACTATTGCATTGAGCAAAACAAGTGATAGTCTGAAGGTGGCAGATCTGGAAAGTTCATTGCAATATGAATAAGCTTACCATCACTGATCACGAACATGCTAATAATTTCTTCATGTCAGATGCCCTTCAAATAAAAAGAACGGATTTAATGAATTCATCTTTTCAGAAAGAACATAAATGTATCAGGCTCTGGTTCTTTGTAAAATTGCAGAGAGGTATAACAGTCACCAAGATGGGAAATAAAATTCTTTTGTTATCTAAGTTATGGCCAAGACTGTTGAAGTTAACTTTGTAAAATTGAGAAGGGCATGAATCTACTTTCCCCATACTTGGAGTCTTTTAGCCCAGTAAGACAGTCCATCTATGAGAGAAAAAAAACTCTAGCTTGACAGTAGCCATAGCTGGTTCAAAGTTGGGCAGGGAATAGCAACTCCATTTATTAAAGTCTTCTTGCAACTGGAATCACAACAGTGTGGTTATGGCCCTATGCTCCATAAGGAGTTTACAGGAATAAACGTGGTTCTTTGAAGTGTTATGAAATACGAAAGCTAAGAATCATGAAGTATTAACCAACAGAATTTCTCCAATGATTTAATCTTTTATAATTTCACTCTAAATTCCCTCCTAACTTGAGTATATCTAATAGATAAGCCTTTCAAGTATTTGAAAAAGACATTTTCCTTTAAATGTTTCAAAGTAGTTCTAAGTGATTGGAAGTTTTGTAAAAATCTTTCTCTCCTTTTAAGGCTTCTAGTTGTCATTTTTAAGCACTTCAATTCACAGATGAATTTGATGCAATTTTAAGATTATTGGGACACACCCTTTCAAGAAATGGATTATGGCAGGCTTCATTTTGGAATGGCTTATCTCTTTTATAATTTGAAACTTTACTGTATCTATACACTAGGTGACTCCCGATTCTTTGACTTGGTTACAGCCAAAAGCATTCCTAATTATAGATCTGATCTTGGTTTCATCATTTTTTCAAGTAAATCCAATTCTAGCAGAAAAAATTAAAATGATTCAATTTTTTAAGTTTACTGTTGATAATACTTATAAAATCTGTCACAACTGAGTTTTAGAACTAAATAAACAATCAGGTCTGGTGACTCATTCAATAGAAACTGTCATATGACAAATGTCTTTTGACAGCATGCAAAGGTAGGGGTGATCAATTAAGAAAACTGGAAAAAGGGGGGTTAATGAATAAGTTACTCCTTTCACCTTTTGTTGGGGAAGGATCTCTGGAAAAATCTAAATTTTCAAAAAACCAGTGAGAATGCTGCCAACATAAACTAAATGATGAACTCAGCGTAAACTTATAATGAAAATTAACCCCAACCCCTCAAAAAAAAAAAAAACCTAGGCAAAGCGGTCAAAAAATATTTTTTGCAGATATAAGTAAATGCTTAAATTCCCAGCTAAAAAACTCACTTCATTCCAATTCACTTTTACAAAACACTTCAAGTCACAATAGCTTTAAAGTGTAAGCATTTACGCTTTATTATAAATTGTCAACATAGGTTTCAGATTGCTCCAGCTGATCGGTTGGCTAGCTATGAACACATGATGCCATACCTATGAAGCTGAAAATATAAGCATTTACTCCTTAATAGGTGTAGAAAAAAAAAATTGCAATGTAAATTCATGTTAAATTGGGTTCTTAGTTTGTGTCCAGCAGCATTCATGCTTGTTTCTTGAAAAATTGGAATTTATTGGTGATCACTACCCAATAGATGGTTGAGAGAGTAACTTATTCATGGATCACACCTTTTTCCACTCCATATGCTGATTCCATTCTCCCTGCCGATAACCATTTAGCAACTCCCACCATCTCACATTTGCCAACTTGCAATCAATTTTTGATAAAATTGTAACTTTCAGCATTGTAGTTTAGAGTCCAGTGCTCTACCATTGAACCCTATCAGCAAATGCATTTCGTGCAGCAGAATACATTGAAACAAAATTCACTTTTGTCTTTCCTCATATTTTACTTGAGTTGTTTTTCATTCAGGATGAGAAGGGAGAAAAACTTTCACAGTTCTCTTTCAGCTCTGTATTGCATTTAACACAATTCAATAAAAAATAAAATAAAAGCCCAAATCTACTGAGATACTTAGCAAATTAGTTGTTGGCTGATTTCCAGAGTGAAAATCCTCAACAGCAATATGTAGACCTGAGTCAGCCCAAAGGTATAAAAAAAATAAGTGGCTGCTTAGGGTCCTATGGCCACCTAAAAGCAATGATAGAGCCCCCAATAGGTGGTGGGGAGCTCCCAAATCAAATTCTGCTTTGCGCCCTATAAAGGCTTGGCCTAGTTCTGGCATACACACCCAAGCACACATTATTTATAAACCAGTTATTCCTCGAAAGGATTTGTAGATATATTTGAATTTCTATGAGATGATCTTTTTAAAAAGAAACAACTTACAGGTAAAGCTCCTATTTTACACAGATGTTTTCTGAGGAAAATGGACAATAGCTTTATTCAATTTGAGAACAATAACAGAAGCTCCTACTTTGGAATAGGATAGTCCGAAGTAGGAGCTTTGCCAATATATGTGTATGTATATACTAGCTGAGATACTTGGCGTCGCCCGGGAGAAAAATCTCGAACATGACAACACTGGGTAGCAAATGATGTTTTATAGAGATTTCTTAAAAACGCCTAACAGACATGCAGAGCACCTCTTATTATCTTGAAGATTAATTTTTCTGAAAACTGAGAATTCATTTGATCATTTCTGGCATTTATAGTCTACATGCCAAAGCGTGTCAATATTTTATTATGTTTGGTTTCAGATTAAGGCTGAATTAGGGTTGCTGTTTTTACTCTGAGAAAACATCTTTCTTTGTCAGTACAGAGTTATCCTTAAGAAAGCCAAACTGGTAGTGACACAGATAGGAGAAATTTGCACTCACGGTCACCTCTGACAGATGGATAAGGGTGTAGTTCAGCATCAAAGCTACATTTTAAATACAACCCCCTTTTATGAAACCTTCAAATATATCTCTTCTTAAAAATGAGAGATTTTCAGAAAATTTTTCAGTCTAGTAAGTTCAATGCAAAGGAAACTGAAACAAAAAAAAATTCTCTCCAATGTGTCTGAACTTGGTCTCCCGGTTGAATAACCGTGTTTCTAAGCACTAGTGTACTGTTGTTCTCACTGATTTCTTCAGCGTTAAAGTTGGTTTTTATTACAAGAGCCTGAACACAGATGCCCCCGCCAAATTGACAGTTTATTCTTAATAAAATTTGATCTTCATACATGTGTTGTAGGTAAATTTTGATTTGCTGATTTCAGATATTCCTTCGTTTTTTTTCCTTCGAGATACCACACTGGTTGGACAAGCACACATGACATGTGAGTATGCTCAAATAAATGATGAACAAAACCCCTTAAGATGATGCTGATTCAAAATATATGTATATTTTGATTTTATCAAATTAACTAATAGTTTTGGAGGAAATTTTAGATGAAAAATACAAAGGAAAATATTTTTTCGATTGATTAGTGCTTTGTAATATATATATATATATATATATATGTATATATAGATATAGATATATATGTATATATATAGATATATATGTATATATATATATAAGGCCATAATGGAAGATATCAAAATATCTACCTGTATTTCCATGTAGTTTTAGCAGTTTCTCCATATTCTCTCACTCACTTTGTGACTTAATAGTTGACTATTTGAAAGCCACTAATAATGTAAATGAATACTTATGTCCAATCAATTTCATCTGAAGTTTTATTAAAGAAATGAATCTCTTTTTGCATGTCTCCTTTCTTCATTCCCATTTCTTTTCAAGTTTTAATATTTCCTATTTCCTCGTTTCTTTACTTCAGTCATTCTTTTTCTTATTTTATCATGTAGGTAATAAACATGATTGCCTAGGAAAAGAAGTAGCAGAAATTTAGACAATGAATCACAAAAGCTTCAGCAAATAATACAGTAGATGCAAGCATCTGTTAGAATGTTTTGCAAAATTTTTAAAAAGTTTTCATGATCAAAGACAAAAAGAAATTTTGGAAGACCTCACAACAAGAAAACATGAATTAGAAGAACTTTTGAGGGCAGATACAGAGCAAAATAGAAAGCACTCAGAGAGTGCATACCTGTGCCAATGCCATTGTCTGAATGTAAAACTGAATGAAAATCAGTTCATAAATATCAGATTCAGTGGAGGTGAACGTGTAAGTTTTGGTTTTCCATGTTTCAAACCATTGGTCTAATATATGAAAAAAAATGAATACCTCTCAATCGGAAAAAAATTCCTGGATTCAATCATCTGTTCCTAAGACCATGACCCATCTTGCTACAAAACATAATAAATTGAGAACTTTTGGAGACATTGTATGGACAAATAGACAAATACAAGTTGATACAAATATCTATAAGTATGACATTAGACAAATTTATTAAATCCATTCTTTTTATTTGAAGGGCATCTGACATGAAGAAATTATTAGTATGCTAGTGATTGTAAGCTTATTCATATTGCAATGAACTTTCCAGACCTGCCACTTTCAGACTATCACTTGTTCTGCTCAATGCAACTGTTCCAACAGGTTCAAGGTATAAAGAAATTTCTTGGATCAAAGCCAAACATTTCAAGGGCATCAGACACAAAGCAATGATTTTATTATTATAAACACTTCCTCCACTACATTGCAGACTGTGTAACCCATTTTGGAAGATTAGAGGAATGCTTACTTTCAGTTTTGGGGAGGATATGACCATAAAATGGTCACTACATGCGTTCAACCCCAACCATACAGCTTGAAATGGACTCAATTAACTGCTGAGTGCAAAGGAAAATTTTCCCTATGAAGAGTTTTCCATGCTCTTCACTCTTACCGGGAATAGAACCTGTGACCTTCTGTGTGTGGAGCAGACATGGTAATCATTATACCATCTTGGCGGACTGAGCAATGATTTAATGTAGGTGAAAATGTATGTTCATGGGAACCCTCTAATGTTTTGCACAACCTGTTTTTTCTAAATCCTTCAAGTATTTATTCTATGATTCTGCCTCTTCCCAAGCTGGAATAATGTACCATGGGGTTCATTTTTAACAATATATGATGACTAGCGTGGTTCTGAATCAGGACAATGGAAGATAGAAAATCACAGAACTTGTGAAATGAACAACATATAGAGACAAATGAACACATTTTTCAATTTAGTTTTCAGGAAAATTGTTATTTTTATGTCTCTAATGTATCTTGTCCCTATTTTAGGAAAACAACCAGCAAAAAGCGAAAGAATGTTAAAAAATCTGTTAAAATTTTTTTATATAAACTAGATATCAACTGTTTGTTATACAATCTTTATTTTCTTGAAGTGTTTATCTAATAATGTCCACCACACTTTATTTTAACACTACATTACACCTAGGGTGAACCCAAACCCTGAAAAAAAACGTGAAGCTAGATATTTGGCATCTCAGAAGGGAATTCTCATAGTTAGCAATCTATAGTTAGAATATTTATTTCTTGATGATTTATACATATATATATCGTTTGGAAGTGGATTTTATCAGTATATCTTATTTCTGTATCTGTTGAGCCTGAGAGATATAGCCAAAAACCTGAAGCTAGATATTTAGCCTTCTACATGGAAATACTATGTGTGTTTTAAAGTCTACAGTCTATAGATTATGGATTTAATTCTTGATATATATATATATATATATATATATATATATATATATATATATATATATATATATATATATATACACACACACACATATATATATTGTCAGATTCATCATGTTTCCTGTAACTTTTCATGCTCAACTGATACAAATTGACAGAATACAGATCATGGCATTTTAGATTAGGTTGTATTACCTCATTGCACTTGAATGGGTGGATTCAGATCATACCTAAAGTGTCCCAAAGGGGAGTGCAAAGAGAACTAAATAATTTCTGGCACTACCTACATGTATAAGTGAGGGTCCCCACACAAAATTTGACCTTGTGCCACATTCTGCCATCATAAATGGGACATCATGAGAATTGAAAATTCTCTACAACTACAGAAGAGAGAAAGTAGAACAAAGTGGAGCAGGCTTTCTCATCAATAAAGACCTCAAAAACAATATGATAGGCTTTAGCATTATCTCAGACCGCATAGCCAGCGTCACCATACAACTCTCAAAGAAGTACAAGCTAAATGTCCTCCAAGTCTACGCTCCCGCTGTGCAATCAACCAGAGAAGAAATAAACAACTTCTATGATGATTTGAACTGCCTATTACAAGATACCATAAGATACTTCAACGTCATCATGGGAGATTTCAACGAACAAGTAGGGACAAGGAAACGAATGCTGTATCAGAGAATTCAGTTACAAAAGATAGAACAAAAGAGGTGAAGATCTTATAAGCTTTGCAACCGCCAACGACTTCAAAATCATGAATACATTCTTCAAAAAGAAACTCAATAGAGAATGGACTTGGAAGAGCCTCAACCATGAAACCAAAAATGAAACAGACTACATCCTGACGGACAAAAGCGACACCATCAAAAAAATTTTAAATTCTAAACAAAGTAAACATAGGAAATGACCATAGAATGGTAAATTGTAAGAAACAAATAAACACCAATAAAGAGGCCAGGAAAATGATCCACACCAAATCGCAACCACTAAACGTACCAAATTAACTCACCCAACCCTTCAAGCTAGAACTGAAAAACAGATTTATTATCCTTACTGATGAAAATGACATCATCAACAAACTCCACAGCAAAATAACAGCTTCTCTATTAGAAGCTGCCAATATATTGAAACCAAGAAACACACAGCAGCCATTAGCAAAATCTCAGATGAAACCAGGAAATTTATTGAAAAGCACAGAAACCTCAAACCATCAACAATCACAAGGGAAAAAATAAAAGAGGCTGAACTAAACAAAACAATAAAAAAGAAAACTAAGAGCAGACAAAAGAGGGTATACGGCAGCCATCATCGAAACCACACTTGAAAAATGTTGAGGCTTTAAAGCAATAAACAAAACTCTCAGTATAGGACAGAAACGAACTTCCTGAGATAACTTCTTAGTGGCTACAACTAGGATGACCATATTGACGGACATTCTATAGACTCAATCTCAAATTTACTTATTGACATTCCTTTTCCTTCATCCTTCCTATCTCTACATCTTTATCCTGGTAGGTCCCGCCACATATCCGTGTCGGCAGAAATTCCGGTTGACATTTATTTTAATTCACTCATGAATTAAACCTGGCACTATTGTTTATTTCTTAGTTTGTTCTTATTTCCTCATTTTGTTAACGATCTAACTAACTGTGTACTAACCTTGTTTTTGTGCTTAAGAAATGAACATGCTACTTACCAGGATTTATCTTCTTAGATCAATTCTGGTTATTTATGTGATAGGGGGCTAATATATCTAGCAGCACCAAAATCTGCTCCCCTGACACTAAACAAGGATATAAAACAACTTATTATTTTTCACAAAAGCAAAAAAGTCGGCCTACGCATAAAGTTCAGTAAAACAAAAATCATTTGCAACAATCACATTGAGAATAAGGACATAACTGTCAAAATCAAAGATGCAAAACTGGGGAAAGTAGACCAATATATCTATCTAGGACAACGAATCGCCATGAAATCCTTAAAAGAAGAGGAAATCAAGCAAAGAATCACTCTCGGATGGCAAACATTCGGCAGAGCAAGCTCAACTTTCAAAAACCAGATAACCCCAATAATCCTAAAAAGAAGAGTATACAACCAATGCATTCTCCCCATAGTCACTTATGGAGCTGAAACATGGAACCTAACCAAGAGACAGACTCACAAACTGAGAAGTATGCAACATGCACATGAGAGAATCAAGCTCAACCTTACTTGGAGTCCAAGACATCATAGAATCTAGAAAAAAGCTTAAATGTTAATGGGCAGGCCATGTTGCAAGAATGGCAGACAACCAATGGACACCGCGACTCACAACATGGATCCCCAGAGATCACAAGGGAAACTAAGGCCAACAGAATACAAAATGGAGAGATGAACTAGACAAATTTAGAAAATACTGGCTCTGCGATGCCCATGATAAAGAATTAAGGCAGATCCTGGGGAGGGTCTACGTCCAACAACAGACGATAAAAGACTGATGATGATGATGATGATGATGACTATTGTGGTCCCATGAATATGTATCAATATTTATTTTTCAGAGCTGAAAACACAAAAAGGTCAAGTCAGTCACTCAATTGAAACTGTTATGTGACCAACATCTTTTGGCAGCATACTGTGTTTTGGATGATCAACTAAAAGGTTGGATAAAGGAGTAATCAATAAAAAAGTTACTACTCACTTTTTGTTGGGCAATGAACACTAAAATAGATTGTATTTTCAGAAAACAAGCGTGAATAATGTCAGCACAAACTGAAAGATCAATTCAGCATAATCTTACATTGCAAATTGAATCCTCACACTCATGCAAAAAAATCTGATGTAGGTGAGAAATTTGAAAAAAAAGAAGTTCTTTTTAGATAAAATGAGTAAATGTTTATATTTTCAGCCCCCTAACTCCATCAGTGTGACCTGTACACACAATACATACATAGCCAAACCAACTCAAAAACTATAGAAAGAAATGTTGACAGCTTAGGTTGACAGTTTCTAATAGACTGGGCCAGAAGTAATTCTGAAGTCTGAATTTTTTTGCTCTCCATAAATATACTGGAGGACGAAGTGAAAAATAATGAAATAGATTGCTCATCCCAGATGAAGTACAGACCTTACTTGGAGCGTAATCTTTTACTCATTACTATTTTTTGTGTGTCTACATATATATATATATATATATATATATATATATATATATATAAACACATAAGTAAGGATGTCTCCGTAGAAGAGATGAATATAGGTGGGGAAATTACATTGCCTTGGAACAGAAGCAGAGGGGAGAAATTTTTATGATCATATAATGAACATCACCCAAATGGGTTTTTTGTTATTTTTGTTACAAAAAAAAAAAAGGACAAATGTGACACAAGGACATTTTTAATGTTGGGTTATCCAGAAATTGCCAAGTCCCACTGGTTTCTGCCATGTGTCAGAGCATACCCCTAACCCTACCCCATTAGTGCAATGGGGAAGTGCCACGTTGGAGATAAGTCTACAGGAAACTATATTTATTATTATTCAGGGGATACTGTCCACTTGCAGAAACTTGATGCTTGAATATCAAATCAAATATGAATGGAAACTTTTGTTCATAAGACACTTTACAAAATGCCAGCATTTCATTTACTTATGACTTACTTTTTACACATTGGGCATAAGTGTCGGCTTCATTAGGATCAGAGTTTTTCAGTTAGGACAAGGGCATATGAAAGTTGGAACCTTGAAAGTCGATAAAAAATAATGGTGCAGGATCATTATTGTTTCATTGTTCCACCCTTGGAAAGTGGCAGCTGACCCTCAAGCACATGGGGCATGATTACATTCAAGTGGAACAATCCATGATTTATTTTTTGTTAAATCTTTTATTCCTGTGGTTTAAAATCCTAGGAAGTATTGCTGAACCTTCTAGAGTGAATCAAATCTTTGGAGAATGCTGGTCTGGGCTGCTGCTCTCATCACTTTATGATAAGCCACCCATCATTACTTTTCCTACAAGAATCAATCGACTTTCATCGTAAGTCAAATGTAAGTAAGTAGTGCCCTTACCCAGGCAATGTCTTCAGGTTTATATTGAATGGGAGCACTGATTTACAATAAGAATTATATTTAACTGATCACACGAAAACTAGAGGAAGGACTGTCGGACAGGGCTGGAAAATTTCAGGATTGTCTCTACATTTTTTTTGAGTCCATGACACATTGCTTCAATGACAGTTAACACAAGTGTACAAAAATAGACTCGGCTGATGGCCACTACTGAAACTATAAGTATGACAGCCATGGTAAGAAGGGAAAAGAGAAAAAAGAAAGTTAGGTAGTGTAATAAAATGGTAGCAAGAGAGACAGGTTGATGGCTGCTAATGACACTATGCATCATAGACAGCGCTTTCATTGTATATATGAATTTCTTTGCAATATTTTACATTTCACAAGATTTGCGAAGTTCCTATAATTGAGTGATTTCATTCAGTTACAACTTAAAAATTCATTTATCCCAATATTTCCATCTGTTTATAACTGGGCTTGAATATCAACTAATTTTACTTCATAAATAGAATAATAAAGAATCATATCATATAAAACTTTCACAATGTTGACAATATGGCATAGCAAATCAATTTAAATAACTGTCAGGGTACAAACTTATTGATCTCTATGTCAGTGAATGAAAGCAAAGATGAATCTCCAGTTAGACATGAAAATATTTTATAGCAATAATCAAAATCTAACCATGATACAATTTTTCCGTTGTTCATTAACTATGACTGTTATTTATTACCTGGACCATTTAATATCTATGAAAAAATTCAGATGTATTTGAATTCCAATAAAACTATTTTGTAAGGAAAAATAATAGCAAATTTGTTTCAGTGGGGGAGTCTATAGTTTCAAAAGGCGGCTCGGAGATAGTTGACCAGCAAAGTTTTCACCTGAGCGAGTGAGTCAGGTGTGACAGACTCGGGCAAAGCACAATTTAGGAAGAAAATATATATTTAGATGAAGAAATTTTTTAAATAAAACCTCCATATAATGCCAAGTAATCACAACTGTGAAATCTAAAATTTATCATTTTGTTTTTAATCTAATATAATATGTCTTTGTCCAATTCTTCATGATTCTTCCATTAGTTCTGTGGTAAATTTATCTGATTTTTTATTTTCCATTTTATTTTACTCCATGTCAATTCTAGAGATGAAAAGCAATATGAGTGATAAGAGCACATTCTACTCTCTTGATTCAGTAACAGCTGTAATGATAACTATAGTTTGAGAAAATAGTGGCCAGTGAGAAAAGCGTGAAAAAATTCAGATATATTTGAATTTCTATTAAACTATTTTCTAGAGAAAAATGATAGCAAATTTGTTCCAGTTGGAGAGTCCATAGTTCCAAATGATGGGAAGGAGGTTCTTTTATCAGCAAAATGTTTATCCATGAGAGAGAGAATCAAATGTTATGGAGAACAAACCAAAAAAATCACATTGTTCATAACGTAAGTATAAGGCCAGGTATTACATTTGGTTTATTTGAATATAAATAAAAGGGAAGCAACTCGTCTGATCATAGCTGATACCGGAAGTTTAACTCATCCCATCCCGAAGGTACACAGGGTAATAGTCCAGTGCTCTAACCAGCAAACCAAGAAAATCACGCTGTTTAATGTTCTTGATAAATTTCTATTAAATTCTATTCAGGAAAACGGATTAAAGTTTGGAGCAGATTCATCCACAATTAAATCCTCTACGTTGTAGTTATATGTCCAAACCAAATAATAATCCAAAGGCTTTATGTTTTTCCAAATGATAACTTGAAAAGTTCTTAATGAATTTCAATATTTTGTGGGAGGGTGGACAGTAGGCTATGGAAGAACTGTTTACATTCTCCATTACTTCCCCTTACAATGGCACTGACAAAGGTACGTACTCTCCAAGTCACACAAGTGAACACTGTTCCTTGAGTAGATTACCAATTTTTGATATTTTTTTTACCTTCCTTTAGACCTTTTGGTCTAAAGTTATTTTAATACTTTTATTATTTTCATATAGTCTTTTTTATTCAAAATGATTGATTTCCCTTATTTAAAATCAAAGATCAATATAACATTGCACACATTCTCACTTTCATGATGGATTAATTCATGTCTCATTTTATTAAGAATAAAAATGAACGTGGCATCAAAATAGCAGGGAGTTATTAGATTCATCTTCGACTAGTTTTTATCTTCATCTTAATTTTCAGTTGCTTTTAATCAAAACTTTGTATTGGACCATAATCCTATGGCAATGATTGAACATTATAATCTAAAATAAAGAATGAGCCTTCAATGAGAACTGATCTCACATTCTCGAGCCAGAAGAAGTCCAGTACATGTTCTATAACATTCAATATGAAATATCTTAAATAATTCTGTTTAAATCTACTTCTATACTTGAAGGTAATACTGAGATGGAAGCGATAAAACATTCCTGAGAGTGTTGAGGAGAAAGAAAATTGTATATGGTCCCACAGTATCCATGACCATGTACCACATAAGTCAATTTTAATCCAATCAGTGTTATTATAACATATCATCCCATAAGTGATTTTGAGTTTAATCTTAAGAGCTTTGTGTATGTGATTGAGTTATCTTCGTAATTTTATTCTTTACTATGAATTTTATCACTTGTTTAATCATAGACCTGTTTCAGTATATATATAGTTCCTTTGTTTGCTTGCCACTGTAGAGTTAACATTTGGTGGGGGGGGGTATCTGAGGTTCCAACCAATCTGTTTAGGGCCAAAACCAAAGAGAGACAATTAAAAATTTCACCAAAAGAGAGAACCTGAGTTAGCTCCTTTCTCTCAGTGTGGACCCGAACTGTACATGTGAGCAGAGAAAATCTCTCTCTATTTAATTTTATGAAAAAATTTAATTTGCTTTCCTCTGTTGTTATGTTGCTATACATGAATTTATCTCTTGCGGGCAATGCCGGACGAAATCATGATTTCCAAAAATGTATGTGTTATTGTGAGATGGACATTGTGACTCACAACATGAATACCCAGAGATTACAAGCGCAACTGAGGCCGGCATAGTATTAGATAGAGAAACGAGCTAGACAAATCATGAAAGTACTGGTTCTGCAACGCCCATGATAGAGATGTATGGCAAATCCTGGGGAAAGTCAATGTTCAATGATGGATATTAAGAGACTGATGATATTAAAGAAATCTCCAAACACGAATACCTGGAAGAATTTTTAATTTCGTAATAGTCCCCTTTGAGAAAGTCACAAATAACATTGCTGCAAAAGACACTATATCCAACACATACTACTAGAAGTAAGATTACAAACAACAGATACAATAACTAAAAACTTTCTGATTAAATGTTATAACATTGAACTATGTAAAATTCTACAACTAAAGATAGAAGATAAATCAAACATATTACCAATGATGTACTGGATACCAAAACTACATTAAACTGAAACCAGTGCCTGATTTATAATAGCCTCAAAAACAAGAAGCGCCAAACCTCTGAGAAGAGCAATTTCAAGTCTCCAGCTTGATACACAATCAAATAGTTTGATTCTATGAAAAAGTGAATAAAAAAAAGTAAGAACCTAAATCTATTTAAATCTAACTCTACATAAATTTCAACATATGACTTTAGTACACTATGTACGAATATTCCAAATGGACCTTATTAATAAACAATACAATAGATTTAGCATTCACAAGTGGTTAAAGCCAATACATTGTCATCACAGATTGTAAAGCATATTGGTTGAAAAGTTAACACAATAATAGCCAGAAAAAGAACTAAACTATCTTATCACAAAATTACCTCAAAAAAGTATTACCAAGTACTACTTCAAAATATAGGAATACCAATGAGAATTGACCCTGTGCCTTTTGGGACAAACCTATAATAACATAGTTATGAATACAAATTTATGTCAACATTAATCACTAACTATATGGATAAAGCATAAAGAATTCACATATGCACATGCTTTATTGATGATATAATCTGAATATTTGAGAATAGCAAGAACCCCACCACAGAAGTATAATTATAAAGAAAAGCCGTCAATAAACATCTGGACAAGTTCAGACATTATCAAATCAATATGAAAGAAATAATTATACAAATTCATGAGTACCTAAATGAAAATACAAAATAAAAATTAGATGCAAAGACATTAAGATGATAATACATAATCATACAGATATAGATATGTAAATAAGTTCAAGTACTTCAACAATGATATAAAATAAACATTACTATAAACATGAGAACCTCATACTGAATAAGAGGAACGAGAGTAAACAGAGACATATATGTATATATATATATATATATATATATATATATATATATATATATATATATATGAGAAATATGAAAGAAAAAAAAAAAAATTTGTATATTAACCAATAAACATATTTCAATCATTAAATGTTACATAATTATAGATATAGATAGGAACAATGACAAATAGAATTTCACACATATCAGATAAGATGAATAAGTAAACAGTTCATTTATCAGACCCCAAAAGATTTCACCAATAAAATTCTAAATAATTTTCATAGAAGTAATGAAGAGACAATGACAAGCTATTCAGAGTTGAACATTTAAATTGAGAAAGACACTTACATTTTTCCAATACATAATTAAGAGTTTTACTCTTGAAACCCTTAAATGAAAATTTTACTTCAAACTTAACCTGAGTTTATCTATAACATGTATTAAATGAACACGTATAAAATAATTTTACTTAAACCTACAACCAAACTAACAGAATAATAAGAGTAAAAAGTTTGTTTTTTTACAAATTATGGAGTAGTTAAATTCATGTAGATATGAATTCACAATCAGAATTTTGTTGAATAAATATAAGCATAAACGAGAATCTTACTTCAAATCTAATCTGAGTTTATCTGTAACACACATAAGATAACTGATTGTAAAATAATTTCACTTCACATTACATCCATACTAACAAAATAATAACAAAAAAGATTTTTTCCACCTGAAAATAAATCGAAATTATGAAGTAGTGATCTTCATGGAGATAGATGAATAAGACAAGGAGTGCCATAATAAGAAACCTGTTCTGTTTTTCTAATAAAACAGATTAAATTTAAAGTGGCTGGCGTGGCACATGGTCATAATTATTTTGGGACTGTACATAACAATTTATAAAAAAGTGGTTCTTTTTCAGCTATAAAAGACGAAAAGTCTACATGACTATATATATGAAATTATAGCATAATGCAGATATATGATTGCTTTTCTTGTGGAATTTTCTAATAAAAAATGGTAATACAGCAAAATATGGTCTAAAATTGCTTTTCCTGCTAAATTTCTAAGTAGCTGCATGTAAAAAATGACTTACTAAGTGTTGCACTATGTGCTGAGTTCATGCAATCAAATACAACAAAATGACTCTAGTTAGGATACATAACAAAGTTATTTGGTCTATAACAATATGGTATAGCAGTGCTGCATAGTCAGAGGAAGAAGAGTTACAATCGTCCAGATGGAGAAAGGAGAGATGGTCTCTTAAGCTAATACGGCGAGATTTTTACAACTCAAATAGTAAATGGCTTTTCTTAGGTATCCCATTCAACTTGGGGTCAAACACTAACTGCCTTGAGTACGTCACTTGAGACTTGATCGGTTCCTTGACTACTTTTTTGGTTTGACAACAGACAGTTTGGTCATATGGTTGAGGGAATGAAGTTGAATTTACATCAATCTTGTCTAAAGCAAATTTCAAAACTGAAAATCTAATGAGAGAAATTTTTGTCAATGGAAATTTTGCAATTCTAATTGGGTTACATCCTCTTCTCCGAACATGTCGTCATATATCAAGTCAAGTGTTTTGAATGTCACACATTAAATTTGTTATCTATCTTACGGTGAAGTGGCTGCTCTGGGAGACCGTGTATAGGACCACTCATTTTGGTAAACGCCTACATTGGCCAAATACACAGACTCACATCCAAGACACTGGGCACTATTGTTAAACAAATTAAAATAATGAATTGAAAAAAATAGCAGAACAAATTTTTAAAATGTTATTTTCAGTCTCCCCCACATACCTTAGTATGTAACAATAAGTAATTTCTTGAAACAACTTGAAAAGAAAAGAAAAAAAAATTATCTTCTCTGAATATATAGTATTTTGAGATAGCTTGATAACATTTGTAATATGATTGATAATAAAATATAATCAAGTTTTGCAAAATTTATTTTATATCCAAAATAAATCAAAACTAGAAACATAAAATACATAATTTTTTTCAAAATCATACCATTTTCTTTCTGTCTAATATTTTTCTCATCATATCTCAGATTCTTTGTAAAAAAAATGTAAATAAATATTTTTTAAAAATCAAATAATCTTCAATTACAGAGATTGTAGCATTTAAGCCATATTTTTAGAGGTTGCAGCATTTATATATTTTAGAAATTACACCATTTATATGATAAAAATATAACCAAGATGTTTTCATTTAAATCTCAAAAATAATGTTCATACCTTGAACACACAGGAAAAGATTTAGTTTACTTCATGACTTTTTAACAAAAAATAATAGCATTTTTGTATGAAAACCCATCAATCTTAATGTAAAACATTTCACTTAGCTATACATACAGATAATTCTTTCCTAAAAAGAATTCTGATTTAATGTATAAATTTTTATTATTGTAGGATGCGAAGTTGCATTTAATATGGTTACAGCCTTACACTCCGCGAGGAGTCTACAAGAATGAACAATAAAACAACATAACACGAGGAAAACATTTCTGTTCAAACTAAAAAAGATTTTTTCCCTAGATAGATATTTTTCCAACTTATCATGGCAACATGAGGAGTAGCAGGGCCCTATTCAAACATTTTTTGTGGGGTTCCAGGTGCAAAACCAAGGACTGCAGAATCTCAGAGATTTAACTGAAATTCATCATAGTCGTTATACCTTTATGGTAGAATGGAAAGCAATCAAAATGTGTGCTTAAAAATTTGAGAGAAATAAATTTTTACAATGTTCTATAACAAATTAACATTCATTCAATACAAGAAGAGAAGAAAAAATTTCTAATTATAAACGAACACTATTGACTTTTTAGGAATTCAGAAGAAAATTGAAATTGTTGTTGTTTTCTGTATAATTTGCCGTGTGGTGTTAGGTGTAATGTGTTGGTGTGTATTTGTCAAGACTAGAATAGATTACTCTAGATTTGGTGCCAGGTCCTCTTAGGTGTGCTGCCTGGTAGCAATTGGTACAATTGGTTTAAAAGCCTGCCCTGAAACTTATAAAACTAATCACACCATTTAAGAAAGAGGCATTTCATAATCCAAGAAAAATAACAGAAAAATATCAGCTACTAAACACCTTTGGCTTCAGTCCACTACTTTTTACAGAATCAAGCTTAACGCCAACAATCTCCTTTTTCTAGTTTTAGAAATAGAGAAAACCTTCTTATTTTGAGAATTCATTTGATTAAATGTTTACCTGTCAATCACCTTTCGAGAAAGGATATAGATTTTTTTCCCTTGTAAACTTCTTCTGGAGCATAAAGCCACAACTACACCATGCTGGGTAATTTTGGTTTCATTAGCAAGTAGGTTACTTACAGGGTGGAGTTGTTTGCCCCATGCTCAACTCTCCTCCTTTGCCCGTGTTTGGGACCAGCAGAATGGCCTTCACTATGTACCCATAGCTGGTGGGTGAAGTGGACGTGCTTTTCTCTAAGTCATTACCAGCCCTGGATCCAACTCAAATTTGATTTGTTGATTTTCGTTTCTAGGCTGGTAAATGTAAAGCTACTTTCACTTCCACATTAAGCAAACACAATTGATTATTTTATAACTTTTTATAATGTACATTTTCCTTTTAACCAAGCAGGACCATTGTTTGAATTCAAAATGATAGTGAAGTAGGTTTTCATTCCAAGCGTAGGGAAACTTTTCATAATTTCTAACTATAGGGAAATAATTACTGTCATTCTAAATTCATGTGAATTTTTATTTGGTATTCCCATATTGTGACATAAAACCAACAAAGTCTGTTTGTTTTGTAATGTACCACTGAGTTAGTGGTAATGAAGTTTTGACCCCAAAACAAAGGACACCTGAGTCACCATTCAAAGAAGGCTCTCTTAGTAGTACAGCTGCTGTTTTTTTTGCTGCAGCATGAGGATGAAATAGTCTCAAGAAGAGTGCATAAAATTCCAAGGTTTATTTGGACAATTGAACTCACTTTTGGCAATGTTGATGCAGCTACCACATTATTTCAGTTGGTTCATTCTACAGCCTTCTTCAGATGTACAATCTAGATGGAAGAGACCCTTTTTAGAAGCCATTGATATTCCAAGATTTGTTTAGAAAACTGAACTAATTTTTATGCTGCTGAACGGTATCAGTAGCATTTTTCTGTTCATCATGGTGTTCTGTAAAAAAAAAGACCATTCTTTTTTCTTATTAGTTACCAATGTTGTGCTAACTACATGAGCAACACAATGAATGAGTTCAATTGTTAAAACAATTCTTGGAATCTATCATTTTTACTAGCATAGTATCCATCAAAAATGACAGGATTATTTACATGTAGATCAAAACTCCTGCCTAAGACCAGAATATTTGTGCACTTTCCCTAAGCCTTTTGTCAAAGATATCAGAGTCTAGTACCTATGCACATGAAAAAATTATATATATATATATATATATATATATATATATATATATATATATATATATATATATATATATTTATATATATACACGACACACATTGTGGTTTATATATGTGAATTATAATAATTTTATTGAAAGCAAAACCTTATACCCATACCTCAAATAGTTTTTCTCTTTCATATGAGTTTACAGTGATTTTTGCAATTAGGGACTAGATAGCACTCAGCACCATTGTCACTAAAAACTGAATGAAAATCAGAATGCATATACCTATGATGCAGGTGAGTTGATTCTAAGATTTTCTAGAATTTCCCCAAAATTAATCAATCCCCACTTTTCCAATGGCCCATGCTTCTACAAAATGTCATTGAAATTCAATGAGAACTTCTGAAAATATTGTGTAGACAAACATGGTGGTGGGGTAAGTATAAAAAGATTGCTAGACCAGCTCCTAAATTTAAAGAGTTCTTCCTTACCCTATGACTGATCCTTCATCAAAATGTCATTGAGATCTTTTGGAGAAGTTGTATGGACAGACAGACATACTAACAACTTTATTGACAGAGGCAAATGAATAAAAACTAGCACCTTGTATTATTTCTAGAGGTTATGATTGATCTAAAATTGATAAGTCTGTGTAAGCGAAGTGACGCCTTTCATTTTAGAGTTATGCCTTGCCATACGGGGCACGAATGAGTTAAATCTGTAAATATTTTTTGCTGACCCCCCACCCCAGAACACTTTCATTCCCCCCCCCTGAACCATAAATCTTTTGATAAACAAACACTTTACCGTTCATATGAATGAATACAGTAAAGCATAATTTATAAAATATACAATTATGTCATGAAAACCATAAATTTCATAAAACTACACCACAGTGAATAGGAAAAATTTTTCACGTCTAAAATACTTTTCAACTCACCTTATGCCAATAGGCTAATAACAGCATCCACTTCTAATCATGTGCTACTATACGTAACAAAATGCATTTCATGTAATTAAACAAAAAATAATTGAAAATAATAGCCTCATTCAAATTTGTAAATCTCTATAGGGGTATATTGGACTCTCTTCGCTAGAGATCCATTCTCACCATGGGCTCACTCATTATTTCCGACTGTGCCGTAAGATCACAGTCTGAATTAAAGTTATGATAAAAACCAACTAAAAATTAAGATGAAGGTAAAAACTAGTCAAAAAAAATGATAGCTCTACATTTATTGATAAGTAAAACTCAGTTCTTTCTCAATAACAATGTTTCAGAAGGATTTAAGAAGCATGAACATATTTAATTTGATGACAGAATTTTAAAATAACTATGAAGAAAAGAACTTCACAGCAGATTTTTTTGTAAAAATATAGTTCAGTGTGTTTTAATAAAAAAAGAAACAAAAACTTTGCAGACAGAAAATATTTAAGTTGAACAATCGTAGTCACCAAAAGTGGCAAAGGGGTCTATTAAATCTTATATATGCTTTTAGAAGATGTTCAATGGAAGAAATGAGTTTGTAAAGAAATGTGTTGACAGCTCAAAGTAGTGCCCTTACGCTGACTACAGCTTCAGCTGTCCCTGCTTGGGCTCCACATTACTACTCACGTGGCCCTGGTTTGTGATACGTGAAGTAGTCTTAAAGGCGATTAGCACCCAAAGTGACATCATTCACTTTTGACTAACGGTTCAAAATTATGTGAAAATACCCAACCTACTTGGTTAATTACAGACGATAGACAGGGTGTTTATTTAAGGCTAATGATGTGGAAGATTTTGGCTGGAGGCAAAATGTATCAATCAGCCTTAAGATTAGTGGTTGGTTAATGGCACCAAACTCAACAGATTATTCAACTTGTGTATTTTTGTACTGGTCAATCAAGGGCATACTAAATGTTTTTTATTGGGTGGTGGGGTTGCAGGCCCCTAATTTGCAGACAGTGTAGGCATGCACAGGAAATAAGGGAAGAAATCAGTGTTGCCAAGTATGATTTGTTATTCATAGCTAGAACCGTCTTTAAAAATGGCTAAATTTTATATACTTTAAGTGTTAAATATACAGGTCTGATTAGTCACTTAGCAGAATCCGTCCCATAATCAATGTCTTTTGGCAGCATGCCATGTTGAGGTGATCAATTAATAAATTGAAGAAAGGGGCAATTAATAAATAAGTTATTTCTTTTACTTTTTGTTAGACTCTGATTGCTAGAAAACTCTGAATTTTCAATAAGCTAGCGCAAATGTTGTCGGACACGAACTTATCTATTGACCGTTCTTTTTTCCAATTTTTTGATTGATCACCCTCAACATGGAATGCTGCCAAAATACATGGGACATGTGACTTTTTTCTATTGAGTAACTAAACAGACCTTTTTCAGAAAAAATACTGGGGGTTTCTTGAACTTGACTCTTCAAAAGACTTCTGTTCCATGGACTTTATAATCTCTCAAAAAAGGCTTATTATAAAAAAAATGAGAGGAAAAAAGAGCAAAAGTTAGAAATTCAAAAAGTAAATTTCATACACTGTTCTTTAAAATAATTTACTCTTAAAAATTTGAATAAAAACATTTTCAATTTTTCAGTTCTGACTGAAATAATAAAAAAATAAGAATGGATACTATGAAATTGTTTTTATTCAGTATCTATAAAAATGCAAACAGTATATTACAACTAGAAAAGAGAGTGCATACCTCTGTCAACATCTTTATCAGGGTAAGCAATTTTGCAGTAGTTCAATCCCTTCTTTTGTAGTCCATTTCCCACCCTTCCACAAATTTACATTGTAATTCATTGAGAACACTTGGAGATATAGTGTGAACAAAAATTTTGGGTAATACGTGGTGTTGAATTATTTTGTAGTCTATTGTCCACCCATCCAAGAAATTTTATTGAAATTCATTGAGGTTTTTGGAGATATAGTGTCAACAGTCATGAGCATATACAAAAATGTTAAAAAAAAAAAAAAAAAAGAAAATATCTCTCAATTGAAACAAAAAAATTTCTGGATCCACCTTAAAATTCAACCAACTCTCCTTTATCCCATCGGTAACCCTTCCACAAAATTTCATTAATATCTATTCAGAACTTTTGGTGATATTGTCATGTAGAGATATAGCAACATAAGGAAGATAATTTCACGTGGATCAATCCCAAAACCTAAGCATCTATTTTGTGGCTTACTGTCAATCCTCCCTCAAAATGTCACTGAAATCCATTGGAAACTTCTGGAGAGATATTGTATGGGCAGTCATGAATGTATACATGGATGTATGAAAAATGGAAAAAATATCTCTCAAACAAAAAAAATTCTTTGATCCTTCCTTTATCTGAGTTTAACAATCCTATCATCCAATTTTCCACAAAACTTCTTTGAAATTCATAGAGAAATTTTGGAGATATCATGTGGACATAAATGTTTCATTAGAGAAATGAACAGCCAAGAAACTATTTGAAATTTTTAGGCAGTCATCTTGGTGTGTATCTTCTTTGATTATGCCACTTCAGGTGGGCTGTCACCGTTTGGTCTGCCACAGAGAGAGTGCATACTTCAGCCAAGGCAATTGTCACTAAAAACTGAATGAAAACCCGTTCATATATAGAAACGATGCAGGGGAAGTTAGTGTTAAAAAAAAATCCCAAATCCGCCCCCAAATACAATCAATTCTCTCTTATCCCATGGCCTGTCCTTTCCAGAATATTCCATTGAAATTAATTGAAAACTTTCTGAGATTTTATGTGGACATATAGCAACAGGATCCGTCCAAAAATTTCATCAATTCATCCTCAACTCACACTCCTACAAAACGTCATTGAGATTGAATGGTGATATTGTTTGGACAAACAGACACGAGTGAATCCACATATACCTTCTAACTTCATTGGCAAAAGTTAAAAAAAACGTAACAATCTTTGCAAAAACAACGACCCCCCCCCCCCGAGTTCTCACACATTCTCATCATGGTGAAGAACTTGAAGGATCTGATACTTTTCTTGGAGAAAAGTGTCTTGGGTATAGGTGTCGAATTGGTTTGCAAAGAAATAGGACGACAATGAAGAAAGAAAGAAGTAGTAGTAGTAAAAAGTAT
Source organism: Thysanoteuthis rhombus (assembly GCA_963457665.1). Taxonomy (NCBI): domain Eukaryota; kingdom Metazoa; phylum Mollusca; class Cephalopoda; order Oegopsida; family Thysanoteuthidae; genus Thysanoteuthis; species Thysanoteuthis major. Next base: position 32,246,904 of record OY735234.1, on the reverse strand, counting down.
TTCAAGATAAGCTCGTATCAGAGCGGAACTGTCTTTGAGTGCTGTCTACAAATGCCTACCTGCTTACCCTTTTTTTCCTTTCTTTACGGTTTCTGGTGTTGCCATTGCCAAGAGCTAAAACGAAGGAAGCAATAAAAATAGCCTCAGGTTTTGCTCTTCAAGTTGTTGGCGCTCTCAATCCTAGTCATTTCCTTTTGACCGACAAAGCACACTTCTGTTCGGTAGAATGGATGAGAAAGCGTAAATTCTAAGACTAAAGTAGTATAAAGTTTTTTGTTGCTAGAAGCAAATTAAATTTAAGATGAATAAATCCGAAAGTAATTATTTCTTTGTGGTAATAACGAAAGAAGTTTGCACTATTTGGAGAGGATAAAAATAAATCAAGGATAGATAGAATTTTCAGAGTCTCGCGCGGTCACACCCCTTCGAGATCTCAAAACTTTCTTGCACCCTTTAGGCTTGAAAAATAAATTTAACAATGTCAAAACTGGCAAGGTTAAATCAAAAAGTGTGAATAACGAATTGTAAAAACTTATCTTATAAAGGACGGTATCATTAATAAAATCAAGAACAAAAATTCTAAACATTAGCAACAGTGTTGCCAGTTCAGGGCTATTTTAGCTAATATCTAGCTATTTCCTGAACAATTATAGAAAATCCAGCCATTTTAAATCACTATAATATGGCTAACAGTGATTTTTGCGCGTTTTGGCGGTTTTTTAAAGAATTTTTCGAGGTCGATTTAACACGAAAAAAATTTGAGTTACCGACTCTGACCCGTTGAGAAAGAACAAGAGTTTTATGCATCATCAATGAAACGAAAAAGACAAATTGATTGTTTGCCAAAATTGTCATGACACAACACTTGGTGATTTACGTATTTCACGTGAAGAACCACTGTTTCAGAGTAATGCCTTTGGGGGGGGGGTGAAGCAAATTAAATTTAAGAGGAAAAAAATCCGAAATTAATTAACGGGGAAAAGTTTTTGTTAATGTAAATGTGAAAAAGAAGCTAAAGTATCTTTTTATAAGAATTTTTTGAACCAATGAAAAAAATGAAGAGTATAATAACTCATTGCATGTGTCTTGTTTTGTTCGAGAATTTTTTTTAAAAAAGATAAAAATTGATTTTCTTACTCGATGGCTGTTCACTTTGTCTAAAAAGCTTCATGCCAAGCCCAGTCTGTCTTACCTAATATAATGATAAGTATTAAAATCAGAATTCGTAAAAAATATAGCAAATTCCAGAATAAACCGTTAAAACTGATTGTCAAGTTGCTGTTATTAAGATAAGAAAAAAAAATTTAAAGTGACATTGTAATTGCTTTATTTATGGCAAAAAATTGAAACCAGGTCAAAAGGCATCAAGATCAAAGGCATCAGTCAAAAGGACAGCATTGTAGTACGAACCCACTGCAAGTTACGATCGTGTTAGGTGAAAGGGTACCAGTCCCGATATAGTATAGTGCTAATAGGGATATTTCAACTAAGTAATTTGACTGTGGTATTTTTCTTACTAAAGTTGATCGAATATAGAGATTTTATTGTGATTTCATCTTCTATTTCGTACCATTCATATATTACATGAAGAATAAGTAATCATTTTTTTTTAAATTTAAGTACTAAAATAATTTAAATAATAAAAGGAAATAAGTAATATTTTAGAACATTTTTACAACTATAACAATTAATATCTGTTAGCCTTTGTTTGGCGATACCTTTTAGTTAGAAATGGACTCTTTAGAGCCTCTGTATGACATAATGAAGTGGATGAGTTGAGTTTACAAACAACTTTTAAACGTTCAATAAATTGATTCTTCTCGGTTGACAACTGTTCTTTAAATTGTCTGTTTTTAATGCTTTCATTTATTCATTTTTTCATTGATTTAATGGTAACCTTCTCCACTCCTTAAAAAGGTGTTCAAAAGCCGATGATCTACTTTTCATTCTTCCGACATCGCCTTTTCTATCAACAAAATATGACAGCAACGAGGTATTCTAAGTTTCAACAATTTGTCTTTGTTTAAATTATTAAGAATCTCGAAGATTCTAAAAACATTTTTAAACAAATTCTGAAATTGTTTTATCTTTCATGAAAACTTTTTCAACGCACCATTTCATTATGATTCGATTTCACTTTCGGTGATAGTTAAACTGAGTATGAATAAACGGTTTTAACTTAATTTTTGCGTCATACATAGGCTTTAAAATGTATAATCTTAATTATATGGTATAATCAAACGACACATTCTCCAGTTATCAAGGAAAAAATCGAATTTAAACCTTTCATTCATTCTACGATTTCATTGTGACAAAATCTGATGAAGACATGATTATACCTTTTATTTAAAAATTATACTTTCTAAGACTTTTTATGACTTTTGGTGCCACTTCAGAGCAAAGATTGATAGGTATTAAAATTCGTCCTAAAATATTATTTATTCCATATGAAGATATTACTCATTTTATTTTGAAAGAAAATTACGATAAAATGTTAATTCATTCGAATTTACTGGAGAATACGAAGTTATTAGTACTAATTTAGTCTATTTAATCACTGTCCCACCACAGCAATATGTGACACAAGGTCGGGCTTAACGTGGGAAGAAATAGTTCCTTACCGCCAAAAAATGGCTCCAGCCGACGCAGTTACCTGCGAAAGCTGGGCCGAAAATATTCGAACAATAACGTTGACATTCTGGTTTGATGCTATTTGACCGAACGCAATCGTAACATGCAGTAATCCGTACTACACTGTCGTAGTGGATTTGTAAGAAAATTATTGAAAACTTCAAATCGTTAAACTTTTTACTATGTGGGTGCTTTTGTCTGGTAGGAGCGGGGGGGGGGGGTACTCGGTGGCATTTTTATCCGGGGTTTTTAATCCGGTGGAGATTTCGTTCGGTGGGGAAAGTCCGTATCCCCCCGTTTCGGGTTAAGACAAACTAATGTAAATAGTTTTACGGAGATATCCATTGGCATTTTCATTTCATCATCGTCATTATCAGTCTTTGAACGTCTGTCGTTGGACACAGACCTTCTCCAGGATTCACCACATTTCTCTATCATGGGCGTCGGAGAGCCAGAATTTCCTGAATTTGTCTAGTTCATCTCTCCATCTTGTGTTCTATCGTCCTCGGTTTCTCATGTGATCTCTGGGGATCCATGTTGTGAGTCGTGATGTCCATCGGTTGTCTTTCATTCTTGCAACATGGCCTGCCCATTGCCATTTCAGTTTTAAAAAATAAAAACATGATTTTCCCAGTCAACAATTCTTTCCATTTACGTTGTTATAAGAAGAAAAGGAAACAATAGTGAAGTTTTTATAAAACTTTTTTTCAACTTTTTATTCTTTTCATACCAAGTAAACATCTTTTACATCGGGGCAATTTAAAAATAAATTAATTTAAACCACATTCACAATAACGCTGAACCAGATAATTATTGAAAACAAAACAAAAAAAACATACAAACACTGTAAATAAATGAATGTTCTGTAATTTCCAGTAACTGATTTCTTTCTTGTCAGTGATTTTTTTCCTTAACTTAACGTCCAAATGTGGAAAAGAAAGCAGAATTCAAGTCAACGGTTCTTAAGCTGCGATGAGTCAGGAGATTTTCGGAGTGGCTGAGAAGAGGGTGATAAACCAACTTTTCTCCCTCGTTTTATTGCTTATATTATTTTTTGTAAAAAAGTTTGATTTCTCTTTTATTAAATAGACTATTGATTATAAAAAAAAGTCGTCCTATATCCTTGCCTTGATTTTAAAAAAACTTTTAAACAAATTAGAACTACTACGTATAAACTTATTTTATGTAAAAAGTTTGCTTTCTCAGACTTTTGATTGAAAACAAAATTAGTTGTTTTATATCCTTGTATTGATTAAATTAACTTTTGATCAAATTAAAACTAGGTGATTCATTTTCTGAAAAAAAGTCAATTACGGATTTCACCGATTCGACGTACAACTTGAACGTTTGTTACTTTTTAGTTGATTCATTCAAGTCACAACTTTTTGTTATTGTTTTATTAGTAATATCGGGACTTTTTGATAATTGATAAATTTTAACATTTCGTTATTTACACTTTTTAATATTAATTTTGTCAAGTTCGACTTTTGTAAATTTAATTTTCTTTAGCCTTAAAAAGAAAAATATGTTGAAATCTTAAAGGTTTGAAAAAGGTTAATAAAAACCGCAGTTACAGTAAAAAAAAAAGTCGATTCATTTTTCATAAACGAATGGAGTCTAGAATAACTTAAACATGTATCAAATGTACATATTCAAATTATCAATGTATAAAAGCAATGTATCCGACGTACTTTGCTTTTTTTCCATGCGAAAAAATTAGTAGCATGCGGCCATTTCGCTTGGTGCCGTATTTCTCACTATTAATTGATGCTATTTAGAGTGAAGTCGTTGTTGCCAGCTAAATATACTTTTGCTTCAGCAACAACAACTAACGACAAAGTATGTGAAAATTCATCCACTAAGTTCAGAGACTATCTCCTCCTACTCCCTCTTGAGTTTGACTTGATTTTGTTTCCTCTTCCTTCTAATAGGTCCGTTTCTTTTAACCCTCTCTCTATCATCCAAGATTTCTCGCACTCCCTCTGTCTGATCAATATTACTTACTTCCTTACACCGCTACTGAAGCTCTTACCGAATACGTCCTCCTCCTTCGTTTACAAAGCTTTCCTCCTCCCTCACTCAGACCTTCTCCTCCTTCGTCTACGATCCTTGCCTCCTACTCATCTCCCTGCTGTTTGCTTGCAACACATTTTCTATCCTGTCTTTCTCTATTGTTTCTTCTTCTTCATCACGCTCCTTCCTTCGAGCATCTTTATTAGTATCGCACCCTTTTCATTAGTAATTCTTCTTCCAGTGGTAAGCTTGAAACCGTAACAACAAGTAGCCCCGATGATCTTGAGTCCAGTTGACGTGAGTGTTAGACCAGCTCACGCACTACCTTTTCTTCCTCCTCCTCCTCCTTTTTGGTCCATTAATTGCAGAGGAGAAGAAAGGCGACACCACTCGCAAGCCATTATCTACAATAACCACGCGTATACAACAGCAACAACAACAAACATAAGGAATCTGAATAGATGTGCAATTGTGTAGCATCATTTATTTTACTCAAGTTACCTAATCCCCGGGAAAAAATTCACGGATATATTTGGATTTATGATTCTTTAGAAAAGAAATTACTGAAGTCGTTCAAGTGGAAGAGTCCATTGTTTCAAATGGTGGGTAGGAACCAACAGCATCGTTACTCCTAAGTGGAAGAGTCCATTTTTACGGACAGAGAAACAAACAAAATCAACTGATCATTAACACAAGGGGGAGACGAAAAGAAGCAAAATCTGACCAATTCAAGCCCAGTGCAAGCCACTCGAGTGACGTAATAATCAAGTCTGCAGTTTTATCTCTAAAAGATAACACGGGGTATTAAGTAATATTAATGATTAAAAACAATTGAAAAGAAGAAAAATAAACTAAAAAAATCCTAAAGAAAAGAAGGAAAAAGTGAGGGCAGTGGCTGGTCGTCTCATTTCCCTGCTGCTACGTATACCGGTCGGTGTCGCCGTCACCGTGTTTTGTGTTGTAGTTGATTCATTCATTATTCAGTTTGGTGAATGACTGGAGTCAAAGATGACCAGTGGCTCGGTGGCAGTGTGTCTAGGAGTTGCATTCAGCTGTCTTGTGTTCCTTAGCAGTACTTTTGGCACATTGTTCTTGCTGACCCCCGTCCTGCCGGTCACCCTCATCGAGCCCATGTGGGGACGATGGCTGCTCGATTCGATCGTACTCTCTTGGAAACTCTACGTCGTGGTAAGTTGAGAAAATATAAAAAATATCTTCCTTTCCTCAATTCTTTCCTTTGTTGCTGTTAGTTTCCTAAAAATATCAACACAGTGTGTAGCGCAGGAGCGTATGAACTATTAGGCTGAGTATGATTACAGATAGGTTTCCGGAAGAGAGGGGGCGAGAGCAAAATACGATTTGAGTGTGCAAATGGGTATAACGGATAATCTTTCAACATTATAGTGTATATATATAATTCAATATATATATATATATATATATATATATATATATACATATACATATACATATATGTGTGTGTGTGTGTATTACATTGAACGATAAATATAAGTTATTTTACGTGACTTATTCAACTGAGGTTGGTGCAGCGGGTACAAGGTCAGGGGTAGCCTTAGTAAGCTCAGCCTAGGGGCTCGGGTAGTACGTAATCCGTCGCAGGTGTAGTGGGTGTGTAAATGTCATAATTACGTACCCACCCCTTTATCCGATCATTAATCCATTTCAATAAAATGAAATACTTATTATTCACAATTGAACAATGAAAGTAATAAACAAGCATAGAAAATATTTGATTAATTTTTGCGATTCGAACAAGAATAGAATATACACCTAAAATTGATTATTGAACAATCATTGTTTATCATAAGTTTGAGGTAAAAATCGATAGAAATGAATAAATAAAAAAAAAGCTTTGATAAATTCTTTATTCTTTGTCATTTTTTGGGTGGGGGTATAAATGTATATCGTCTAGATATGAACATGCTGAGGGTGGAAAAAATCACTTCATAGGAATTTCGGCTCTAACTGACGTTTAAATATGGTCATTTTCAGGGTATTTGATTTGCAAAATTATTTATAATCTCACTTTGCGCCATCCGTAGCTTTAGAAATAGATCAGTAACCTTTCTTTTTATTTTTCCATTTTTTACTCCTTATTAGGATTTTTTCTCTCCCTGTATTGTAAACAGTCGGCTGTTTCAACTATTTTTAATAATTTCGATAACAAGTTTGTTGCTTTGAGTTTGAAATTTGAGATCATATGTGCAGCTAATGCATTATTATTTTCTTTTTACACGTCAGTTCCGTGTTGGCATTATTTCAGCCTTTCCTTTCCTCCCTTAACTATTATTACTACTATTCTGCACGTTTTGTTTTTAGTACCACCAATGGTACCAGTATTATCAGCATTTGTTATTCAAGTTGATATAACCTACCAAAACACACGCACACTCACAGACAACAACAAGAAAAAACTTGTTCAGACTTGTTTTTGAAATTGTTGATGCAATATGAGTAAATAAACAGTGAACACTTTTTAGATTTATTTACTTTTTTAATACTTTAACCCAGGTTGAGCCGGATCTAGACTACGACCCTTAATTTCTTCCCTTGTGCTTCTAATGACCCCCCCCCATTTATCGAAATTAAAATAAGTATTATTGAATAGAAGTTTCAGTTTTGAATTAATAGTGTTGAGGGTTCTACTCAGACTGTATATGCTTTATCTGGTTTTGATAACTATACTCATCAAGAAATGTGACATTTTTTGTTTATGTTAGTAGGTAAGAGGGAGGAGTACATAAATAATGTCTATTACTGGATCTTGCCGTTTTTCATTTCCCCCCTTAAATCGATGATGAATGTTTTAAAATGGTTTATGCCTTTAAACAATTGACTATGACTTGATGTCTTTCTACTTTCCTATACATGCAACATGCAGATTAACGAAGAAGCTTCAATTCTAATAATGAAGTCAGCAGACACATCACTTTACTACTAGTACTACACGTGTCTCTGATCTACATAAATGTCTAAACAATGTCTTGACGAAAATGTTTGTAAATGCTAATAATGTGTGTTGACTACTATTTGTATTTAGCTTTAGTAAAATAGAGACTTCCAACAGGTCACTTCATTCAGAAAAAAGTAACTATGTTCAATTTTAAAAGGGCGTACTACTGTCTCGGAAGGAAACAACCTTTTGTTGTTATATTGACTTTATAATTATCGAAATATGGTGAGGCTGAGATGAGTTATTAACTGATTATTGTTATTGTCTGAGTTAAGATCAATGGTTGTTCTGATCAGAATTTAAAAAGAGAATTTGTTACTATTGATGACTACGAAATAAGATTAAAAGAATTAAAATGAAACCTGAAAAGCTTTCATACATCGACTAATACTCGAATGTCTTTCTCCTTTTTAATTCTCCCATGATGCGCACGCACCTGCACCGCGATGAATTCATTAAAGTTCAAAAAATTTTCAAGAGTAAAAAGGCGTTTTCTTCCTCTCCTTCAGTTTTATTTGCGTAAAGAAGCATTTTTATTAATGTCTAGATTGAATATCTCGATATTATCACATAAACATCCATGTGTTCTTCCTTACTAAAGAAAAAACACCCTCGAATAGACTGTTTTCTTCTTTCTTGTCTAAATATTGATACTACCAATTTATTCAATATTGCTTGCTGCATGACAAAAAAAGTACAGTGAACTCTCGTTGAAACGGCACCTGTTCTAACGGCATTATTTAATGACTCGATCATGCGTTCTAACGGCACGTTCTTTTTTAAATTCTGACAAAACTATTGTCGAGTGTTATACGTTCTATCCGAGCTAATATGAGAAGAAAAATGAAAAATTGCTTGCTTCAATTTTTTAATCTGCTTGCCATATTCTTTAATTTACTCATTAAGGACAAATTCGTTATAACGGCACTCCCCAAGGGTGCTATTATAGCGGGAGTCTACTGTAGTAGTACATATGGTTTTGCTTTACTCCTTTTCCTCATTTCTTTTTTACATCGTGAACCTCATCAGCGCCAATTCAAATCATCCACAACAACTTTAAACATCTCCTGTATAAAACTATCTCGGTTGTCTTGGTGTTCGTACGTCCACCTCATCTGTTGAAATTTTAATAATATATTCCTTTTGCATCACACGGAATATTTTTCTTTCTTCACCACTCGGACATTATTGCAGATCATTTTCATACAAGGGGGGTTTATCTCCTTTTCCAGATTTACAAATTAAAGCAACTAAAATTTAGCCATCTTATAAATTTTCAGACTTCGTTACAGGAATCGCCTGACTTGGCTGCTTGCAATTCTTGTCAACGCAACAATAAACATGTCTTATTGTTCTATCAAGTCCATGGACTTTGGATCATGATGATAGTACCGGTGTATGCGGCTTTCTTTGGTAACAAAATAAGAAATACAATCAAGACTAGTTATTCTTTTGGTCAGTTATTACAACTAAATGTAAAAAAACAAAAAACGACACACTCATTGTTATAGTTTCTCCTTCACCTGCAGGTACTGGTAGGTATCAATAACCTCTTACGGGGGCGCATCCAGGATTTTGAGCAAGGGGTGGGGTCGAATTAAAATTTCTTTTTTTCTTCCGTTTGTCTAATTAGACAATGGATGGAATAAACTTTCGTTTTTAAGGTTAATTTATTACTTGGCATTATATATTTTTTTTTCTCAATCTAGATATCATAGAAAATTAAGTATGCAAGTGGGAGTCCGGATTCCTGGAACCGCACCCCCCGGACCAGCTGCGCCTGTATAATTTTGAGACACCCTTCCCAAACCCCAACAGGTGTAAGAGTCTATTCTCCCTCTTTTGCTCAAAAAGCTCTTCTTAAGTGACATGCTGACATTTTTAACCAACTACCTATGATATTACTTTTGTTGGATTTCTTGGAAAAAGCAAAACATAAATAAAAAGTCCAATATACAAAGAAGTACTACTACTATTGATAGTGATAATGATTGCACAATAAAAGCCATTCATAATAATAGCAGTAGAAACAGGGGCATATAAGGAATGGTTATCAGTAGTGATGTCACATGAGACTAGCGCCATCTTGGTAAACTTTTTTTTATTAACCTAAACACATTCTCTTGCCTAATAAGGTCTTTAAGCTCAAGCAATTCTTATACAAAGAGAAATAGAAGAGCTTCTAGTTTAAGTAACCTTTGGAATTAGTATTGCAAACTCTGGAAAGATGTTCTACATTTGGCTAATGTTCTAAGCCGCCAACAGGATTTCCTTTACCAATTCCTGTCCACAAATCCTCTTATTGTTGACAAGGTGTTAAATTGCTTTTCAGAAGATATGTCCTCCAAACTTTTGTATGTGCCTTTTGCACACTATTACTGTTAAACTAATATATATATATATAATCTCCAAAATCATTCTATGAATTTCAATTAGATTTTCTGGAAGAGTGAGCTGTGGGCTATGAAAGAATTAGTTGAATTTTGGATTGGATCCAGGAATTTTCTTCTTGATTGAGAGATATTTTTTCATCCTCCCCCTCATATATTTGTTTGTTCACACAATATCTCCAAAAGTTTTAGATGAATTTCAATGATAAATTGTGAAAATAATTGTGGCTAAGGAAGAATAGTTTAAATTTTGGTCCGTATCAAGGATTTGTTAGTTGATTGAAAGTGTTTTTTTTTTTTTTGTTTTTTTTCTTGTCCATGTTTTCTTCCCATGTATCTATTTATTCACCTGTGTTTGTCAACACAACCTTTATCCTGTATTACGATCACTCCAAGCTATCGTTATATAGTACTAGCTTAAGTGGCTGTCTATGCTGGGTAAGAGGTCAAGACTTGGATCAGTGTGTTGGTCGCCACCTTGTGGCAGCAGTTGCCACTCTGTAGGTGGATATAATCGTGAGCTTTCCTTGCTACAAACTCAGGGTTAGGTTTTCCCTCTTTGCTTATAAAATTCCATATGGATACAAAGTTAGCTGAAACATGAATCATTCCAGCCTTTACACTATTAAAAAAAAAAAAGGCAAATGTTCAGAATAATTCTTAACTGCAAAAAATAGCATACATTCTTTTAATATGAAAAGTTGTCTTGTTCAATATATGAAAATTCTGAATTTGTCTTGAGTTGATTTTTAATTTTTCAAAAAAAAATTTGTTGTCATTATTCACATGCATTCAAGCTTCATTTTCAACAACACTGGTCATGGGTATAGACTGGGTTTGTTTTCACAGTATCTGTATAAAATTATTCTGGTAGCTGTGCAAAAAAAGCTCTTTTTCTGTTAGTGAGGAACGATTTCATTATTTTTCTACATTAAGACTTCCTCTGGATCCAATAAGTAAACATACCGAATTTGGTTACTCTACTTCAAACTGCTTGGCTGTCTGTGATGGAGTGACAGACAAATTCTTGCCATTTATCTACTTATATGATATGCTACCCGATGGTCTATATTTTTCTTTTCAAGTCCATGGACTTTGGTTGATCTATGATAATTGTATCCGGGTCGGTAGTCTTCAATTTTTGAAAATGAAATTTGTATAGAATCAAGAATTGTTATTGTTTTGGTCTGTAAATATGGCAGATTGTGCAAAAGTATAGCCCACCCATTGTTAGAGTTGCTCTTTCATCTGATCCTGGTAAGTACCAATACCCTGTAACAGCGGTGGATCTATGATAGGGTTGAGAGTAATTTTTCTTTTCTTTTTTTTCCCTTTTTTTAAAAACTTCATTTGCTCAATTAGAAAATGGTTATAACAACTTTTGTTTTCAAGGTTAATCTATGATTGCTTTGGATTATTTGGGTTTTTTATTTATAAAATTTATTTTGATATTTTTAAAAATATTTCAATATTGCTTTGCCCGATCAGTATGCATACCGAATTTGATTGCTATACATAAAACAGTTTGGTCATCTATTTGAGGCCAGACAAACAAACTCTTGCCAATCATCAATATAGATTAGACCTGGACAGGAAGACTAACCATTTATAGATTTTTTTTCTGTTAGAATTCAATATCCTTTGGAGGTTGATGGACATCAATATTTCAGTTAATTTTATGAATATCAAGTGGATGTGTAGGTAGTGGTCCAATTTTTAAACTTTTGACTTTGGAGGGGGGGGGGATTTGTGACTACGTCTTAAATTCTCACACAGGGTGACAGTATCACATCTTGCTTAATGTTAGCCTGTATCAAGTTCTTCCTAAATTGTATCGTAGAAGAGGAAATAGAGGTTCAAAAATTTTTCAAATGGTCCAATGTGCCCCATCTTTCAAAACCTTTCTCTGTGATTTTACTTTTCCAATCTCTTCCAATGCATGTCTTTCAAAACCCCTGAGATTTTCCTTTCCCAATCTTGATCAAAGTATGTTGAACCAAAGCACCATCATATGTTGCACAATTGGTCTTGCGTTGATATTCTCCAACCCTTTTTACATCTGATGACCCTAAAAATTGGGTTTTCTAAAGACTAAAATAATGTAGTTCCTGTATATCAAATGCTCTTAGTGACAACTAGAGTAACCTTACTCAGATGGCTGAATGTAGATAGCTCTACAAAAATATTCCATGGGGCAGGTTTGATTACCTCACCAAACCTTGTGATCCAACCCTCCGACAGTGCCATCCCAGGCTAAACACAATGAAGTAACAGCCTACGTGTGCACAACTCCTGACAAATTAAGACATTAAAAGAAGATAGTTGAGATTCTCAGTACTCAAAGAGAAATTACACCATTAGAGAAAATTACGAAATTTGCTTTTGACTCCTCAAATTACCAAACTTATTGTAGAGTAATGTCCTCAGAGCTAATGAAAAAAATTTGTTACCAAATGAGTTATTGGTAGTCCAAAATACCCAACTCTCCCCCACTTCATAGAAAAAGTTATTTTGAATAAGCAAATCAATTAGGGAATATCAAGTTGCAGTCATCAAAATGTATGAAAAAAAAATCTATTTAAAACTGTCAACAGATTTCTTCATTTTCTAAGCTGATCTAGCTGGTTAGATATACATGTATGTATGTATGGCATATAGAAGCTGCATCAATGGCACTTGAGGACTTCAGCATTCACTCTTTAAACTTTTTACCCCCCCCCCCCCTCCTCTTACTGGGTTTGTAATGTAAGTTTATGCTGAATTAGCCCCTTAGTTCTGGTCCAGTAGCATTCATGCTTTTTTTTTTTTTTTTTTTTTTAAATTGATCTTTTTTAGTGATTACTGCCTAGCAAAAGATGAGAGAAATAATTTATCCAATAATCTCCTCTTTTTCCAATTTTTCATTGATCCCCCCCACATGGCCTGCTGCTGAAAGATGTTGGTTATATGTTGGTTTTTATAGGATGACTAATCAGTCATGTTATGTGTTTTTTGTTTATTTTTGTAGACTCTTTGTGAAGCAAAGGGCCACATTTTGATTTTAGCAACTAGTAGGTTTTACAGGATGGAGTTGCTAACCCCATGTCCAAGACAGACTGGCGTATGGGGTTAAAGGGTTTCCAATTTTCCTGCTATTTACCTGTAGCTTGGGGAGATATAGATTCATGCCTTTCTTAAGAGCATCAGTTCAGATTGATTGTGAGTAGCCATAAACTCAAATTTGGTGATTCAATTTTCCATGTCATTAAATGTTAGGCAACTCCATGCCTTGACTCTGCTGGTATATTAGCAACACATTTTTTTTTATAGATTGATGTGGAATCAATTTCACGGATTTACTGAATATAGAGTCTCCTAATTTCTAACTGAATATAGTCACCTCATTTATGACAGGTGTTGCAAGATTATTCAATGTTTTCATTCATCATTAACCTCTATGAATGATTTTATTTTGTAATCTTTCTGTTCACAATTAAATAAGAAAAAGCTGGAAGAGGGTGAAATGTTATTTTTTTCTTTACTTTTGACAACAAATTTGGAAGAGGTATATCTATTATGTATCTTTGTTTATCCACATAATATCTCTATAAATTGTCAATGAATTTCAGTGACATTTTGTTGAAGAGGGGGTCATGCGCTAAGGAAGTATTGATTGAATTTTCAGGGCATATCCACAAATTTCTTCTTGATTTAAAGATATTTTTTGATATATTAAGATAATAATCTGAAATCTTCTTGGCACTACAGCTGTACATGAACTGATTTTCATTCAGTTTTTACTGATGTGGGTGTCAGCAGAGATATGCATTCTCTGTTTAGTTTTAATTTGTCATCTTTCTAGTTCAGCGCAAAATCCTTATTTTCTGCTTGATATCAAATAGTTCTATTTATTTTAAAAAGAGGTTATGGAAGAAGGTTGTTCAGTATGAATATATTTTAAGCATGTATTCTCTATCTACCTTAGAATTTGTAGGTTCCACCCTCCTCTAAGAATGGGTTTTTGAAACTGTAGGGATTTCAGTCTTACAAGAATGGGTTTTTGAAACTGCGATTATATGCCCGTCAGGAGTCCTACTTGTTAAAATTCAACTTTAAGAAGACAGTCCACATCTCTTCATTCTTGAAAATTGACTGGACTCTTTTCTCTATCTGCTGTTAAAGAATGGGTTGCTATGTTATCTTAACAAGACCTAAAACATTTTTATGCAACCAAGTAATCAATCAATTCTTCATAGTGTCAGTGCACCTTGCCTGTATTTGGCTTTGGGTCATAATCCCGATAGATACCACAAGATTTTGATCTTTGGGATTGTATTTTCAGGATTTTAGTCTTTTGAGGTTCCAATCTTTCCTGATCTCAACTTTTGGGATTATGACGTTTGGAATTGACTTTCAGTATTCTGATCCGCACCGCCAATACTAATATTCTTTAATAAACTTTTAGGGATATTAGTTTATGATTGTCCATGCTCCCAAGAACTAGCCAAATATCTGGAAACGTAAAGCAAATACCAACAAGTTGAAAAAAAAGAGTAAATGTCCAGATTGCTATAGAGGCACTAATTCTGATTAATCTTCATCTTAGCAATGTTGTGTAAAATCATTAAAAGAATTGTTTATTGGACGAAAGTATCTGCCCTTTAGTTTACGGCTGAGCAATATATATAATGATACACAACACGTTCTATATTTGTGGATATCACTAAAGCTAAATTGCATTTCACATATGTTACATATTAATTTTCAGATGAAATGCTGTTGCGCTTTTGAGTATCAGAAACTTTCAACATAGGTTTCTCCAGTTTTCAAGTTGGTCTGGTTGGCTATGCTTACAAAAGATTTTTTTTCTTATTTCAAATTCTCCCCCAAAACACTTTTTTTTTTTTCTTCTAAATTGTGCCTTTTTTAGTGATCACTACCCATCAAGAGGTGAGGGAAGTAATTTCTTCATTGATCATCCATTTTTCCAGTTTTTTTAATTGATCCCCAAGCATGGCATGCTGCCAAAAGATATTGCTCACGAGACGGTTTCTATTAAGAGATTAACCAGACCTGTTTTAAAATTGACTTTATTTCCATACATAGTAAATACAGCATCCAGCTTAAAAGATAAACAGTTCCAACTGCTGTTGTTGCACATTAATAGATTTTATTCTTAACTAACTGCAGTGTTCCCATGTTGAAGTACACATTACCATTGTGGCAGTAAATTCAAATAATCTATGTGCAGAAATGCTGTGTCATCAAAAATGATAGGATTATTTAAATATGGATTGGCACTCCTACACAGGATCAGAGTCTCCTAGCAATCTACCCTGGATCAAAGTGTCACTTCTCAGCACTTCTATCTAGGATCAGACTGAAGTATCTGTGCTCATTTGGAAAGTGTGACTTACAAAAAAAAAAACACATGGATACACTTAGCATTTTATATGTCTGGATAACACTAAAGCCTCTCACAAAACTTGACACACAGTAACTACAGCTGTACAGAGAAACAAACCTGTCTGCTGTTGTTGCACATCAATAGATTTTATTCTAACAAATTGCTGTGAAGTACACGTTACCATTGTGGTAGTAACATGAAATAATACTCGGCTGCTTATGTGTGGCTTTATTGTACATCTCAAACTCACTAAGTGCTGACTTTTATATCTTGTCTGCTCAGCCTCTCGTATGGCTTCCTTAACTTTGGAAGGTAACATAGCCAGATGCCAAAAATACAATCACATACACTACTCTTAAATGAGTTTTATTCTTGTACTTAAAGGTTAGCATTGTATTAGCTGCTAAGGTAATTTTATATCTACCATTATTTACATTCCTAATTGAAGATACCTATATATAGAAAAATGTTTTTCTTGTATAGATGTAATTTTCCTTTTCACTAGTATTTCTTTTCATCTTAATTTTAGTTGCTGGTAGTCTGAGTATTTGCAATGTAAAGTAACTAATACTTAGATGATAAGGAAAATTGATCAATCTTGGGATGACTTAAACTTAGTGAAATCTAGAACTTTTCAAGATTTCTGTTATGTATTCAATAATAAACAATCAACAGAGCAAAAAGATAACAACACTAATTACTCTTTGATGAGAGAGTAAGAGTTAAGACTCCATTTTTGTTTTTGTATCATTTTATAGTTTATTATTATAAACATGATTTTTTAATCATACTTATCCTTTTCATTGTAATATCTTGTTAGAGATAGAAGCACTAAGAATTCTTGAATGTTTATTTCACGCTAATCAAGCACAATATTCTTTAAATAGACAATGTTTGATTCAAACCAATAATTTTTTTATATGTCTGAAGTAAATATAAATCACTATTATTGTCTACCACTTTCTTTCATTTCAACCTTTTTAGTTACTCTTTATTACATCTTAACTGTGGCTGTTGACCTACAGGAGAGAGTAAACATAACAGATTGGAAAATAAGCTTCAAGCTTGAGTCTCTTTAGCCTAAAGAAGCCCGGTAAACACTCAGCTTCTCATACTGTCTGAGCTATGATAATTGTACAACTATAAATAATAAATATAATAATGATAGTATAAATAATCTTTAAAAATGAGAAATAAGACAGGTCTAGTTGATCCCTGAATGGAATCTCTCAGGTGACCAGGGTCTTTTGGCAGCATGCTGTCTTCAGGATGATCAATTAAAAAATTGGAAAAGGGCATGATCAATGAATAAGTTACTTCTCTCAACTTTTGTTGGGTAATGATCACTAAAAAAAATATAAGTTCTCAAGAAACAAGCATAAATGGTGCTGGGCATAAATGAAGCGATCAATTTAGCATTAACTTACATTGCAAATTTAGCTCCCCTCCAAGAAATCTATTTTGGTGAATTTTTAAAAAACAGACCATTTTCTTCAGACATAATGAATAGTAAACGTTTGAATTTTCAGCCCTCTAACTCAATCTGTGTGACCTCTACATGTGGTATATACCTATACAGATAGCCTGCCAGACCAACTTGGAAACTGGAGAAACCCATGTTGCCAGTTTGGTATGAGCATTTCCTATACAGAAATCACTAATATGTGATAACTTCATCTTCTAAAAAGATCATTCAGGAATTGAGCAGGGCCTTTAATATAAAAGCCACTTGAATTGTTTTAGTTGATGAAAAATAGAAATCAAAGCATAGGTCTTTCTGGTTGAATTCAAATAATTGATGAAAACTATTCATATTACCCCTCTTCATCCAATTAGATGGTTTTTTAATGAGTTTTTTTTATCAAAAGTAGAAAATTTAGATTCTTTTTAGCAATAGTAATTGAACTCATTCCTCTGTTATAATTTTCTTTTCTTCAGAGATGCACATTGCATAAAAGAAAGTTGTGCATTTGATGAACACTTATATTTGCAAGGCAGATGTCCATTTTACAGATTTTTCTCTCATGATTGCCTCATTCTTTTGAAGACTCTTTTCTTTTCTCTAATTATTCAAGTGAGACTCAAGTGCTTAACTTCACTTCAGATAGCTTTTTCTCTATGTCACGCTTGGATGAAATTATGAGTGATTCACTGAATTAAATCAATTTTTTGATTTGTAGTCCTTATAGAAAGGATTATTTATATATACATATTTATATATACATATCACAATCTCTGTCTAGCTCAAGAGAGCCCAAACTATTTAGACCATTGACTCCCTTCATAGAACCCTTGATCATTCATTGACCCACCTCCCATCCAACATTTACAATAAGCAAATAAGCAGACGTGCAGTTTTAGCCAAGGTTTTGTTTTGGTTCGATTCATTTTGCTTTTTTATCTGATTAATAAATCAAGAAAAAAAAATTGAACAAAACAGAACAAAACTACTTTTGATTTGTCGCAGAATGAAACAAAAATATAGATATATGAAAACATGGGGTCAAAAGGAATGAAACCTTTGTGAAAATGAAGCGAAACTACCTAACAATATTATCATTATGTTTCAGTAAACAGAACCAATATAAAATACATAGACTATAAAAACTAATTAAATACTATTATACTCCACCCCAAAGTTCATTAGAAGCTCTCTGTGCATTTATTGACCCCCTTTTGACTCCCAGGCACTTATTAACCTCTAGATGGTCCCATTGATCTCCAGTGGCCAATATCAACCACTTTGGAAAGCCCTGGTATAGTTGAATATGCAGTCAATGACTGGAGTTATAAATTTGAACAAAACAAAAGCTTATAAAGAATGTTTCTAATCTACACTTGAGAAAGCCACAAGTGAACACAATGAATTAACAATGACCATGATTTAAACCTCTTATGAGTAACCAGTGGTCACGTGACAACATTTTATTTATTTAAAATCTCAATAATTTTTTTTCAGAAAGTCAATTTTATGATTTACATTCTAGATTTACTATTGTTTTGGCTTCACAAATACTGTAATTTGATTGTAATAATTCATGTTAGTCTAAATTTAGTATGCTTTCTGTAATACAATCTACATTTTTCTAAGTATGTATGGCCTGAATAAAGATGAAAAATGTCTTATGTTGCCTGCTAAATGAAAAAGGTTTGAACTAACATTTAAGGAAGAATAATGGTGACTTGAAGGAACAAAATTGAGATGAAGGAATGCTTGATGAAAAGATATGTGTGAGTTATTCTTCTGTTGATCAGTTTCTGATTAACTGCAGTGCAGAGTTTTACTGTTAAATAAGAAATGTCAATAGTCCGGTTCCTATGAAGAGATAATCAATAACAATTAGGTCATGTATCAAGCAACCAAGGTGAGCTTTCTTCTTCACTGTCTGTTTTATCATTGAAGTCTGTTTTTGGCTGCATTGACTTATTTTACAGTTTCTGTCCAAAGTCCCTCTTCATTTTCCAATGAGTTCCACTAAGCGTGTGTTAATGATTTTATAGCCCAGAAAATAACTCCCATTTTTAGTTGATTACTGATATAGTTACACCCTATTTTTTGAAAGTACATTTTATGCCAGCCACTCTTGCAATTATAAAAACAGGATGAAAAGCAAAAATAGCGTTGAGTGTTCTTTCTGCGTTTAGCTGATAAGAAGTAGTACACATTCTTTCACCTCTCTCCCAACCCACAGTTGCTCAAAAATGCTTCTTGTATAAATGGTGATTGTTTTTTTTTGTTTGTTTTTTTTTTACTTCACTCCATTTTAGCCTATGAAAGTTTTCTATAAGAACACTCTACTTTTGGATGAAAACCTCGACTTGCTTGAAAATTTCATTTTACATCCACTAGATCCATGTTAGTGGCATAGCAAGATGGGCATTTCTAGATACTTTAAAAGTTTTGATGTGTTTGTTCAATGCGTAAAAACTTGCTTATAAAACTGCATCAATGACATGATGTGGTTACAGCCCTCAATAACAGGTCTTGAGGGGTAAGCAAAAGCATATAAGGTGCTAAGATGTGAAATTACTTCCTCAAAGATAGAAAAAATTGAAAGAGGATGTTCATTTTTTCGTAGAGCAATATCAAGAGATGTATGAAATGTTCAGCAAGATATTGGAAATGCTGATTTTCTTTACAAATGTATGGATCAAGATGAACTTTTTTGGTGACTCCTTGTTTACACTTGCAGATTTCTAACTTCTATTTGATTTTTAAATTAATTTCTTTTTTCATGTTAAAATCCCAAGAGAAAGTTGCATTTATCAATTCCTTCTCAGTTAGAGCTTTGTTTTGTGGAAATGAAATAGAAAATTTTGTAACTTATGAAAGTATCTTATCTATAAAACTTGATCAGTTTATCAGCTTGATGTTGTAAAGGTTTATGAATGCTTCTGTTTCTACTTTTTTTCCCCAAGTTTTATGTATTTGAATGATACAAATGTAATTTCCATTATTCTTTTGAATGAGGAAACTTGGCTTTTATTATTTTTTCAGTCAGTTTTGTATTTACCCTTTCAAGGCTTACCAATTAAGATGTTTAATGCTTGAACTAGAATATCCCAGTAGACTTCTAAAAGAGATCTATGGCACATATATATCCCAGATAACGAGTGATCATTTTAAATAAGAGTTTCTATATAATATAATGCAATTTAAAATCATTCCGTTGGATCATATATCCATTTCTTGATAACATAACAGCCTCTGTATGTATGTATGTGTATATATATATATATATATATATATATATATCTTATTTGAAATGACCGCCTGTTATTAATGGTGAATGTACCATTTGGCCTAAACAACATAAATAGAATTCACTGTTTAATAACAGGTAGTCACTTCAAATAAGAATTTCTCTATAATAATGCAATTTCATAATCATTCATGTTTTCATTACTAAAAATCATATATATATATATATATATATATATATATAGTCAGTCTTAGGTTCAACTGTTTTAAAACCTTTGCTTTTGATGCTTGTTTTTTAATTTGAACTTATTAGAATTATTTGGTGAAGCAATCAAAGCTGTTTGTGTTTTGTGGAAATATTTTCAGCTGCCTCCATTTAGTAAACAACTGTAAATGTTATGAATGCAGATGTGGCTACTTTTCTGTGAAAGGTTGAGCTCAAACTGATCAGCACCTTCACTTCCTCTCCCCTACTTGAGTATTCAGAGGATTTAATGGCTTTATAATTATAGCTCAAGAACCATTGGAAATATTGCTATTTCTGAGCTTGTAAGAAATAGTTGCATCAAGATGTTTATTTTCACCGACTCTGAATATAAGGTGTTTGTTCTCCTCACTGTATTAGTATATTACCATAAAAAGGGATGGGATTATTTGCAATTGAATAAATCATATGAATATGTATTTTAGATAGAATGTATTTATTACAAACGGAAAGATGCATACCTCGAACTTTTCAATTTTTTTGTTTTTATTTCTGATCAATTTGAAAACTCTAAGCCAACAGAAAAGGGTAAAGAACTAATTTCTTTTTTCAATAAGAAGAAAACATGGAAAATTAGAGATGCCTATATTTATTGCAATTGTTTTCATGCTACTACTAAGATATTGACAACGGCAGTAGTAATACTAATGATGTAGACATGAACTGTTTGCTATAGCATGACAGAAACCAACAAACAGACAGAAAAATGACATGGACTCTTCTATCATAAATCTTATGTTAGTTTCTTTTTCTTTTGACTACAAATACCTGATGAATTTTAAATTCGATAAAATACTTTACTAGTTGCTAAATAACTGTCTGGTTTGTTAATTAGCTGTTAATTATGTTTTCAGTATGACCAAACAAAGATAATTTTCTAATCAGAAGACGAGTTTTCATTATTAATAATTTTTTGGTTACCATTGTTATCGCTTTTCATTGCAACTCGGGCTGGATTCCCTCCAGCAATGAGCAAAAATTAATTAACAGCATGGATCGGAATATAAGTTTCAGGTGAGAATTGAACTCCTGACTCTCTATGCCCGAGTTGGCTCACCCAACGCATGACCACTCTTACCATTTAAACTCGTATCCCATCTGATCTCTTCAGCACCATGTTTGTTATTAACTGGTTGTTCAGTTTCAGTAATCATAAGTTAAAATAGTGTAAAGTGAACAACTATAGTCAGCAAAGATGGTGAAGGGTTCTATAGTTGGCCTTTTTTAATCCCCTTCAAGATTGACTGAACATAAAATGCCATATAACTCTTTGCGACATATTTCTTTTTCGTTCACTTTGAACTAATCAGTCATCTCTTGACCAGCCTAGGTACTAAACAAGATGATGGGGGGAAAATATAAAACTCAGATCATGAATTTATGAAGATGAAAAAGTGGTATTAAAAACGTGCCATCAGGCAGATATGGACACTGGAAAAATGGAATGAAATATAACTGATAATGCTTTGAAGGATTAAACTGCTTTTTACACTTAACTTTGTTTTTCTAATACCAATGATTATTAACATTGCCGACCAGGTTCTGGCATTGGGGAAATTTTCAGAAGATAGCCAAAAAATTTGCAGATCTAAACTAGCAGTCATGTGATTACTTCAATTTATTGTGTAAATTATAAAGTAGTGTTTGAGATGAGACTTAAAAACTTTCCTCAACTGAAATTTTACTGCATTTTGATTGTCAATTATCCAAATTCTTAAGTATTAAAGCATTTTCTTTTGAGTCATAGTTAATATTTAGTCAAACATTCTGACCTTATAAACTGACCTTTGGATGAGCCATTTCACTTCAGTCTTAAATTCTTACCTATGTCAGGGAGAGCAATACGAGAACATTATTTTACCTCTACAAATGAAGTTGGTAAGGGTTATATTTATTTGTATTCTTCTGTCTACACAATGTATCAATGTTTTGAAAGATAGCAGGTGGAAGAAAGGAATAAATTTCTGGATAAATCCAGTGAAGTTTCTTGAATTTTAAAAAAAATTAGAAATTTTCTTTTTTTTCAGTTACATTTCCTGCATTATACCTATATGACTACACGATATCCCCCCAAAGTCTTCAGGCTCATCCAGGAGTTTTTTTCAGATTGAGATATATTATTCCATATATTAAGAGAATAGTCCAAAATATAGAAAATTGGAACAGTTACGTCCCTTTCATTACAGCTATATATGAACTGATTTTCATTTAAGTTTTAGTTAGTGATGTTGGCAGAGGTATGTGGTTTCTAATTTTATAAATGTTCAGGGACACACTGTCTCCTGAAAGTGTTACTTCCAAATTCTCTGGTAAAAAATATTTTATTTGATACTAATAGTAGTTGTTTAGTGATCTGTTCTATTGGTTGTGACTATTGTTCCGATAAAATGTTTGGCCGGATTTGATAGCAACCTATACTTGAATGTTTTTGTTTTTTCTAAAAAGAAGTCTTGTTGTAGAGACAATCCTATTCTGTTGACCTCCAAGGTCATATTCCGATTATGTCTATGCAGAGACTTTCATAGCAACTTGTGCATGACTATCATGTTAAAGTGGGAGGGTTGTTTGCACAGAGATAATCCAACTTGTTTTGCCTCTAACGTTCTTCTCCATTGGTATGATGAGATGTCTCAACTAGCGGCCATTTTGACTGCGGGAGTTGCCAGAAAGGAGGTAGGGTTTACCACCAGTCTGCCTTTGGGGCTCCAATCCTGGTTTATTTTCTGTTAGAGTAACTTTATCTTAGTTGGACTCTCTTACAAGGCCAAAAGGCTTCAACTGCTCTATATATCCATAGGGCATTGTATAAAGAGAGACCAAGCAGAAGAGATGTACAAATAAACCCACGGATTACACATTATGGAAAGCAAAAACATCACTCTAAGCCATATATTCAAACTGAAAAAAGATTCAATACAAGTTTTAAACAGCACTGCTTTGTGTGTTGTATGATAGGTCTATGGAACAGTCTACCAGCTTCAGTGGTAGAGGCCAGTACACTCCCAACTTCATGAACAGAATTGACTTGTATTGGGCTAGTAGTTCATTAAGTATTGTGAAAGTCATCATCATCATCATCATCATAATCATCATCAGTCTTTTAATGTCCTTCGTTGGACATACACCTTCCCCAGGATTCACCTCACTTCTCTATCATGGGCGTCACGGAGCCAGTACTTTCTAAACTTGTCTAGCTCATCCCTCCATCTAATATTCTGCTGGCCTCATTGATGATGACCTTTGTGAAAAGTTTGTATAAACAGTTGAGTAGGCTTATAGGCCTGTAGTTGTTGAGGTCTTTTGGGTTTCCTTTTTTATATGAAAGCATTATGATTGCAGTGTTCCAATCGCCTGGGACTTTACTGTGTTTTAGACACAAGTTGAAGAGGACAGCCAGTTTCCTAGTGATGATTTTACCCACTTTTCAGAGTAGGCTGATGGTGATATTGTCTGGTCCTGGGGCCGTTCCTTCCTTTGTCTGTTAAGTGACTTGTTTCACCTCCCACAGGGTTACTTTTGGGAAGTCCTAGAGTTGATTGCTCACATCTTGCGTATCCTGTTCATTGTTTTGTAGTCCTTGTTTGGACGAATAAAGTTTTTAGCAGAATTCTTTGGTACGTTCGACACTCCAGTCTCTGTCTGTTGTTAGGTTTCCATTTTCCTCGAGTATGCTAGTTATTTGCCTTCATCCCGAGTTGAGGCCTTTGTTTATAGCTTTGAAGCCCCGACCTTTTTCAAGAGTCGATTCGATGACTGCCGTCGTGTATCTTCTTCTGTCTTCTCTTCGTTTTTTCTTGATCAATTTATTTAGTTCAGCCTCTTCAATTTTCTCTCTTGTTGCTGTCGGTAGCTTGAGGTTTCTGCATTTTTCCATGAGATTTCTAGTTTCATCTGAGATTTTGCTAATGGGTTGTGTGCTCATTTTGTTGCTAAGTTCATTGATGTTGGTTTCATCTAGTTCAGTAAGAATTCTGAATCTGTTTTTCAGTTCGAGCTTGAAAGGAAGTCATAGGTATTTGCCAAAAGATCTGGGAAAAGGCTTTGGTTTGATATAATCTGCTTCTGTATCTTATGTAATTTGTGTGAAATGAACTCAAAATAAGTTTTTTAAATCATTCTTATCTCTATTCCTGTAGACTACTTGTGAGGCATAGGGCTGCCAGTACTCTACTGCAGTTTCAGTTGTTCATAGGTTTTTACAGGATGGTGTTGCCAGCCCTTCTCTCAACCCTCTCTTTTTTTTCCTGTGCTTCGACCGAAGTTTGAACTTGGTTCACTGATTTTGTCTTCTATGTTGGTAACCATTACACCACTCAGCAACTCAAATGTTTAGTAATAGAAATCCTTAATTAGCAAGATTTTACTGATTTAATTATCGGTTTAAATGGAAATACACAAAATGATACACTTCATTTTTCTTTTCTCAAGATAAAACATTTTTTTATACTAAGAAAATTAAACGTGTAAAAAAATATAAATACTTCTTTTTAGGTAAACTTTATTTTCTAAATTCGTTTCCTAATGGATTGACTGATACTGGTAATTGGACTTTGAATTTTCTTGCCGCTTCTTTCCAGCCAATCATTAAAAGTAATTGAAATTTCTCTCTTCTCATTCTATGTAATGCTCAATGGTGGGAATTGGTTTGTGAACAAATGCTAAAGCCATCTGCTTAACATCTTGCTGTTCATTGTGTCTTTTATATAGTGTTGCAAGGCAGGATTTTCTTAAATCATGACCAAGCAACAGAAATGTCTGAAAGAAACAGATGGCAAAAGAAATAAGATGATCTTGAAGAAAGATGTTTTGGGAATATAATCTACATTACAGCAAAGACAAAAGTCATGAGAATGACCATTTCAATAGAAAGTTTCTTTTGTTGTTTATTCCTGTTGACTCCTTGAGGAGCATAGGGCCATTTTATGGTTTCACTAGTAAGTAGGTTTTACAGGATGGAGTTGTGAGCCCCACACCCAAGATGGACTGCCTTACAAATGGCTCCAAGTACCCTGCTATTTACCCACAACTGAGAGATGATGTAGATTCATGCCTCACATTTGCATCACACTTTTTTCTCATTATCCCACTTGAACTTTTGCTACATCACCAGCTTTGCTTCTATCTTAATTGAAGCCACTGACTTAGTCTGGCTACCAAATCATTAGTCACTACAAAAATAGAAATCTAAATTCAACTGCATGCCAAAAAAAAAAAATAAAATAAATTAAAAATACTTGCACTTGTTGGAATGTGTTGACATAAAATTTAATTATTGATTTTTTTAAAAACCTGATCATGGAATTCATTTGTACACAGAGTTAATCAATTTTTTATCAACTTTTAATTGATCTCTGTCCTGATTAGCAGTTCAGAATTGGACAGTATTTTAAAAATTTTAAAGAATCAATGAATTCTTTATTCAAATAATCATAAAAAGGCAATGAAAATTTTTCCCTCAAATGTTTTTTTAATGTTTTGATTATTCAACTTGTTTGAATTGATTTTCATTATGGAATTTATGGGCAATGTTCCCTGTAATTTTCATTAATCAGTCTGTACAAAAATCTCATGTTGTACAAATCCTTTTCCTTCGACAAAAGTAAACACGCACTAGATACTTTTGCAAATGTAAACTTTATTTTGTTCCAAGATAATTTGGGCACAGCCTGTTTCTCATTCCTAATTAAACTGTATTGGCCTATTTTTAATATAACACAAGTATGATTGCATTTTAGAGATTTTATTTCATACTTTTGACTTAATAGTTCAGTTTGTTGATTCATGAAATAAAACATTAAATATATATTTTTATGTGATGAAATATTGAAATAGATTATCATCCATAACTCCTATTAATTCATAGATTATTATCAAATTCACTGGAAATAGTTACAGCAACACTTGCCATTATAAGTAAGATTATTTTTGGTAACTGACCTTATGTGTGCACATTTTTACTTTTGTGCGCTGGTTGAAAAATGTATGTATACACACACATGCACAGCTGAGATGGAACTTTGATAAAAGTTGACTGAAAAACCTTGGAAACTCCTTCAGAGAAAATACAAAGCAAATGTCATTGCAAAATAGATCCAGAAATCATTTTTAGAATGTTTCATTAGGAGTTGGATAAAAAGGAAACCCAATTTCTAATAAAAAAAAAAATGATTCGGCCAAACATGTTTTATGACATCTGGATAAATTCATTTGGGAAGAATTTCTTTATGGCAATTATTGCATTAATGAATAATGTTCAAAAAAGTTTAAGTCCTCGTCAACTTTATAAATGCAAGTCATATGAAACAAAATCATATGAAAGGTCTGTTTGGAAAGTATCCCGTCATTGTATATTAATGGAGGGAAAAAAATGCTTAGGGCAATAGCATCAAAGTTCTCTTGAAATACTCCCCTTGGAGCCTCACCTACTCTGCATCTCTTCCACTTTTCAAAGTCCTGTTTCGGTGTTGCTATCAGTTGTCTCACTTTTTTGAAAAGTGAAAAGGATGCTGAGATAAGTGTGTAAGGTCCAAAGCAGAGTACTTACAAGGTTACTAAGGTATCATTGACCTAAGTAGGCCACCTCCTTTTTTTTTTTTTTTTTCTTTTTTTTTTCTTAATATCAAATGGGTAGATACTTTCTGGACTGATCTCATAGGTCAGCAATTGCATAGGAATGTGGGTGCTGATGGACAAGTGCCATTTTCCGATAGCACTGTCATGTATTTGATGCAGTATTGATGAAAGAGGCAAGTGCTGTAAAAATAAGGTTTTCTTTTTAATTGTCGAGATAAAGAATTGAGAATTTTTGTAAATTGTTAATGAATTCAGGTGCTCACCTGCTTACAAATACTCAAGTCATACACTTTCAGAGATAACAACCGTGTCTGTGAATTCAAATTTTGAACAGTATGCTAGTTCAGAAGTTCAACTGTAGATGGCATTTCTGTTATTGCTCTGTAGCATCAGCCTTCAAACAATGCTGATGTTGTCTGTCTGTGGTGTCATGGTGTTATCCATTGTTAAGAGTAAGTAGGACAAGTAATGGTAGTGATAGAGAGAAGTGTCACACTTTTGTTGAAAACTGTTGGATGTTTTAAAGCAAAGTGAAAAAGGTGAGAAACTGATAATCATTGCAGGTGTGTTTGGAATGAATCATTCTAGCGTTGCAATGATTTCAAAAGACAAAAAGCACCTTATGCAACGTGTGAAAGGTTCTGCACTCATAGATTCCAAGATAATTAGTAAGAAATGAAGCTCAGTGATGGATTGAAGAACAGTCACATGATAAATTCCATTATTACTTGATATTATTGATTATCATTGCTACGTTTATATTAGAATACTGATTAATGCTGATAAAATACTGTCAAGTATTATTGGCGTATAGCTTTAGTGTGCATGCTTTGTACAGTATTCTGTATTTACAAGAGCAATCTTGGACTTATAAACATTTGGACTAACCCCAAAGACCCATTCTGTTTGTAAGTGGGGGGCGTTCCTGTATAAAATGCATCTTTGAGTTCCTATGATAATGTCTGAATATATTTGGCAGGATGCCAGAGCTATTCAGTCCATAAAAGGATACTTTCTAACTATGGCTTCTAGTCCCAATTGAAAGAATAGAAATAACTGAAGAGAGATTTGGGGAACAGACGAAGTAGATTATAAGTGAATATAAAAAAAGTGTCAGAGGAAGTATTCAGAACAAAAGATGATGTGAGAATTATGGTGGAAAATTAAATTGTACAAAATAATGGAAGAAACATTGGAGAAAGTAGGATTGACTTCTTTAAAGAAAAGTTAATAATAGGAAAGAGAAACCTATAATCGAGCAGTGTTTGCTGAGGCAAAAAAGGGAGTCTTATATGAACTGATTTGGAAATATTGATGGGAAATATTTTCTGAATGGCTGCATTTGAAGCAGATAAATTTCCTGAAAAACAGTTTGATGATGAATTTGGATTATTGCCAAAGGTAAGAATAAAAGTAAACAAATTTCATTTTATTTTTTATTCAAAGAAACATTTATTTATTTTTTAGAAGGTAGAATTTTTATAAGAAACTTGGTCTGATTGCTGTCCAATGAAACAGAATGCATTGCGATTACTGACCCAGTCTTCATTTTGAAAATCCTTATTACTCTTTTCCAACGTGGAATACAAATCGATTAGTATAGAGCTGCAAAGAAACTAACTTTGAAGTATGTTTAGTCAAGAATGTAGAATTCATTTAATCTATGAATAAGTTCAACTAAAGTAATTCTGGGATTCTTAGTAGCAGCAGACAAAAAAAAAAAATAAGAAGAGCACACTTAAAGGATGATAGAACAAAGCATTCTCGATATATCACTCAATGAGCCTATATCGAATGAATGCATAAGAAAGGCTATTGAAGTCAAAGATGTTGTTCTTGATTGTCTACTGCGAAAGCAAAGATGGGTTGGCTACATGATATGAAAGTCAGACAGCAAGTGGACATCACAATTAACTGTTTGGTATCGAAGAGCACACAGATGGAAAAGAGGATATCCCTCAACGAGGTGGAATCTACTGATAAGAAGCAATGGAGGAAATTGACAAAATATGGCTTGAGACAGAAGCAAATGGCCCATATTGATTTGGATGCAAACTGAGGGACTGATTGGATAAAGGAAAGTAATTCTGATTAAAATTTTACTTGAATAATTTGAATTCTGGGGAAAAAAAGATATATACCAATTTGATGTATTTGTCATGTCTCCCTTTGAGCAAAATTATTTTTATTTTATAACATTTTGTTTCGGTTGATGATAAATTTTGATTCATTTGAAAAATGTTCATAATTCTTCAGAAAACTCTGAAGTCAGGGATCATAGAATCCATTGAAGAACTCAAATGGCAATGGGGTAGACATGTTGTGCAAGAATATAAAACGGCTGCTGGGCATCATGACTCACAATGTATATCCTTAGAGATCATGTGCAAAATTGTGACCAGCAAAAAATAAGATAATGTGACAATTTAGACATGTTCAGAAAATATTGGTGCCACAATGTCCATGATCGAGACTTCTGGCAGATCCAATGGCAGATATTAAAGGGATGATGATATTCATTCACACATATAATATTTAGCCAAGTGTTTTTGTACTCTGTCATGGTAAGGAACTTAACTGACATAATAAAATAGAATTTTATGTGCTAATGATGTAGTAAAACTACTGAATTTAAAGAATAATCAAAACATAAAAAGTAATAAAAGCAAAAATAAAGAATTTGAAAAAAATGAATTTGTGGTCAAGAGAATACTGTTAGCCAAGCTCAATGCAATGCAGATCTCTATTATCTATGTATCTAAAATGCAATGTGCATATATGCCATCATATTTTATGTGATAGGTAACTAGTGACAATGCTGCTTTTTTAAAAAAATTTTTCTCAAATGAAATGACTCAAAAATTCCTCTCAGAAAGGAACTCATTCGTAGCAATTTTGAGCTCAAAATATTGAATGTGATGTAAATTCACTAAAATCAATGAAATGATATTGAAAGTATAGAAAACAGAATATTCCATTAAAAGACTAAATTTGAGTGTTTTCCATCAAATAATGTTGAAGAAGGGGTGTTAATAGAATATTTGTGAATATGATATAAAACTAAATCAAACTTGCACATGTCAAAAGTGACTTTTTAGAATATCATTTATCTGTTAGTTTTGTATTTATTTTTTCTATCTTGGTAAATTGGTTTCTCATCTAGTTAGAATGTGGATAAAAATGGAATAAGATTGCATGTTCAAATGTTTTGGGGGAAGGATTAATAACATTAGAATTTTGTTATTAAAAGAATCGATCCTCAACACGTATAATGTGCTTAAAGACTGATGCCGAATTTATTTCTTCAGTTATGTAAACAAAATTGTTAATCACCAACATGGTTTTAGGCACTCTTCTATTTTTAATTATTTTTCCTAATTTCTAAAAATTCTATCAAAAATTACTAGACTTTGTATGTTTATTTGAAAGATTTGGGTCAACAAGTGATTAAGTCTTTTCATAAGAAGCTGAGAAACATGTAATGAATTTGACTAATGTTTCAAATAAGTGGATTTAAATATCATGATATCAGGAAAGACTCTTATTGCCTGCTGCCATATTCTCAAGATGCTGGAATTTGACGTCACCTCCCTCTCTTGCTTTCTCCCTCTCCGTCTCTTGCTTTCTCCCTTTCCGTCTCTTGCTTTCTCCCTCTCCGTCTCTTGCTTTCTCCCTCTCCGTCTCTTGCTTTCTCCCTCTCCGTCTCTTGCTTTCTCCCTCTCCGTCTCTTGCTTTCTCCCTCTCCGTCTCTTGCTTTCTCCCTCTCCGTCTCTTGCTTTCTCCCTCTCCGTCTCTTGCTTTCTCCCTCTCCGTCTCTTGCTTTCTCCGTCTCTTGCTTTCTCCCTCTCCCCCTCTCTTGCTTTCTCCCTCTCCCCCTCTCTTGTTTTCTCCCTCTCCCCCCTCTTGTTTTCTCCCTCTCCCCCTCCATCTCCCTGAAATAGAATCAGATGTAATTGGGAGTAAATAATGAAATATCAGTTTCTCAAGATATATAGGTAAAATTAGTTTCAGCGTACATTTTTGTGGGGAAACCACCAATATTTGCAAATTATACATATATATTTTATTCCCTGGATAATAAGTGCCCATCTCTATAATTCTAATATCACACCTTTCCTAAGAATTGTAAAGTGTTGCATGTGTCATTTTGCCTAAAAGTACTGCAAATGCAAATTTGTGCAATTTCAAAGTGGTTGACCTGTCAATTTTGATTAAGTGTTTTGTATTACATTCAACACTTTTTGATTGACTTCTTTTCTTTCCATTTTGCTCTGAGGCCATTTTTAGAAATCAACCAAAACTGTCAACATAAGTTTCTTCAGTTTTCAGGCAAGTCTGGCTGACTGTGTCACACTCCTTGTCTAGAAAAAATGTGTTTTTTTTGTTTTTTTTTGTTTCTTCTAAGTACGCCCGCATAAGAATAATCCTTAGTTTATATCTGGCAGCATTGAAGCTTATTTTTGGAAATTCATATTTTAGTGATTTTTCTAATTGATCATGATTAACAATTTATATTGAGTGAGTAACCATACCTGTTTTATTCAGTATAGGAAAAATATGTTATAATTAGTAGTTAGATGTCATAATATTTTTACTGTAATCACATTTAATGTCTAACTTAATGTTAAACATCCATCTGTTGCAGTTTTAGGTCACAGCCTACCAGGCGTTGTTTACAAAGTTCTATGTAACAGATTGACTTGTCCTTCAGGCCGGGATGATAGTATAGTATCTGTTCCTTTATTATTCTAATTCCTTTATTCATTCTTTGATAGGCATCGCTTAATAACATCTTTTATTAATGATATAAACTTTATTTTTTCAACTCCTCTCACTGTAGCACCATTAACAATGGAAAAACATAACCATTAAAAGATTGCAATTGTAAATATTGGGAAAATAGTCAAACAGAAAAATAAGTTTAATTTGTAACTAAAAAATTGATAAGAAAAACCTATTTTTCCTAATTAGATGCAAAGCACATGGCTTATTGCTTAATTTCTGCTACAATATCGCGTCTGCACCACACGAGGGTTAACAAGGATATTTAGAGGTCAACTATTCTCTACAACTTGTCCGAAACCCATATCAATCTTCAGTAGACAGCTGCAAGTCATAATACTGGTGCAGTGTGTTATTTTATGCATAATTCTTTTTGTTTTTTTAATTGAATAACTCTCTTATATACAGAAGTCAAGCCAAAATCTTATAAAACCTTTTGCTCTTTCAATTAGATCATTTTTCACTTGAAAAAAATTAGACTTAACCAATAAAATATTTTTTCATAATTTCCCTGTTTTTAGAATGCCAAATACTTTGATTTGCTTACTTTCATTTCATGGAGAAGTATTAATGCAGGCTACCTTTAAAAAAAAAAGATTTCTTCACTTCAAAATGTTTGTAAATTGTATTTTATCCTGTTCAGAAAAAACATCATTGAATTATGATTATCTCTTGAAAATGCAAATATATCACATATTTTGATATTAGATTTTTCTTCATTTATGTCATCATTAAACCTACTGCAATAGTTTTCCATCTTTTTCACTCTAGCAGACCCCCTAAGCATAAACCCTTAAAAAGTGATATGATTAGTAAGAAAAATACATTTAGTTAGTCACTGAATAGAAACTGTCATGTGATCATGTCCTTTGGCAGCATGCTGTGTTGGGGGTGATCTATTGAAAATTTTGAGGGAAGGGCTGATCAATGGATAAATCACTTCTCTCACCTTTTGTTGGGCCATGATCTCTAAAAAAAATCTAAATTTCCCCCCAAAATGAGCATGAATGCTGTCAGACCAAATGACCAATTTAGCATAAACTTACAAAGCAAATTTAGTCTTGACTAAAAACCCATTTTGAAGGGAATTTCGAAAAAACAAATGATATCCACATAGATGACAGAAATGGGAAATGACAGAAAAATCAATCGGATGAATGACATTGTTTTATCTTTATTTATTTTTTTTTTAAATCACAATTCTCTGACGTCTGGTTTAATGGTAGACATTGTTATGTCTGACAAAAATCCTGCTTCATATAAATATGTAGTTGTAAAAAGGAAAAGTACTTTGCTGAAAGATGTGAATATTAATTGATTTTCTGATTTTACCTTTTTCAAAATGATCTTCCATTTGTGAACTCTGTACATGGATCTTATGGGACCACATTTTGAGGACTGATACTCTGTTGGCTACATCTACACAAAATTTAAGCCTTTTCCTTTTGTTCATCAATCTGGAGTTGGTTCCTGAATAGTTCATCTTTGTTCAGAGGTGTTATGCATATTATTACTCAGCAATTCATGAAATATAAAATCTTATCTGGAAAACCTTTTCAACTATACATAAAATAGGAATAAGTGTTAAAGATCTCCATTTCAGTAAATCTATTGCATTGTTAATACTTTCACTTTCACCTTACAATCCAGCCATTTTGAATATCTCTAAAACAGCCTTCATGTAATTTGGTAACCAATCAGAGGGATCTTACTGTACACCCGTGAACAGAGGATTTTTTTTGTTTTGGCAAAACGTTACATCACCCAGGTCTATCAGCCACCCTACAGTCCAGAATTGGGCTGCTTACGACTTTTGACTTTTCCTAAAGAGTTCCAGACGGTGGATGAGATTAAGGAAAACATAACAAGGAAGCTGATGGTGATCTCAAAGACTATTCTTGAGAGGGGGAGGGATGCTGGGAATACTCTGAAGTGCTTTTCTTTCTTTTCTTTTTTTTTCTCTCAACATTAAGTGGCGGGATATATCTCGGCAGACTTTTATTTCATGATTTCCCAAGTCCAAACTTATCTATCAGTCTAACTTGACTGCCATTACTTGGAACAAAATCAAATCTCCATAAAATCTGTTGACTCTTTAATGCCATCTGACCCAAAATGTTGTAATGATTAGATTTCTTTTATTATCAAAGATTGCTTTTTCCTTCTGTCATACTCCCTCACAATAGCTTGCCATTGTAATTGGACTGATGCCTTATATGAACATCTTGGCTTCACTTGGCACTTGTACCATTCTTTACTTCTATTGGCAGCTATCTTTGCAAAGGCAGCTGGGCATTATTCTCTTATCATTTAACAAGAGTGTTTTAAAATCTGGAGATACATTGAACACTGAAGTAATAAGTTTCTCTTTTATATCATTCATTTTTGTCTTTGGAACATTTAAGGTTGTATT
Organism: Thysanoteuthis rhombus; assembly: GCA_963457665.1. NCBI lineage: Eukaryota > Metazoa > Mollusca > Cephalopoda > Oegopsida > Thysanoteuthidae > Thysanoteuthis > Thysanoteuthis major. The sequence continues at coordinate 32,212,775 of OY735234.1, read as the reverse complement.
GAAGTTAAAAGAGTAGATAATGTACACTGATTTACTCAGACTAGTGTCCTCATCTTGGTTGGCTGTCGTACGCTCCTACCTTTTTCAGGTGTATATGGTAGTCAGTCAGTAACCTCCTGGAAATTAGGATATGTCAGCTGATAGAGCAAAGATTATATTTAAGATTTTTTACTATCAGTGACAAATCTAAATTTCTGAGCATTGTCATTTCTTATTTTTTTCTTATTGCTTTTAGATGACTAGTCACATTTTGTTGATGTAGATGAAGCCACTTATAATCGCAGGTGAAGTCGTCAAACGATAACCGCTATCAAAATTGGTCAATTGGTCCAATCTAGTGGGTTATTCATTAAAGCTAATAGTTGATTAATGCTTTTATTAGGAGACTTTGTACCTCATAATGAAGCTAATTGCCTTTTACTTGAAGTTAATAATTTCAGTTTTGTTGAACAATTGATAACACTTATCTTATTTGGCCTTGAATTAGTTCACAAATGCAGTAATACCTTGTATAGTGTAGTTAATTCGTTCTAGAATGTTCAGTATTGTTCAAAACTGCACTATTCAAGGTCTCATTATTTGAGGGTTTTATCTTCTTTCAGCTTATACTGAGTTACATTAATTTGTTCAGCAATACCATGACTGTATTACATCAAAACACACACTATTAAAAGTATTGTTACACATTTTTCAAAGCTATAAATTTTTAGAACAAATTTTTATCAGCTGAAGAATTGCCAACTGATATTAAATTTTGACCAGTATTTCTTTCATCTTGATTTCGGTTGCTTTTCAGTGCAAGTACCCACACTGTCACTCTATGGCCAGATTGAAAAAAAAAAAGCTCTAGGGATATGAGTTTGTGTCTCAAATAGAGTTTGTTCTTTATTTTCGATCCGTAATGATTTCTAATGGCATTGGGTTTTTGCTATAAAAAGCAACTGAAATTCAGTTGAAAGAAATATTAGTTGTCAAAAATGGATAAAAAGCAATGTTTTTTGAGAAAAATGGTAACAAATGTGACATGGAAACCTCACAAAACAGCACAATATATCAGTGAACAAAACGTTATCAGAGATAACCTAAAAGCCATTAGCAAACATGGATGGCAGAGGGCAGTATGGATATCAGTTGCCACTTTTTCAGAGGACTCGTTTAGAATGTTTGGGCATAAAAGCAGAAAAAAACAGATCATGGGGAGGGCCTTTGTCCAACGATTAATGGATGATGATGATGCAATTGTTCAGGTTTTTTTCTGAGTACAGTTCTTTGCAGCACAGAAAATTAAGATCTAACCCTTTTGAAATTTCATGTTTGTGAAAAACAATTTAAGAATGTACCCCTCTTTCAAGATTTTCTTTATACTATTCTGCTAGTTTATTCTTGTTTTAAAGTGAAATAAATAAAAAGCCTGAAGCCAACTGTCTATGGTGTCAGTGTACTGACTTGGCCATATGCCAAATGAGACTACAAAATCAATGTCTGTTTTTATTTTCATTAATATTTAGTTTTTTTTCCTACTATGAAGCCTCTGTATCGTAGCTTAATCAGTATCAATATTATACAGTAGATTCAGAGCAATTTTTTACGGCAAATTTTCATTTTTCCTAAAAAAACATCTGAGTACATTAGATGGACATTTAATTGAAATAAAAATACACAATGCAAATATTACACTGCATCTAATGTGCTGGTATTATGACAAGTCTACTGACCCTCAATATTGACTGTTATCAGGCTTCAATGAGTTGCAGTGAGTCGTCTAAATAGTGTTGTAAACTATTTATCTTATAGTCTGGCATATACAGCACTCATTATTGACATTTCTCTTCAGATAATATCTCTCCACTTATTTGAGACCTCAAACTTTATTTAGCTCACTTCACTTGCTACTCATAACTTATATTAATTATGCATACAAGTTCAATTTCATTACTTTGAAAACATTTGGTTTGGTAGCTCACTAATGAAGATTGTACCTAGAAATGAGTGCAATTTCATTATTAATGCTGATGAGACCATAGGTTTAGATTGTGAATGATGTCATTTATCAAAGTCCTAATGTTACAAAGGCATGTTGTTGAAGTTGGTCTGAAATTTTACATTGAAAAAAGATGATGTATGACTTTAAAAAATTTTTTTTTTCATTGATTTCTCTGCCTTGTAGTAGGGCTATGTTTCTCATCTGTCTTCAACTCATTGTTCTCTATGATGCCTTGAAGGTGTACATTTTAGTCATTTTATATTGAAATCAGTTCTCTCTGCATGGAATTCTGTCCATGTACCATTGGCTGTCTTTACATACATTCTCTTCTCAGAGAAATCTTTCTTTTTATTAGAAACCATCAACCCAAACTTTCAACATAGCCATCTTAAAAACTGAAGAAGCATGTGACATATTCAGGCCACGCCAATGGAGCTAGAGGACTGAAAATACAAAGATTCACTACTTATTATTACTAGAAAGTGTTTCTTTTCCCTTTTAACTCCCTCCTTTATGATTTGTAAGGCAGGGGGGATTCAATTTATAAATTAATGCTAAATTCAAGCCCTGCAGCATTCAAGCTTGTTTTCTGAAAATTCAAAATCTTTCAGTGATCACAGCCTAACGAAGGGCAAGAGAAGTGATTCATTGATCATCTTTTTTTCAAATTTTCAATTGATTGCCCCTAATAAAGCATGCTGCCAAAAGACATTGATCCTGTGACTGTTTCTATTCTGTGACTGACCAGACCTGTTTGATTTTTAAAGACTTTTTAAATTAAGTTGTTTGTTCCATGAACCAACGTTTGTGGATATTAAGCACATAGATTGAAAATTTCAGACCAAGAGGACTTCTTTATCCACCCTGTACATGGAGGTATATTGAAATGTGAATATAATGTATATCCAGTTGAGGTGTAATCAATATCTAGGAGAATCTTTGATGCTATCATTCCACAATTTTCACTTGCTCTTCTTGGAAGTCAAATGCATTTCAAACAGAATTTTGACCAATTAGTAAAGTTTTCTGTGAATGTCAGGAAAAATTCCAATTATTCTATTTAACAGCATTATCTTCTGTGTCTAACTATCAGACAAATTGTCTAGTAGGATATTTGATGGACTATTGCTCACTACAACTCAACCAAGCCCAATAACTGTCAATATTGAGCTTTGGTAACTGGGGCCCCACTAATATCAGTTCATTGGATGCAGTGATATTTGCATATTTTAAAAAAAAAAGTTATAACTGTCCTATATTCCACCATTTTCAAATGCGTTTCAAGTATCAAACCAATCTGTACAATTTTCAGTGAATTACACACAAGAGTCTAATTTCACTATCAATGACCATTCATCTATACAGCATAATAATTTGTAATCTTACTCGGCTTAATTATCACATCCCATTCATATTTGCATCTTCACACTCTTGATTGTTATTTTCAATAATTGTAATTTTGTGTGTGTATGTGTATGTGAGTATGTGAGAGACGGTCAGTAGAAATGTTTTTCATCCAAAGATCCTGGTTAGAATAATTCCCCTTCATCAGTGTCCATTTCAAAGACACTGAGATTGCGAATAAAAGTGAACAATTATTCTTGAAATGGGTAATTTAAAATGAATTTCACAGTAAATGACCTTTTGAAATGATCCAGCTTGTGCCTGTCTGCTAGATAATTTCTTCTGACAAACTAATTACACAATTACAAGTGACAGACTAACTTGCTGCATTTCTTCTTCAAAATCTCTCCAGTTAATGACTGTAAATAAATAAATAAAAAACTACTATTAATGTCAGTAAAATGATGATTGTTTAGCTTTTGTAAAAAGTTTGTTTGGAAAATATTTGCATTCTTTTATGAAGCAAATGTTACACATTCATCTTTTTTTAAATCTGGTTCCCACCCGTTGTTGTTTCAAGCAAAAAGATGTTATGGTGATCCCTCTCATCAACTGTGGCTGACAACAACTTCTAAGCCATTATTCTAACATTAGCTCTGTGCTAGAAATAACCTCAAAAAAGATGAATATGTAAGTGAATAGTTTCTTTGACTTTCTACCTCTTCAAGGCTGATATTAAACTTGTATCATCTTTTATGTTACAAGGAAGGTGATTTCTACTTGAGCATTGAAAAAAATAACATTTAGTATTAAATAAAGTCACAAAATTCCAGCTTCAGTGTTGGGTCAATGAGGCTCATTAACTACAGAATACCTACCATTCCCATAATTTTTCATTCTATTGATCTCATGTTTTTTAGTTTGTTGTTTCTGTGTTATTTTCATCAATAAAAAAGCAGTGGCCAATATACTGATTGACCATCCCATTATGCCAACCCTAAGAGTATCATGTGTGATACAGGCAATTCTATATTCTATACTTTGGATTGCTCTCCAAACCTTTGTATTTAGACACCTTTTCTTCTGTTTTATGGTATTAATGGATATCATCAACCAAAAAGGAGACATTTCCATATGGACTAAACACTTGAAAGAGGCTATAGAATGGATATTATCTTCTTCTAGTGCTAACTATACTGAATGGTGGAAAAGCTCTGCTGAATTTCTGTGTTTGACACTGTGTCCTCCTATTTAGTTCTCAGGATATATTGCATACACTTGTAATCAAATCCATCTGTTATCATCCCTAAAAAAAAAATAATTAAAAAAATAGAAATAAAATTTATTTATTAAAAGAATTAGTTTTTAAATATCTACAATATTCATACGGAAAAAATAATCAAATCCAGTGTCGATTGTTTTGTTTTATCCAGTCTTTTTATCATGACTCTGAAGCTCAAAATAGTATCCATTAATCCTTGGCGTCTGTTTCAATTACTTATGTTATTTTTTATCTGGAAGGTTTCTCAAAGGGTAAAATATAAACACTCCTTTGTCTAGGTTTTTGTTTTTCTCAAGAAAGGTCAATTGATTAATGATTCTCCAACCTTTGATTTACTTTGAGTATATAGACACGCATCATTGAAATTGTTTTGTAGGCTTGGTTGATAGCTGTTACCGATACTAAATGTGATGGAGTAGGCAGGAAAAATGTTTGGATTAACCAGAGGATAGGAAGGGAAAAGGGCTGATGGCTGCTACTGATACTATAAATGTGATAGGCATTGCTCTTATCTATCTATCTATCCATCATATATATATATATATATATATATATATATATGTATAAAATTGCATTGTTTTTTATTTATGCTCATAAAGTGTAAAAATATGAGTTAGTTCCTAATGGGTGATTAGGAATTTATTCTTGAATTTGAATGTAAAGTCTAACATTCGTCCAAGAAGATTGTATCTATGTAAAGTTTGATTTGAAATCAAAGAATTGAGCTTTCCAGTCTCTGCAGTGTTGCAAGTTTGAAGAAGGAAGAAAAGTCTATAAAGTATTGACTGGAATTCAATTGATCTTAAATCTGCTTATGAATACAATTGTTGCATTCTGAGATTGTATTTCAGAATAACAATTGCTTTCTATTTTATTCAAACAAGTGAGTGAAACAAAACAATGTTTGGGTATTGATACTGGCCTATTTGTTACCATAAGAAAAAGGTGTCCATTACTAGTTGATGCATGTCTTATACACAGATCTAAAAATCATAAAAATATTCATGTAAATAGAACAAAATCGAACACGTTATAGGTAATAAAAAAAAACAGGATCCCACCATTTTGTTAAAAAGAAATGCAGTTAAAATCATAAAATGAATTCAGTCTATGAACCTAATCATAGCTGAAGCCAAAAAAATTTGAAACTCACTTGATTTTTTGAAAAATAAAATTAAGTGAGCCATTTCAAAACTATCACTATGGACATTTGAATAGAGAAGGATAGAATGTATTTTATTTCACCAAACAGACTTTGTTGAATTAATTATAACATTTCTGATTGATGCAACAATTGATGAAGAGGGTACAAATTAGCCTTAATGCTTCACAAAGCAGTAACCAATGTTATTTCTGTACTGTATGATTCTTCTTATTTTTCAATTTACATTATAATTATCTGCTGTGTAAGCATGATAAATAGCAATAATTCATTTTGTCGATTTAGAAAAAAAATACAACATGGGTTAAAAAAAACTATGATTTTTATTGTGTTTATTAAGAGGGAAAATCATAAAAATTTGGGCTTATTTTGTTTACAATCTGGTTAAGTATGAAAATTTCCTTTTAGGAAAGTATAAATAACTAATGATGTGATCTCTACTACTCCCTATTGATCAGTTGAAATTTTAACTGTTACTGCATACTTGAATTATTTGGAAGATTTTTAAAACTTGACTTTTTTTTTGTGTCCTTATAACTTAAACATTGTTAGACTCTACTGTGGATACTCAAAATGGCAAAATATTTGGTGCTGATTTACTTCTGCAATCTAGACTATCACTACAATAGAAGGTAGTCGTGATTGTGAAGTTTCACACCTTCGTTCACAAATATAGAGAAATGAGAATTTATGAAAGAAAAAAAACAGTTATGATTATCTGCTGTAACCATGATGTATTGATAAATTGATATAATCCCAATTGTTAGTGATATAATTCAACTAAGGAATTGAAGCTGAAAAATAATAAAAAAATTTTCCCTTTATCTGAACATTGACCATTTCTTTGATTCTTTTCTTTTTTTTTTTTTTTTTTTTTTTTTGTATTAAATCATGTTCTGCTGATAATGGCTGAACCAAACAAGAATCTGTCAGTTTTCTATACTTTGAAAATCTTTTGCTATAAAGATTGAAACAAACTATTCAAGTTTTAGTTTTGGTTTGAGAAAGTCATTTGTTACTTCATGAAATACTTGTTAGAGGATGAACCCAACAGTCCTAGCTTCAATGATTTCAGCGAGGGAGCTGTATCAAATACTACGTTTACAGTATTTACGTTTTCAATTGACATTTCTATACTCAAATTCATGTTCAATAAACTTTGATGATTAGAAATCAAGCAAAAAAGGCTATCATTAGCAATAACAGATATAAACTACAGGAAAAACAAAATTTAGGGCTACAATTCCTCGCAGTGTATACAAACATCAAACTAAATAATATGAATATATTATACTTTGCTACTTTACAGTAGTTAATCTCATCAGTTTATGAAAGAATTAGCTAATGAAAGTCTACCAATAAAACTAATCACTTGTGATAGTCCTTACTATGTTGAATCTTGAAGCATTTTTTGTCGGTGCTGCAGTGGAAATAGACCTGACATTGCGATACACCGCAAAATTAAAGAACTTTCAGTTAATTTTTTGATGTTGTGTAACAAACTTTGCGATTCCCTTTTGTTTTGCTAAACTTTGATTGGTGAACAGATCCATAGTCCAAACTCCTTCTTTGTTAGTCTCTACATTGGTGGATTGCTATAATCCTCTTAGTCCAACTAGCTGCTGTACAAGCTACTCTCGGGACTCCTTTGGTTTCCTTAGTAACTCATTGTCTTGGAGCTCCACATAATGTAGCTGAAAAAGAATGTTGGTCTCAATAAAAATGTCAATCGTGTGAGAATATGATGTCTTCCACCACCTCCTTGCATTTTCGGAGGGTATTGTTCTTAGACATAAGCCGATCTGACCTATCAACTCCAGTCATATTGCGATTGTGGCTTTGAATACCTTTTAGCTATTTCACATGAATATTGTGCCAGCTATTTCTAACCTTTTCCTTTTTTTTCTACCATAACAAAGTCAATCTCAATTGGAGGCAGCACACTCACTGGCCTATCATCTTTCCTTTGTTACGCCAGTCAGACACCATCCCTTTCTCATCACATACTGCCATGTTCTTTGCACTTTGCACATTCTTTCCCCTTTTTCATACCTTTCAGAAACCCTTTTCTATTTCCTGCTGCTTCTCCAGTTGGAAGAATCTCCAATGCAAAGAGATCCTTGAAAAGCTTTACTGAAGTATATAAGTTGTCAAAATATAAATGGTAGCCTTGGTTGATTAAAAGAACAATGACCATCATTACCAACAAGACCAATAATTTGATGCCCTATTTGGTTGGCTTATTTTTTTTATGTCTTGTTTGATACCAGACTGGTGATTTCATTTGACTTAGGTTCGTAAACAGCAGCATTCTGGAATGGCTGGTATAGTGCCTGTTATCTGCTCTTGAAGTGGTCAAACAGGCTGTTTACTTTGCAGATTTTATAATTCTTGTTCACTGTTGCTGGGTCTATCATGTGAAGCATGGCCATTACAACGTTTCTCTTGACCTGATGCTCTTAGCCCACAGACCACGATATAAAGTCTGTGTACTTCAATAATGATGGAAGAGCTGACATTGACAAGGCCACAATTTATAATCAGTCCAATCAACTCATTTAGTTCATCTGGTGCTATTCCTATTTGAGCACCATACTTATCTCCATAAGATGATTTGGTGCCAATAGAAGCCCAGGAATACGAATGGAACTTGGTGTGAATAGCAGCAAATGTTCAGCAGCATCAGGAGTATTGTATCCATTTGGTTGCTTTGGCTAATATGCATTATTTATCTGTTTGACTTTATCTTCCTCTCAAAACCTTGATTTGTCCACTCCATCATTATCTCCTTGGTTGTGAAGCTGGAATAATGGACTCTTCATCCTCTTCTGCAGGACTCTCTTCTACAACCTCTGACTGCTGGGAAGAACTGTGAATAATAAAGAATAATTTCAATACTTTTTAAAATAATACTTAATCACTTTGTCTGCTTCTGTTTATGATTTGACTCACCTTGCTTTTGACATGTGATAACTTTTTACTTGTATTCTTAGTCCAAATCGAACACTTCTGAGCTCAAACGACTGTCAGTTTCACTATTGATGCTACTTTCTGATTGGCTATAGTACAAGTATTGTAAGATTATCTTTTTGTTTTAAATGCATTATTTTATTGTCATAGCAATCATTTTGTCATTCTTGGAGGAGCTATTTTTGAAGGTTCCAGCATAAAGGGTTACACCTCCTTTCTTTTCTTCCCCCTCCCTTACTAGCATATCTGTTAAAGGTATGTAATCAGTCGCTGCCTTCAGCTGTGCTTAATGCTATATGCTTGTGATTACCAACAGCAAAGCAATGGGACATGGACTACAACCTGATGAAAGTTCTGATTTAGTTATCCCTTTAATAACCATAAAATTTCTTCAATGTTAATGTTTTTGCCATCAAATTTTAGATTGACTTGCTTTATATATTTAGTCAAAACTTTTTGGCAGTTTCTGGACTTGTCCTTGTGAAAATTACTTTAATCTTGATTTCTCTGACTTTCACTTGGGTCTTATCCAGTTCACCTCTCTGAATACTTTTCCACATTACTTTTCATATCATTACATAGCTTAGTTCCAAGAATGAATGACTGACCAACAAGACACATCAATAATCTTGTTGCTAGAGGAAATGTGGTTTGGAGATCATGCATATTGGCCCTCAAAAATGAGATCTTTGACTGTTTAAATCACTTTGTTTTTTTTCTTCACACTTTGAACTAATCTGCCATCTGCTGATCATGCTTGAATCTAAACAAAATGGTGAAACAGAATACAAACCTTTGTGCTTCTAGGTTTAGAAAGATAAAAAGATGGTATTAAAAATAAACTACATCAGAGGTACAGACATTTCTAAAATAGAATGAATTTTAACCTATGATGCTTCAAAGAGTTAAATTAGCTTGCCAGTAAAAAAAAAAAATGAATAGTTCTTTCTTTTTCTGGTACTTTTTTTAAAAACCTTGAAATACCTGGCTATATTTAAGAGTGTTTGACGGAGGAAACAAGAAAAATTCATTGATTTTGTGTGCTGCATGTTTTGAAAATGAATATACTTCTAATTCCAAATCAACATTACAAATTAAGTTTGGTCTTATTTTACAAGTACATAAGTAAAATGAATGTGAGTATAAAAGTGCATCCTTGAATTAATAACCATCGAACAAATTTATTCTTATTGGTATATTTTCACTCTGACTTGGTAGAGTATTGATACACAGAAGAGACTGAAGGAAATTGAAATAAAAGAAATTTAGTCATCAGTATTTTATTGGCATAAAAGACTAATATTTATGTAGTCCATGATATGAGAAACACTGGGCCTTCATTAGCAGAGCTGTGACTTCTACTATACTGACCTACCTGGCACCAAACCAAGAAAGAACCAGGGGGAGTAGGGCTTTGCAGCTAAGGAAATAGCATTAAGTGTGGTCCCTTTTACTAGCAAGGGAAGTGGAAATGCAAAAATGAAATGATTTATATATAAGCTAATCAATTAATTAATCGATGGTCTCACAAGATGAAATATAAAGTGTTTTTATGGTTTGTTGAAGGCCCTGCTAACACAACAGTTTTTTATTTGTTCTTTCCCCCTTTTATAGCAAAGGATAAAAAAGAGATCTTATGGACATCATTTATAACTAGCATTAATTTTTGACTAGTATTTCCTTTCATCTTGAATTTATTAGTTGCTTAGCTGAATTTTTGTAGCAAATTAATCAAACTGGTGATAAATGGGAACAATACCGGGTAATGTGTTTTTTTTTTTTTTCTCAATAATCTGATGGATTGAGGGTAGGGGTCTTATATATCATCAAATATGGTAATATTGCCCAATTGGGGAAAATTTCAGTGAGTGACTTGAAAGATTCCAATTTCTCTATCAAATAGTATTATTCTATGCAGCATAATTATTTGCAGAATTACCCTGCTTGGCTCTAACTTACCATCCATACTTCTATTTTTACATTCTTGATTTCCTATAATTTAAAAATTTTCAGTGTGTGTGTGTACACATATATGCTCATGTGTATGCATGAACATCTGAGAATGATTTTAAATTATATAATCGAGTTTCTTCCTTGTAAGTTTGAAAAAGGAAGATAAGTCTATGAAGTATTGACTGGAAATGAATTGATCTTAATGAATCTATATAAATACAATAGTTGCATTCTATGGTTATATTACAGAAGAGCAATTGCTTCGTATTTCATCTGGTAAATCTAATTAGATGTTGTGTTGAGCCAAAACTTGTAAACAGGGTCTGTTTTATATTTACCAGTCCGTGTTCCATTGCTTCATTGATGGTCGTCATAAGTGTGATACAATAGACTCGGCTGATGGCTGCTACTAATACTATAAGTGCGACAGATATGGTAGGAAGAGAGGTGGGAGAAAAGAAAGTCTGGTAGTTTAATTAGTGTAGGATAAGGGATTAAAAAAGGTTGTTCAATTATAGGGTAAGAAAGGAGAGGGAAGAAGAGTTATAAATTTTAATAGATATCTTCATTAGTCTATCAACATGTTATAATTCAGGACCATCTTTGTATGGCAGGAACTTGAATAGTTTAGGAAAAAAACAGAAAATCAATGTTTTAGACGAGTGACTCAAATTGATGAAATGAATAAAGTTCTTTTTAGGACTTCTTCAAAAATAATTTTCCACTGCCATTGTTTGTTGGTCATCAGTGCTTTGTTGGCGCATATGAATGATATTTATGTGACCTATGATATGAGGCAGAGTGTTTGTGTTCAAAAGGTACTACACTGACCTACCTGGCACCAAGCCAAAAAAGAACCAGAAAGGGAAGTGAGAATGCACAAATGAAAATGATTTATATATAACCTAATCAATTAACTAATCAATGGTCTCAGAAGATGAAATATAAGGTGTTTTTCTATGGCTTGCTGAAGGCCTTGCTGATACAACAGCTTTTTATTAGCCCTTTAGATAGGATATTGAGAATCATTATTATTTATTTTTTGACTGCTATTCACCTTGGTCTTACTTCCGATTATCCTCTGTTTACTCATTGACGTAGATTGATGGCTTGAGATGAGTTGTGATAAAAAAAATCCCTTAAAAACTGCTAAAAGAATTAACATGATGGTAAATATTAGTAAAAAATATTAGTCATGGGATCAATTACAATTATTCAATACATTAAGCCTGAATTTCTGTTTGGACGCATTTTTTTCATTTGTTGCTCTCTGACTCCTCTCACAGTAGATATAAAATTACTATTTATGCTTTACTTTAAGACAAAGGGCTTACAAGGGTACCACCTTTTGCTGCAACTCATTCAAGGCCTTCAACTGAACATACCAAACTTCTGTAGACAACCCCTTTTTTATAATTCTAGCCCATTGGATGCAGAGTAGTACTTACATATGTTGTATTTTTTTTTTTTTATTAAAACAATTCCTTTATTATATACCAGCATGCATGGTATGCTATCAAGAATCATTAAGTAAGTATACTCAAATAATTAAACTCATTAAATGATTATGAAAATGTACAAATTTAGATTGGAACCTATTCACAAAAAATTGATGGTGATATAATTCAAAGAGGACCTTCTTCGTTCTTGGAGAGTATTTAATGAGAGAAATTTTGGACTTCAGAGTAGTGTGAAAATCTTTCCTCTTAGTTATCATCCGCCTTTTAATGTCTACAGTTGGACATTGACTTTTCCACAAGATCTCTCAATTGCAGGCATGCAGTGCCAATATCTCCTGAACCTGTCTAAATCATGTCATATCATTTTTCCTTCTGGTGATAGTTTTGCATATGCTATCTGGGGATCCACATTATGAGTTGTGATGTCCTACGGTTGTCTGACATTCAGTTGTTCATTGTCTGTCACGCTTATAGTATCAGCAGCAGCCATCAGCCCCTCTCTCTTCCTATCCTCTTATCAAACTACCAACTTTCTTTTCTCGACTCTTCCTAGTCTCTTCCTGAATTGTGTAATTTTTTCACCCCACTTCCTTCCTACTGTGTCTGTCACACATAGTATCAGTAGCAGTCATCAGCCGAGCCTGTTGTACACAGAACTATCAGCAATGCAACAGGTCATAGACTAGTATTTATGAAAAAAAAATTACGATCTCTAAATCTTTACATGGCAACTAGACTTTGGTATAACTACTTACTGTTGTTATTGCCTCAGATATATTAAAAAGATTACTACAGATTCTTGTTATACCATTTTCAGTTCAGTGCATTGATCTTCTTCTTCAGTCTATACTTAGATATTTTTTCATTCAAATCCTAGCCATTCATTGATTTTATTTTGTTTTTATGTATATTATTTTTTTAATTTGATAGTTTTTTGTTTTGTTTTTTAATTCCATGGTCCATCCATTTGACCTGACATAGAATAGAGTTCGGCAAAGATTACACAGCTTTTTTTAAGAATGTTCTTGGGATGTTTTACTTTTGAAAAGATCAGGTGAAACCAGTGACATACGCACTTAACAGTTATTGAAGTAGATTTCTTCTTGTTTCTTACATTTCTTCTTTTCATTTCATATTAATTGTGTAATCTTGTTCTCCTCTTTATCTTGTGGTTGTTGCAAAAACATTTCTCCTATAATTAAGTTAGGGGCCCCAATTTATTGGAAATCTGTTCGAAAACATAAACTAAAACTGTTAATATAGGGTTCTTCATTTTGAAGTTTGTCTAGAAAAAACATTTCTTTCTTTTTTTAATTCAGACATTTCTAGTGATCACTAGCCAACTAAAGGGGAGAGAAGAAACTTATCCATTGATCACACCCTTTCCCAATTTCTTAATTGATCACACCCAATACCGCATGCTGCTAAAAGTCATTTGACTGTTTCTATTGAATGACCAACCAGACCTGTTCTTATATAACATTTACGAGTACTATTTCATCGAATAGAATTTCCATGGCAATTAATCCGATCAACTTGATAAACATCTTCCGATTTCTTTTTTCAGGTTATGAATTCACTAAATCTGTAGCTCTAAAACCCTTTCTTTTTTTTTTCTTTTTTTTTTTTTTTTTTTTTTTTTTTCTCCAATGAATTTATATTTTTTCCTTTTAGTTTTTTTTATGGAGTCCCTTATGCAGTACCAGACCACTTATCTGGCTTCCAGAACAGGAATTACTAGAAAACTGTGAGCAGGCATAGATGGGGAAATAGCCCCCAAAATGACCTCCAGATTATTTTTCATTTTGATTCAACTTCATACCCTACTGAATTTGATTCAACAAAAAACCCCAATTATCTCAATATCTTTAGCCAATTAAAAGTTATGTTTTGAGTTGTGCTGCTTTTTGCATGTTTCGAATAAAGATTTTAGCTAATTGCAATGTGAAGTTAGAAAAAAGTGACTAAGCAATGCAAAAAAGTCCTCAAAGCTTTTTTTATGTTCTAGATATATAATGTGATATGATGTGATCTTACATTTCAAGTGGAATTCAGGGATTCTGTTCAAAGAATGTTTTCCTTGCATATTTTTAACAAAAATATGTAACTTCTGCAAAAATTGCTCTTGCTGTTTTCATACTAATATTTGTGAAATAATGCAGAATTCCAAAATAGAAAAACCCTGAAGCATATATTTTTCTTCAAGTAGGCTCTGATGGGTTACAATGAGTAAGGAATTAGTTTGATTCTATTTGGGAACATTTTTGTAAAATTTTTAAGATCTTCTATGATTTTCCATGCATTTTAACATTAATGTAAATCTTATAAGTTACGTTTTGAACCTCACAGCCTTAATAAAGTATGAAAACTATATAGCTCTTCTAATTTCATTAAAATCATGATTAGAGAGGTTCCTGCAGAGCTTTCTCAAAAATCACTGATTTTCCATTTTTTGGCTTTCCCACACGGAATGTGGTTTTGTTTTATTACATGTGTTTGGCTCTGCGACACCCTCGATAGAGAATTGTGGCAAATCCTAGGGAAGGTCTATATCAAACGATGGATGTCAAAAGACTGATGATTCAGCATAGAGACACTTTCTAAAATAAGGCCAATAAATCTCTTATTCATTTTTTGAAGTCAAGTTATCTAACTCTTTACTTTTCATTGTTTTCTTATATATAATTTCAAGCCTTGATCCAGATAATAGGAAATCTAGTAATCCAAGTTATCTCCAGTTTCAAGCTTGCTGGATAACTGATCCGGTACTTGTACATGTATATCAAATTACTAATTTTCTAGATTTATCTCTTTTCTTTCTGTTTACCATCATTTTGTAGTATGCTTTACCTGAATGGAAGAAAGAGAACTGCCCCTCCCTGTGCTTTTTTCCTTGTGGATAGTTCACCTGAAGAAGGACGTAGAATATGTCGTCCAAAACATTATAGTAACAAAAGAAGCAACAAAAAGAATGAGATCAAGAGTCTGATTGAGACCTTTTAATCTTCAGTTGAGTCTATGACTTGTAATTTTTACTTGCAGATACTTCTATTAAATGTTTGGCTTTTCATTCTTTAGTTATGCAGTTTTGTCACCCCTTCTCTTTCTCAATGTAAAAATAGCCACATGGATATTTGTTGAAATGTCATGGGGGTAGATATCACCTAATATAAGTCATAGGAATAAATATCTGCTAAAAGACACCACGGGAATGGTTATGGGCTAGAAAAAGTGTCTACAGGAATAGATATCAGCTGGAAGGAGATGTCGTAGATATAGGCTGGATAACGTGATAAAATCTTTCATTACAAAGTTCTTTTCTGTAAAATCATTAGTAAGCTGTTTATTGTAATCACTCTGGGGCAGATCGTAACTGGCTGCTAACATTAAGCCAGGTATATGGAACATGGAACAATTTACATTCATTATTATGAATCATTGTTTTAAAAATTCATTGAAATTTGGAAATTGATATGGAATTTTTCCCAATTTTTAATCCTTTCTAAATAAAATGTTTGGGACTAGCTAATTTTATTAACAATGACCATTTGATAACATTATCCATGAATGTAGTGAATGGATTCCTCTGAATCTTATCAATATTGTTAGTCATACTATCCAAGAAGTCATATTGATAATATGCCAACACCTTGCTCTTCATGGTTGATTTTAGGATTTTGCAGTTCAATATTGGTTCATCTTAGATCAGAATCTGGTAAATTTTCCCCGCATATAATCTTAGAATTTTTCCCCTTTGTTCAAGTGTTACTTCATATTGTCTTCAACAAAACTCCAAGGCATAGCTGGGTAAGGATCTATTTTAACCCCCCAGAGCCCAGAATGGTTGAAAACCTCCAAAAGCTTCATAAATTATGATTCACCTACCGCATTCCGACTGATATCATACAATAACGAGGATGTATTTGTTCATAAATGAATTGCATAAATATTAATTCAGCCTTTCAGGTTGTTTTTCACCAATTAAGTGATAACGCATATTTATTGCAAATTTTCCCATTTCATCAAATCTCACTAAATGTTGGAGGGAGGGGGCATCAAGGAACCAATCCCCAGGGGCCCTAAATCTCTAGCTATGCCCCTGGCAATGCTGATTTAACATTATTAATTCATCATCACTGACTCTTGACTCAAAATGAAGTTTCACTCGTATAATTTCTTTATTTTCTTTCTCTGCATAGTTTAAGATTGATCTTCCTTTTTGAATTCTAACATCTTCTTTTGCTAAAGGCATCAATAAAAGATATAGATATCTCCTCTTCCCTGTTGTTGATGATATATTTAATTTACCTACTTACCAAGTTGAAAAGGTATATGTATTCACTCATTCATAATCCATTCATTCGTGCAAAACCTCAACGAATTTCAATGAGATTTTGTGGAAGGGTAGGCCATGGGCTAAGGAAGAATCGGTTTATATTTGTGTTCACTTGTGTTTGTCTATCCACACAGTATCACTAGAAGTTCTCAATGAATTTTAATGAAATTTTGTGGGAATACTGGCTGAGGAAGAATCGATTAAATTTTGTGATGGATCCAGTAATCTTTTTTTTAGTGGAGGGGAATGAGAGAAATATTTTGTATCTTAGTACAATCATCCAGAACTGTAAGAAATCAAAACTTACAATGATCTCTCCTGTACCATGGCTATATAAACAGATTTCATTCAATTCTCAATCAGTGTATACTAGAGTTATTGGAAGACTACAACTCATTCAAGCCCCATCACTGTTCATATCAATCTTCAGGAGATGGTCCCCTAGCTCATAATACCAGCACATTGGACACAGTGTAATATTTGCTGAGTTTTTTGTTATTTCTCGAATGTCTGTCTTGTGCACAGAAAATTGTCTTCAATGGTCTGCAACATATCTATATCTTTTTACCATTTGATTCTTATTTGAACATTTGTCTTGTTTCATTTCTTACAATGTCAACCATTGCAAAACTTTCACCCTATACTCTCCTCTTCATACATCACATTCTTCCTCTTCTTAGACACACTAAATTCTCTTGAAAACATTTCATTCATTTGCACAAGCATGCTCTTTTATAGAAATCTTCAAAATTTAGTGTTCCCATCAATTTAAGAAAACTGAAAAATGTCTCTTCTGTCGTGACTATTCTTGAGGGTCAAGGATTATGATCTACATTACTTGGAACAAAGATTTCTGCATGTATTTGTTTAACTTATAATGGTTGTTATAGTTCAAGAAGCATAAAATACTTCACAAATCTACCAACTGATTCCAATGGCGAAGGAACCAAAACATTTGGAACTGTTATATTGACTTTAAAAAGTAACTATTCTTTTTTAGTTTTTCTCATTGCATCAGTTGAAAAAAAAAGTCCTTTTCTAAAAGCCTGAAAAATGACATCTATTTCCTTTGATTGTCAGAATGTGTACTTTGGCTCTAAATAAATGATAAATAAATAAACTAATAATCACATTTTGGTTACATCAAAACCATTGTGCCTTAAGAGCTTTAGAAATGACGTCCATTTTCCTTGTCTGACTCCGAATGAATGTAAGGCTGAAATTGTGATTTCTTGTCCATGACTAACAGAAAATATGTACATAAGTTTGTTTTTTTTTTGTTTGGTTCTTGTTTTTTTTCTTCTCTTCTCAGTTTACATAGATGTTTTATTTTCTTAAGAAAAATCATTGCAATTTCTCACCAAAACTTGACTCAATCATACATTCCAAACCACCATTCTAGTAAGTAGCTGAAAACTTGCCATATGGGTGAAATTTTCTACTTTATACTTAATTGTATAAAGTAGAAAATGATGAGGAAGATTCGGTTTAGATAACCTCATGGACACACGGCAAGTGTCCGCTCTAGCATTTTACATGCTTTGTAAATCAAACTCTTTACTAAAATCTTATAAAATTTAGGAATTTTAAAAAATAACTATACATTAAAAGGCTAATGATGATGACAAATATGCTAAAATCATGCTCTAAGTTTTTATCAGTAACAACAATTTGGTGGCCATAGCTCTTGCCATCCATGAGTCATGTGGTGACAGAAATTTGGTGAACTATTTAGTAGTGGCGGAAAAAACTATCCATATCAGCTCAGTCTATGTAGATGACACATTGTTACATGTGTACTTGAATACTAGTGACTGGAAATGATAGAGTACCATGAAAGAAACCAACAACTTGTTGTCGTCAACCTGAAGATTATCAACTATAAAGCAATGTTAGATGTTAACAATGACTTTGAAAGAACTCTCCTAATATTACCTTCTTAATATAAAAATGAAATCTCTGATTCATTGCATTAAAAAAATCTCATTGAAAGATAAACTGCTGCCTAAATATTGGGTTGGCTAATAGTTCATTCTATTTTTGTTATTAGATAGCAATAGGAGCATTTAGTTTCAACTTAATTCAGTAAGATTGTTTTTGATTCTATTGTGACAGCTGTCATCAAGTGTGCGTTTTTTAAATGATCAAAATTACTCTAATTTTTTTTATTGATTCTAAATCTTGAATGGACACTTAGGTATCAAAATTTGATTGTATCAGGCCAGATAAATTAACCATGAATTGATTTATCAAATTCAGTAATCTTAATTGGCAGATAAAAATCAAAGAGTTTAAACATCATTTAAAGAGATAGGGAGGGTCAGAAATATAAATATTAATTAAAAACGTTTCCATCAAACAAATAGTACAATTTTGAGAATCTTTAGAGTAAATTGCAAAGGTAGGAATTTTAAAGCTAACATAGAAAAAAGTCTTGTTATTAGAATAGAAAGCATGAAACAAAAATAGCTTGGATATGAAAGGAAATACTAATTGAACATTTCCAATTAGTCACTCAATTCACATGACCAATGTCTTTTGGCCACTTGCCATGTTGGGAAGTAATCGATAAAAAAGTCTGAATTTTCAAAAAACAAGCATTTATTCTGCTGGACACAGACTTATTTACACTTGGGATGGGGTTCAAATTTGTAGACATTTTAAGGAGTAAATGTTTGAATTTTTAGCCCTTCAGCTCCATTTTGCTGCCTGTAAATGTAATAAAATAGCCAGCCAGATCCACTTAAAATCTGAAGAAACCTAGGTTTTAAATAGTAACTTTGAAAGTAGTAAGCTAAAGAGGAAGATGTAAAATGGCATTGTAGTCTATGATTTCAGTGCCAAACTAAAAATCCCGGGGTAAAAATGATGAAATGATACATTGTTTTATGATAGCAATTATCATATTACCCAGCATCTAAAATGTATGTTTGAACAAACAAAAAAAAATTTTGTAAATATCAATACACCTAATGTATTTGTTGTCTACCAAAGTTTGGAATGGACATGAAGGGGGTAGCTTAGATCAATGGCACTGGGTGCTAGTCTTATGAATATTATTCTAATTATGCATTTTATATGCTGGCGAATAAGATAGTAATTGAACTAGTGTATTTACGTTGTTGTTACCCCCCCACACACACATAATCTTTTGTTATGATTATGATAGAGGAAATATAGGAACCATAATTTCATGAAGATCATAAGAGGAAACTGCTTTTAGCTGCTGTTCACAATTTGAAGATGAAGCATGTTAGAAACTGTCACCATTACTGTTCATATAGGTTTCTTCAGTTTTTAATCTGGGCTGGCTGGCTGGCTGTGTATGTATCGCCACACTAATAGAGCAAGAGGGCTGAAAATCTCAGCATTTACTCCTCATTATAACTAGTAAAAAAAAAATTTTGTTCTTTCTGAATTCCCCCCCCCCCACCAAGAAGGTTTTTACGAGGGGTTCAATTTGCAATATAAGCTTCCGCTAAATTGATCCATCATTTTGTATTTGGTAACATTCACGCTTCTAAAAAAAAATTTTTTACTCAGAATTCTTCAGTGATCCCTGCCCAGCAAGTTGAGAGAAGTAATTTATTCATCGATCACTCCCTTTTTCAATTTATTGATTGATCATATCCAACGCAACATACTGCCAAACAACATTGGTCATATGACAGTTTCTATTGAGTGACTAACCAGACCTGTTTGTTTTGATGATGAAAAGCTTGTTGGAACTCTCTACCATTCAATCCTTACTTCCCAACTGTTATTTTTATGACAATGTTTAATCCATATTAGTCCAGCCTTGTGAACCAGAATTGTTGGCATGTAAGATCATGCAAGGGTTGAAATGATTTATAGAATTTATTTCTCATTGGCCAAAGAAAGGAATAGTTTTAATGCTAACCTTAGTAAAGCCAGTATCCAATTCTCTGGAAAATGTTTCACTGTCTGAAATAACAAATGTAAAAGGGATATGAAAACTTCATCCCCTTCAAAATTACCATTTTGATGGTATATCAGATATTCCTACCTCTCCCTTGTTTCATCAGGCAAGAAAAATTACATTTCTCTGAATTCTCTCCATTTATCACCCAGTTCATAAGTTCTGGCCAATGCTGGGCTGGAGAACAAAGATTACCTTTTGGATTTTTTTTTTTTTTCTGGAGGAGGTTTCATACACCATCCAATACGTAAAATGGATGTCTATGTTTTGTATATTATAACTATGAGAAAAGAGAAGTAAGTACCAGGTATATCGGCAGCTTGTTTGGTTTTGGCCAATATGGGTGCTGATAATGAGGTCAGATTCTCTTGAGAGGGAAGAGGAAATGAAAGACAGATGGACATTTGAGAAAACAGTCTTTCAAGAAGAGGAAAAATGGATTTGAAGATTCTTTCCTTATTGTAGACTTGCTCTCTTTTCCTTTTATTTATACTTCTACCAATAAAGTTGGAAGTGGAATATGTATTCACCTGTGTCTGTTGTCCGTCTTTCTGCTCATCCTCTCAATATCCCCAAAAGTTCTCAGTGAGTATCAATAAACTTTGTGGAAGGATTGGCCACATGCTGAAGGAGACTTGATTAAATTTTGGGATGGATCTAGGAATTTCTTTTTTATTGAGAGATGATTTTTTATCATTTTGCAGGGAAAGAGGTTAAAAACAAACTGTAAATATATAGATATAAATATTAAGGGAAGTAGCTCAATATTTCAATATTTGAATTCTCTCCCTTATTATTTAAATTCTAAAAAAATTTTCATTCAGTTTTTAGTTAGTTTAAGGCATTGACAGAGGTCTGCAATCTCTGAATGCTTTCTAGTTTAAGAAATGCTACGGTAATGGTTCTGAACCTCTCTTGCTCAATGTCCCCCTCCCCTTAACAGCGGGAAATTCTGATGTCCCCCCCCTCACTATGATAAAACAGATATTTTGTTGAAAGATATGAAAATTTCTTTATTTATTAATTTATTTATTAATGGAGTGGATAACAGAAATTGTGTACATTATGATATGAGCCTAAACAGATGGTTCTGATCAAGTGTGCCTGATTGACCTCTTGAAATACCAAGATGGCCACCAAATTAGCCACCCAAAGTGGATTTCTTTTTTCTTTTCTTTTGATGGATAATAGTTGGCTGATTTGAATGATCTTGTATGCTTTAATACTTGCTAGAATATTTTTGTACTAATTTTAACTTGGGTGAAATGATTGCAGTAGTATGATATAAAATAAGAAAAGTAACAAAAAAGAATGCTGAGTTCTCTATATGGGAGCTTTGAGTGTAAGCATTTGCATCTCTAGTTGCAAGTTCACTTACAGGAATACTTGGTCAGTTCCTGACAGCTAGCTGCAATGGGGACAATGTTGACCAACATATATGCCACATTTCTCCTTTGTGCCTCCCCCCCCCCAGTCAGCAGGACTGCTGGAGATTGTAGCCTGGCCCTAGATGATCCCAGCCTGATAAGCAACATGGTTGATCCATTATATACGAGGACAATAAATTTCTCCAGCAGTTGTAGGTCAAGACCATTCACTGATGCTGGCTGAGATTGGAGAAGGTTTCAGAAATCTCATCCGATATGTTGCAAGTCTGCCTTGCAGACTTCTTCCCTTTATTGCAGAATGTAGATACAGCATTACACCCAGTGAATGCATGGAAATATAGTTGCTTTCCCAGGCCCTATTGCAAACAGTAATTCATGGACTGAGATTCCTTGTAAATTGGCTCGTTGGCCAAAGGCAATCTACAGACACTAAAACAATACAATCATTGACAAATGATTTTATTTCATTTTTCAATGTTTCAGGATTTGAAAAGAAAAAATAGTATTTTACATATTTGTTATCTTAGAATAAGAGAGTTCTGATAGTGACAATTCTGAAACAAATTCATTTTTTTGATAACATTCTTTATAGAGAAAGTTCATCTTGTAATCAACAAATACCATATTCCCTAACATATAGCAAAATCAGCATATAACAATCTACTATTGTTTGGTAAGGAATCTCTCAGATAAAACTATAACCTCCTCCATTTCCATGAAGTCCTCAGTCCTCCCCTCACTAGGGTACTGGTCCAAGATTACAGGTTACTGGATATTCTCCTACTGAACTAATTAAGTAAAATCTGCAACTAACCTGATAAATACCAGTGTATCTGCACTCCTAGCTAACCTGCTTTGGCTACTTGCTTGGGGTTTATAGGTTAGCTCTCAAACTACTGTATTAGTCAGCAGTACTGAACAAAATGTTGGGGTAGATGTATACAGTACATCACTAAGTGTCTGGGAACAAATGATGTACTTCTGACTTGTGGTTTTTTGATATATTGTTTTTTTTTTTTTTAGATATTATTTTGATTTGTAATCCTAATTTGATAAGTTGTACTCGTATATATTACATTGTAAGGGTCATCAAGGGGACTAGTATATCAAACAAGGGTGTTTAGGTATTTGTGTAGTACTTGTAACCTCTACACCAAGGTTTACCTATACCTACCTATCATTGTGTATAAAGAGCAAGGTGATGGTGGGGGGCTGAAGTACATGTATGGCAGGAAATATGGTACCTAGCCCCTCTCATCAGCCTTGTGGATAAGATAGTTGTGTATTTCTCACTAGTGCCAGTGGTTTAATGTACAAGTTGAGGTAAAGAGACATGATTTCAAATGCTGATTTCAAGACAGGCTTTCCCCACATAGAGCATTTGTACAATACAATCTTCCTATTCCCTCCTCCAACCTTTTGGCCTTGTACCATGCAAAGTTTAGTTAAATATCAAGACAATGAAAACCAGTATAGTGCTCATCAAAAATGATGGGATTATTTACATAAGGAACAGCACTTCCCTCTAGGATCAGAATATGTGTGCTTTACCTAGGATCCAAGTGATGTACCTTGGACTTCTGCCTAGGATCAGTGTCACTGATATTGTTGTTGTTGTTTGCATTCTTCAATTTTTGTTGTCAGAGAATGATTTACATCATATTAATTGCTTTGTAAAATATGACATCATTACATCACACACACAATATTCATATGGATATTGAAGAAAACTGCATTTCTTTAAAATTCATAACTTTTTTATCATTCTGATGTTGTGCTTCTTTTGAATTAAATTATAAAATTAAAACATAAATCACCATCAGAATGATTAAAATTATTATTTTGTGTACTGATGGCTGTTTCTCTTGTATTATGGTCTTTTGATAGATATTACTTCCATTAGTATTAGTATATTTTTGTGTTTATTTACATTTGGCTAATATACAGTTATACTGAATGTCTTGATGGACTTATTGGATTGTTACATATGGAAGGTTGTATTTTGAATTGTAAGATGAAGACTGATGCAAATAACAAAAACATGTTAAAATTTAATCAAAAGATTTGAAAGAATATCCTTTTTGAATGATCATTTAATGATATTTACACCTCTGTAAATTTCTGTTTACTGGTGACAAATTCTGTAAAAGCGCAAGTTATGGCTTCCCCATCATTGAACTTTTTATTACAGATATAAAGTTAAAAATGTTTGAAAATATGATTATCTGTTGCTGAAATGCTAGGTGAATATGGAAGATACTACAAGACTTCCTATCTCAATTCTAAGTTTGGACCTGATCAGCTGAGAGGTCACTTATTCAGTAAAAGTATGAATTATGGCTTCATTATTGAATCTTTTATCATAGATATGAAGTTCAAAATGCTTGTAAAGATAATCTGTTGAAGATATATCAGGTGAATATCGAAGATGCTGTAAGATTTCTTATTCCAATTTTCTAAGCTAAATGGTCAGCTGAGAAGTGTTGCGGCCTTGTACTCTCCTGGAGCATTTTATTCATTTTTCTTCTCTTATTTTTCCAAATTTGTAACCTTTCCTATTGTCTTGTAATGATGTGATATGGTCGCCTCTGACATCCCGAAGTTTCCAGAAAGTGTTTGAACTTTTCATCGTGGGTCATTAACATACGTAGTTGATAATTTTTCATTATTCAGAACAGGTTTTGTCCTTGGTCAAGGTTCCTGATTGGTATCTAGATTTCCAGACTTGAACCAAAGCTGAACAGTTTGCACTATTGTAGTGTTTGCTGTACATCCTTTGTTGTCATTATCAGTAACTTGAACAGCATTGTTTGAATTTGAAATGAAAATTGAACATTAGTTCTTTTATTGAAATCATTGCTGTTAAGGGCTCAAAACCTTGTATAATGATGAATTATATTTCTATTTATATTGAATCTGCAAAACCTATAATTGCATAAGTAAATATTTCATCTTTATTCACAATCATGTTGGAAAAAAAAAATAACAGTATTTCATGCATAACAAACTAATGGGAGTTTTTCATTATTTATTTTTGTTACTATTTACCTTCATCTCAATTGTTGTTGCTTTTTATTGCAAATGGGAGTGAGTTTGAGGGTTTGATTTGGTTTCATGCTTGCCACTAAGTTCCAGTGGTTTAGTGGTAAAAACGGTTGTGCATTGAGCAAGCCACCCTCTGGTGTGGATGGTCATGAATTTGATTCTCACCTTGAAGTTATTCTTTGTTCTGATCTGCACTATTGATTTATTTACTCACTCCTGAAGAGTACCCAGACTGAGTTTAGTTGCAATGAAAAGAAACAACAACAAGATGGAAGTAAATTGTAGCAAAAATAAATAACAATTTATTATATTTCATCTACTAAAATAAATAAAAAATATAGTAGGAGTTTGCAACACAAATATTTCTTGTACACAGTCCTTTCTTAGCTAGCCACTTGAGAATGACAATGTACTCTAGTTGTAACTTGTATCAGATTTTTTTTATTAATGATACATGAATATTATTAACCATTTCTTTTTTTTTTTCTTTTCCAGGCCTTATATGAAATTGTTCTTGGTGTGAAAGTGTCAGTTGTTGGCTTTCCTGGGAAAAAAGATGAACAATCTTTGATAATCATGAACCACAGAACGCGCCTAGATTGGTTATTTGCTTATTCCTTTATGCTGCGATGTGGATCACTGCGGCACCTCAAAATTGTTCTCAAATCGGGATTAAAGAAAATACCAGGTGCAGGTGAGATAGAAAAAAATTTTTGATATATCTTCCCCCCTCCACCTGTCTTTTTTGATCCAGGTGGATTTTGTCAATCTCTTTCCCTATTATTTGTTCTTCATCTATGACATTAACTTCATTTCTGTTTATTTTTCATAAACATAAAAACAGCCATTGAAAAATAGAAAAAAAATTATGAAAGAAACTTCTAAAATGTTTTTGTAAATAATCAGGATTTGATTAAAAATCAATTACAACTCTTGTTTTTAATCTGCATCTTTTCATGATTTGCCTTATTTTCAAGATGAGGAATTTCCATTTATGTAATTTGGAGCCTTCAAATCCAATGTCAGTTTGACATTTGTTATCATATCGGTTTTATATTCTGATGATTTTTTTTTTTTGTAGATAAGAAATTGACATTATTATACGTTGACTTATTCAAACTATTGTTCTTATCTTGATTGTTTTAGATTCTATCATAGACATAACATTTCAGTTCCATGTACACTCCGGCCTTCTTCAGGTGCCTGTTGTTTTTGATTTTGATTTTTTTTTCTCACTAGATATAAGTGTTGGATAAAAGAGTTTAAGTTATATGGTTCCTTGGAAATTCATTTCCTGAATCAGGTAGTGAAATCTATTCATACATTGGTTCAGTAGGTACAAGTAAAAACATCTCTGGGATGAAATGAATCAGGAATCAATTGACTCATTCAAACCTGGGATTTTGTAATGGTTACAAATCAAGGGCAACAATGGATAGATTTATCATTTTGAAGGTTATAAAATATGGATTTCGTTTATGGCAAAATTACTCAAATATAATGGTCATGTGACCTCCATTATGTATTTGAAATGGCCGTCATATTCAAAATGACCGTGAAATTTGAAGCACACTTATTCCTTGATTGAATAGATTAATACAGATATCCTCTTGCATGGACAAACAGAAATGGGAATAGAATAGGCACCTGGAGAAGGCTGGAGATATGGCTGGAACGTTGTCTATAACATTCATATCAACAAAAATGATATCAGTTGTTGAAATAAACCATTCGTCTGTCTTGAAATTCTATGAACAAAAGCAATAAAATTCAATTAGACTTCATTAAGGATTGTAGATAAACTTAATAAAAAAAATTTTCATTTTGGTTGTAAATTCTTTAAACATTGAAAATTCTTTTCTGAGGTAGTAATGTTTTTTTTCTTCAATGGGAAGATAAACCATTGTGCATGTATAACATTGGCAAAATTTTTATTGCACTTGCAGGTGGAGCTCAATGATTAGAGCCCGTTTTGGCTGTGAGATTTGGATTATAGTTATGAAGTATGTTCTTTTTAATTGCAGCTGATTTTGCCATGAAAAATCCATAATATTTTTATCTAAATGTATAATAGGCATATATGCAAATTGATTTTCCTGTTAATTTGGTTTATCTGCAATATTCATGTTCCTGACATAATCTCAAAGTTATGATGGATTAGTCTATTGTTTCTCTGAATTTTTGAGATGAGGTATTATTATTATTTCTATTATTATTCGGACTATCTTCATCTTGGTTGTTTTTCATACAATGTTTCAGCCGTTGTACTCTACGGCCTTCATCAGGTATCATCTGGTAGGTGTGGGGAAGTAACGAACCGAACCCTTTGTTTAACCGATGGGGGTATATAGACCGCACTCCCCTCTTAGCAGTAGTAGTATTTTTGAATTATTATTGTCTCACACTGGGATTGAACCATTAGATTACTTGCAGTAATTCTGTCAGATTCTCTAACCACTATGCCTCTTTGGTGTCATCAATATTGACATTTTTTTTCAATTTTCATGGATGATGGGAATTTTTTGGTAAATATTCTTTCTGCATTTGTATGGGGGGTTGGGTCACAAATTATCCTAAATTTTCTCTTCATATTCATCCATGGAACATGGAAGGGCCTAAATTAAAAAATGAATATTACAAATCCACTTTTTCGTGCTAAATTTCTCAATAGTCTTGTACATTAATCTTCATAAGTTGAAGCCATCATTTCTAATGCTGCCCCGTACACAATCGGACTAATTGTAAACATTGAGTTTTGAATGATAATGGGCGAACAGTGAATATATATGACCATAGGTCAGCAGAAATGATTAGGTTAATAAGATCAAAAGAGACAAAACTAGGATGAGTTTTCTAACAACAAAACAATCATGACTCTTTATCATGTCACGTCTTCCAACCACCAAACCAGAATCTAAACTGATAGAGCTGTAGAAGTATATTAATTACATTCTAAGTCCTGTTCAAAAACCCTGAATCAACTCTGCCTTATTCTTGAGTTTGAATTGTTACATGAAAAAGTCCTTGGAAATTTCCCTAATGTTCTTGTGACATCATCTTGATTTATCTTTTTATTAGTTGAAGCATTGTCAATCATTAATTTCATAAGTTTTTAGTCATTTTTTATTCTTTTTATTGAAAAAAATAATGGTTGACAATGTTTCTTCTAATAAAAAGATAAATCTGGATAATATTACTACTACTTATACAGCTAGTTTACATAATGAAAACAACAAATATGATTCCGAGCAATCTGAGAAAAATGATGTGTGCAAGAATTAGATCTGATCTTTTGTCAGATGAAAGAAGATAGCTCAATCAGTAGAGCAGTTCCCGTTTATAGGTGAGCTTCCCTACGTGAAAATGATGAGAGTCTGAATCCCATATAGCTGATTCTCTATTTTAGATCTGCTCTGTTTACCCATTGCTATAGACTGATGCAACTAAAAATCAAGTAGAAAGAAAATACATGGCAAAAATGATTAATATTCTTATAACCTTTGTCTTCATTGCACAAAGTGTGATGACTGATTATCATTTATTTTTTTTTTTTTAAATTCATTAGGTTCACTTTTCATCTTTTTAAATCTTTATATCATGAGAATTTATTTAAAAACATTTGCAGTTGGTGAACACAAATCTATGAATGAATCAATGCATTCAAATCTTTTTACCAAGATCTTAATCCTTTTCATAAGAAGTGCATTATTAGCATTCTAGCTTCAAGGATCAATAATTTCTATGATTATATTGTAAGTACTTTTTGAGCTATAAATAATATTTACAAGTAAATCTCTTTTATTTTTCTATACAATGGTAAGCAAGATTTTACTGCTAGGCTTTTTTATCATTGTGTCTTTCTGATGAACATTTTGTTACTATAAAATGCACTGCTTTGAGATAAAGATTTATTAAAGTTAACTTTGTATGTATACACACACACACACACACACATATATATATATATATATATATATATATATATATATATATATATATGAGAGAATTGAGTGTATCCATCTGTATGAATGGAAAAAATTGAATCTTGGGTAACAATTAAGAGAAGATTACAGAGTGCTTTGCCTATAGAAATTTAGACCATATATACATTGATTTTGGAGTGCTGTGTTGAGTATAATGGCTTTAGAAACGATTAATAGTGAGATCAATTTTCAATGGCTACCTGAATAAACATTGGTTCAATCTAAAACTGAGATGATAACAGAAGAGATTGAAGACTGCAGTTACCATGACATTGCAGGGTAGGGAGGATATCTGGTGACCCAATCACTTCAATTAATTCCAAAGGTTAGATAATCACATGAATAATTTTACTTCTGCTGAGGAAGTTGGAAGAGGTATATGTATTCAATCATGTTTGTCTGTCTATTCATACAATATTGCCAAAAGTTCTCAATAACATTTTGTAGAAGGATGGACCATGAGCTTAGGGAACAATTTATTAGATTTAGGAGCAGATCCAGGAATTTCCTTTTGATTAAGAGATATTTTTCTTTGATTTTCACCTTTATACGTTCATAAATTTATGTACTGTGTATGGTTGAATAGGATTCATCTGACATTATGATAGTGGAGAGGAGACAATGTGGAAACCAAGATGAGGATATCAGAATGCATGTGAGTACGTGTTAAGTGTGCCTACTGAGATGTATGGAAAAGGATATGTGTTTTTTAGTTGTCAAATATGTGCATGTCTATAGTGATAGGCATGTCGGTAAAACTCTGGATGAAGGAATGTGTATGTGTGTTGTCTGAGTGTAAAGGTGTGTATGAAAATAGATGTATATGTATTTTTTTTAATGTCAGATGTATGTGTGTGTATTAATGAGTATATCAGTACATATTTGTTAGAGTTGTTGCCATCTTTTCCGCCTCTGCATGAAGGAACCAAATCCCCCTGGCCACTGAATCTCAAGCTATGCCACTGCATAACAACAGATACAATTTGAGTTTTTAGGTATAATGCCAAATAGCCCCACTTTTGGGGCTATTTGGTATGGGTTAGTCAACCATTTTTTTATATGTAAAGTTTCTTCAAATTTTTTTTCATAACAATTTCAGTCATAAATTTAAGAGTTATTGCAAAAGAACCCACCAGAAATTGCCAAATAGCCCTGCAGTATAGTATGGAATGTACTAACCTGTTTTGATTGGATATTCATTAGCCATGTTTATGGTGTGTGTATATTGTATAGACATATGCAAAAGATTTATGTGTATTTATCAGATGCGAGATGTGTGTGATTGTCATATTTGTATGTGTATTAATGAGATGTGCTCCTCAAGTGTGTGTTTGTATGGGTTGTACTACCCTGCTTCGATTGGGTATTGATTGGCACTGTTTATGGAGATACACCTCCATAAATTCTCAACAAAGTCAGATGAAATATTTTGAAAGGGTGTTTCATGGTTTAAGTAAGAACTGATTAAATTTGGGGGAGTATCAGGGAATTTTTTACAGTTACCACCTGTTTATCATAGCTGTATATGAACTGATTTTCATTCAGTTTTAGTGACAGTGATGTTGGCAAAGGTATGCACTCTCTGAGTGTCCTTTAGTTTCATATGTGTGAGTATTTATCTGAGGAGAATTCACTGATAATAGGAAAGATTCAAGGCTATAGTTTCTATGACAATGTCTGTAGGGTAGGGAGGATATCTAGTGACCCAATCACTCCAATTACATCCAAAGGTCAAATAATCACATGAATAATTTATTTGGTAATGTTCCTTCCATCATTTTTAAATGCCAAATTTTATCATCCATTTTTTTTTTTTTTTCTTTTTTTTTTTCTCGTTGGCTCATGTCTTTTCACACTTTATTCAGCATTCAACTTTCCTCTCTACAAAATGACTTTGTCGGTTTGTCTGAATTTCTAAAAATGCACCTTTTTTGTCTCTTCATTTTTAACTAGCTCAATATTACTGTCTTTTTATGTTTGTTTTTTTTTGTTGCTTGTATTTGCTCTTCTCTTATGAGCATGGCAAAGTGATCTGGTTGGAATTGCAAGATGAATGTTCATTGTAATCAGCTCTTCTACTTTATTATTGTCCATTGTTATATTTTACATGCAACTTGACCTGACATAGTCTAATTCTAATTACTATCAACTAGACAGCCCTCCAGAGTTTATTCCTTCATCAATGCCATTGTCATACACTATCAGACTTCCATTATGATGACATTAGCATGATGACATCATTGCTGATATTTCACTACACTTCCTCTATGATGATGTCATAACTGTATTCTTGGATCCGCCCCCAAAATTCAGTCAATTGTTCCCTGGTTCATGCAGGGTTGCCAGAAGCAAAAGGAATTTTATGCAAAGGTGCCAAATAAGCCATTTTTTGATAATCTAATCAATTTTTTCCTTATTTAGCCAATAAAATTTGCGATAGCAGATAGCTGAAAATCAGGTCATTTAAAAAAAATGAACAAGTTGCCAATTTGATTTAATTCTATAGCTAACACAAAACATATATTTAATATTTTTAGCCATTAAGTATTGTTTTTTTTTTTTTTTTTTGTTTTAGCTGGGGAAATTCAAAGTAAGAGTCAAATTTCACAAATATCTGATAAAGTGAACATTAGGCATCATAAAAATGGATACAAAGTAAGGTTGCCGTTTTATCAAGTACATACCTTGTAAATTGGTCACCCATTTTAGAGCCAATTCATTTTCCTTATAAAAGTTGCTTTTTTTTATTAACAAAGAAAAATTTTTGGATAAAAACAAAAATCAGGATCTGTCAAAGCAATTCAAATTACACCTAACCGAAACTATAGATAACTCTTGTTGCTATGAATAACAAGCAACACTTAGCAACACTGAAACAACCACTAAAATCTCTTGTGTCTCTGTTTAAAGCAATGATTGCAAAAACTGCACTTGCTGGAGAACTTGAAGATGCTTCAGCAAAATAAAAAATTTGTCACTTAAGTAATTCAGAGAAGATCTTATTTTATAGTGAAAATGTTTTTGCAGTAATGAGAAATTTCTCTTCTGTTGGTGATAAGGAATAAACATTTGATTCATAATGTCTTGCACTTTCCTTTCTCATAAAGGGCACACAGTTGTCCCCACTGACACTGTGACAAAGAGGCAGCTGCTCCCACTGCTCCCCCATGGTTTCTGGGCCCATGGCCCACCCTTTCACACAATGCCATTGGAATTCATTCAGTACTTTCAAAGATATGTAGAAAAACATGAGGGAATACATATAACCTTTGTCCAACTGCATTGGCAGAGGTGAGGATCTTCATTTGTGAAGTTTCACCATACATATATATACATTTTATCTTTCCTGTTATACCTACCTGTGTTTTTTTGCTAAAGTTTTAATTTGAAGAAGATAAACAGTTTTTATGCGAAAAAAATTTGTTAAATGGGTTGATTGGTGAAAAGATTTGTCATGTTGATGGTTAGTGAGGATGCAATGAAGTGTGTCTTTTAAAACTTGATAAATTCTACAAATACTCATTTTCTAAGTCATCAAATTTTAACTAGAATTTCTATCATCTTAATTTCAGCTGCTTATCATCACAAACATTTCAGATCATCATTCTACGGCTATTAGATAGAACAGATTGAAAATAAAGAATATGCACTTGGCAAGTCTTGAACTTGTATCCCTTTTACATCGGGAAGCCTGACTGTGTATAACAGCTGCTCTGTTACTTGAGCTAATGATTGCAGAACATCTGCTGTCATATATATACAGGTTCCTCAAGGTGAAAGAGAGGCAAATTTAAGTCTCAGCCATAGCTTATCAATGTACCTAATATATATATATATATATATATATATATATATATATATATATATGTACATTTGTAAATCCTAATTTCTGGCAAAGTTATTCCTTTGTCTAATCTATTCTTAGCATTGCCTTATATACCTGCTCAATTCCTTTCTCTGGTTAATTATAAATTGTATGAATAAGTGTAGCATATCTGAGCTAACCTACGCTTGCTGTTGACCTACCTTGAAAAGCACATAAATGTAAGAACAGCTTCCAGCATGACAACCTAATTCCCACCAACCTCATATACACAAAAGGTGAACTTGTTATACTGCCTTTTTTACTGTTCAAAGTCACTTAAGACATAACCTTATCTACTGACCGACATATCTTTTTCTTATCTCTTTCGAATTTAAGATAAACACCTGTTCAAACATTGTTTATGAATCTATTTAGATGAATGCTTGTCTATAAAATGTCCATTTACTCAAAATAGCTTTTACTAGATTACACATTTGATCTATTAGTGGATTTCAGATATTGTAACAGTCTTCAGAAAGTTCCCAGCTTCCTCTCATTTTCTTCAAGTCTTAAATGGAAACTATTTTTATGTTTACTTATCTATACTTGAATTTCTACGTAATGTAATAGTGAATAATATATATATATATATATATATATATATATATATATATATATATATTAGAATGTGGATTCGCTATATAAACTAGCTCATGTTTCTGCCCTCTCTGGGCCTCATCAGGCAATTACATATCCAAAGTGGCTTTATATTATTAGTATATTATATTATGTCATACTGCTATCCTGATCTGTACCATATGTTATATGTTAGTTATTATTACTGTGAAAAATTCCGATATATTGAATTTCTGAGATGATCGTTATTAGAAAATAAAAATACCAGAAGCCATAATACATTTGGTGAAAATGTTTCCATATCAATATGCAGTAGTTTCTTCCCATTTTCTTACTTTAGGATTTAATACTTCACTACTTCAAAGCTTTTAATTATGAATATGTTTACATTTTATCAATTTCATCTGTGGTTTCAACTGACTGAACTTATTCAAGTGGAAGAGTCCATCATTAAGGACAGAAAAAGAAAAAAGAATTTGGTTTATTATATAGAATAGATTTGTGAGTGTGTATGGAATGGAATTGCAAAGTGTAATTGCTGGTATAGCCTTGTGGTAAAATACTGAATTGTTCAATAGTATATAATGACTTGTATACGGGGAGCAAAGGGGTGCACGGTGGGCCCCTCTGACTATGTAGTTATGTACAAAAATGTCAAAATCTTAAACTATCTGGTTATGTACCCTGTAATATCACTAGTAGGGTTTATTAAACAGTTTCATTCATCACATTGAGTAAATAGCAAATTATAGCATTACAGACAAAATAGAATTATTTTGTGTTTAATGTCAGTTCATTCCTAGAATACGTGTGTAAAATTTGAATAACTCCTGTTACACTTCTTTTTTCAGTAGAAAAAAAAAACAAAAACAATTTCATTCCTGTACAAACATGTTAAGAATAGCACACAAATAAAAATAATGTAACTTATTCAAAGCAGTAAATATGTTTTTCTCCCAAGGGGGAAATAATCTTTAGTTCATTTTAAGCCTATCAGGAGTTTTTTCCATTTTACACACATTCTTGGAATCAACCATGTAAGTATATTGGTCATGATTTCACGGTAACAATGCACTGAAAATCAGGAAGAAGAGGACTTTTGGTGGTTAGCATTATTACTGACAAAATGGGGCTATATATATAATGCACTTCTTAATCTGTTTTAAAGAACAAAACATGATGAAGCAAGTTCAATCCTGGACAATAAACTTGTAAAAGAAAATGATTTTAAATTGGGCTGAAGATTTTTTTCTCTTCACTAACCAGACAGATAAAAATAATAATACAAAGATAATTACAGATTTACAAATATCTTTCAAGTTGACCATATGTTGCTTTTTTCTGTTGGCACACTTTCCAGCTGTCTTGTAAATATATACCCTTTGCTAATGATATAATCATTATTAAAGATAAACTTTGAGAAGTAGAATTAATTCTATCAACTTGAATATTAATTGCGCTAAGATATTTTTTTGTTGTTGTGTGAAATAACAGGTATCAGAGATCTCCTAGAAGCCATTAGCTAACTTGAATGGCAATGAGCATGACCCAACACTCCCATCGCAAGAATATCAGATAACCATTGGATATTGCAACTCACAATGTAGATATATTAAGATCATAAGTGAAATTGTGGCCTAAATAGTAAAGTTTCATAATGTTTTGGCACCTTGATACTCAGGAGCAAAAAAAAATGACAAACTTTGGGGACGGCCCTTATCCAATATATTATTATTACAGTTTGGCTTTCTAGATTGAGATTTTGGAGGGTAATCATGCTTGTTGCAGGCCCTCAGGTGCTCAGTCATGTCTACGCAGAAGATGTTGGCCTCCCCACTGCATTTGCATGAAAAGGCTGACCACCAGAGGGGGCTCTTGCCTTGCGGCACTGCCTTATTTCTTTTGCTTTTGCTCTGTGTTTAATTTTAACACAGGAGGTTGCTTGGTAGACCTTGCTCTGCCATGGATTCCTGTCGGCTGCCTCTTTGAAAATCTGATTAGTGAAAGTGATGATTCAGTATTGATTGACTTTTCTCCATTATAGAAAGGAATTTAATGGTGTCTATCAATGAGACAAACAACCAACATTCAAGTCACCTGATCTATCAGGAGAGACACAGAAATTCATAGCAAATTTCTTGTCATTTTTTTTTTTTATTTGGGGGGGGGATTTTTCTTGATAGCTTATTGATTTACAAATCTAAAAGTCTATCATATAGACACTGATGAGTTGCCCTATTCATCCACCTCAAAACGTCCCAACATTTTAAACCAATGTCATGAGTTTTGTCTGAATTCTGAGATGAAGCATTGTCACTAGTTCATGAATTATTCAAACTACCAACCTCATTTATTAGAAACCGTCAACCAAAACTGCCAACATAGGTGTGTCTAATTTTCAAGTAAGACTGGCTGGTTATGTATGTATCACATACACACTAACAGAGCCAGAGGGCTGAAAATTTGAAAATTTACTCATTATGTTTAGAAAAAAACTTTTTTTAAAGTAAGTAAGGTTTTTAGTGGGGGTTCAATTTACAATGTAAGTTCATCATTAATTGGTCCCAGAGATAATATCTGGCAGTGTTCATGATGAAGTCATTTGCCTTTTTCTTTTTTTTCCCCCATACATTTATGTATACGCTCTTGTCTGTTGACACAATATCTCCAAGCGTTATCAATAAATTTCAATGAAATCTGCATTTATCAGTGCTTATTTATACAGTACAATCTAATCAACCAATATTACTATTCATTGGGAGGTGCAAAGCTGCCTAATGGTGACCTGAATGGAAAACAGAATCAGTAAACCAAGTTTGAATTTCTGATACACATCATGCCACTGGAAAATTACTCTGGAGGCCGACAGTGGAACGGTCCCCATGCAATGACCGTCTCACTTTGAAGGAATTCATTCAGGCACAGGTTACCATGTAAATCCCCATACAGCCACATCGGTACTATCATCAACAAACATTATTCATTCATTCTTTATTCATTTTCTGAACCATTTTAGCCAATGATATAAATGGGTTTTAGAACTGATATCCATTGAGTGGGTTTCAGAAACTAAGTATATGGTAATTGCCCATTTGTAGACATTGAATGTACAAAAAACCTGGAAATTGTGAAGATGGTATATGACTTCCACTACTGAATTTTGCTAACGTACTTTCTTGTTTCTAGTCTCACAAATGACCACAAGTTGCTAACAGTATTCTTTAGTGATCACTAAGTACTGATCACATTCAATACTGTTAACTTTGGTGATCAGGGGTGAACCAGTGCTTTCAGTGTGATTCGATCGTATGTTATTTACAATTTTTCAGACTGTGTACTCCTCGACAAGATGTAGGCATCCCCATTATAAATTGGGTTTTTGGATCCAAGAAAGTCAACTGTATTCAAACTGAGTTGTGATTTTCTGGTCTCAGTTCTTGTTACTTTTGAGCAAGATTTATGTGTTAGGATCCACTTGAGTAACACGAACCACACTATAACTGGGAAGACCTCTAGTTGCAACTTTACCTTTTCAAATGCA
The DNA here is from genome assembly GCA_963457665.1 of Thysanoteuthis rhombus. Lineage (NCBI taxonomy): Eukaryota > Metazoa > Mollusca > Cephalopoda > Oegopsida > Thysanoteuthidae > Thysanoteuthis > Thysanoteuthis major. Next base: position 32,175,946 of record OY735234.1, on the reverse strand, counting down.
TTGGATGATATGTCTAAAATATTTTTTTTAGTTCTGGAAATCCAATCTTCTTCAGGTTTATTCTCTTCACTGTTTACGAAAACAAAACTCAAATCTCTGGATATAAAGAATAAACTTCAAAAATAAACCTGAAGAATACTTTCCATGCTTTTTCTCCAATTCTGAATGCAATATAATCCTTACAACTATTTTGACGCAAATCAGATTTTATAGAAAGTACAGTTTCTCTGCATAAAAGTTATCTTAGAAAATATTTAATGAATTTAAAAAATCATTTCTTAAAAAAAAAAAGAAAGAATTATGTTGTGTATTGTATCCAGTTCATCAACCGTACTCTTGTTCAGATATTGTTTTCAAGAATAGTCATTTATTATAGAGTCTGCATCTGCCCAAGTATCACTGCAATAATATAATGCAGTAGATCATAAACTCTATAATATGCCATAGTAGTGTGCCACATAAATTTTCCCAAACATGCAAACATGTATTTCTAGCCTTGAACATGTCTGGTATAGGTATTATGTCTGTCTCGCTTCCACAAGTGTTACCAATCCAATGGTTTTATTACTCGATTTTGAGAGAACCAAACCTTTTTAAGCAACAGATGAAAGGAAAAATGGGAAATAAGTATTACATGTATGTTGATATAATTGTTTTGTTTATTTACTACTGAAATGTTTGTTTAATTCATTTCATTTTTTAAAGTGCCTGGGCTTACAGTACACTCTGTCATTACTACTTCAAAGTTTGCTATCGTATAGAAAGGGCATGGTGATCAAAAACAATAAAACATGTCCCTCGCAATACCGCTGTATATTTATATTTTATTGGAGTTAAGAGTTGGTGATCCTCATAAGATAAATATATTTCTCAGTATACTATCAGTCAATAAAGCTCGAGAATCACTGATTTAATGTTTTGAATTTTTAACCTTTGCTTGCAGACCTCATTTGATGGAACCTTGACCAATTCACCTTGAACCTATTTTTGCTGATCGAATTGCCTCTCACCTGTCCGTGTTATCTGTCGGATGACACTTCCAATTACGACCTATCCATCAAACTACCTCTGCTATCACCTGGCTTTCTGCTGGAGTTCACAGGATAGGCTTACGCTTTCTCTCAATGAAGTCGGAAGGAAGGTCAAAATGATTAACAAATTATCCACTCCAGACATGACAGTTCTCCCTTTGGGTTAGGAGATGGAATATACCGTTCTGCAAAACTACCCACTCTTACCTGATTTAGTTAACACTGACATGCTAAATATCAACCTAACAACACTAGAGTGGCTGTCTGGCGTGACAAGCTATGATGATGATGGGATGGAATGTTACATGTGATCCGAGGGAAGGAAACAGTAGTGAATTGAGAGTGAGTTATGAAGAAGAGGATATCAGTCTGTTCTGGACAATGTATAGAAATACTCTTCACACTAACATGCATGGCTTCCATTCGCATGCAAAAGTCTCTTCAATATTTTAGACACTGATGGCTCTTGATTTGCAGACAAAAACCATACAAAGGAAGAAATCTGCGTAATCATTGAAAAAGATGGTGCATAGCAAGTCCAAACTTCAAAGTTTTATCAGATTCTGTCAGAGATGATCAATCGAAATTCCCTCCTTCCATTTCTTGTCAGTGATGTGAACATGCCTCTATGCACGGTCAGAAGTGAACCACAAGAGTTGGTAACGAATTTCATTGGTTTAAATTTCCAATTCTTTTGTGCCTTGTTAATTGAAAAGCCCGTTTCTAAATAACTGCAACCCCTTTTTTTTATATCCTCGTATAAAGCAGATATTAGCCAAAGAATAATCTAATAAAAATCTCCATGACTGATAACAAAGTTAATGATTTATCTATACAATGAACAATATGAATTTTTCTGTTTATTTCTCTGTCCATAACAATGGACTCTTCCAATTAAAGGTAACTCTTTTGCAGATGAAAAATACCTGCTACCTACCACTTGACACAATTGGCTCTTCCACTTGAATGAGTTCCATAGTTTCCTTTCTCTAAAAAATCATCTCAGAAATTAAAAAAAGTACCATTATAAAGATACTTGTTTTGGATAGTTATACACACTGTATATATATATAAGTACATCCATAAATAGTGATTAATGCTTATTTTTGTCTCTGTTTTATGTACTGGTTTCTAGTTATATGGAATAGTTAACTGGAGGTGAATCTGAAATTCACATACAGCCAGAGGGCATAGATTTTACATCTATGGCCATAAATTATTGAAGCACTACTTGTTAATTGGCTTCTGTTCTGAAATGAGTTGATTCTATTTTCAGTATTCTCTCAAAATACCTGCATAAGAAATCAATCAGCCTTTCTCTTAGAAGTTAATATCTTAAATATTCAAGTACAATTGTTTCTTTTTGGATATTCCTCAAAACTCTTCATAATTCTCAAAATGCAAATGTCACATATTTGCAGCTAAATAATAAAAAAACCTTTGATCTTATCTTTTTAAACAGATAAAAATATTAGTCTTGTTTTATTGAAATATTTATTTTGTTTTTAAGTTTTATACAAAGTCTAGTAAATTTATTTCCTAGGAACAAACACTATCTGTTGTAATCCCACTAAAAATTACTATTCACAAATTGTTCCACAAAACATTATTAGAAAAACTCTTCAGTGTATTGCTTTTATATTTATTATTCCTGTAAGAAGTTCTGATGATGAATTTGGTCAGAGATTATATAATCCCCCATGTCTGTCTGCGTGTTTGTTTGTACACTATCTCTAAAAATCCTCAGTGGATTTCAATGACATTTTGTGGAGGGGGAGGGGCATGAGCCAAGGGATAATTAATTGAATATTTTGGCAGATCCTGGAATGTTTTTTCATTTTATTAACATAGTGAAATAGAGAAATGATTTGGTGTTTTGGATGTGATAAAACAGTAATGACAGTTAGTTGCTGGGTTTAGATTAGTCATGTTTTGGCATTTATGCCTTTGTATGCATGTATGTATCTATCTTTCTATCTGACTTTGCCCAGCCCTAAATGCTCATAGTAAAACATGAATAGAGAAAATACTTTTTTGTTTTCTGACCCTTCCCCCTCCAAAATATATTTTTATTGGGGGTTCAATTTCCAATGAAAGTTAGATAAATTGATCTTTTAGTCAATGCTTTTTTCAAAGATTAGTGATTCAAGCCATCCTGTTAGTATTTTCATTGGAGAAACTCGATTTTATCATCACTTATGTTTAAAACATGATGTAAAAAGGAGTAGAGAAAGTTGGCAGTGATCCATAATTTCCCTTGGGAGCTAGTCTAGTTTTTTATATTTATTTCAATTTTGAGTTTAGTTCTTTTACCAACAGACAAGGCTACCAAAATGTATAGCAAGATTTATGTAATGTTTTTAATGATTACTTAATATCATTGTAGAAACAAATGCATTTTAAACCATATAGTTTTCATTTTTCGAATTTCTTTGACTTCAGAAAGTTAAAAATAATGAATTTTTAAAATTGCTTTTGGAAATAATTTTTTCTTCAAAATTAGCAACCAGTAATTTGAATATGAATTTCTAAAAGACTTTACATTTTTAAATCTTATACAAGTGGATGGGAAATAACTTGAAGAGGAATGAATTACTCAATTCTTCCATTGTCTAAGAAATGTTGAAATTAGAAGATCTGTTTGGGGAGGAAAAATCACTTTCAGGGATGATTTTTGATTTTAATTCTTTCAAAATTTTGGCGGCTGATAATAGAAAGCCTCAGAGATATATGGAGTACTGTCTAAGGATGGCATGGATGATAAAAACACCCTCTAGATACTGAGAGATCACTGAATATATCAAATGTGGTGGTGCAGATCTAAAGGCTCAACAGAAAAAAGTGGTAACGAGTGAGCTCAGCTAGCCACTTTCTTCCCAGAACCAACATAACTAAACAATCCAAGATTTTTAAATACTGATTTTAATTACAAAGACCAAAAAATGGAATCTGTCAAAAACTAAACCAAATCCTTTTTTTGTTCTTTTAATGAATTTTCAGGGGAAAATAATTATAATTTTGTTAGTCAAAGAAAAACAATAAACTTAATTTTATAGCTGCATCGATCTTTTTACAGTGTTTGTAGTAATTTAATGCTTGGGAAACTGAATATCTGTTTACAAGCATCAAAAACAATTTTATGTATTTTTGTGACAAAACAATTGAGAGTTAAAGATTTAATTTTATTGTAAAAGCTAGAAAAATTAATTCTATAAGGCCTGTTATTTTTGTAGTTTTTAAGTAAACTTTGTTTTATAGGCTTATAGGAAATTTGTACTGGTTTTCCTTGTTATCGGATGGTAGAGCCTGCCTATAGAAACCTTTTGTAAAGCAAAATGGCCTAAAATGAAGAAGCAATTACCATCAGATTTTGAGTGTTCACAACTTGGACCCCCAAAATGGTCATGATTGGTATCTTATGCTGATTCGCTAGAAATTGGGATCATTGGAGGTACAGAAGACCGAAATGTAGGAGAGAGACTAAGTAAATACATGCTGCTTCTATCCTACTCCAAACACTGAATGCTATTTTGTCTTTTTTCATAAATGCAAAAATATGGCCTTAAACAAACTCTTGGAAAGTGTGGGATTCCTGTGTTTCCTTTGAAAGATGTATGCTTACTCATTCAAAAAAATGTTTCAAGATGATTTATATGGTTTACAATTAAAGAAAAAACGTAAATATTATCTTTGTTTTTATCCTTATATCCAAATCTTTTTATGTAATCAAACTTGAACTCCTGTATTAGGTATGTTGAAAAAAAAAAGATCATAGGTATCACATCATTATAAACTGTCCACCAAAACTGTCACCATAGGTTTCATCAGTTTTCAAGTTAGTCCAGTTGGTTATGTGTGCAAGTATCATGCGAACAGGCCACACCAATGGCGTTAGAAAACTGAGATTTTGAACATTTACTCTTTATCTTGTCTAGAAGAAAAATGTTTTTTTGTTTTTTGAAATTACACCCTAATGAGGTTTTGGTGATCTCAAGTAAGACGGTTGCCAGTTGTGTCAGCCATCTTTGAAAGCAACTATGGAAGACTGGAATTGACTAACTCATCTGTCTTGATATACCTAAATTTATATGGATTAAATGAAAAATTACCTACAGGATCACTCCATTAGTTATATAATATATGTATGTATGTATGTATGTATATATATATATATATATATATATATATATATATATATATATATATATATATATATGTATGTGTGTGTGTGTGTGTGTTTTACAAAAATATCACATTAATTAATTAGGATGGAAAGCTTACAATATAGAAAATATTAGAAGCATAATAGTAATACCATTGAATGTATTTGGTACGACATCAAAAATCAAATATATATTATCTGAGGCAGAGGATGGGGTAACTAAATAAATATATCCAATGTTTTTTTCTATCTAATATTTTTATTTAATTCTATCTGTAATTCAATGATTTAATGTTTTGTAATATTTATATATATCACAAATGATGTTATCCTGTCCGTAATATTTCATTTAATCCTTATAAATTCAGGCATATCAAGACCTAGATATATTAGTCAGTTCTGGCCTTTCGTAGTTGCTTTCAAAGATGGCTGATGCAGCCAATGAAGATCTATGATTTTACTTAAATAATCAAGTACATTTATATGACAACTATGGGATTAGAAGTAAGACTTGAACCTGGAATGCCTCCAGTAATTGTGTCTAATCCATTTGTTGTCTAATTACTCAGTGAAGATACTAAATGCACTCTTAATTAGCAGAGAGAAAATCAGTCAACATGTTGGAAACTGTCCACCATAAATGTTAATGTTGGTTTCTTCAGTTTTTGAATTGATCTGGCTGTATCATGCATAAATGCCATACCAGTGGAGCTAGAGGGATGAAAACTTGAACATTTATTATATATGTAGAAAAAATAGTTTTTTTTTTTGTATTTTTTTTTTTACCCCTTTCCTCTTCCCCCAAAGGTTTTCAGTGGAGGGTTCTGTTTGCTATTTAAATTTTGGCCTTCTGCTAAATTAGCCCCTAGTTTGTGCCAGGCAGCATTCACGCTTTTTTTTTTTTCTTTTTCTTCTCAAAATCAAACTTTTCAGTGATCAGTTCCTAACATGAACATTTCCAGTCTTTTAAGATTTACGTAATACTAAAAAGGCTGGAGAAGTAACTTACCTACTGATCACCTCTTTTTCCAATTTTTTAATTGCCCCCCCTCCCCCCAACCTGTTTGTATTCTGTTAGTGTCTACAGTTTTCCAGACTATTCAGTAACTTTGGTGCACATCTGTGGTGTGGACTCCTTGTAAAGATCAATATCATATCATCACATTGTACTCATTCCATAGTGATTTATTCTCTCCATTGTTACTATTCTCCTCTCTCCTCTTCATTTATCATTCTTTTAAATATCTTTAGTGAAGCGACTTTTTCTCTCTCTATCTCTCTCCTCTCTTTGATTTTCACCAATCTTATCCACAAAATGTCAATAGTATTTAATATTATGTAAATGTTAAAAGACTGGAAATATTTTTAGCTTAGGTAATGTGGAAAGAAATCAGAGTTGAGTATTCTAATAAAATCATCTAATTTCACTTATATCTCCAAATTAGAATCATGGCATCATTCACATTTGGATAAATCATACAAATATGTCTTTTAGTTTAAATGTATTTATTAGAAATAAAGCAAAAGAAATCACATACCTCAAAATTAAATTCATTTTTCTGTCTATTTTCTACAAATCTTCATATTTTCTTTGGTTTTCACATAGGTTTTATATAAGAAGGCGAAAGAGAAAAAATGACTTTTATCTATTATGAGAAAAACATCAGATTTCTTCATAAAATATCAAAGATGTCTATATTTGTTTTCTATTCTATTTCTACTAAGGCAGCAGCTGCAGTAGTAGTAGCTGTCTGGATACAAACACACCAGCACATAGCTAGCATATGCTTGCACTCAGACACAAGCTTCGCTTTACCCCCTTCCTCTCTTTCTGTTTGCTCTAGTGTAACAGAAACCAGCAAACTGATAAAAAAAGTTTTATTGGCTGGGAATATTTTCGGCTACGGCAATTTGAAAAGAAAGTTAAGTAGAGTATCCTTGTAAAACACTCAATTGTATATTTGTTGAAAATCATTTTGTTGAAAAATTGTTTCTGACTTTTGTTTTGGGTCCTTCTATTAATTGAAGAACAAGCAATTTTTTTTTTTTAACCAGAGTCCACAATGGAATCACCATAGTTCCCAAAATGGCCTATCAGACCAACAAGCCAAGTCAGCTGTAGGGTTTTTCCCTCTTTGCTGATCTGTGTATCTGCGTTTCTGGGCACTCCCGGTTATTTCTTGGGGTTAAAACCTTAAAAATTTGCACAAATACATCACTGAGCATCATCTAGGAATGTTTTTGTTTTTTGTTTTTCCTTAAGTGCTTTTTTTGATCTCTATGATATTGGACTAACCAACAATACCCATATCTTGTGCTGGAATTGTTTAGATAAATTTAGATAATTAGTTCTGGTACATGCACAAACTATGGAGATTCATTTATGCGTGGTAGAGATATTTTGATAATCTTTGCTGACCATTTGATTGCTTTTAACATCATCTTTTGAGCAATATTAGAAACCATCAACCAAAACTGTCACCATAAGTTTCTTTTGTTTTTCAGCTGGTCAGGCTGGCTTGGCATGTGTCATGGACACAGACAGTACCAATGGAGTTAGAGGGATGAAAATTTAAACATTTACTCCTTATGTCCAGACAAAAGTTTTTTTGGGTTTTCTTTTGGTTTTTTAAATCATCACCATCAATCTTTTAACGTCCGTTGTTGGACATAGACCTTCCCCAGGATTCGCCACACTTCTCTATCATGGGTGTCATGGAGCCAGTACTTTCTAAATTTGTCTAGCTCGTTTCTCTATCTAATATTCTGCCAGCCTCGGTTGCGCATGTGATCTCTGGGGATCCATGTCATGAGTCATGATGTCCATCGGTTGTCCGCCATTCTTACAACATGACCAGCCCACTGCCATTTAAGATTTTTAATGGATTCTATGATGTCTCTGACTCTTGTCTTTTCCTGGATGTACTGTGCTGTCTTGTAGTCTCTCTCCGTGTGAGGCCCAGCATAATTCTTTCATGCGCGCATTGCATGGTTCCCAATTTGCAGATCTGTCACTAGATTCGGTTCCATGTTTCAGCTCCATAAGTGACAATTGGGAGGATGCATTGGTTATGCACCTTTCTTTTTAGGATTAATGGGATTTCTTATTTTTAAAGTTTGCACTTGCTCTGCCAAAGGCTTGCCATCTTCGCTTGATTTCTTCTATTGAGGGTCTCATGGAAATTCATTGTCCTAGGTAGATGTAGTGATCTACTTCCTCCAGTTTTTCATCGATTTTGATCTTAGTGTTTTTATTTCCAATGTGGTTGTTGCACATGATCTTCATCTTGCTGAAGTTCATGTGTAGGCTGACTTTCTTGCTCTCTTCATTTAGTTCATCTATCATTAATAGGAGGTCGTGCAGATTCTCTGTGAAAAGGGTGATGTCGTCTGCTAATCTGAGGTTGTTTAGATATTCGCTGTCTATTCTGATTTCTTTACTCTCTCAGTTTAGTCTCCTGCAGATCATCTCGAGACAGGCTGTGAACAGTTTGATAATCTTACCTCTTTTTGGATCTAAAAGGGCTTTGATTCTTTATGTGGCCTGATAAAGGAGCTGCTGTGATTGTATACATGTTTCAGCACTTCAACATATACTGGATCTACACCTTGTCAAGTGATGGCCTCCATGACCTTAGGGATTTTTACTGAGTCGAATGCCTTTTAGAAGTCAATAGATGCTAAGGCGAGTGGTAGTTTATATTCTGCTGCTTTTTCTTTCAGCTGATTTATCGAATGCAGATATGGTTGAGTAGCATCTTCTAAAGCCAGTTTGTATACGCAGTTGAGTAGGCTTATAGGCCTGTAGTTTTTTGTTTATCCTTGATTGTTCCCTCGGTTTGATCACTGCCAAATAAAAAGTGAGAGAAGTAACTTATTAATTGATCCCTTTTTTTTTCAATTCTATAATTGATCACCCCCAACATAGCATGCTGCCAAAAGACATCAGACACGTGACTGTAGAGTGACTAACTAGACCTTCTTGTTCTATTTTCAATCCTCCCTCCTTTCTATTTCTCTTTTTTTATATTCCAAATAATCATTCTTATTCTTTCTGAGTAGAAAGCATTTGTCTTGGGGATATGGTGCAAATCAAGACACAGTGAATCACAAATGAAGTTACACATCTTGTTGCTAACAATATACCTATCCACTCTAAACTCTCCGAGGTGACCAGTTGAGAAAATGTTTTCTACCCAACTTTATTTTTGATAAAAACATTGCTTGTTGTTCCTCATTGTTTTAATTTGATTTCAACTGGGAATTTATTGTTTATCTCTTATCTATGCTGTTTGCTGTTGCCATAGAGTGACAGCCCAAGTTCACTAATGATAAAAACAATGAAAAAAATTATGATGAAAGGAAATAGAAGTCAATATTATTGCAGTAGGTTATATTCAAGGCAATATACATTACATTATTAAACAATGAAAATATAATAAAATGATTGTTTATTTCTGTGGACTCCTAGTGAATCGTAAGGCCACAAGAACTCTTGGTGCAGTTTGAGTTACAAGTAGCTCTTTACTGAATGGAGTTGCTACCCCCCCTGCCCAACTGTCCTCCTGGGCTTAGATCCAGCTATGATGACTGCCAAACTGTAGGTTTTTTTCTTTCAGAGTTATCTTCCCTTTGATGTACTGCTTTACAGGACTAAAGGGTTCCCTCTAACTACCTTGCTATTTTGCCCATACTTAAGGGATGGGTGAGTTTGAGCCTTCCTCAAGGGCATTAGTGCAAAGTGAAGATAAACTGCCTCAGCCGAAACTCCATCTACCTATTCCGTTTCCCATACTGGTTATGGTTGTACCACTCTGCACTGCTACTTGAAACATTGTTTCAAATTATTTTCCATTTGCGAACGAGCCAAATTTTGTTAAAATGAAACTGCTCTGTTAACTCTGTCTGATGAATCATTTTCAAGGCAGGCATGGTTGGTCGTGTGAGGTGGATAAGAGTTGAAATATTGCAAGGGAGGGAGGGAAAGATGCAAAACATCAAAGCTTAAAAGTACCAAGTTGCATAGGTTAAACAAATGTTAAATGGTATAGAAACAATTTGATGAAAAAGTGCACCAGTTCTGCTGCTATGTGATTAACCTTTAGCACTCTGTAGGCAACTTCGTTTACTGAGTGAAAAGTTTGTTCTACCATTGCAGGCAACTCTGATAACCAGATGATAGTGTGTTTGAATTTGAAGGTTGTGTTGTCCTGTCAATTTTAGTCATACATGAACAAATGTACAAGTTACAGGTTTGTTAATGTTACTAAATGCACAAAACGTTTAAAAAGAATGCAGAGTGCCAAAGGTTAAACATCTGCATTCACATTGATATAAGCGCAAATATTTATTCTGTCCACACTTGGTTTTGTATTCATTGAGGAAGAAATTTAAAAAAAAAAAAATAGGATCAAGTGTTAGTCCTCAAAATATAGAATTTTGTGGAAATTAATTTTTAGAAAAATGAAAAATATTTTTTCTGTAAATTTAAAAAAAAATTGAAATAGTGTTGCCTGCCTAAACCCAGTTGAGCAAAATTAAAAGGAAAAAGTATTGGAATGCAATATCTGTACTAAAAAGTACATAATAAATTGTAAACAAAGTTAATAGAAACGGTTGTGGTTAGTCACTCAGTAGAAGCCGTTATATGACCAACGTCTTTTGGCACCATCCTCTTAGGCACACTGGTGCTAAACTATCTTCTCTCTGGCTATTCCTGCTGCCAAAAACCTCATTGTAGCCTCCTGGAAAATGTTTTTTGAAGCTGAGAGAGTGGGATTGTCCCTATAGACTGACCCAGCCACTTGAAGAAAGAAAATTACTCACTCAATAGTAACTGTTACATGACTAAGATCTTTTGACAGCATGCAGTGTTAAGACATTTGTGAAAAAGGGGTGATCAATTAATGATATTTCTTGGATTTTGTTAGGAAGTGATCACAAGAAAAGCATGAATTCTGCCAGGCACAAATCAAAGACCATTACGATAAACTAACATTGCAAAACCTATTGGGGGGGTTGAAAAGACAAAAGTTTTTTTTTTCTAGATATAATGAGTAAATGTTTAAATTTTCAGCCCTGTAGCTCCGTTGGTGCAGCCTGTTCATGTAAGTAGTAAGTTACAAACAAAATCTGTTTAAGATGAAAAAAATTAATTTTATTGGTGAAGAGGTTAAGTAGATAGTCTGGCTGCTCATTTTTATGGAGTTATGTGTTTGATCATCACTGGGTGCTCCATAATTGTGTGCCATAACTTAGCTATACTTGAAAAAAGTTCCTCAAGTCGCAAGTTTGATATTAATTTCAGTCTTTAGAGATTTTATTCTAGTCATGACTTTCATTTTACCTGAAAACATCCACTTAAAACAGGTTGTTGTCGGAGCATAGGTCCTCAAATGTATCTGTTGCTGTGCTGAAATTTGCTTAGCCACTTGACTGGGAATGCTTTTAGAAACTGTTTACCAAATTTGTCACTTTAGGTTTCTACAGTTTCCAAGTGGGTCTAGCTCACTGGCTCTGCATATATGTAACAAGTACAGATTGCACCAATTGAGCTGGAGGGTTGAAAATCGCAACATTTACACATTATTATAGCTGGAGAAATGTTTTTTTCTTGCTTTTTGAAAATTCACCCCACCATATATATCTCTAGTGGGGGCTCAATTTCCAATGTGAGTTTATGTTAAATTGATCACTAGTTTGTGTCCTGCAGCATATATGCTTAATTTTTTTTTTGTGGGGGGGTTGAGTAATTTTTCCAAGTGGGAGGGTCATTACACAGGGAGAATTCCTTTCTCTGTTTCTAAGGTCGTTTTCAAGTGGTAGGATGAGACTTTTTGGCTCCAGGAGTTGCCAGAAAGGAGATAGTTTACCACCTGTCTGCCTTAGAGGCTTCATTTGTAAGCCTCTTATAATCCTGTCTTATTTCTACTGACCCATGAGATTATTGTGAGAAAAATAATTCCCTCTACCAGTTGACTAGAATTAAGGGAAACAAACAAAAAGAAACCTGAAAAAAAAAAGATAAAATGGTTGTGCCAGTTGAATGAAAAAGATGCAAAAAAACAATTAGGAAGAGGCTTTAGCAAGAATTTATGAACACTTGTCCATGACCCATCGCTTCATTGGCGATTGCTGCTACTGATACTATGTCATATTATATATTTATGATTTACTTGTGTTTTCCACTCTCACTACCTACTAATCTATTGACACATGCTTCTTTGGCAGTACTTTAATGTATATCTCCCTATTTGGATTCCTTCTGTCTGTGTGTGCATACGTAATGGTTTACTTATTGCATTCATTCTTCCCACGTATCGATCAAGTGTAACTTGGCCTCATCTTTGCGTTTAGGCTTCCAGCTTTTTGTAATACAATAGTTATGAACGAGCCAGATAGAACCCAAACAGGATGAAGTCATACGAGATAGATGTCTGGCGTGATAATAGCATATGTTTTGACAACTTCTTACGACCAAATTAATGAAAGATTGAAATTTGATCATCAGTTATTGGATACGGTATTTGATCGCATATAAGATCACCCCCTTCCTTATTTCAGCTAGGAATGTTAAAGAGAAATGCATTGCTCTGAATTCTTTGCATCTGTTTTTTTTAGATATCTCTGCAAGTTCTGGCCAAAGTAGGGCTGGACAACAAAGCTTACATTTACCTTTTGACCCATTTTCTTTTTTCTTTTAAATGGGTGAGTCATGTATGTGATCAAATACAGTATTTTTACAATGAAAATATTGTTTTAATAAATGAAATAATATTTAATATGAAAAGTATGAATTCTCTTTTGAATATTAGTAAATATTTTGTTGATGATATTTGAATATTGTTTGTTGACTTGGCTATTATTTCACAAATTCCTCTGTACAACAATGATGGGTTTATTGCTCAAGTTCTATTTTCTCTCTTTTTGGAATGAGTAGTTAAGGGAACAATATGTCGGTTTTATGGAAATCATGGTTGACAAAGATTGCCAGATGATTTTAAAATTTTATCTTAAATCTTTCATTATTAAAAGACCTAAAATGGTTAAAAACAGTCTGGAATTTTTTTTCCAGGCTTAAGACTTTTTGAAAAGAAAAAGTATCTTCATTCTCAGTAAATGCCAAACTAATATTTATTTAAAAAGAATAGATCTTGAACAAATTTAAGTTAGTCTATTGAAAATTTGTTTTTTCTGTTTATCTATAAACTAATACTTGGAAATACTTGATAATCATTTTTTAAAATCTTTTTTCTGTTTTATTATCACAATTCTGATTGTTATTCCATTACTTGTGCAAAGGTATAAAGGATATACTTCCAATGTGATTTGAATTTGTATCTCACTTCTTTGGGAATCTGTCTTACTCAAACAACCCTTTACTGATTAGGCCACAAAGGTTTCACTAAAAGATATTGCTCAATTATGCCATATAGGTATATGATTTTCTTCTCCAAACTCGGTTTTGTTGCCATGTTATTCTATTCACTACACCAGTAATATAAAATGTAATTTTGATGAGAATTTCTTTCATCTTGTATAATGAACAGCATGCTGACAATGAAATATTAAATATTTATCTTGCTTGGTTAATTTCACTCATCAAAATAAGTCATAATAGTTAACGTTATCAAAATTTATGTCGAAGACCAGCGAGTGGTTTATACCAATACCAAGTATAATGGTACTGACATTGATATCAGTTACTGGGAAATCCACAGATGCTGTCTTCTGCCTTGTTCATATTAAGTTAGTTACATCTAAGAGAGTATAATGTTCTTTTGAGATGAAATATTTTCACAATAATAAATATTTTCAGTAGATTTCCATCTATTTTAATTTTTTGATTTTTTCTTAATCCAAGAAAACTCCTGAAAATGTTTGTAATTCAAGAGAAAAACAAATACAAATGTGAATCTGAAAATTGCATTATCATCATCTTTGTTTCTTTAATGCTTTTTTTTTCTTGTCTGTTATTTGAAACTCAAACATTTTCTCTTATCTTTTACTTGTGACAGATCTGTCAATTTTTTTAACTAAAGTGAAATTCTAATTTCAAGTAATTTTTTTTGTAAAATGAAATTTCAACTGTACAGAAGAAAATTTTCTTGGGAAGATTCTATTTCATCTTGGTAGATTTGTTAAAGTCTGAACTGTGTAATTTATCTCTGTTCTTTGTAACAGTATCAGATCATTTATGTAGCAAGTTTGAGACTGGCGGTGACTCAAACTTCTGGATTTCTGAACTAAGGCTTAATAAATATAAAATAAACAATGAAAAGTGAAGAACAAAATTGTATCTCAAAGATACAAATTGATACACTTCTAAATCAAGATCTCTTTGATATTTATTAATTTACATAAAATTCTCAGTGTGGAATATAAAATGTATGGCAAAAAGTAAAGAATGAAATTGTTTATAGCATCTACAAAATAATCCATTCAAAAAACAGGATCTATTTAATCATCATTAATCCATAAATTGTCATCTGAAAACAATTCAACTCTGTCACAAAAATTAAAACAGACTAATGACAATTGGCAAACTACTACAAAGCTTGACTGATTCAAAATTAACTAGTTTTCTGCTAATTTCAGTTTTTTGGATAAGCTGTCCAGTTGAGTAGAATTAGTGAGCTTCTTGATGAAATTTTTCAGATGACTCTACTGCTCTTGCAATGCACATTGATCTTCTAGGAACTGTCACTAGAACTGTCAACATAGGTTTCTTCAGTTTTCAAGTTGGTCTGGCTGGCTATGTATGTATTGCATGTACAAGCAGAAAATTTTTTTACATTCACTACTTAGTGTCCACAAAAAACTTTTTTTATTTGCTTTTTGCTTTTTCAAAAGTCCTACCCCTAAAAAAGTTTTAAGGGATTCAATTTGAAATGTAAATTTATGCTAAATTAATGCCTTAGTTTTTGTCCTGCTGCATTTGCGCTTTTTAAAAGAATATTTTTTAATTCAGACCTTTTTTTCAGAAATCATTATCCAACAAAAGATGAGTAACTTATTCATTTATCACTTTTTTTTTTCAATTCTTTAATTGATCACCACTAATAGAGTATGTTGGTCATGTGACATTTTTTATTAAGGTACTGATCAGACCTGTTGTTTTAATTTTTGAAGATATATCTTGACAGGAGCTTTTTTTTTTTTTTTTTTTTTTTTGATAATGCGTCTTGGTAGAACACTCCATGATTGAAGGGTTCTTTGCAAATGCCATGAGTCCAAACATTTGCTGCATTAACATCACTTTTTGGTGACAAAAAATCAAAACCTTTATCTGTAGTGTTACAATCATGTACGTGCCAAGTGTAGATGGAAAATTTCTATGTGTTTCAAGAATACTTTCTTTTCTTTTTCACAAGATCTATCTGGAAAGTATCCTGCCATTCAATATTAGTGAAAAAATAACATAAGTATTTCTATTGGCAGCTTAATCCCCCTTCAAAATACTTCCCTTGGGACCTTACAGATTTATCCCGTCTACTTATGAAAACAATCTGCAAAGTTGTCTTTTGGGTTTGCCATTAGCTACTCCATCATGTTCTCCTTTATTTTGTACATGGTCAGAAATCCCCACAGGAAGAGCTCTAAGTTGCCATGAACCAAATCAGGACAGAAGATGGAAGGTGGCCAATCTTTGTGATGCTGCATGAGGCGTGAAGAATGGGAAAGGTCAGACATTGTAAATGCAATGGTCGTAAAGTATGCAATCTCGCTCAATGGCATCTTATTGCTGACTTAATTACTCCACTTGAGAGTGCCTGTCTACACTTGTGCAGTAAGGTCCCCCCCGACTGATTGTCCGCTTAGATCAAGGTTGCATAACCAGTTCCGGAGATTTTCAAAATGGCTGAATGCTTTCCAGATAGACCCTGCATCGGTTGATTCTTTTCAGAAGTTAGGATTTATATACACTCCCATGAAATCTGATTCCTGGTTCAGTGTGGGACCCCACGTACACATTCATGAGTAGTGGTCTTATTCCCTGCAGCCAGTTCCGCAAAGGTGTCAGGGCGACCAACAATCCCTCCCCTTCTGTTGAATGGGGAGGTGCTGCCCTGAACTTAGAATCTCCAGGGAATGGGCACATCTGTTTCAATTTTATGCCCCATTTTTCTTGATGTCTAGGTGCAGCTGATTAGATGGCGGTCGAACAAATGTTTGTGCTGGGGTTTAGAGATGGAACTATTTTTATCAGTTTCTTATGAATAGCTTTTATCAACCTGAAATCTTAACTAAACTAGTTTATACCATTGAAAATATCTTTTTTGATTATTCTTTTTATATATTCAATTGATTAGAAACTATCAACCAGAACTGTCAAGATAAGTTTCTTCAGTTTTTAAGTTGGTCTAGCTGGCTATGTTTTATAAATGTATGTTTACATATATATGTATGTTACTCCTTAGGTCTACAGAAAAATGTTTTGTTTTTTTTTTGTTTTTTGGTAGGGGGGTAATTTTCAATTCAAGTTTATGCCAAATTAATCCCTTGGTTTATGCCCTGCAGCATTCATGCTTGTTTTTTGAAAATTCACATTTTTTGATGGTCACTGCCTAACAAAAGGCCAGAGAAGTAGCTTATTCATTGATCATCCCAACACAGTATGCTGCCATGACAGTTTCTATTGAGTGACTAACTGGGCATGTTTTATTTCTATCTTATTAGAGAGAGAAATAGAGAAATAAACAACAAGTCACACTATTCATTGTCTAGATAGATCATTGTATAGTTGTATAAATTCATGTAATTGGGATACTGTAATGATTTACTTCAGATCTGATATTTGAAACTGATCCTAATCTATCCTACTCCAATCTATCATAGGCATACTTATACATGACAACCTGTTCCATTGGTAGTGAGAGGGGCTATTAACCCCAAATGCTATTACGTATCATCTGGCTGAATCTATAGACAAAGAAATGTACAGCAAAAGTTGCACTGTGCATTTTGTAGATCATTTAATCTTAAAAACGGCTTTCTTCTTTCACTCACTGCATTTTTATATTCATAAATCCAAAATCATGTACATTATTCTAATGTTTAAAAGAAAACCTCAGAATTTTAGAAATAATTTGAATGTACAAAGCTCAGGTTATAGTGCCATCTTCTTTAGGATTTCATTTTTTTGTTTGTTAAACAATGTTGTCAAATTTCTTTCAATACTCAATGTTATGCACTTTTTCTGAAGGGAAGAGAAAAAATTTTACATTAGTGCAAATGAAAGCTTTAAAGAAATAGCAAGCATAATTCTTGAAACAGAATACTGAATCATGTATCATATGCCTTGAAGTCATGTTTAGTAGGCCATACTTGTTAACTCTTTCACATTGGAGGCAGAAAGCCCAAGCTCAGAGTGCATAACTCCACCAACATCATTGTTTCTGAAAACTGAATAATTAAGCTACAGATCCCTAACTATGCCATGACAATAATAATCTTGTAATAATTATCCATCAGAGATACACCATTAATAGTTTGGAAAACAACTATAATGCAATTTATCATATTTATTTATGATGACATCATTACTGTTTTATTATATCCAAAAAACAAAAAAATTCTTATCTCACAATGTTAACAAAATTGCAAAAAACAATCCTGGATCCTCCCCCAAATTCTATCAATTGTTCCCTGGGCCATGACTCACACTCCTTTCAGAATGACATTATCTGTTTAAAAATTTTTTAAAAAAATTTTTAAAAAGTGTGATTTTATGACTTTACCCTGACCTTCATAATCTTTCATTTGCACTTTTAAGTTAGTCTGATTCCTGGTTGGAGCTACCTCACGGTTGAATGCAGGCCACATTTTATATATACTTTTACATTGATTTTTGACTTTTCAATATCAATACAAGTATTTTTTTCTTTTCTTATAATTGTAAATCAATGAAGACAATAGGAATAATCTACTTTGACTTGTGAACAACTTGCTGAATTACAACTGGAGAAATCCTCGTTCTTTTCATAGATTTTAGAAGTTAACCACAGTTTTGCAGCTGAAAATCTTTTCCAATTTTCTCTTTCAATGAATGTCTTGTGTGCATTCTTCAGGGTGTATATGCATCACTTCACAATTCATTATAAATATATTCATTGATACGCAATGATTTTTAAGCAAATTCAAATCTTAGCGCCCTTGAAAAAGAATGTCATGTGTTAAAGGTTAAGTAAATACATTAAATGCTTCTAGAGTCTGTTCATTCACATCACTTGTATACGTCTATTTTATATTATCATTGTATATAACCTTTTAGTTGATAGTGATGTACATGATGTAAGATTTTTAGAACTTGAATAATGTTTGCTTACCTGCTCTCTGAGCTTAAACAAACCAGTCTTGTTGCTATGGTAATCCTGCTGCTTCTAATGCATTGCGTTGACTGCATCCTGCAGCAATTATTTGTTGGCTGCATCTAATGCACCATGTCACTCTTTGACTGCACAAGTGCACTAGGAACTAGTAATGTATAAAAGTTCTCTATTGCTTGCCAGAGGTTTTGGTTTGTTTGGGGGTTTTTGTGTTTCAATCCATTTTCAAAGGAAAAAAAACAAAAGAAATTACTCTTAGCATGTTTTGAAATTGATCATTAGAGAATAGATATAATATATTGCTTTTTGAAAAACCATCAACCAAAACTATCAGCATAGGTTTCTCCAGTTTTTAAGCTGGTTTGGCTGTCTGCCAGTATATATTGATTACACAATGAATATATTTGTGTATGCCTGTACAAATGGACCTAGAGGGCTGAAATTTTTAACATTCACTCCTTATGTTTAGAAAACAAAAAAAGTTCCCCATGGATTTCACTTAAATCATGCGGAAGGGTGGGCCCTGGGCTAGAATGGAATTGATTGATATATGGGCTGGATCTAAGAATCCTTCTTTTGATTGAGAGATATTTATATCATTCTACAGGAAAAGATGTTAGAAACAAACAGTTAATGAAAAAATACTAGGTTTAAATTCTGAAGTGAAAGAATTTAGAAGAGTAACATGGGTGTCTGTTGTCATTGTAGTCTTTGTTATTTCCTTTTCCTCAATCGGATAACTTTGTCTTTATGTTTCAATGAAATTTTGTATGCAGGCTTGTTGGGAGATTCTGAGTTAGGGCTGATCTGTTTGCTTGTTTACATTTCATAAGCTAAAACAGAATATCTTTGAGTTAACAATCCTAATAAACAATTGCCCCTCCCTCTCACTTCATTTCAACTATTTTCTACTGGTGACCTTTATATGCTAAAAACTTTTTGCCCAATGTATCAAAGACAAGTGTTGTGAGATATATCAAATTACTGTTCATGCATGATCATTTAAATGTTAATTGAACATTGTCAGTAATAGAAATCTTTATTGGAAAAATATGAAGATAACAATTTGAAAAAAATTATCTTCTATGTACTTTCTATATTGTAAAATGATGCCCAAGCCTGACTGAGAACGTTGTCTATCATATACATGTGTGTGTGTATATATATATATATATATATATATATATATATATATATATATATATATATATAATATAATATAATATAATATATATATATATATATATATAATATAATATAATATAATATAATATATATATAATATAATATAATATATATATATATATATATATAATATAATATAATATAATATAATATATATATAATATATATATAATATATATATAATATATATATATATAGATAGATAGATAGATACATGAGTGTCATCAGTGATGTGAAAATGATCTGCATAACAGCAGCATATAGTTTGCATACTGATAGATGTACCACAGTTTGAGTAGCACGACTGTAACTCTTGAAAATCTTTGGGCTGTTCCTGCCACGCTATCTTGTCACTTCAATACTTTCTGTTGAGGGTGTCTTTTATTTTTAACAACTCTGAACAATCCTTTCTTACCTGGCAGGTGTTTCTTCTCATGGCCAAGTTTTCAATCTTGTTATTGTTCCAATCAGGTATGGATTGTTCAGTTCTTACTTATCCGCAATGTGTCGGCTTCTAATTCAAAGAATTGCCTCCTACGTGAAATCATCAATAACTAGAAAGCACTTAGAGAGCGCATACCTCTGCCAACACCACCATCATCATCATCATCATCATCATCATTAGTCTTTTAACGTCTGTCATTGGACATAGAACTTTCCCAGGATCTGCCACATTACTCTATTATGGGTGTCAAGGAGCCAGTATTTTCTTAATTTGTCTAGTTCATCTCTCTATCTTGTATTTTGTTGACCTCGGTTTTGCATGTGATCTCTGGGGATCCCTGTTGTGAGTCATGAATCCCATTGGTTGTCTTTCATTCTTGCAACATGACCAGCCTATTGGCATTTGAGGTTTCTAATAGATTCTATGATGTCTCGGACTACAGTTTTCTTCCTGATATATTGTGCTGTCTTGTAATCTCTCCGCATGATTCTTTCATGCGTGCACAGTTTGTGGGTCTGTCTCTTGGTCAGGTTCCATGTTTCAGCTCCATAAGTGACTATTGGGAGGATGCATTTGTTGTAGACTCTTCTTCTTAGGAATATTAGGATAGTCTTTTTTTTAAAGGTTGAGCTTGCTCTGCCAAAGGTTTGCCATCCTAGGGTGATTCTTTGCTAGGTTTCTTCTTCTTTGTCCCTAAAAACTGAACAATCAGATTACAGATCTTAGATCATGATAAAATCTTGTTATAACTAAATGTATCACAAGAGAGAAAACCTTAAAATGTACAAATATCGTGTTACCCCTGTTGTCTTGCATTGTTCTGTTGCAGAATATTAGAAATATTCCTGGACCCCCCCCCCATTTGATGAATTCTTTTGTAGCCCAGAAAATTTTAATAGAAATTCATTGAGAACTTTAGGATATATTGTCTAAATGGAGAGACGGACAGGCAGAGTGAATACATATACCTCTACAAATTCATCAGCAGAGATGATAGATAGCCTCCATATTGTTTGTGTGTAATCGATACTGTATAATCTTCAAATTCTAAATGTTATGGAAGAAACCCAAGAAACAAAACCATATTCCTAATTGGTAATTGTTGAGCCTATGTAGTCTGATCATTTCTCTTCATTCATTTCTGTTTCACATTTTGGTCAATGATATCTTTGTAGGGATCCATCTTTCTATTTTTCATCATCTCTGGTCTTTCAATAGCCAGGAGAAAAATCTGGCTGCCACTTGCTTGTCTTGCTTTTCTACCAACAAGATGAAAGAAATCCTTGTTTAAAATTGATATTAATCCACAGTTCTACATTTAAGAAATTTTAATATTACTGTACATCCATAACTTCGGCTCATCCTTGTTAGAGTAACACCATACTGTGGTACTTTGTTAAATCAAAATTTATTAAAAAAGTTTATTTGCTATTAATATCTGAGTAAGAACAGATATGTTGTGACTCTTAAGAGAATTAAGTACAAATTTGGAAATATTATCATTAGGTGGGACTATGGGGTACTTTGTTGGAAAAAGCTTCAAATGGTGCCAAATAGGGTCTAGGAATAGACCTTTACTGTGCATTCTCATCCACTTGTCTTCCATCAAGTTTTATTCACAACATAATTGGCCTATTTGTCCAATCCCCTGCAAGAACAGTATGTGACACAAGGTCAATTTAATTTGGGGATATCACACACAATTGTGAACAGGCCATCAGCGAGAATTATCTTGAGTCCTTGCAACTATTGTTGTAAGAGCATAAGAGTGTTGGTCTTTAGGTTTGTGGACAAATCCTGATCTTTTTGACATGATTACTCAGAGCAGTGCCCCACCCCATGAGGTGAAACCCCAGTTGACTACGGCTCCACATCTGTGTCTATCTGGTCTTAAAGGGTGAACAACATGTCTATTTGTTTGATCCTCCATTTGAACAGTGTGTGTGATACAAGGTGAGTTTAATGTGATGATGCTATCCATGCAAACTTATAGGTTGGCTATCAGCAGAAATTCTCTTTATTCCTCACAACTATTATTACGAGACATAGTAGTGGTGGTCCTTTGGATTTACAGAGCACCACACTTCTTAACGTAAAACCTCAATCGGCCATGACTCTATATTTCCGTCTGTCTGGTCTTTAATGGCCATATGTATGATACAATCAACTAAATTAACCAAGCACAATTATATAGTAACACTTCCATGTATATCAACTGATATGTATAAATTCAATTTCTAGCACATATGATAAATTTTAAAGGGAATATGTTTTTCAATTATCTCTATACATTCAAATATTTTAGTGTACTAAGAGCCAGTTTTGACTGTCTTAGAGTCTCTGCACCTGAAATGGTGGGGGAATCAATTTTCTTAATTGGAACAGCTGTAGTCAGCATATAATATGTATATAAAAGTTGCGCCTTAATCCATTAGTTCCCAGTACCAAATTTCAGCTCGATCCTACAATCCATTAGGCAACTTCATTGGAAGAAACCGCCACTGATGCAGACCCCTCTGCCAATCAGGTTATGTGTGTAGGTTGTCACTTTGCTCCGATAACAAAGTGTTTTCACTACATTTGTTAATTTTATTTCCTATTCACTATTTAATCAACTGCTTAGTTAAATATAAAACATTCAAACTAGAATTAACCATCAGAAGATTAATGATGATCTTAGAAGCTATTTGAATAGAGCCAATGGTAAATATTCTAACTGATCAATATATATTGAAGAAATAGTCTGGAACTCATATTATGTACATTAATGTAAGTAATTGTTGCTGTATTTGCAACAGTTCTGTATTGTTTGTGTAGATTTTTTTTCTCTCACCAGACACCTACTGTGTTCTTTTGTCAGCTCAACTACACATCGAGTTAAGCTACAACATTGCTAGTATAGCTTACTTCTTTTTCCTTTCTCTTTTCAATTATTTCCACTTGCCTTTAAATCTTCTGTCATTGATGTATATTTAAATACTGGATACTTTTTTTCTCATCCTTGCAATCATTTTGGAAAAATTGCTCCTTCAATAAAAAGGAAGTTCTGTGGGATTTCCAGTTGATGAAAAAAACAAACTTTTGCAGTACTAGCAAGATTTCCAAGCACAACCATCACTATTGCAAATGACATACAAACTGATACAATAAGGCAATAGAATGGGGTAAAAGAAAAAAACAGTGAGACTTCAGCTGCTGCAGTAGTAGTAGTAGTAGCAACAGAAGTAGCAATATTACATGCTGTTGTTGCCTACATATTTTCAGCGAACACACAGATAAAGCTGCAGTCCATCTTTAAGTGTGACAGAGACCCAAAAAACCACATAAGTGACCTGACCAGTTTTTAAATCATAAGATACTAGCTTTTATGTATAAAAGTGATATCTACCAGTAAAACCTGGGGGGGATGAAAAAATCAACAGAAGGAGTAAATGCTTGAATTTTTAGCTTTCTAGCACCTTTGTTTGTGGCACGTATTTGTTCTTCATACATACATAGCCAGCCACACCAGCATGAAAACCAAAGAAACCCATGTTGATAGTTTCTAATAAATAATCTGCAAAACCGATTTTAAAAGTGGACAAATCAAATAAGCAGGAAAGAGTTCTATTTCCCTTGGTAAAAGTAGTTCTCTGCTCTTTTTGTTATATGCATATATTTGTGTATTCCAGCACTCCTGACCAAACTGTTTTGTCTACAGACTTGAAAATTGCCATCAATATTTCAATAGACCCCTCTTAAATTTTTTTTTTTTTTTTTTTTTGCCAAAAAGCATTTTGGGGCCTTATTATTAATAGATTCTGGAGAATTTAAATGTTTCTTTATTCTATTTAAGATGTTTTCTGCTGGAAAACACCTGCAATGTCATAGATAAAATTTATTTCAACCATATTAATTCTACGATGCAATTTTTTACATAACTTCAATTTTTGACACTATGGTTTTCCGATTAGTGGCTGTGATGGCGAGTTATATTTCTCTCTCTTTGCATTTTATTTGCTTGGATTAGTTTTCTCTTGTTAGTACAATTGATAGTGAAAAGAATACTGATCTTTTAGCTAGCAGTACCCAGAGAGGTACAGACAAAATAGTCAAGTTCGGACTATTAAAGCCTATTTAGCCACAGACTTTGCTAAAAGAAAATAGTGTTGTATGTTGTTGCCCTCTTTGATGACCATATTAGAAGACGGTAACCAGACAAAGGGTTGAATGGTCATCTTGACTGAATGAGAACTGATCACTAGTTTAAAAAGCCAAAACTTTTCCTGCTCAGACTTCATGGTCGTTTTTTCCACTTCTTGATTTTTTAATTTTTTTTCCACTTTCCTCCAAATCCTTTTTTTTTTGTTTTTTTGTTTTATCTTCATTTGAAACTTGACTTGTTTCCTCAACAATTTTCAAATCATCTTTCAAGCTGACCAATTATATGTACCCACTCATGCATACATGTGTGGCTGTCTCAATCTCTTTCTACTTATATATATATATATATATCATGAATTCAAAATATTATGATTCTGTAGGTATGGATGAGCGTGTGTGTCTGTGTGTGTACACCAAACATTTATAACTGTCGAAATCAACTTTAATGTAATTGTGTTGGTTATCTATTTTTTTTTTTTTTTTATCAATAGGATTGTATTTCGAATGTGATAAGTTCATTTGGTTTTTGAATTTTCTGTAGAAGCTTCATTGTTTAAACAATGTTACTTTTATTTTTTGAAAAGTTAGAAATAACATTCTGAATATTATGAACACTTACAACAAAAAAAAAGACACAGTGCTGAGAGATGCCACTGAAGGAATTGTGCCCCCCCCCGTGTTTATTTACCTACTTTTTTTATTATCTCAAAATAATGACAAAGTATTCTTACTTATTTTTCTGAGCCCCAAAATAAGTGTATTTCTAAATTTTTCCCAGTCTCCTGTCACTGTCCAGACAAACATTGTCAATAAAATATGAACTCGTAAAATCTGCTTTCCTGTGTTCTTTCGTTACTTGTCTTTTGAACTTCTGTAAATACTAGATGCATATACCCTTCACTTGATATACATATTCACACCACTGGTGATTATAAGACCACCCATTTACCTCAAATAGCCTTGAGGCTGTATCGTTGTTGCAGAATCAAAATTGAGTTGTGTATAGCTTCAGATAACAATTGTGTATAGAAAGAAATGTATTAAAATGAATATTTTCACGGTTGTGCTGCGCATTTAGGATCTCCCATCCTCAAGAAATAATTCTAGAAAGAAATTTTTCCTGTAAAAGAGCCCATTGTTTCTGAGAGATTTTTATTTATAAATTTTTCTTGTAAATGCTACTCTCAAATGAAAGAGTCTATTATTAGAAAAAAAATCGCATTTCTCATTATATAAGATATGGGTAAATATCTAATTATGCAATCTTAGAGGTTACAAAAATTTGGAACCTGTCAAAGTGGACTATGCTTTTATCTATAACAAAGCAACAAAATTGGATAAGAAACAAATTTCTTTTTTAATAGAAAAACATCATTCAGGAAAAATCAGATGCTTATGTTTGGGTAAATTGTTTCTTGTGCTACTACTAAGACATCAGTAGTAGTACTAACAATGTAGATGCAAGCACACAGATACAGTGAAACCTTGCTTCCCCTTCGTTTCTTTCTGCTTGCTTTAGCATGACACAAATCAACAAACAGACAAAAGCAGTGTCCTGGGTTTTTACATCATAAGATACCTGTCTGAAAGTTTGTTTTAAAAAGGAAAGAAATAAAATATCAAAATTGGATATAATTCATTCACTAACAGGTTTAATGAGAATCGGAAAAAATTAAAATTAAACAATTTAACCTTTTCAAATTGGAAAACTAGTTTGTAATAAATTGGTAATTTGACATAAAAAATAAACGCTCTTTTATAGATTCAATTCGGTTGAAAAAATCAATAATTTTCCTGATTATCTTTTCAAGATAATCAGAAAATCATAATTGTATTGAGGCATAATTATTTAAGCTTGATATCTTGCTATTTCATTGCCTACCTATCTGAGGTATTGACATCATTATTCTTTCAATAAATATTATCAATTAGGTGTATCGAAATAGATAAGAAAATGAATTGACTCTGGCTAAATTTGAAATAGGTTTTGTATGAAAATATATAATCCATTTAACTTGCTGAGTCTGTAGAAATTTCATGGGTGTTGGTAACTAAGATATCGTTACTCTCGCATATATATTTCTGCAATTAGAGAATATAATTTCATTCAAATGATTGATTACCAACGGAATGTATGGAATATCAGTAAATGGACTTTTTAGCTATATTAACTATGAGATGTAAAGCTAATGAATCTAATGTATCTCTTGTTATTATCATTAACTTTTGTCATTTGTCTACATTTCTGTTTACCACTACTACTACTACTACTACTATAAATTGTATTTTAGGCTTGGAACTTTCCAGGAATGAGAAAAGAATGACTGACCATTATAGTAACGGTTGAGTCCCTTTTGCTCCCATTCATGCATAAGCACCCTCCTCCATTTTTAATCTTGTTCATTACCTTTCAATGGTAGGTGGAGAGAAAGGATGAAAGATATGAGGAGATTGAATAATGATCAGTAAGTATAAATGCTGTACCTACAAACAAGAAGAACAATAGTATGATACTGGATGTTATCTGTCATAGTAGTATCTATTCTTTTTTCCAAAATGAAAGTGAGGCAGGTTCCTCTGCAATCAAATATTTTTGAAACCGTTGAGTCTGACATAAGGCCACAAGAGGAAATCCCCCAGAGATGATTGCAAAACAGCCACATTTTCAAATTCCAAGTATATCTCTCTTCATTATCTTGTCTCATTAATTTATATTTAATCAGCTTTCTACATTGTTCGGGCAATTTTTAGAAAGTGTCAACCAAAACTGCCACCAGAGGTTTCTCCAGTTTTTCAGTGACTCTTGTCATAGATACAGGCTGTATCAATAGAGTTTAAGAGCTGAAAATTTGAACATTTACAATTTAGGACTTGAAAAAAAAACATTTTTTTCTTTCTTTCTTCTGGTTTTAGTAGGGTGGTATCAATTTGCAATGTAACTTTATACTAAATTAGTCCCTTAGTTTGTGTCCAGTTCACATTTTTTTTGATTCAAACATTTTTTATTGATAATAACCCAACAAAAAGGGAGAGAATTGATTTATTCATTGAACACCTTCTTTTCTAATTATTTGAGTCATCATCATCATCATTATTTCTCATTTAGACACTTTCTACCTTTTACAATGTTTCAGTATTTTGCTGATAATGTTGGTATATCAAAAAGTTGAAATTCTTCTATTTCTCTCCTCCACATGTATCTGTATTCTTGACAAACTTAACGTTATCTTAAATGGGTCACATGATGTTCTTTATTGAGTGACAAATTATTTTTGAAATCTAATAGAAGCTGCCAAGTTTTGGGGGAAAATATCTAATTTACAAGCAATTTTGGTGGTTGTTGCTTTGTAAATTGTCGGATGGCCCTCTTTTACATATATACTGTTTTTTTTCTTTGATATAAAGAATAGCATTTACACTATTAGCAAGTGTTTGTAATTGTCCACTAATCTCTCTCTCTCCAGCTAAAATTTATTCCTCTTAATTTAAGACATCCCGGTTGAACAGAAGGCAAAGTAATCACGTAATCTATAAATAAACTTTCACAAATATAATTATAAAGAAGATAAATTGCTTAATAAATGTTTATGCTCCTTAATGCTGATCCATCCATAAATAAACCTGACTGGTATATACTGGTTATTTATAAAAGAAAATTAACCAGCAATCAAAAATAACTTGTCCACTATCGTTAGGAATTGAATTATCTTAAATTATTCCACAAGACAAAATCATTCTTGAATTGATTTCTATCTATTTCCCTTTTGTCTAATGCTTTTTTCTCTAAAGAATATGCAACACAGCTAAATTAAAAATTGTCAACATGGATTTCATCAGTTTTTAAGTCAGTCTGGCTGTCTGTGCGTATGTGTAATACATACCAGCTGCACCAATGGAGCTAGAGGGATGAAAATTTGTTATTGTGTATAGAAGAAACTTTTTTTTCATACCGGAAATAGGTTTTTAGTTGGGGTTCAATAGACAGTCTTAGTTACTGCTAAATTGGCCTCTTACTTTGTATTTGCCAGCTTTCATAATTGTTTTTTGAAAATTTGAATGTGTTTACTGATCATGGCCCCAAAACAAATGATAGAAGTAATTTGAGCCTGAATTATTAAAAAGACATAAAATGCCAAAGACTGGTTAATTTTTATTGAATGCTCAAGGAAGACTATTCTTTTATTAAATAAAACATGTTCCATATTTAGAAGAACTCAATTCATGATGGGATGCATTTATCCCACTAAACATTTAAAAAAAACTGAAAAACATGGGTTTAGCTGATCACTTTGCCTCCAAGGCTTTTGTGTTCACTCATATAATGCAAGATAACTTCTACATTGGTTTCATACTACGGTCTGCATTTTTTGTGATACATATCTTATGATACTTCTGAAAAAGATCTATGGGACATATATATCCCAGCAGACATCAGAATCTAGGGATATATATGTCCCAAAAGTCTCAGTAGGGCTAAACAAAAATTTAACTAGCTTGAATTAAATTTCCAAAACCCTACATCTCACATTTTTCTATTCTATCATATAGAATCACTGTTGTCTCACAAATTGCCTACCCAAGTGGGCTACAGTTTGTTTGTTTTTCTTTCTTTATATGTGTTCCTCCTGGTACTCTTGGTCACTAAAACTCTGAATATTTGCAGGAGTACACCACTAGACACCACCTGAAAAACGTTTTTTTTTTTTTTTTTTTTTCCAAGAGTGCTTTTGGGGGTTTCTATGGTCAATTTACACCAACAATGCACAAATCTTGTATTTTTTCAGATAAAATGTACGCTTTTTTTTTTTTTTTTTTTTTTCCCAAAGTAATTCTAGATGATTAGTTTTAGTACAGTGTGTGGGCTACAGTGACCTACTAGGTACACGTCAAGAGAGATTCTCCATTCTTCTCTTTTGTTCGTGTATGTATATGAACAAAAAGACAATGCCTTTTTGTATTCCATCCTGTCCTAATTTGGGTTTGGTTTTCTTATTTAGTATACATTTGAGACCTTCGACCAAAACTGTCATCATGAACACAGGTCCCTTCAATTTTAAAGTTGGTCTGGCTAGCAATGTATATATTGCACATTCAGGCCACACCTGTGGTGCTTGGGAGCTAAAAATTAAAACATTTCCTTTTCATTATGTCTACAAATTTTTTCTTTTTTTTTTTTTTTTTTTTTTTTTTAAACATCAAAAAGTTTATAGTGAGGGGGGTCAATTTACAATGTAAGTTTATACTATATAGATCCTCTGGTTTGTATCTGGCAGTATTCATGTTTGGGGTTTGTTTTCTTTCAATTTAGACCTTTTTTAGTAATTACTACCAACAAAAAGTATTTTGTTGATTACCTTCTGCAATTGAATTTCCCAAACACTACATGCTGTCAAAAGATGTTGGTCACCTGACAATTTCTATTGACTTACTAACTAGATATTTCTCTACTTGGTTTTGATTTTCTTATTTAGTAAGCAATTCTATCTGTTTTCTTTCTCCAGGCTGGGCCATGCAATGTTTGGTGCTAATATTTTTGGATAGGAAATGGACGAGTGATAAGATTCTGCTGGACAGATATCTTAATTATTTCAAAAGTTTGAATTACCCTACACAGGTAAGTACATTTGACCTTCTTCATTTTGTGGAAATGTTTTTGTTTTTTTTTCTTCTTTTTTTTTCCTTCTTTTTTTTTTCTTTTCTTTTTTTTCTTTTTTTTTTCTTTTCTTTTCTTTTTTTTTCTTTTCTTTTTTTTCTTTTCTTTTTTTTTTTACACTCTTCTAGATTTGGTCCTTGTAAAATACAAGAAGCAATCACAGCCAAAAAAAAGCAAAGGAAATGTCATTTTGAAAACCTTTTATACAAAGGTTTGAGAAGAGTAGAGAAATTACTGCAATTTCAATTTTTCTATAATTTCTCACACTTTGTTTTTATAAAAAAAAAAAAGGGTATCAAATTGCATTTAGAATAAAACGATATATCATGAACTTGTAGTTTAAAATAGAAATGATTTTCTTGCAATTTGACATTGAAATGACGTACAAGTACTGTGGAGAGTTTTGAGGGTCATTAACATTCACTGAGTTATTTGGACAATTGAACTCTTTCTTGTTTGTGCTGTTGGCACAATGGCCTTCTTCACGAGTACTATGCAAATGTGATGGTAGTAAAAAGAGATTTTTTTCTCTCTCTAATGGTAGCAATGTTTATAATGAAGGATTCGGATGTTTTACTTTTCTTTCAAGGCTCCAAGCCTAAAAAGAAAAGGAGAAGAAAACCCTCAAATCATATGTTATAAGCATTGCTACCATGAGAACCATTTTCTGTCTACTGCTATCATATTCAGATACACCCAAAGAAAAGCATAAAATTGATTGGCTGAAACATCATTATAACAACGCAAACAAAAAGTTCAATCATCCTAAAAACTCTTTCAATACAATGATGTTTTGTTTATGCATCAATTTTAGAAACAAAAGTTCTAAAGTAACTTGAGGTAGAATTTCTCAGGAATATTGAGTCTCAAAATGGAGTCATTAGAAATGTGCAGACTCCACTAAAATCTCTTCAGCTTCTGCAAAACTCCTTCTCAAGATGATATTTCACATTTTCAAAGTTTTCAAAAACTAACAACTTCGATAAAACTCTTTTTACTGTTGAGACTTTGCGCAGCAGATATAAAGCCTATAAATATGTAGTGTTTTGAAATTTGCAAAAAAACTTGAATTCAGCATTCAATATAGGAAGATAGAGATTTTAATACTTTTTGTTACAATTTGTATTTAGTTGGAATTTCCACATTTTCATTGGCTTGGATTTCAGAGAGCTAATAATTGCCTCCAACTTTTCGATATTGACTTTGCAACCCAGCAATTGCCACAAGATTTATTAGCCAACACAATCCCATTATGACTTCAGAAATTGTCCACGTATCCAAATCCACTAAATTCTATAAATGCTTCTAAATGTAAAAATGTTCCAAAACTTGAATTGACAATATTGTATCAATATATCATTTGCCATAAGGAAATGATGTATTGAAAGTTGTTGAACTGTTTTTTGTTTCTTTCTCCTTCACAAACCAAGTGTATTTTTTTTTTTTTAAGTAGTCAATTGAGATGCCTGTCATCATCAGTCTTTTAACGTCCGTCGTTGAACATAGACCTTCCCCAGGATCCACCACATTTCTCTACCATGCCAGTATTTTCTGAATTTGTCTAGTTTGTCTCTCCATCTTGTACTTTGTCGGCTTCGATTCCATATGTGGTCTCTGGGGATCCATGTTGTGAGTCATGATGTCCATCGGCTGTCTTTCATTCTCGCAACATGACCAGCCATTGCCATTTGAGTTTTCTAATGGATTCTATGATGTGAGGTTGAGCATGACTCATTCATGTGCACGTTGCATGCTTCTCAGTTTACGTGTCTATGTCTTGGTTAGGTTCCATGTTTCAGCTCCATAAGTGACTATCGGGAGGATGCATTAGTTGTATACTCTTCTTTTTAGGATTATTAGGATCGTCTTGTTTTTGAAGGTTGAGCTTGTTTTGCCGAAAGCTTGCCATCCTAGGGTGATTCTCTGCTTGATTTCTTTGTCTTTTATGGATTTCATAGAGATTTGCTGTCCTAAGTAGATGTAGTGGTCTACTTTCCCCAGGGCATAATATTTATTTTCTCATTCATAGAGAAACTGATATAGAAAGAATTACAATTTTTATTGAAAGTAAAGAATTTATATTCTTTCAAGTGTTTTATACGGATGGAAAATGTAATTACTGAAATCATAGCAGGAGGCTAAGTTTTTGTTTTACTAGATAACAAAGTAGGTATTTCATCTAGTATGCAAAATGTTTCATCAGAAGATATTATCTAAACCAAGTCAAGCAACAGAGAATTTATCAACTATTACAACTGCTGTTGAATGAACCAAAAAAAGCTTTGATCCTGCCAAACAATGGTATAAATTATAAATACCATCAAGTAACCCCTTGGGAGAGTGCCTGTTCACGCATGCAGAGTAAGATCACCTCTAAAAACAACTGACTGACCAGTTTTTGAGATATTCAAAATGGCTTAATTCTTTCTGGACAGACCTAATAAAACCTCCTTTTGAACCAATCTGAATATTTAAATCATCACTGAAATTCAATTAAATGTTAGATGTTACCTAATAATTTAAAGCTATTTCTTTACAAATGTAATAAAATGTGATATTGAGATTCAGCTGAATACACAAAAGTATTATTTTAAACATTTGGATGATTAATTTTTAATTCAAGATGATGATAATTAGTTTTTGACGATTCAACAGAGCAAAATCAATTTTTCATAACAATAGTTATTTTAGTCATCGGTCTTCTGTTCAATAAACTTTATATTGTGTGACATTTTAATTCTCTAGCTCTGTATCAGGCTGGATGAAAATTGCTTTCTATCTAAATGATAGCAAATTAAAATACAAAAGTATAAATAGTAGAAAAGTATCCTTGTATAACATTTATTTCCTTTTTAGAGAAAATAGCCTCGGAGAATGATTTTTTTTCTCACTTAATTTTTGTCTTTTTATCCGTCGCTTAGATAATTAATGTGCATTCTCTATTTATACCGTGTATCTTTTTATCCATAAAAGAAACTTCACTTCATCTGACTTGATGTAAGTGGTATCTTCTTCTGATATCAATATATTTTCCGTCAATGCAATGAGACTTTGGCAAATATATGAATTACTTACTTTTACTTACTGCCGCTCACTTCGTTGTTTCTTTCTTATAATGTCTTTCATTTTTCTTTTGTTTTTCCCTTTCTCTTTCTTTTTCAATATTTAACGATATTTGTTGGATGAAATTATTTCTAGTTCTACTAGCATCTGCTACCTAAGAAATTTGTTTATATAGCACATGTATTGGAGGATTTAGAATTTGAAATCTAAGAAAACAAGTCATTTTCAATGCGTTGAGAAAACTTAATTTTTCATGGATGTAATCAAAATATGATTGTTAAACTCAATGAGTAACTCTTTAGCTCTGGTAATTCTGATTGAGTTGGTAGCACGTAGAATGTTAGGAGAGAGAGAGGGATTTTTATTTCCTTGTGGTGTGATGTTGGCAGCGGTGTCACTGGAAGTGTGGAAGGAGAGAAGATGTACAAAGAGAATGTGTGTGCCGAGTATGAACTTAGACACGGAGATGGAATAAAGTAAAAAGAACACATACAAGTATCTGGATTGAAAAATAACTTTCAATACAAGGACATTACTGACAAATGACCATTGAAAATGAAATACATATAATTGATAAAATAGATCTGATTGATTGTGTAAAGAGATAAGAGATAGCAAAAGTTGGGAGCTTTGTTGTTGTTGATTGTACAGTTGTTGGAGTCAAAGTGGAGTTGTCTGAACTGCTTGTGAATTCATATGGCTTGGATCATACCAAGGAATACATAGAAACTGGGTTCAGTGTGCAAGCCAGATTGCCAAGTTGTGCGTGAACATTGGGGCTAGTCTCTGACGCTGATAGACTCTCGACGGACAGACCATGAAAGACAGAACACAGAATTTATATCCATGTGTGTTTCCCGAAGTAAAGAAATTTAGGAAGAATCGTTGTGACTATCAGATAGTAAAAAGCATTGCCATTTCATTCATGAGAGTGAGAAGTGTATATGCATTTGGAGCACGTGATGAGGACACAGTGGCGTAGCTGCCTATATGTCTGATGCCTCGACATCGGTGAAGTGAAATGGGCAAGGTTAGTACAGAGATAGGTCATGGTAGAAAATGGTTAAGATCGAATTGGCTGGGTGGTCGGCAAAATGATAATGATCTTAGGGAGAAGATACGAGAAAAAGTAGCTGGCAAAAAGTACTGGAGCCAAAAGCATAACCAGCTAGGAGTGCTGGTGCCAGTGAGCATTGCACCATATGCATCCAGGGCTTTTATAGGGGTTGTCGCAGGAAGTGACATTTTTGATATCTTGCTAAAAGAGGGGTTTCGTATTCAATTCTTAACTAAAAGTTTAGGGGGCACTACACTCTCACTATTGAGTTTTGACTTTTTTTTTTCACATATAATGACCAAAACCAGTGACGTCTTGGATGGATAACAGTGACATACACAAAAACTGATAACGAATACACTCCCACCTCTGAAGGAGTTGAAATTGGACACATAGATCTGGAATGATAGTGTATGGAGAAATGAATTATATTTTGTTTACTTTTTAAGATTTTAATGAAGCAAGGAAGTTTAACTATAGTGTGGCGAAGCTTGTTTGCTTATTTATCTCTTATTTATTTGACATCTTACAATCGATGGAAATAGACGTCATATTCAAACCTCTACAAAAAAAAATTTCAACAGATATAATCAAAAACCAGAGAAGAATAGTACTTTATTAATTACATTTTACATGGTTGGAATGACCAAGACTGAGCTGTCTAAGGTCACTCCACCGTGGCTAATTTATCATGTGCCAGCGTAAGGCCCATCACTTTCCATATCTTACACTTACAGCAAGAGAACTTACTAAAGGCTTATTGTTCAACCATTGACTTTGAAGGTTGATTATGATTTTGAAGTATTCACCTGTCTGTCTTGATTGTTCTGAATCTATCTCCCCTTCCCATCAATGGGTGAAATACAAGGGAAGACATGGCTCTCTCTGGCCATGGGAGGCAACCAGTCCAGGTGAAGGAAAACTTTAAATTCAAAACTGGCTCACCAAAAAATAGTGGCAATGGATGAATTCAAGTAGCCATGTCACTTCCAGGAACAGGAAAGGCTTTGGTCCAGCAGTGGCCTCAATGATGATGATTGGTTGTTGAGTGACTCAGTTGGTATAAAGTCACTAAGTCTCTAGCTTTGGTCATCTAGTGTACAGAATGAAGAAAATTGATACAAAACTCTCACTTTATTGTAGGATGCTTGAATGTCTAAAATGAAGATAATACTGTGAATTTGAATAAGAATCTGTCATATTCAATGATTTTTCTTATTCCAAATCAATTTCCAATGAATTTGAGTCTGAATGCAAATTTCATCTCTAAATTAATTTTCAATGCTATGTCAAAATTGTGCTTCGGAGACATTGAAATCAGTTTATGCTTGTCAATGCCACTTATCTATTTTTACTGAGGAAAGAAATTTCACATTTTTATTATTCATCTTTATTAGATGAAGTATTGTAAATCGTTATTAATAATCTTTTTATTTCTATTTACCTTCATTTTTTTTTTCTTAACTCGACTCAGGCGGTCAATTCATGGCAGTGAGTAAACAGAGAGAATCAGAAATAAAGAAAGAGCTCTCAATGAAACTTAAAATTGCATCCCTTTTGCCCCAGGAAAGCCTGATTAAATGCACCAGTTGCTCTACAATATGAGCTTCAAGAACTTAAAAGTTTACAGATGATCAAATTTTAGCTCAGATGGTTGTCAAAAAATTAGTCATAATGAAGAAAATTTACCTTTTTATTTATCTTTTCAAATTCCAGCAATAGCCAATGAGAAATTGCATCTTTTGTAGTTTTGATGAAACAATTCCATGAAAACTTTAACTTCTTGAATTTTTGTATTTTAAACCCATAGAACCCTAGTGTCCGGTATATTGGCCACTATCACCAGGTACAAATACCCCAGCGTCCTTGTTTCTGTTTACAAATTGATCACTAGCTAACTTCTCAGCCAATGAGCAACTTTGTTACATTTGATTTTTGGCCTATGCTATTGGACGAAGTGGCCCCTGAAGAACTCATGATATTTTCTCATCGAAATTGAGAAAAAAAAACCATTGTCTGTGGTTGATGTGTCGAATTGGTTTTTTGTCCTGATGAAAAAGACATTGATAATGACAACTATTGCAGGGATTCTCATTTTTGAATGAAAAATGAATAAGACATTGAAAATGATAATGTGTACATTTAACTTGTATTTGGATAAACTTTGCCCAAAATTTGTTGTCGTTCTGAGAAACAAGAACGCTATGGCAGACAATGCTCTGCTGTGCAAGATGATGAAAAGAGACGTAAAGGATGTAGAAAGGCTGGAAACAGCATCCAGCAATAATCAATGTAAAATTTGCCGGGAGAAGTACCTGGAGGCATAACAAATGAACTTCTAAGAATTCTGGTGCATCAAAAAACAGGACGCTAACTGCTGGTTTGACTTGTATCACAAATGCTAATGCTGGTGATAGAACAAGAACTGTGCAAGGTCTGCTTTAGCTTTTAAATGAAATTTTATGTTTAAAAAAAGGGAAGATATTTTTAGAGGCACTAGGACCATATTTAGTAGAAATCATTTTTTCACTTTTTTCCCTTGTAGAACCTGGAAATTTAAATACCAAAAATGTAGGGTGCTTGGGATTCAAAAAATTGAGCAAAAACTTTTATCCTTGTCAAGGATTGGAACCATAATAAATTTGGTTAGTAGTACTACAAAGAAGGAAAAAATGCTTCAAAATTAGCCAAACTCAGAATTTTATATATGATCATTGATACAACTATACTGTCTTTCAAAGACCTGCTACTTTACGACGAATGTCCCCTCTAATGTTTAGTGGTTAGTGTACACAAGAATCTTATGTTCTGCAAATTTTCTTGTCTTTGAATCATACATAAATTTTTTTCTTAGTGTAGCAGTTTCTAATATTTCCTTGAGCCATTCCACTTTTAACAAACTTGTAGTCTTTCTCCCATTCACCCTTTAGGTTTTTGAATCCAGCATAGTGAATGAACATTTTTTTCAATAAAAACTTCTTGCATTTTTCATAGGAAAAAATCATTTCTTTCACCATTTTATGTAATGTTACATGAATTCTTAAATCAAAATCAAACCCCATTGAAATAAATACAGTGAATTGGGGGGGGTGGATAATAATTTCAACTTGCTTAGTTTTGTTTAAGATTTGCACGAATGTCAGACAAGTGCTGGATATCACTACTCACAACATGGATCCCCTGAGATCAGGTATGAGGCTGTGGCCGACATATTACCATAGTGGGTGAGTTCTCTAGTTGAAACGAACTGCGTGATGAAAGTTTGAGAGACGAGGAGGTTTGGTCTCCTCATGGTTTGGCTGTAGCGTACATGCGGCCCTGTAGAGGTGATAGGATGCTGTGCAAAGAGAATGCGCACCGAGAATAAAGTTGGATGTGAATTGAAACTAAGTAGAAAGAAGACATAAAAGTATTTTGGCCAGACAAATAAGATGTACATTTAATACAAGAATGAAGAATGAGGATGAAGTACATATAAGGATAACATGAATACAATCGATTGTGAAGAGACGAGAAGAGAAGAGAAGAGTTAGTGAAAGGTGGGAGCTTTCTTGTCTTGATAGTACTGGCATCGAAGTTGGAGCAGAGTTGTGTGAACACATGGATTTCCATATGGCTTGGATTGCTCCAAGGTAATACGTAGAATCCGGGTTCAGTGTGCAAAT
The DNA here is from genome assembly GCA_963457665.1 of Thysanoteuthis rhombus. NCBI lineage: Eukaryota > Metazoa > Mollusca > Cephalopoda > Oegopsida > Thysanoteuthidae > Thysanoteuthis > Thysanoteuthis major. The sequence goes on along the minus strand of OY735234.1, from coordinate 32,138,214 downwards.
CATACTGCCAAGTAAGTGAGTTAACTTGGGGGCTATTCTCAGATGCTGATAGCCTCTCGACGGATAGACCATGAAAGACAGAACATGGAGTTATATCCATGCGTGTTTCCCCAAAATAAAGAAGTTTAAGAAAGAATGTTGTGACTATCGGATAGTAAAAAGACCTTGCCATTTCATTCATGAGGGTAAGAGGTGATACATGTTTGGAGCACGTGGTGAGCACACGGTTGGGTAGCTGTGCATATGTGTGAGGTTCGATATTGAAGTGAAATGGGCAAAGTTAGTACAGAGATAGGTCACGGAGGAAGAATGGTTAAGATCAGATCGGCCTGATGGTCAGCAAAATGTTAACGATCTTAGGGAGTAGGAAAGAGAGTGGCCGGCCACAAAGGCTGGGGCTAGAAGTGTAACCAGCTAGGAATACTGGCGCTAGTGAGTTTTGGACTATGTGCGTCCAAGAGTCTTATAGGGGTCATCAGAAGAAGTGAAGTTTTCAATATCTAGCTAAAAGAAAGGTTTCATATTCATTTCTAACTAAAAGAACAGTAAGATGGTATGATGAGTTTGATAAGTTCAGGAAGTATTGGCTCCACGATGCCCATGATAGAGAGGTCTGGCAAATCTTAAGGAAGATCTATGTCCAATGACAGATGCTAACAGACTGATAATTATGAAGCAAAAAATGATAATGGTGTCGCTGTTAAGTCTTCTGCACTTAAAAATTGTAGACATTACTTTTGTACAGTCTTAATATGATTTTTTACTAAAAAATCACGTCAATTCTTTAGAAGTATAGTCTAAAATCATTTGAAGCCTACAAAAGTATTATGATATATTACTATTATAAGTACAATTTTTAATTACTACATTATAGTAGGCATCATCATTATCAACAGCCTTTTAGTTTCTATCATTAGACATTAACCTTCCCCAGAATTTGCTAGATCTCTCTATCATAGGTATCACAGAGCCAATACTTTCTGAACTTATCTTTCGTCATGCATTTTATATTTTGCTGGTCACAGTTTTGCATATGATCTTTGAGGATCCACATTGTGAGTCATGATGTCAATTAACCTTTAATGCGCACATTAATTTTCTCCGTGGGGTGGTTACAAAACATGAATGTACACATATGTGTACAGTTTGGAGGAAACTGTTAGACACTGTCAGTTGAAAAATGTGGAAATGTCAACACGTTTAAATCTCAAATTCATACTGAGAGGTTTATATGAAAAATCAAGAGGAACTTCTCATTAAACTTTCTTAATACTTTTTGCTTATCTTTTTCATTTTTTAATTTATTCATTTTTTTCTATTCTATTAGTTGTTTTCAAGCGGTTCATGAGTCTAAGAGTTGAATCTGTTATTAATATAATACTGCAAAATTTGAATCCAATCAAATGAAAAAAGAAATAATCAAACTGTTTCTTTCATTGTCATCATTAATTAAATTTTTGCTTGAAAACTCTAACAGCTTAGTTCCCTCCAAGTCTGTTTATCTAAGATTTTACTATTATGAGAATAGGTTTTTAAATACCTAAACCCTTTATTCATCATATCATATTTGAGCCATTTGGAGGGTTTGTTTACATTGCCAAATAGGGTATTTATTTATTTGTCTTTTTTTTCTTTTTCCAATCGAGAGATAAATGAAAACTTAGTGTTAATCTTGGTCTCTGTTTCCTAGATTCTGTTGTTTCCTGAAGGAACGGATTTAACGGAATTTACCATGCGACGCAGCGATGAATATGCTGAGAATCAACATCTGCAGAAGTACAGATACGTCTTGCATCCAAAAACTACAGGATTCTCCTACATTGCAGAGCATTTACGAAATGGTAAGTTATTCACCCCACCCATATAGGGATTAGGTACCCACAGAATTGACCGACAATATCAGCTCAAATCTCAGCAGTATTACCAACATGAATAAAAATTTTATTTTACTGCTTTCAATCCACCTACATCAGAAAAATTAAATATTCAATAAAAACAATAGAAGAAAACGTTTTGTTTTGGTGGAATTAACAAATTCAACTCATTCAAAAGTGATCTTTTGTGTTTTCAATTCAACTACATCAAAACTCGAGTTGAGGCAAAATAAGTTTCAGTTCAATCAATTCTGATGTGCCTAATCCCCATTTGGTCCAATTTTTTTTAAATAGTTTTTTTTTTCATTTTTCAGACCTTTTTTTCCAAAAGGAGTTTCCATCAGCACCAACTGACACAAGGTTGAAAATTCACTGGAGCACCCTACTAAACATCTCCTAAAAATGTTTATCTTTTATTTATTTATTTTTTTTTTTCCTAATTTTTTAGAAAGCGCTACTCGACGTACCATTTGGCTTTAGAACCCTTTAAAGTCACATAGATACTCCAATAGACACCTTTTGTAAGCTATTTTGGGGATTTTCAGAAGTCTTTGAATTTATTATCAACAAAATCTCTTGTGAATTTTGAAACTTGGAAAAATAAAAATTTTGTGTCAGCACTAGCAAATACCATTTAGTATAGAACCTTTTAATTTTTGAAAGGTTTTAAATGAAATGAGGGGATGGCTCAAGTCCTGTGTCAGCACTGGACATGCATTTTGGCAAAGAATCTTGCAAATTCGCATGAATGCATCTTGTGGATGCTAACTGAAAGCAGTTGTATTTTGGAAAAAAATGCTTTTTTGCAGAACAAAAGAAGCAATTTTGGGTATGAGTATCATTTTTTTTCAAATTAAATAGTTGCTGAGACAGACATACAAGTGTATCCCTCTTCCCTTTTTTACTGTTGGTAAAATCAGTTGGCCGTAATTTTTTATCATCTATTTTTTTCATTACCAACCCGGGCTTCTCCAAGTTGGAGTTGAGGCACCTTTGGGGTCTCATGAAGATTATTGGCATCACAGAAATATTTTCAAAATGTCTGAAGCAGGAATAATTTTTGAAAAGGGGGAAAAAGAAAAATAGGAAGAGAGAGAGGAAGAAGAAGAAAGAGGATGGGAGAAATTGGAAGTGGAAAAAAGATGAAGGAGCAGAAGGAAGAAAGAGAAAATAGATAGCTTAGACAAATAGGATGTAACAGAGAGGTAGACATTTTATACTATATTTCTCACATCAATAATTCTACTGGTGTTGCTAATAATGTTATATTAGAATCAATTATTTTTTCCAATGGTAAATTCAAGTGACCATACATTATACATATTTATTTTTTACTAAATAAAATCTTTGTGTTCCACTCATAGGGGGCAAAATCTAGAGGGAATTATTTTTTTCACTTCTAGGAGTGAAAATGGGGGGGAAATTATCCCTCAAATAAAATCTAGAGAATTCTAGATTTTGATGTCATTTCTCGAAAAAATATCTTGATAACATCCCATCCCATCCCATGGCCAAATTTAATAATCTTTTTCAGTTAAAAGAAAACTGTGTTTACAAAAGTTGGAAATATTTTCTAGACTTATCAGCTGTCACTTAAGCTTCAATCTTGTTTTCTTCCTTTCTGATATTTTCTGTTTTGAACTCAAAGATCAACTTTCAGAAGGGATAATATGGTATTGTGTGACATAAAATAAAATTCCTTTTTCTCTCATCCCTTTTCCTTTGAATGCTTTCAATATTTTTCTAATTTGGTCTTGAAGAAAGATTTTGGCATTCATAGGTAAAAGATGTGATAAATGTGACTATCTTCCACTAAATCATGTTCGTTTGTTCCAACTGAGGGACGTCTAACACATTGTAATGAATATTAACTCACTTGGAAAAATATCCTGATTAAAACACAAAGGATAAATCACAAAAGGATTAGGAATATTTTATTGAAACCTAAAAATATGGTTACAAAAGAGACAAAATTTCTGTTTGTTTATGATGCTGACACTTTTTGGTTTAGGAAGAAGGTATAGCTTCAATGAGAAGAAAGACAAGGAACAAAAAGAAATGTTTGCTGTATATACGCATCGACAGATGGAAATTTAACAACCTAGCAAAAATCATTATATGCAGATGATGCGATATTCTCAAATATCAGTACTAACACAAGGAAAAAATTTGCCTTCAAGTTACTATAGAAAACTCTTAGGATATTAGTCATACAAAACTAACCTCACTGAAACAAGTAAACTAATTTTCATGTCTTGTCTGATTACTTTAGGTGCAGAAATAATTTAATAAGCCAGTTGATTCAACAAGATAGAAAAAATGCAATTTGATTTCAGTTGACTATTTGAATTGTCTACATCTTCGGTCAGTAATGATCACATTTTTTTTCACACTGGCCATTTGTCTATTTCTTATGTATTGTTGACCTTGGAAAAGGTTAATTGAATTTAGAGTGAATGATGTAACTTGTCTTTATAAGAACTCTTATATATTTGTGAATAGAATATTTTCATTTGATAATGTTAGAATTTTTACGATTCAGCAACAATCAGTAGTTTTAGCTTAGTTTGATGATAGCAAGAAGGTCTAATAATGAGGTTAGTTACCATAATAGTTACTCACATTCAAACCTTTATAGTGCAATAGATTTAGATTCCATATCACTCCTATGTAAAAAGTATTTGTTGTACTTCGACAAATTTACTGCTAGGTTGCAGTAACGGAGCAAAAGTTATTAAATCTAATCCAACAAGTCCTGATGGAGAAAGTGACGTGACAATGTAATGGATATCAGAGATGAAGAGGATGTAATTATATGGATGAAATTAAAATGGGTCCTGCTTGTTAGCATTCGTAGCCTAATCAGTGAGGCACTGTCATGCTAAGACAGGTTCACAAGGATAAGAGATACAAGTTCAAAACTTACCAGAAGTTCATTCTTAATTTCCAATCCATTCTGCTTACTTAATGGTCATAAAATAATGACCTGTGAGTTGCAATAAAGAGTAACAGAAATGAGAGAGGAGAAAATGTGTAAAAATCAATGCTAATAGAAATTATTTATTTATCAAATAAAAATGCCTGTGGGAGCATCTCTGTGAACAATTTATTTCAGAAGTATTTATTCAACATTAAAATGTACATTAACTCAAGAGTAGATAAAACTTAATTGAAAACTTAATCACCAGTATTTATTTTCCCTTGATTCTTCTATATATTTCAGCTATTATGTAGCATTACCTCAGTTATACCATCTTTATGTATAATTGCCTTAGTTATGTCATCTTTTAGATGTCATTGCCTTTGTTATGCTATATATCTAGCTGTCATAAATATTCAATGTTTTGTCTCAGTTGATAAAGAGATTAGTTTTTTTTAATCAGCCACATTGATATAAATGTAGTATGGGTTGAATAAAGCAAACCAAGTTATATTTGTTGTATCGGTATCCAGTGTGAAGAAACCAATCTGCATTAATATGATCAACATTCCCAACATGCTGTTTCCACTATTCAAAGGAATTTAGAAGGCAGTCCTGAACCTTCAGACACTCCTGGTACAATGGGTTAAGCAGTTATGAAAGTGACTAAAAATGATGAAAATATGAACAAGATAAAACCTGACACTAGATATTAACTTAAAGTGATAATGGCTTGTGGTACATCAGCAATAAGATATGCTGCCATGAAGATTGAATGTGTTTGAAAACAAGTGTGTTAATGACAAGAATGTCCAGCTGATCCCCCTTATTTAATGACTTTTGCATGCAGTAGCATTAATGCAATTGAATACAAGTGTTATTCATGGAAGGATTTTATGTTCATTCTTTAAAAGGAGAAAGAGGAGGAGGACATAACATCTTCAGTTTCTCACCACTACAAACAAACTTGGATGAGGTATTCACTTGTGTCTGTCTGTCTCTCCATCTGGTAGGCCATGGGATAAGGAGGAATAAGTTGAATCTCTGAGTGAATCTAGGAACTTCTTTTAGCTTTTTTCCATTTTTTTGGTACATATTCATTTATATTTGTCCACTAAAATATCGCCAAATCAAATTTTGGATTGATCCTGGGATTTGTTTATAATTACCTCCCCTCGTCATGCCTATTTGTGGACTGATTTCCATTCAGTTTTCAGTGACAATGGCATTGGCCGAGGTATATACTCTCTGAGTGTATTCTATTTTTCTAAGTCCCTCATTCATAAACAAGCAACAATATGCACAGAGTTTGTCTATTATTGAATTCAGATAGGGACTGGCCAGTTAACTGATAATAATGAGCCTGTCTCGGTCAACTGTTGCCTATTCTGATTGCAATATATTGATAAAGTATTTCTTCGATCCGTCGGAGAAGAGATACTTTCTTGGAGATTTATTTTTAATGCATAATGAATAGCTAATAATGTACATTCTAGATCTTCTGTCTCTCATTTGTGGAAGGTAATCTTGCTGAAAAGATGTCCCAACCTTTTCACAAAATTATTCAAAGTATTCAAGGAGATCAGAGTGGTGCAATGGTTACCGGCATGTAAAATGTAATTGATGAAACAAGTTCAAATTGCGGTTAGGGCTGTTTGCATTCGCTTCACACTCCTGCCTTTGAGAAAGGCAGGAATCTATCTCTTCTTAGGTTGAAGGTAAACTGACACTGTTCATTATATGTAGATGACCATTATGGTTAGTGTTTCGTTCTAACAATCATTAATTGCCAATTCAGTTGTTGTTTAGTGTTACATATACATGGTTTGTGTCAAAGATGATATCCATCAAATAGGTATCATAATATCTATATTTTCTATGTTGGTCTTTAGCACCTATCAACAATATCAAAATCATATCATGAAAATTCATTTTAGTGAGATTCTAAAGAATTCTAGAATGCATCCAAGTAGTCAGAACTTCTGTCAACTCCTTTTAGTTTGCATTTTTCTTTCCATGTTTTTATGGCTTCCTGTTTGCTGTTATAAACTTGTTCCAGAAAGGGTGGTGTTTTAGGGGATTTTTTTTTCTTGCAAGTGTCAGTATGTGAACAGCATTACTCTGTACTGGACCCACTCACTCACAAAAGGCTGGAAAATGCTTAACCATGACAAAGAAAAAGGTTGATGTAGATGTGAGGAACATTAAAATAAACAGTTTTATTTTGGAGCCAATTACAACATGATGGGCAAAATATTATATCCTGATTTACTCTGACTAGTACCATCATCTTGGTTACTATAGTCACAACTTTTTGGACACTGCATTCTCCAGTCTTCTTCAGATGTCTTAGTTACCTTCTGGATTGTCTGAAGGGTTCGGTTCAGAATTCCCTGAAGTTTACCAACTATAACAGGCTGCAGAAGAAGATAGGAGAATAGAATGGCTGAAAAGTTGGGACTCTCACAACTAAGGTGAGGACACTTATCCGAGTAAATCTAATACTGTTGCTTTTTAATATTAAGGTGTTTGCTACTTACATAAGAGAATTCCAAGAGTAGATAAACCTCTTTTGACAAAATACTCCTTCCAGTTATGGCAGTCTTGAACTCTGACTGTGAAGTGTCTATGAATAACTTATTTGCTAAAAAGAAAAATTCATGTTGTTCAGTTTATAATGAACGTGCCATTTATGCACAGACATTATTCATTCAAGTTTTCAAATAAGATTAATTATTTTTGCTAAAAATAAAATTAGCTCCAGACATGATTTTAAGGTGCAAGTCAAGAATATACTTTAATAACAGTTTGATTTTTTTTTTTCTGTTCCTCTGTCCATAACAATGGACACTTCCACTTAGTAACAATTTTGCTGACAAAAATACCTCCTACCTACCATTTAAAGAATTTAATTCTTTCATTTGATCTAGTTCAGTAGTTTCTTTTCTAAAAAAAAAATAAAAATCATCTGTGATTCAAAAATATTCTTTAATTTCTTATTATACAGTATTATTGTAATATCAGGCAGCTAACACAATTTTAGAGCCTCATGGCTGCACCTTACTTTTGGTCTGGTGTCAAAACTAAGCTTTGGTTTGTAAATAGCAACTTATTTTTGGAACCCTGAAAAGAGCAAATCAAGTATACTTAGCGTGGATGTGGATCGTAGATATAAAAAAGAACAAATGCAACATAAAAAGAAAAAATGGCTGCATTAAATGTGGAAATCTCTTTAGAAGAGAATAGACATATTTGATAATTACTGCCCAGATTAGATTGGAAACTTGAATGAAAAGGCTAAATTTATCCTGTCAGAATCTGGTGAAATCATTAAGAATAGTGACGGCTTTGTTATTAGTAAATGGACTTCAGACCAAACAATTTTCTTCTTTATTTTTGTTTTTTCATTCTTGCTATCCCAGATTCTTTCAAAACAAATATTACTTTGGCAGATCCAGGATTTTGTACAATAAGGGTGGCAGAATGGACAAATTTTATTTTTACGTATAAAAGTGTGGAAAAAAAAGAAAAATTTCTGACATCAAAAATAAGACAGTAATATTCGATCTGGCATTTTTCACTTATATTTGAGTTGTAGCTTTTTAGCCCTGGAATGGACAAAAGCAAAAAGTGAAAAATGAATGTTCTTATTTCCCACCAGATACATACAGCAATTTTCCTGATAAAGAAATGAAAATACACTATGAAAATCAAAATTGCAGTTTTTTATTTCAACTCTTTGATTGTTGCACTGTTTGAAACTGCTGTGAGACTCTTCAATGAATAGAATTTGGAACGCTTTCGTAAATTGAATTGAAGAAAAAAAATTTGAAAATTACAAAAAAGTGCAATGGAAGTTACTTTAATCAGAAGTTGGTTACCTTGATTTAACATTTTAAATTCCTTAATATGAATTTAAAAGTTAATGTGAAGAGAATGGAGAAAATTTAAATTTACTGTTATTGCTTAATTTCAAATTACTGTCTGGATCAATTTCCTGAATCTCAGATTACTGCTTGTTTATATGCATGTCACCAACTGGTCGTCTCTGAATTCCCAGAAAAACAGAGAGAAACAATTTGAGGGCCTCTCTTTCATAGCTTATATTTTCAAAGACATTTTGACTTTTTTTTTTTCTAAAATTAGTGCAATAGGGGTATGTTATGATTTATAAAGAGAAAGCATCTATTTTAAAATTTTAAAAGCACTTTTTATTTGCAATAAGATTTAGTATTTATTGTATACATCATGTATGAGATTTGTGAAGAAAAAATCATTTTTGTATGCGATCATATGTGTACAGATACATATGCTTGTTTATCATTTTTTCTTCATAAATCTTATTCATGATAAAAAAAAAACAACACTCTTGAGAAGAAAAAGGAACCTCTCAAATGAAAAAGTGAGATATAACCACAAATATGTGCATAATTTTACTTGTGATATCTTATCTTGAAAACTAAATCTTATTAGTAGATAATATATTTGCTAATAAACATCCCTATCACACTAATTTCAATTAGTGATTTTTAAAAAAATATTACCTAAATCTTATGACTGAATAGTACTTTTACAAATTTTATAATAGATGTCTTTTTTTCTTAAATCGTAGATATATCCCAATTGCACTAGTTTTAAAGAAAAAAAAGTCAACCTGTGTTTTTAGAAATAATGAACTACAAAAGAGAGGCCCTCACATTGTCTTCCCTTGTTTTTCTGGGAAATCGGATTCAACCAATCTTTGGCGATCAAACGGAGAGAATAATCTGAGATTTGGGAAATTGGATGCCTCTGTTAGATGGGATATAAGACCTGCTTCTTTTCAAAAAAACTATACGGTAAAGATAAACTTCATTGTCCAGAACCCAATTGTGGATTGTAGAAGTGAAAAAAAATACAGCATGAAAAACAAAGAAGTGCAGCTAGAAATGTATAAATCTCTTTCGAAGAGAATAGATATATTTGATAATTACTGCCCAGATTAGACTGGAAACGTGAATGAAAAGGCTAAATTTATCCTGTCAGAACCTGGTGAAATCATCAAGAATAGAAATGGCTTTGATGTTAGTGAATTGACTTCAGACCAAGTAATTGTCTTCTCTCCCCCCCCCTCCTTGCTATCCAGTTTCTTTGAAAACAAATACTGTACTGGATCATTTAACTCACTTGCAGAAAGCCACAATTACCAGAAAACAATCTATTTTTGAATCTGGCAGGCTTTGCAGTTGTTTGCTACTTGTCCATTCTTTGTTTTAGTTCTTGTAGGAAGGTTGAAAATTATCTTCAGTTGAAGGAAATAAACAAATACTAAGTATGAATTAAATGGTTAAATGCAATTCCTTAATATAAATAATAGTTTATTAATAATAAATAAAGATATAGGTATATTGAATGAACAAATACTATACTATACTTATGATGGATATCAAAATTCAGTAAACCCTTGTTATAATCTATCTTTTGATTGGTGATGGGGAAAGTGGTTTATCTCATTCAACATAACTAAAACCAAGCTTCTGTCTTCCCATCATCATAGCAACACTCGTCAATTTCCCCGAATCCAGATGGATGGAACTGCTGGATGGAACCCCATGCCTTGATAAATTTCTTGGTCTTAGGTTCACACCAGACTCAGAGAGGAACTCCTATGTCTGATCTGTTGCCTTGGACATGGAGAGATTGATGGGTTCATTATACCACTCCAGAAAATATCTGACCCAACCTACCATCTTATATCTCCACGAGAGTCAGACACAACCCAAAATAGAATACTATTCACACTTCTGGGTTGGTTCCTCCCAGTAGGTGTTAGCTCGCCTTGATAGGTTGCAGAATTGAGTGTGTGGATTAGTTAGTGATGAGATACTCTCTCCAACCACTCTCCCATCAACGTGATGTTGTAAGCCTGGCACTTTTCTATCACTATTTTATGGAAAGTATTCAGATAAGGCCTTTCACTTGGTTCCATCAGTAAAAGATTTTCCAGTCAGAACATGATTTACTATCCTTAGTGAATCTCATCGACACTTTCTGACCTGTTTCAATTTCCACCCAAACAGCTTCTTCCCCGAATGTCCGTTTTGTGGAACAAACTTCCCGAAAGTGCTTTCCTGCTGGGTTTGATATACATCTTGTCTAATTCAGAGTTAATAAGCATCTTGTGAACCTGAAATCACTTCAACCCTCTACCTAAAGTGGCCCCAGGACTTTGTATACGGGAACTCTGAGTAAAGAAAAAAAATTTTTTTTGAATAACAAACCTTGATATAATGAATTTCAGCTTCAATGATCAAATTGTCCATAGCAAACTTTCTTATTTGCTGACATATTCTGCTCACATTTTTCATAATAGCAAAGTTAAAGAAAGAAAAGAAATGACATCCTTTCAATTCCAATGGAAAGTTAATATAGACTATCTGACAAGTTTTTGGTTTGTTTATTTTTTTTTTTTTGTTTTGTTTTTTGTCTTTTTAATTTTAGGGGATCCCATACTTCGTTTCTTTCTATTTCTTCGTTGACTTTAAATTGTTTTCTGAATGATCAAAACTGATGATGACTGTTCACTTTGTCTCAAACCCAGATTGTCTAAATCAGCAGTATTCCAACTTTGTTCCACAGAACATCTGTGTTCTGCAATATCTTTCCCATGGCTTCAGCAAAGCAGTGACATTTTTTGCAATATACTTAATGATTCTTCATTACAAAAACCATTCTTTCATTGGTTTTTATTTTCTTGCTTTTACTTGACCATTACTTTTTGTGTTTTGCCTTTTCTTATCAAGAACATCTTGATTATTTACGTGTAAGCTCCATTCTTACTTTTCTATTCGAGTGTGTATTTCTGATTCGACAAAATTCCTGCCTTAACAAGCAGGTTAAGTTACTGTCTGATTTCCATCAATCTATCTATCTTTCTATTTTATAAATTCCTTTTTTGGACAGCAATTTACCCCAACCGATAAAGCAGGTATTTAGTCTAATTTATGAAAATGTGAACATTAAATAATTTCATCGTACATTTTTTAATTCAAAAGTAACATTCATTCAAAAGTGAATCTTTGAAAATCCTGCACTGTAAATAAAACTTGAAGTTGAAAAAAATTAAACAATGATTTTTATTCAAATTTACTTCTGGTTATTTAAGTTTGTTTGGAGTAAATTAAATGGTGAAATGTTCAAGAATTGCCCATAATTTAATTAAAAACTAAAACTAATTTATCTTTGATTTTTAACATTCAATCAACTTTTTTTTTTCTTGATTGAAAAAGTTGATAAAAAGTAAAGTTTGTTTTCCGATTCCTTCAGCAAGGTAAAAACAGCGGACAGCAACTACGGACAAAAAAACATAAGGTTTTATTTTTGGCTAAATTGGTCAAAAAATTATATGTTCTGTTTTTAACTAAAATAAAAAGATGATTGAATGTTTATGAAAATCAAATGTAAATTAGTTCTGTTTTTTACTAAATCATTTCATTTGATTAACTGAGTTTTACTTGCAGCACAATTTTTTTTTTTTTTTTCTTTGTTCTACATATTTGTATCTTTGATAGAACGGGAAAGTAAACCCAACCTCCTCTCTAAGAGTCAAAGTGAATTTCAATCTTTAGCCAGAACCAGTGGAGTAAAACATGTGACCATTTTGGAATGATTTTGAATCAGAAGTTGACCCTCCCCCATTTCATTGTGTATGATTTTCTTAAGCTGAATTGCTAAGAATCTACCTAGGGCTCTCTGGAGTACTCACAGGAAATTTTATAGGGTTATATTGAGTATTTTTTATAGGAGGCTGTCACATACATACAGACATTTGGTGAATTATAGTAAGATTCAGGTAATTTCATAAACAAGGCCAAAATGCAATAGTTACACACTCACATATATGTGTGTGTGTGTGTGTGTGTGTTTGTTTGTTGAAGGGAAAGTTGTTTTTTTGGAAGGGTTCCTTTAAAAGTTTAATTATTGAAAATGGTTCTCTTAGTGGTTGAAGTTTTTTGACCACTTCTCTATACCTTCATTCCTGAACCCAACTTGTCTAAATTATTATGATAATTACTATCAGAATTTGTCAATGTTTTTTGTGTAATATTGGAAATTATTATTATCATATTATTATAAGTACTTAATCAGAATTTGTCAACAATTTTGTTAAAATATGGTGGAAATTGCTGGAAAAACTCAGCAGTTATTGAGTTGAAGAAAGAAAAAAAGTCATATTCTAAATGCTGTACTTATATATAAAGGAAAAGTTTCACTGGAACTTTCTCTTAGAAAACCAACTGCATGAAAAGTGTAATTTGTAAGCATTAAAATGAGGTGAATTTTGCATTCAAATTTCTAATATTAATTTTAAAATAAGATAATATCCCTGAGTATTTTCAGAAATAATTTATTTTGTTAATTCTGTAATTTGCAATGTTTTAAACAAAATCTAAAGGCAACCAAACATCTTTGAAACTCATTACCTTTGGTTATTTTCTTAAAGATATAGACTAGAACCAATAGGCCACTTTCTTTACCTCTTCACAAGCCAACTGCTTGCTGGAAGAAATGTGTACTACCAGTGTCTTTCTCTGGCTGCTTCTCCATTCAAATGTTCATCCTGCTGACGCTATCATCATGGTGTCTTTGTTTGAAGAGTCAATGAATGAGAAGAGAGGGCTAATTTTAAGATTGACTAGACAAATCAGAACTCTCTTTCTCCCTAATGTCATGACTTTATATGGGTCCTCTCTGCCTCATTGCCATTACAATGTATGGATTCCCCCTCCCTCTATGGCTGCCATTATTTTAGTGACCTCATATCAACTGACTTTCTTTCTTCCAACCATGAACCTATCATCATTTTCCATGACCTTAAACACCAGTCAATATAAGTTGTAAAATATTGATCCAAACAACTGAGAGATTTCCCCTCTAATCAATTGATCTTTTCAGCAACCCCTCCCTGACTCTCTTACCAACACTTAGTTGAACTAAAAACCTTTGAATAAAAACATGCAACATAATTAGCTTTGTTTCCAATTAACACATCTCTCTTATTTCTTGCCAAATAACTCTGATTCTATAGCAAAACAAAAACACACATGGAAAAGTACTGCAAATTACATGTTCGCTGGGTTAATCCATATATATACTTAAAACTGTGTAGATTCATACATGTGTATATATTTTTGTGTGTATTTGTGAGATACTTTTTATCGAGCATAATGAGAAGGTTCTGCCCTGGGGCTCACTGATCCCCTGAGACTGAGGAAAGTTATTTTTTGAAGCCATAGGACAAATCCCTAGTCCTCTTGTGCTTACCAATATCGAGTCTCAGTAGGCTATCATCAGCCATCTGTTACCAAAGAGTGTACTGCAAACAAATTCTACACTCTGATCCTAGGCACAAGTGCTGGAGAGTGACACTTTGATCCTAAGAATGCAAAGATACTCTAATTCTAAGCAAAAGTACCTATCTGCGCATAAATATTCCCATCATTTCTTACAGGTATTATGTTAGTTTTGGAAGTCTTTCTTTCATTTTGTTAACATTCCTTAAATTGTATTTTGATCTTTCTAAGACTGCTCATTAGTTGAATATAGTTAAAATTGTTAGCACATGCCTAGAATGAGAATCAAAATGACTTATGAGAAAGAATTTTGTAGTTTATGCAGAAGAAATACTACATTACTGGACCATCTGGCTTCCAGAAAAACAGAATTACAAGAAAACAATTTTTTCAACTGGTTAGTTTTGAACTAGTCTACCACTTGGCTGCTCTTTGTTTTAATTTTTGTTTCAGTTGAATCATCTTCAGATGAAGATTAATAGATTGATATTGCTTAAACAGACCCTTTTTTGTAGTAGATTCATTTATATAGGTTAAAAGTTTAATTTTTTTTACTTTTGTTCATTTTATACGATTTATATTTAAGACCTTGAAGTGGATCAATAATGATCTGTCAAACCCTGCATTAGAAGTGAATTAGTTTGTATTTATATCTCTTAAATACAATTATGTCAACATCACCGTTATTTTTTATTTTAAGTATGTATCAAGCCTTGGTTCAGAAATCTGCGTTAACTCCTGTCCTGAGTTTGCCTGATTAATTGTACGGTACTGTATAGTTGTGTCATACTGTATAGTCATACGAGTCAAAATGGATATTCAAGTGGGCGTACAGGCTTTTCATAAGATAAACATCATATACCCAATTATTCAATTTTGAAATCTATAAAATCAAGTTTAACTAAACTGGCTGCTACAGGGTCAAACTCCTCTCTATCTTCTATTCCAACTGAAGATGATTATTGCAACTTTTTTATTGTATATATAATGAATAAAAAATTATAAAAATAAAATGTATTTATTAGAATGAAATGAGCCCCTGTGTATCGGTATGATAACTTTCGTTTATATCTAAGACATGTCAACTTAGCTCAGTCTGTATGACAGCCTCCTTGTAATAAATTGGTCATGAGTTCGAATCACAGTAGGGGAATGTGAATTTCACATAAGTTTACACCCCCAATTTTGGTGAGGATTGTTCTTGTTAAGGTGAGAAAACAGAATCAACTTTGGACTGGAGTTTCACAAAAATATTTATACATTTACATTTTTTTTTTTTTTTTTTAAATACAGGCAAACCTAATCTCAGTTCTAAAAATAATGGAGATGCAAAAAAACGATTTAATTCCAAGGAAAATAAATCTCTGTATATTCAAAATACCCTGATTAAGCAGTATGAGATTCTTGACTTGGTTTAAGCATATTAAAATTAGTAAAACCTAATGTTCTGATGGTCTTTCATTATTTCCTACCTCCATTTATGTTCACAGTCAATATTTCCGTAATGGTCTTCCATTAATTCCTATAATCTTAATTTTCTCTTTAAAAAAATATTTCCATCATTTTCAGACCAAATATCCCATAACCAAACTTTCTGAGACTGAATTTTCATAGCCCAAGAAATATTACTTGTCAATGTATTGTAGAAGATGATGATGATGATGATGGTGGTAAAATAGTTGTGATGAAAAAATCAGTTATACTGGTTCTGCAAGAAATGCACCTGGAAGAACGTCAAATTTTGAAAGACTGGTTTTCAGTTGTAAAGAATGTTGATAACTTTGTCCTCCAGAAGATTTTATCTTCCTTTAAATTCAGAAATAGATGGAATTTTTGTACTACTACCTCTTCCAAGTTCTGCCTCTGACACATTAAGATACAAACTCTGCAAATGACTCTAAATTTGAAGTTGTTGCAGGTGCATTTATTCAGAAACCAGTTAAATTACTGCTTTTTGCATCACTCACTTTTTCATCATCTTCTACAACATACCAACACAGATATTTTCCATTTGTTATGATCATAAAGTGTTCAAGAACCATTGACTTTATTATAGCTTTCTGTAAATTTCTCCTAAGGATATAAAGTCCATGAATATGTAATTTTGAAACTTGCAAAGAACTTGGAAGTATACAATGTAAATATGAAAAAATATATATATATATATATATATATATATATATATATATATATATATATATATATATATATATCTTGGAAGGAAAAAATTGGCTAATCAAATCTTTGAGATTTCTAATTTTAATGCATCATATTACAATTTACATTTGATTACTGTTGGCACATTTTTACTGACTCCAGAAACCCAATAATTACATACAACTCTAAGCCCACAACCTTGATTCTTGTTCTAGGGTTATCAACCATAATTTTTGTCAATTTGTTGTGGGTTTTTCTTGAGGTTCATTTTGGATATTCCAATCTCTGGAGCCAAGGGTGTATCGATGGAAAATAGTACCTTTGGCAAACATTGAATTTGCACTCTTATCCCAACATCTGATATGATGCCACCCATCTTTCAGATATCTTTACCAAAATATTAGTTCAAAAATACAAGTCAAGCTTGTTAACGTCTTATTTGACAAATTATGGCACTATATAAAAATTACAATTGCAGCTTCCTTGCTTTCATTGATGCAAATTGGTAAATGATGTATTCAAAGTTGTTTTTTTTCTCTTATTTACTCTCTACAGAGCAAGATCAGAGTCTGCTTTAACCCATGGAGTCTTTCAAAAACAAAAGTTTTATCATTTTATTTTTTTGTTTTTTTAGATGAAGTATTGTGAATCATCATTAATCTGTGTTATTAATTTATTTATTCACTGCTCAAGGGAAACCAGCCTGAGTTTGTAATGAAAAGCAACAATCAAGATGAAGTTAAATTGTAATAAAAAATTTAATGATAATGATGGAAATTCTAGTTTTAATTTGCTGAATGATCTCTCCCAGCTCTCAGTGGAAATTGCCAGATTATCTGAATAGTTATGCAAAGATCAGAGGAGACACTCCCAGCTCCATCCTGGTCAATAAATTTTCGGAAGCTCTCTACATCATGATATTTTCATGTTGACCCAAATTAACCGTAACATTTTGCTATCAAAAATATATTGTTGCTGTCCATCAACATCAGAGCTTTACAATTTGCTCAGATCTTAGCACTCCTTTATTTTGTTACTGATTAGAAAGGTTTTTGTGTTGCATGGGTCTGCATTCAAATGAAATGAGTCAAGTAGAATGGACATGAAATACATTTTTGTTCCTCAGTTATTTTTAAAATTTGATAAAAAGTCATTTTACTTGGAGTAATGACTATTTCCACTCTATAGTTGACACCTATATCGAAATGCATTTTTATGAGACTGTTACATTCAGAGACAGGCTTTTTTTCCCAAATAAAGGACAATAAAACAAAACTCTACTTTATTATAGCATGTATCATCATAATCGTCTTTGATCTTTCATCGTCCATCATTGAGTGTAGAGCTTCTTCAGGATTTGTTACACATTTCCATTGTTGGCATTGTGGAGCCAGTATTTTCTGATCCTGTCCAGTTTGTCTTGCCATCTCATATTCTGCCGGCTTTGGTTCCACATTTGATCCCTGGGGATCCATGTTGTGAGTTGTGATGCCCATCGGTTGTCTGCCATTCTTGCAACATGACCTGCCCATCGCCGTTTGAGTTTCCTAATGGTTTTTATATCTTGGACACTTTTTATTTCCCTAATATACTGTGCTGTCTCATGGTCCCTACATGTGATGTTAAGCATGATTCTCTCATGTGCACATTGCATGGTTCTCAGTTTGTGGGTCAATATCTTGGTTAGGTTCCATGTTTTGACTCCATTGTTGACAGCTGAGAGGATGAAATGGTCGTATACTCTTCTTGTTAGGACTAATGGGATTTTCTTGTTCTTAAAGATTGTTCTTGCTCTGCCATCCTAGAGTGATTCTTCAATTGATTTCTTAGATTCATTTTTATACTCTGACAAAACAAATATGACATTAGATGAAGACTGCATGTTTTACCATATGCCAGATCATCTGCAGAAATTTTGCATTTATGAAAAGACAAAGATATTTCATGGGTGCAAGAATTTCAAATTTAAGATCTTAAAAGACAGTTTAAGAATACTTCTGATCATCACTTGTGAGGTGTTACTGACATATCAGATTGCAATCATTATTTTTTATTATTTCATCTTCATTGAAAATTAATATTGCCTTCTGTTAATTCTTTAGCTAAGCGATTGATTTTCAATTTTATTTGTAATTTCTAAGATCTTCATTTCCCTTATTTTTTTCTTATTTCAGATAAACAAATTGAAGCCATTTGGGACCTTTCTATTGCATATCCTGTGAACATTCCTCAAACAGAGATTGATATTGTGACAGGCAATTTCCCACGAGAAGTCCATTTCTATGTCCGGACATTTCCAATTGAGAAGATTCCAGAGTCGCAGGAAGAACTTATCCACTGGTGCCAAGAAGCATGGACAACCAAAGAAAATCTTCTGGAGAACTTTTATTCTGAGAATGTCTTCTCTGTAGAAGTGCAGTCAGATCCCAGGGAACCCTATGAGGCTCGCAGTGAAGCCATCGTCCGCTGTATTTTGTATGTGTTTTTGATAGGTTGGACCATATTGCTCATGTTCATGTTGTACTTTTTCTACTACTCCTCACTTGTCCGCTGGTACTGCCTGTGCACCAGTGTCTTTTATACTGTGATAACGACATCCTATTGCGGAGTGGACATTCTACAAACCAAGATTTTGGATTGGCACAAGGACAAAGCCTGCTGACCATGACATATTTCCCACTTCCACAATCTACAGATCCACACTGCTGCTGCCTTTTTATCCAGAGCCAAACATAACAAATAAAAAAAAGACCTGCAGACTTCAATTCTTGATTTGATGTTTTGGACCTTTTGGGGGCAAAAAGGGAAAATACTGTATATGCTTGTATAACTCTTAAATTCATGGACTGCTGGTAACCACTTGTAATTGACAGTGGAACTCTTCTATGAATAGCATAAATTCTTTTGAGAATTGAATAGAAAACATATTCTCAAAAATTTACCTAAAATTCAAAGGAAATATCTTTAATTAGAAGTTATTTCCGTTGATATTGAAATTCAATTTATTATATGAATCAAAATGTTAGTGTTTGGATTTTTTAGACCCATTTTTAAATCTATAATTAGGGGATTGGACCTTACACAAGGTAAGCTTTTAAAACAATAAAAATTTGGACTTACGTCTGGTCACAGAGCTAGTCTGTCTTTGAAGCCCCCCACCCCCCCATCATAGGTTGGAAAATTGGTCCTAAAAAGTCAAACATTACACAAATATATACAGTATTTTTCATAAGAAAACAGAACTGCTTTCTTGAGTAAAGCAAAGAAATTGTGAAACCAGAAATGAGAGTATCTGTATAGAATTGTGAGTTTCTTTAACACGACAGAAAACTCATACAAACCATAAAATAATTATTAATTTTTGACCACTATTTACCATCTTAATTTTTTAGTTGTCTTTCATCACTGCCGTAGATTGAAGGCCTGAGTTAAGTGATGATAAAATAATTACGATGAAGTAAATAACAGTCGAAAATAATGATGGTTTACAGTACTTCATCTAGAAAAAAAAAAAAAAAAACATACAATAATCATGAAATTCTACCTAAGATATACAAGGTGATGTAATTACTAATCTATTAACTGACTGCTAACTGTTAAAAAGAAATTTGCCTAAAACTTTGACATTATTACTTACCAATGTTGTCTATATTTTCCCCTGCGGCATTTTGTATTTGTTGATGGCTTGTTTGGTTTATGAAGGTTTTATTTTGTTCCTTTCTTTTTTATTATCATTATTATTGCTACCTCTGTCCCATAATAGTTGTTGCATTAAGTAGGAAATTAGTGTATGAAATGTAACAAAAAGTATGGGACAAAGGAAGTATTATTTTTAAAATATCAGCTGACATTATGTCCAACTGTTCCCCTTACAAAAAGAAAAGGAAAGGTTGAACCATTGAATTGTTTTTTAAAGAAGATAAAGTCTTTCTGATTACATTTCCAACATTGATCATTGCATTTTTTAAATTTTTTTTTCCTGCATATAACTGTGGATCTTGATTCTAGAAAAATATCCGAAAGGAAATCTCCCAAGGAAAATATCCCTGTGGAAAAATCCCTAATCTAATGGACTATGGTATATTTGCTTATACCACTTCCAAATAACTAAACAATCTGGGAAATAAGCAGTCATTAAATACAAGTATCATCCTTTAGAATGATGTTTGTAAAAGAAAATGTTAAATAATGTCCTTAATCCCAAACTGTGAGTTAGCTTGATTTGTTTATTTTGTTTTTGAATCTGCGAATGGCTTTTAATCTTAGTTTTGTCTTTGTGAAAGAAAAGTGATGCTCATGAAAACTGATGGGAAACATTGCTCTACACCCTTGACAGCTTTAATTTTTCTGTTCAGGGATATTTTCTGTGGGGGATTTTCTTTTCCTGTCATTGTGGTTCCTCCCCGTTTTCATATTAAATCCACTTTATCTTTATTTTAATTTCAAAATTGGATCAACTCCGGAATTTCATCATAAACAGAATTCAAATTCTTATGTTAATTTTTTTGCATCTCACTAGTGGGTGTCCGAGAGAAAATCAATATCAATAATTTCTTACCATATATGCTGGACTATATAAGACAAATGGTTTACAAGGGTGTTTGGAAGACTACCGCTCACTGCAACTCATCCGAACCCCGTAACCTGTCCATGTAGACGGCCCCTAGTCATAATACCAGTGCATTGAACAGAGTGTAATATTTACAGTTTCTTAAAATGATTTATTTGAAAATTGAATTAAGAAAAAACGTTTTTTATAAATTAAAATTCTATCTTATATACCAGCTCATATATGGTATTTGAAAATTTATTTCTCGTCTTCATATCTCCCCAAACCGCCCATTGTACCCTATCATTTTTTTGGTAGTAAAAATGAAGAAACCCACCCTGTTCGTTTCAGTGATGCTGTTTGTCCGACAAGTATTTTTCTTACATCCTACAAATAAATACAAATTTCTCCTTTGCATCAAACACAAAAAATCTATTTCTTTTTTTTTTTTCTTTTTTTTTCATTTTTAATTACATTTATACCTTTTTGAGACACAACCTTATCTTGTCAGAATTTTGTTTGATGGGGTATTTCAATTGTTGTATATGGTTTAGTCAGACTATTTTCTTTGGCTTTGCTGTTTTTTTTCTACAACATTTTGGTCATGTAACCTGTGGACTTCCCTGAGTATAGCTGGAGGATACAGGGCCAAAACCTGAGAAATAAACAAAGAAAATAGTCTGACTAAACCACATCCAATGACAGCCATATCTCCTTAACTCAGAAGAAGATGCAAACAGAATATGAATAGGTTTATTTAACATGAAACCTTTGTATATAGATTTCAAGAATTGTTATAAAAAAAATCAGCATTCTTGCTTCTATTACTTTTCTTTTACAACCTCCAATTAGTTTTGATGCTACAGTCCACTACTTTCCCAGGCACTCATGTGACATGAAGTTATTTAAATGCATTCATCCCACAAAACCTTTTTTATCAAAAGAATATCAGCTTTATATTTGGATAGAATGGCACCATTTGTGCAAATATTGAAACCTGAATTTCCTTACAGAGAAATAGCCGGACTCAAATTTACAAAGGGGCATAACTGAAATGGAGAACAGACTTGAGCCTTGCTTTGCATGAATAAAGGATGAAAATAGTCATCGTAAACAAATAGTCTGGTTGCAAATACAAATCTTGAAAATATTCTGCGATTTCCAGTGAAACAAAAATCCTGATGATGTAATTAAAATGAAAACATTGTCTATGTTCAATGAATTCTTCTGTCTTTTCCACAGAGTTTAAATCGCAAGATGTTTTCAATCTACACTAGAGATCATCAGTGTCTATTTCCCCACAAATTCCAACATAGTTGAGATTAAAGAGAAGCATAATCTCTGCATTATTTGTCAATGAAATGTGAATTTAAAGCAGTTGAATTTTCTTTTGAATATTATAGAATTTAGATCATACTTGCAAATAGCTCCCTACAAATTCAGTTTTTCAAACAAATTACTGAGTTTTTGGTTATTGTCAGATCTACATAATGCTAAAAATCTGATTCTGTTTGTGATCTCTTTGTAGTCAAAATAGTGCATTGTAGCCAGACGAAGTTGTATTGAGGTACCCCTAAAATACACTAACTTTGAGAATTAAATAGAAGAAAAATGTCCAAGTGATTTGCTACTGAAAAATAATGTTATCAGGTCTTTGTTCACACTCCCACCAATTTGTAACTCATGTTTCTCAGTGTTGTCTAGTGTAATCTAAACTAGTCAATTAAATCTATCAATAGATTACACGAGGAAGGTTGAATATATTCTAATATTTCTCAAGTTGCTACGATGCAGGGTTAGTAGAGAACCAAACAGAAGAATACAAATTGGACAAAGAATACTGACCTCAAATCAGTGCAAAGGATCCGCCTTCCTGAATAGTCAAGTGATAAAACCTTCAATACCTTGAAAGTATAAACATCAGATCTAATATTTTAGACTGCAAGGAGGAAGTCCTCTTGTGTTACATTCAGTGAGGTGTGTATGTGTCTATAAAATATATTGAAGGGTGTAAGGAAAATTGTAATTCAGGGGTAAGTATAATTTCAATTAGATATATTAGTCTAAAGTGGGTGTGTTCACAGGAGAAAGTTGTTCACACTCTGTGCTCATTATAAAATGATTCATTATACAAGAAAGTTCATATATTAGTAAAAAATCTTTCATTATGTATATCAATACCCTAGCAGAAATGGAACTTTCTCCTGGAAGTAAAAAAATAAAGCATAACAAAAAAAGCAGTTCAATGTCATTAAAAACAGAATGGTTTCATCTAAAACTGTTTATTTTCCTTTCTTTTTTCTTGGGAATATTTATTATGAATTATAGGATTCTCATTTTTTGCTGGGGGGCAATTGTTTCGTTTGGAGCTAAATTTAAATAAAATCCTTCTGTCCGTTCTAATTATTCTTCAAATCATTTCTGTTGACTCATTCAGAATTTGTTGAGGCTCTGCCACTGAAAACGACTCAGGCTACTGTTATGAAAGCGTCCGGGACGTATATACGTACCCCGTAATACAGTATAGAGTCTTTGGGGCACCACAGATTTTATCATGGATGTATCAAGGGCAAAGTAGCCTAATGCCCATCCTTCTTCAGACTGGTCTGGAATCAGAGTTGTCCATGTCCTAGACTGGTTGCCAACCATGGCCAGAGAGCTTGCACTGCCCTACTATTTACCCATGGCTAGGGGGGGGAGGACAGATGAATTCATGCTTCCCCTGAGGGCATTAGTGTGCGGTGAACATAAACTGTCTCAGCTGCATTTTGAACTCTGCCATGAATCACTTGTCTCCTCCCAAACAGTCCATTGAAAAAAAAAAGAGATGCTAATTCTTTGAACTCCATTTCCCACTTGAAGGTGGCGGCTGCAGTCTCCTTTTATTAAATCCTGATCCAATGAAGTCCAACGAGACACAATTTAGAAATGCATGGATAAACTTTTAAACCCCTAAGAAATATTTCACAACAAAAAAAAAAGGCTTTTGTTGAAGGCTAATTTTTAAGAGTGCATCTCCTTTTGTGAAAACAAAGGAGGAAATTTGTCCGTCCGTCCACTCCCTAAGGGGGAGTCAGTTTTCCTTATTTTTGTTGAAAAAAAAAATATGTATATATATGTATACATATATATATATATATATGACAATAATAATGTAATCTTTACTTCTTCCTTATGTCAAAAGTTGCGTGCATTTTATCTCTTTCCCTTACTCCACTCCTCCTTTTTTTAATCTATCTAGCACTTCAGGTGTCCCCCTGGTTAATGACCAGGCTCTGTTCCGATGACCAATTCACTAATTGGAGTGAGTTATATATGAAAGCCTCATCATGGGCTTTGAAAACCTAACATTCTCCACTACATTTTACCTAATCTTTTTCTATTCACTTTGTTTTGGATATTTGCTAAAAAGGCCCGAGTCCACATTTGACCCTTTTTTTTTTTCCCAAACCTTAAATACTATCTTCCTCTCACCTTTTCTGAAGGAGGGAATGCTTTGATCGTGTATTTCCGTTTCTCTCAATCGGTCGCAATCGGAAATGCAGTCAGTCAATGAATAAGTTTTTGGTGGGGGGATACCTATATTTCAGAATTCTCAGTACGCGTGTATTGGGGTATATTTTGGGGGGGTGATAAACAAATGCCCTACATGTAACCTTGTTTTGATTCCTCTTAATAATTGGAATACTTTTTAACGTTTTTTTTGTTTTGATTTTTTGCTTAGCTCTACTGTTATTTGAAAGTTGAGAAAAATGATGGAGACCAAATTTGTAACACACAAAAGAACAACATAATACTAAATCAGTCAAGACTCTTTCATAATGTATCTTGTTGCACAGTTTGATGAATAAAGAGCAGCTGAAAAATGTTACCTTTTCTTACTTTTTAGAAACCATCAACCAAAACTGTCAACATATGTTTCTTCAGTTTTTAAGTTGGTCTGGCTGGTGATGAATGTATCACGCATATGGGTCGCACCAATGAAGCTAGAGGGCTGAAAATTTAAATATTTACACATTATGTTTAGGAATTTTTTTTTGTTTTTTTTTTTCTCCAATTTTTTCAAATAAAATAGGTTTTTTAGTGGGAGGTTCAATTTACAATGTAAGTATATACTAAATCAATCCTTTAGTTTCATGCTTGTTTTTTGATAATTCGGACTTTTTTAGTGATCAGTGTGAGGAGCAATTTATTCATTGATCATTCCCTTTTCTAATTTTTTGATTGATCAACCCCAAAGCATGCTGCCAAAAGTCATTGATAGCATGGTGGTTTCTATTGAGTGACTAACCTGACCTGCTTATTTTTTTTATTTTTGAAACTGTATTCTTAACCTCTAGCACTCTTCTTTCATTTCAAAAGGAAATCCATATTCAGAATATATCCTAGTGGCAACCCTGTTATAAGATAGATGAAAAGGCCTGATAAGGAGTGGGGTGCAAATGCCCCGTTTGGTCCATCCTCCACAGTGGTTGCCCATGCTACAGAGTGCCAAAGGTTAAATTATCTTAACTTTATGCTACCCGTATTTTTGTTACTTTGGTCAGTTGGACATGATGTCAACACTGGCCATTTTTGTTGTTAGTTGGTCAGAGACTTGTGCTTGGCCACTAGTCTTGCCATTGAGCTATTTAAGTGGGTTTAAGACTGGATTTTAAGAAAAAGTCTTCTGTGGTATAACATTGGCATGTAGTTGTTATTTTTAGAAGCAACTGCAGCATTCTGGTGTTTTTTGGGTTTTTTTTCATAGATGATGTGATATTTCAAGCTGCTGTTGATAATTGTACTGAATATATACATTTTTGCAATGTTTTTTTTTGTATCTCTTGTTTAAGCTGTATAAGATCTATTGGACTCTTTTGAATTGCATACGAACAGAACCAGAATAAAAATATTACCATATTTGATGGCATAGAAGACCCACTTTTTTCCAAAAAAAAGCATATATATATATATATATATATATATATATATATATATATATATATATATATATATATGTATGTATATATGTATAACCTCTGTTTTCCAGCCGCATATTGACCGGAGAGCTCAATAAAAATTGTTATAAATGAGAGGAATTCTGGGAAATGCATTTTCTTAATATTCCCTGCTGAAATATGAGGGGGGGGTCTTATATGCCATCAAATATTGTAGCTTATAATTCTTGATATGATAACAAACCTTCATAAAAACTGTCTTGCATTTTTGAAAAGCACATATACACTGGAACAGAAAAGGCAGAGAACAATCAGAAAAATTGCTGCTACCTTCAGTCTGGGGGGATTTTTGAAGAGACTTTCCAAGAATTTCCTTTTTCTGACAATTGCCCATTTTTTTTTCCCTCCCTCCTACCTCTCTATTTCTTCTAACAGATTTCTTGTTTGCACAATTTTACATTTGAGAAATTGATTTATAAAAAAAAACAAAAAAAAAAAAAACTGTTAACACTGATTTAATCAGAATAGTGTCCTTGTTTTTGTCTGAATTTCTGAGAAGAGAAATCATTATACAATTATCCCAATGCTTTCTTGAGTTTTCCATTTCCAGTTTAAATAATTTGCGGTCCAGTCTTGAATGATTTAATGGGAAATTTGGAGGGTATACCACACAAAAATGCATCATAGAAAATGCAGTATAAACAAAATGTAAAAAGTTTAAGAAATCATATTTGCGTTGTAATATTTGTTATCAATCTATTTATGTAGACAGTATAATCCGAGTTGAAAACTTGTTCAATGTTTACATTTATGAACCGGTTAATCAAACAATATTTTAGGCGTTAAATATTTTCTATTTTTAAGCTATTATTTACCTTCATGATATTTTTGTTGCTTGCAGATAAAAATAAGAAACAAAAATATTAAGATGAATGTAAAGTACAAAAAGAAGGAAAACAAATCACTAACCAGAGCATTGTAGTTTTATAAAGCTTGGTTTTCATTGTTTTTTGTTTTTTTTTTAGGGGTGTTACTAGCATCTACCATGCACTTTTTTTTAACAATCTTTTGATATATATTGCGATAATTAAATATTATCTTTGAAAGTTTAGTTTTGGTTATAAATGCTAGAAAATAGCCTAATGATAATCATTAGAAAAAGAAAAGAATACTTCTGTATACTCACAGAGGATTTTTGAGTAGATTAAGGCTATTTCATTGTTCATGGTACGAGATTTATTCGTTTTAGGGATTGTAAGGGTTTCCGGGGGAAGGGAGTCTGCAAAAATTATTCGCAGATCTTCATATTTGCAGCCTCCCCATGAATAGCAAGAGATATTTGTTTACTGATTTCATCACCCTAGTGTCCTTATCTTGGTCTGTGGGTACAACAGCCAAAATTTGACTGAACCAACCAGGAAGACAACACTGTTCTGAGTAATTGGTGTATAATAGTGTTTCATCTTGGTCCTTTAGCTTGGACATTAGAATGAGAATGTATCTTGTGGATTGAATAAGAGGTTTGGTTTGTTCCAAATTCCCAAAGGGTTACCAACTTGACAGATACCTGAAGAAGTTTCTAAGGTATCACAGCCGAAATGTTGTGACAAGAATCAAAATTAGGACACTAGTCCATTCAAATCAGTGTATGATAATGATAATTTCTGACCTAAGAAATTCAGATAAAAATAATCAAATATCATCTCTAAAACAGATGGAGAAATGGAACCGTGTGCAAAAAAAAAGGAAGACACTTTCAAATATGTCATTTACTCTTGAAGACATAAACTGCTTCTTATTGACTGATGAACTCTTCGATCGCAGAGATGAAGTTTGTTTGAAATTATTATGACTGATAGAAGAAAAAAAAAGATGAAAGAAATTCTCCCAAAGTTGTAAGGGGAATAACTTTGATCAGTATTTATTCCCTTTTGATATTAACTTTTAAATTTTCTTAAATGAATTTCAGAGTTGAAATATCATTTGACTTCAGGTCAGCAGTTCAAATTCTTGATGCTTTTTCAAATTTGTCATGCACTTAGCCAGAAAGAATATCCAATTTGAATTTAAAACAAAATATAACTTCCATTGAAATTAATCTCAAATTAATTAACTTTCAATATTCTATAATATAAACATCCTCTCTCTCTCTCTTTGCCATATCTCTTCAGCACGTAGACGATCATGGCCCATTGTCATGATTTTTCTTGGAAGGGATTGTGGAGTGGTTTTCTGTTGCTTTCAGAGTTGTCCTTCTCCTAGATGGGTTGCTTCTCAAGGCTAGAGAGCCTAGTCTACCTTGGTATTTTACCCATAGTGGTGAGGAGAAGAGATGGGTTCATGCATTCTCCTGGTCAAATGAACATAAACAGCCTTGTGGAGTTTGGAATCAACCTACTGATTCCATTAATTGTTAATTGTTACACCTTTCCTTTCATACCTTCTTATAAATAAGTTCATGTATTTGAAAAAGTTTACACCATGAAGTAGGCAACCTATGACTATTCAATTATAAAGAATGACTAATTTTTCAGTTATGTCCCATTTAATCATTGGAGACCTCTTTGAATATAATAAGATAAACTTTTGTACATAATCAAAATTACAATCCATTTTCTCATTTGTACAAAAAGATTAATTAAATTGATTGTCTAAAGTGTCAATCTAGAAATCTTGTGGAGAAAAAAAAAAGGAAATATTTTATTGCTCATACTTCATTTATACTGTTAGTGCTATCCAAAACATAGGCTCAGGATCCTACTTGATAGAACACACAAGGCAGTGAAGGCTCTAATAATGATGGTATGCCATCTCTATAAAATTCTTTGGATTTAGTAAATTTCAGTAAAATTATGGCTTCACTATTAATGGAATCTTTTATTATGGATATATGTAGTCCAAAATGTTAGAAAAGATTATAATCTATATGAGAAATGTCAGGTGAATATGGAGGATGCTGCAAGACATCTTAATTCTCTGAGCTGAGACATTGTCAGCTGAGAGGTATGAAGTCAGGAACTATCATGGGATATTTCATTGTTCATGTGGGACCCATTTTTCTAACTTCTCAACCTTTCCCACTGCCTTGAAATGACATGATATGGTTAATTTTGAAGTCCTAAAATTTCGAGAAAGAGCTCAAACTTTTGGGACGTTAGTCACTACTGTTGATTCTTGATTATTAAGAACAGGTTTTAACCTCCCTCAAATTTTATCATTGGTATCCATATTTCCACAGTTTGCATTGTAGCAGTGTTTTGTTGATATCATCAGCAGCTTGAGCAGCATTGTCTCCTAATTTAAAAATTAGTCGAACGTTGGGCAGACAGCATTGGTGTTAAGGGCTCAAAAACCTCCAATAATAACAAATTACATCAATCTGCAAAGGAAAAAATACAATTACATTAGTGAATCTTCCTCTTTTTGCATAATTCTTTATAATGCAAAAAAGGAAGCCTTTTGAGTTTGACAACCTAATATTCACAAACTATTAAAAAAACTTAGCTTTTGTTACCAGCAGGTAAGCAATGTTTGATTAAAAAGTCTTTGTTTATGATTTGAAAGAAACAAAAGTTAGATTTTTTAGTTCCAGTGTATGATGTGCCACGCCTCTTTTTTTTTCATCAAGTGAAGGTTTTTCCTGTTCCATATTTGCTCACATGTTATGCTTATAGAACATCTTAAGTTTGCAGGAAAAAATGGTCTGTCTTTGAACAAACCATTGCTGTGTCATCCATTGTTTGATAACATCCCAATCACTTGTCACTTGGTTTGTACATTTTGTGATGTATTTTTCTAGTTTGTTTTCCAAAACAATAAACCTATTTCTATCCTCTATTGACAATAAACCAATGAGAAAAGTGAAGATGTAACAAAAATCTGTACATACATCCACTCTTTTCTAATGAAGGGCATGAGGAAAAAAAACAACACTTTCTTAACTGACTACATATCTAATCTTCCCTTATATTTTAACGTGGGATTCCAGGGTGACCTCCTCTGTATAATTCTCTATCTTTCTTGGTCAGGGCCACTTTTGATGGTGGGAATGTCCCATAACCCTGAAAGGATTGATGACATGTTTACTTTTAACAATTCAGCTGGGGCTTAACAACCATTTACAATTCCCTTATTTTTCTTTTTTCTCTCTCCATCCTTTTTATTTGTCTCTCCCTCCCCTCTCTCTCTTTTTCTTGCTTCCTTCCCCCCGCCCTCTTATTTAAAGAAACAAAGCTCCACTATTCTTGTTGGCTCTCTTGCTTGCTATATGATTTGAGGAATGTCAGAAAGAAATTATCAAAGACAGAAAATTTAGAAAAATGAATTGTGTAAAATTTTTTTCAAAAACTACCTAAGCTAAAAATGCGTCTAAATTGAAAAAGAATTGATGATTAAAATTTGTTTGCCCCCCCCCTGCCCAGAAGCAGTCCATATATCCAGACACACATTTTGCTACTATTGCTGCTAACACTGGGAGAAATAAAAAGAGACTTCTTATTACTACTTCTATTAATACTAATATTCCTCCTCCTCCTCGATAATTGCATTGTGCCTATATTCAGAACACTGTGCAGTTCTATAAATGGTTATGGTACTTTCTGATGATATATTCCACAAAAGGGTGTTGAGTCTTCAATAAATGCTGTATTCTTGATAAAATCTTGTTTCTTTTTTTCTTTTTCTTCTTTAACCCTTTTAAGACTCCTGTAACATGCATATCTGAAGGCTTCTATGGTTACTAGGGTGTATATATCCTATAGATCTCTTTCAGAAGTCTACTGGGACATTTTGATTCAGGCATTAATCACCTTGTCAGGTAAGTCTTGAAAGGGTTGAAGTACATTTCTCCCCCAGAGACTGTTATATATATTTGAATTTATTCAAATAATGTGTATTCATGAAGCAATACAAGTTGCATTAAAGGCCTTGGTCAAGGAATTTTTTTTTTTTTTTTTTTTTAAATATTTTAGTTGACCTTTCTTGTTTACATACAAGAAAATGCATTACTGGATTCAATGAGTGTAAGTATTGTCCGAACATTTCTGACCTACCACTTTTGAACATATTTTTGGCCATTGTTAGGATCAGGGAAAAACTGGGTCATAGATTTTTTTTTTCAAAATATTTTGAAACATTTTCAGTGTTTGTCATTTGGCAGTCACCTTCACAGCCTTCTGACCCACGAAGGTTCGGCACCAAACCCAAAGTGTGGACTCAGTGTGAGTTGATGTACCCTTCAAAAAAAGCAACTAGTACAGACTGATGGAGAACCCTTGGGTGCTGCAAAACAGTGACATTTTCACAATGTACTTATCAATTCTTCCTTACATAAACTATTCTTTCAGGGCTTTTACATATACTTCATAATCTATCTTGTGTGATAGTCAATTGCTTATAATGTTTTTGACACATTATGACTTGTAACTAAATTCCAGATACTTATATTCATCAGTTACATTGAAATTAAAAACAACCTGGTTAGTTATGGGAGGTGAATGCTGTTGAGTCAGTAGTCATTTATATGTCTATTTTTTTATCTTTAAGTATATATAAAGGGAAAGTCGTTTTTTAAGGAGTTCCCTAAATGATTGAAGTTTGTAGACCACTGTACTAATGGAAATAGTGTTATGTTCTAGAAGTCAACTATGACTAATTTTTCAACTAATGCAGGAAGTACTAGTGGCTGATTTCAGTTGGTAGTGCAGAGAAAAGACTGGGCAAGTCTACTTCAAATTGAGACTGATACTGGAACTAATGCCCTTAGGAAAGGCATGAATCTGTCTCCTCTCCCCCTAAGATATGAGTAAAAAAGCATATGGTGAAAAGAGTAATGGCACTTCAAATGCTTGTCGCCTCTATACTATGTCATTGCTAACTTTGAAGAATTTGTCATGACAGACACTTGGATATGTGAAGCCCGAGCAGGAATGGCTGATGTCATTGCCAGCGTAAGGGCACTACTTTTACTTTGATTAATGCCTAGAATTCATTCTCTATCCAAACAGATTTTTTGTTTTGCAAGTTGCAAAGAAACTTTGCCAGTTTGTCTTTTTATCTTCTTTTAACAGAAGTCTCAAGTTTATTTTGATTCTTCTGCACTTCAGACTTAAAATATCCAATCATTGTTTGAAACTATCTATCAAAACTGTCAATATGAGTTTCTTGAGTTTTTAAGATGGTTTGGTTGGCTATCACACATACAGTATGCACCAATGGAGCTACAGGGCTGAAAATTTCAACATCTACTTGTGTCTAGAAAAATTGAGTTTGTAAGGTAAGTCTATGCTAAATTAGTCTCGTGGTTTTTATCTGGTGGTGTCACACTTGTGTTTTGTAAAATCAGACTTTTTCAAACAAGAGGAGTAACTTATTCATTGATCGTACATTTTTTTCACTTTTTAATTGACTCCCCCTTCCATCATGGAATGTTGCCAAAAGACAGTGGTCAAATGACGGTTTCTATTTAGTGACTAACCGGACATGTGCCTTTTTAAAAAACAAATGCACTATCCACTTTCTTATACCAATTGCAAAAATTCACAAAAGAAGATTAATTGTATTTTCAAGAAGGGGTGTTTCAATGTAAGACTGTTTTCTTATAACACAATACCCTCAGCAACATGTTATATCAGGGCCTGTCTTAATATTCATCAAAAACTAATATGCAATCATATTTTAGCAGAAAGTTGCCTAAAAGTGATCATACAGAAACATTTTTGAATAGAAAATGAACTCAGTATCTTCACTTCTAAATGTCCTCTCATTCCTGCTCAACTTGACATAGGTTTCACTGATTATAGATAAATATTGGTATTTCATTTTCATGTATGTATATAGGTACTGATTATATTAAATATAATGGCTAATTCAGGGTTCAGATGATAATTTGAAAAAATTCTAGACTGCTAATGATGAGTTCTTCAATATCAACCAATTCAACTCTGGTGTATTTACTTTCCTTGCAATTGTTATCATACCAAAAACAAAATCATAATCTTAATTTCTGCTCCTGAAATATGTTCTCTTCAGAAATATCAACTTCTATTTCTTGAAATTTCTTATATAAAAATATAGATAGTTCAACATTAGGGAAGTTATGGTTTCAAATGTAATTATACTAATAATATATCGAGTAATATTTGAAGTTTTGACATGAGAAATTATCTTAATTATATGCTGGCCTATTCACACTAGTGTCTGCGTGTGAGTTGTTCTTATCTGAATTTTTCTGCTGTGGCACTGTCCTGCTTTTTTCAGGTCTCAAACTGAATCTTTTATTCAATCCATAGGAATAGGTTGTTCTCATTCCACTGTCCATGCTGGGGAATATTTCATATCCTGTTAATTCTTGTGATTCAGTTTTTTATTAGGTTGGTGTCAAAATAATTGCATTTCAAATTGGGTGCTTATTTTGGAATGAATTTGGTTAACTATGTTCATGGAATTTTTATTTTTGAAGTATTGATTTTGCTCCACTTATTTAGCTCTAATGTTTTCTTTTCATTATTTGTTCTGGTTTATTTGAGTCTGTCAAATCAAAGTTGGGAAAAAAGCAAATTTGAGTATATCTTTTGTATGAGTTCAGAATATGTTAAGTAGCAGAAACTGCTTGCAATATCAACAAAGTATTTGGCTAGGGGACCCTCCATGTACAGCTCAAAATTGATTCCATAAGTTTTGAAAAGGAGGTGAGAGCTTTGAAGATGGACAGACACAAGTGAATACAGATATGTAAACTGGGCCTTTATTGAGGCGGACCCACACAAAACAACTCAAAGTTGTAGAGGAACTAAAGAGTTTTTAGTTGGCAAAAATGAATAGATTCTGAAGGACCTCATTTCAATTGATCACAGTTATTTAAATTCTAAGATTAGATACATTGCTTTAAAGTTGGTGGCGAAAAAACACATTTATCTTTGCATCAACCTCATATTTTTTCACTGAAACAGAGTATATGGCTGATCCAGGAATTGAACTTCTGATTGTTTGCCAGATCTCTGGAAAAAAATGAGATAAATTGATAAGTCTTACATATCTTTGAAATTTATCTTACAGATATGTAAGGGATTATTTCATTCTAATAGATTTTAATACATTTATATTAAAGAAATATATTCTTTGAATTTATTATACAGACAATTCTAAAGTTGCAGTAATTATCTTCAGTCAGAATTGGAGTGGCATGTGACCCTGCAGCAGGCAGGCTTGTACATTACAATGAGGAACGTGTCTATTCATCTGACATACTGAAAAAGTAAAAGTAGTATGCTGCAAGGGGTTGGGGAAGAGGAGAGGTTCTGAAAATGGAATCGCAACACAAAGACAACAAAGAGAGTAAGGAAAGAGAAAAGCAGAGGTAAGGCGTGTAAAACAAAGATTATCAATAAAGGAGAATGGCTGAACTCGGCTGTCAAGAAAAAGTGGGGGGTGAGAAAGTAAAATGAGGTAGAATCTAACTGGCTTTTGAGTGTTTGTGAGTTTGGTTAAGTGCTTGAGATGGTTGCATTAGGCGACTCCCAAGAGTTTTTCCAGATCCTCCTTTATTTTCAATGTTCATCCTAAGGTATACCATTAGGAAAGCAATGGGTATTCTACTAGTGTATGATAATGAATGATGTATAGATTTATTTAATAGCACTCCCTTTGTAGTTCTTTGAAAACCTACTGATTCTGCTGAGGGTACCACAGCCATTTTTTGCTCCTAAAAGCATAAATTTGTGCAGTATATGTTCTTTGACAGCTTGCTATTTTCAAAATATTTTGCAGTAATTCTCTGCTGTATTACAAACTATAAAAAGACTTTTAGATGATATCAGGTAAATGAAGTTTAATTGAATATTAAAGATTTCAAAAATCGAAATGATAAAAACGAGTTGAAAATTCAAATTATTTTTTATCCATAAATTTTTTTTTTACGATAGTAAAGATGAAGCAAAGTATCTCCCTATATCACCCAACATACAAGACAATGATCCTTGGAGACCCGATCATTGTTCGTAGTTTTGTTGTTCTTCCAGGGCTGGAGTGCTAGCCTGTTCCCCAACATGTGTAGCCTTACAGAGCTGAAGCTGAACTTGGGGATAGAAGTTGATTCATTCCATTCCCAAAGACATTAGTGTGAGATAAATACAAACTGTCTCAGCTGGAGATCAAACTCTGTTCTCCCATTTCATTTTACATGCCATTAACGTCTAGGCCATCTGCAGTGCCCAAAATAGCTAAACTATTAATTATTAATTCAAAACTTTCAAAATAGATTTTTTCAGTTTTCAACTTGGTCTGACTGGCTATATATGCATGTATCATGCATACAGGCTCCACTAATGCAGCTAGAGGTGTGACACTACGTAAAGGAAGGGTCAATTAGAAAAATCTGAAAGTGGAAATAAGATGACCTTACAAGGTTGAGTGTACCTACTAATCAGAATGGTAATCCAGGGGGTTTTCAAGAGGAACCAGACCTGTACAGAAAACAGATGTATGATTAATTGCATTTATTTGAGAGGTTCAAAAATTCCTGAGTTAGGGAAATACTCCTAGTCTCCAGGAAAGTAAATTGATTGCTAGAGGATCTTGCCCCACCTATTGCCTACACTTATTTCCAAGGGAAAATCATGGATTCCCAAATTTGGAGAGAGCAGTATGAAGATTGCTTAGGTCAGCACAATTTCAATATTTACCAGCTGAGAGGGGAAAAATCATTCCTGAACCCTTCAGCCATTGGCCCCACATAGAAAAAGAGCCAACCATTTTATAAGCCAGTTATTTTTGAGTAGCAAGAGAGGAAGAAGTGAAGCCACCGAGACACCGTAGAGAATTTCATGTTCCCTATCAACACAATTAGTCCTGACCCACACAATGAGAACTTTGAAGCTATACAGATAGACATACCGAGAGATATCAAATGGATGATCCCAGAAGACTCATACTCTTGAGCTTTGTTGAAGCTATACAAATAGACATACCAAGAGACATTAAGTAGATAACCCGAAATCAGACCGATAGTCATTCCATGGTGTCCTCACCCACATCGACGTATATTTTGACCAGTCATTCTGTAATAATAAATCTTGTTGCATACAATATACCCTCTGTTGATTGTTCCTTTTCAATTTGTGACACTTCCGGTGGTCTATCTTCCAGCGCTGCAGAGTCTTTTAGCCATCAGCTGCACCCCCTTAGATCCAGACAGAATGTGGGGGAGGTGGGGGCAACTTGAGGCAGAGATACAGTGACCAGTAAACTGCAGCTTTGCACTTCCCCAACCAACGAAGGGTTGCAGAGACCAGCCTGGGGTGCTGTCACAGAGGGCTGAAAATTTAAACATTTACTCATATTCAGAAAAAGTTGGTTTTTTTTTTTAGATTACCTCAAAATAGGTTTTCAGTAAGGGGTTTAGTTTTCGATATAAATTTATGCTAAATTGGTCCCTTAGTTTGTAATCGGCAGTTTTCACATTTTAAAAAATATTTTGGACTTTTGTAGTGATCACTGACCAACAAAAGGCGAGGAAATCAACTTATTCATCGATTAGTCTTTTTTCTGATTTTCTGCTTCATTGTCCGCAACATAGCATACTACCAAAAGATGTTGTCTAGATAACGGTTTTAATGTTCAAATATCCGTATTCACTTGTGTCCATCAATCTGTTTGTTCACATACCTCCAAAAGTTCTCAGTGAATTCCAGTGAAATTCTGTAGACGGATGGGCAAAGGGTTATGGAAAATTGATTGAATTTTGGGATTGATCAAGGAATTTTTTACAGTTATTTCTCGTAACTATTTCTGAACTGATTTTCATCAGTGCTTCCTAGTTGTATATGCTTTTAAATGTTTTATGTAATCGTTTGGTTGTCATTAACTTTTGAATTCATACAAGGTGACTGAAATGTTAAATCAAGGGAGTAACTTTTGATGAAACTTACTGCCCTTGCACTTTTTGGCATTTAAAGAAAAAAATTTCTTTGATTTTATTGCTCAAAGAGTTTTATTTATCTTAATTCTGTTCATTGAAGAGTACCACACTGGTTCAAGGAATTTAAGAATCTATGATTCAAAGACGGCTGGATCCAATTCCATGAATCAATTCTCTACTCAAATCTTTGGACATTAAGAATTTCCATGTTTTAATTATTTTTCTACTTGTTTAAGTTCTGAAGGAGAATCTCTTACACATTAGATTCTGATTGAAATCAATCCAGGCTTGTAATGGAATTGGTCGAACTAAGTCCATCCCACAAAAACATCTGAACTGAAAGAGACAAAATCGAACTAAGCAGTAGACCAGCAACTTCTAATTTGTATTTTCTTGCTTTTAAGAGAACAAAGCATTTTTACACTTTTGAATTACTATAGGGTTGTTACATGTTGAATATAATTTTTCTAAATTGTAAGATGAAGGATGATATAAACAATAGAAAAATGGTAAAATATGATCCATCTGAAGCTGTAACATTTTTCCAATGATCTTTTGAGGATAATAGGCCATCCTAATGGAATTCTTTACTCTCAGTGGTCACAAATTCAGTAAAAGCACAAATTATCGCTTCCCTACTATTGAACCTTTTATCATTGATATGAATTGCCAAATGTTTGAAAAGATGATAGTCTGTTGGATGAATTACAGGCACATAAGGAGGATGCTGTTAGATTTCATATCCTGATTCTCTAAGCTTGGACAACTGAGAGGTGTCGGGCTGGAACACTCATTCAGTCTATATATGATCGATTTTTACTACTTTTCAATCTCCCCTTGAGAAGACACAACAAGAGAAAGTATTTTATGCTTTCACAGCTCTTGCATTTTTTATTTAATCATTATATTTTTGTCCTTGTTTTCTTCAATATATCAAAATATTTATTACAGTTATTAGCATATTACCAGTTGAAAATAATAGGATCATTTAAGTATGGATTGGCACTTCTGCCTGGGATCACAATATCCGTGTGCTCAGCTTTGGATCAAAGTGTCGCTCTCTGGTTGTCGGTCTTGGATCAGAGGGTAGAATCTATGCGCACTATCTAGGAACAAAGTGTTGCTCCTGGATATCTCTATCTGGAATCAGATCCTTCATTGAGAAGTATTACAGACAAAAGAATATATATACAAGAGAGATTTCCTCTTATTGAGATCCTTTTGGATAGGGTTATTTACACTAGTCCTTATGACTTTTAACATTAAGCAAAAGATATAAAAATAGGAACAAATTACATTCATTGTAATAACTTCATTTGTATGTTATTTAATTCATTGTTATAAACAACTTTATATCATGAAAAATCAATATAGATTTTTAATTTATTTTAAATAAAGCATTTGGGATGTAGTGATTTTGATAATAATAACCGTTTGATAACATTATCTGTTATTGTAATAAACAGCTTTCTCTGTATATATAGATACACATTGCATTTTATATACATGGATACTTTGTGTAGCACAAAGCCGTATAATTTTCCCTTTAAATACATTGAGTTTTCACTCACCTGATAGCTATATTTGGTATTCTTGATCCTTTCTTTCTGGCAGAAAACCAGGATACCGCTCAGCACAAAATAGTTGGTACTATATTTGGAATAAGTGGGGGTTTTAATACAGCTATTTTAGATCTAGCCATAAAGAAATCAATTTTTGACAACTTGTCAAATATTCTATTTGATATGCAATGAAATACTAAAATTCATATTGTTTCCAAATTCAATGAACATTTCTTTTTGCTTTGTTTTTTTACCTCTGCAAACAAAGCTAGATCAGGTAAATGTATTCACTTGTGTCTGTTCATTTTTCTGTTCGTCCATACAATATCTCCAAATTTTAATGACATATTTTTGAAGGATGGTCCACAGATTCAGTTGCAGGGTAGATCCAGGAAATTTTTATGCTTTCCTCCGTGACATTGTAGGTATATATGAACTGATTTTCATTTGTTTTTTACTAATCAGCAGAAGTATGCATTGACTGAGTGCTTCCAAGTTGGTTTAGTGAAACTATTTGTCTCCAATAGATAAATTACTGCCCAACCAAAAGAAAAGAAATTGATAGAAATGGATAGAAATAGATATTTTCATCAAAAGCTTTAGAAGATTCTTGGTAAGAAAATACATAAACAGACTTGTATCTCTATTTTAGATATGGCAAACGGCTCTGCAAGTCCTTAATCACTATGCAAAGTTTAAGGGGAATAATTTGCTTCAGCATTAATCCCCCTTCTTTGGGGACGTCAGAACACAACACTGTGTCAGCCCCCTCCCCCTACCTTGATTTCTGTTGATATTTTTTAAAATTAAACTCATCTTATGAAAACTGATCTACATTTCAAAAAGTGTATATATTTTTTTTTTCTTTATTTGTTTCTTCCAAAAACTACACCTCAAGAATGGGTTATCAGAACCATTAATCTTTGGAATCAAATTCCAGACAGAATCCAATCAATCTGTAAGACTAAACACAACAGGAAAACAAATTATTTACACCAATTTTTTAAGAATTCTTCCATGACACCACACTGTTGTCTATTTGAAAACTTTCAGCAAATTTTCTGCTTGAGGTATTTTCTTGGTCATCACATCTGCAAGCTAATGCTCTTTGTTGACCCGATCAACTGTGATTTCTTTCTGATCAGTCATCTCTCTCATCTCCCTCATCCCCCTCAGTCAACATCAACTTTCAATCTCATGTCATCAACATTTGTGTTGAATAAAGTGTCTCTGTGAAGCAGAGGATCTTTGGGACTCAAGGCAAGTCAAGTATTCCTTCAACAATTGATGTTACCAAATATCAAGCATCAGCTACTTTACCAAGCGCAAGAATTTTCAATGCAAATGGACTTTTCATGACTCTTTGAAGCTTCTTTGACTACTATGAGATTTGTACAACTCTATCCCCCACTGTGAGAAATACAATTCTTATTGTGAAGCTCCACTGGGTAAACTTATATGTGTTTCATCAGGATGACAGATCACTTTGCAGTCTTCAGGAGATCCCCAGTTTTAGAAACTTAAATTTCAACATGACTTCATTGACTTTGATCTTTTTAATCGCCTTTTTTGTTTCAATAAGGTTCTTGATAATGGGTTTTGTATCTGTAGTATTCACTACACAATGGTCAAAAACTATACTTGGCCTGATTTGACTTCTTAGCAACATCAATTGGCCACTGAATGATTCTAGCACTGACTTTTCCTCTTTGTTGAGCATAAAATCTTTTTTGCAATCTTTCCTTGGATAGAATAGCTGGCTTCAGGCTGGAAATGTATGATTTTTGATCAATCATAATTTCTAAACTTCCTATATTCAAACTGATTCAGCCAATGAGCTTATCTTAGATTTCTGCTTGAGGGCATCAACAACATCATCTTTCCTTATGTTAGTTCTTGCATATACAAAATCTTCCACATGTGTAACAAGGATACCTTCTAGGTCATTTTCATTTCTCTAAATAAACATAACCCTGCAATAATTACTCCTTGTTGCACCTCCCTGATAAAATTGTATCATGCCATATTGACATCATTTGAACCATGTATCCATCTCTTCAGATGCCATATTTGATCCACTGGACCAACATCTGCAGGAGATCAAAGATGAATTTCTCTTTCAATATTATTTCCTTAGAGATGCTGAAGATGTGTCCAAGGGATCCAAATGTATATCTGTTCCATGTAAGAGAATCTGTAGAGAACCAACCAGTCCTCTTCAAAGCCTCTTGTTACAAATGGAGCTTGGATTACTTTTCTTTCCTTCTTTCAGTTTTTCTATAAAAATCCATCCTCTTGACACAGTGTTCTGATTGTTGGAAGTAACAAACTTATAGACTTCATTCTCTTGGAGATTAATTAATTCTTTCTCTTTAGCATCAATGACTTCCTGACCCAATTCATAATGAGTTGATACCAAAATTGTATTTTCTGATGATTTTCTTAGTTTCCATTTTTGAATCCTATCTCAATTCATAATGCATGGATTATATCCTCTTTCAATGCTTATATTCAACCAGTTCTTGTTACTACCTGTTCTCTTTGGTTGTGATCATAACACCATTGCTCTCTTCCATTTGCCTTTCTTTCTTTGAAACTTTATCCAAGTCCTGATCTTTGGTTTCAAGTTCCAGGCCTACAAACTGGCCCTCATTGTCATTATCATATTCTTTAGTTGTGGTATTCTATCATCCATCCTCATCATCTTCATCTGATGCTTGTACTTCAAGATCAGTTTTGACTCTGGGTCATTTTCAATGATTTTCTGTTTTTTTTCTTCTTCCATTGAAGAAGACTCTCTTACTTTAAGTAGGTGACACCTCTTACATTTGTAAAAAGCTCCTCTATGTCTGATAAGAACAACTGTGCCATCATTTCTGAGGACT
Source organism: Thysanoteuthis rhombus (assembly GCA_963457665.1). Classification (NCBI taxonomy): domain Eukaryota; kingdom Metazoa; phylum Mollusca; class Cephalopoda; order Oegopsida; family Thysanoteuthidae; genus Thysanoteuthis; species Thysanoteuthis major. Next base: position 32,097,080 of record OY735234.1, on the reverse strand, counting down.
GTTGCAGGGCTTTTCCTACCCTTATAGTTCTTCCTCTCGTAATACACTTTATCTCTTTTCATAAATTCTTTATGCCTGAATGTTTTTGTTATACACTCCAAAGCTCTTCTGACCTTTTCACCTGATTCAACTCTGATCAGATTAGTTCTCACCTGATGCATTGCCTCCAAGATCATTCAAACTATGTCACTAGATGTAACCAACTCTGATGCTGGAAGATCATCTGACAAAACTGTAGGAATATTCATGCTGAAGGCAAAAACTGATTGATTAGGGCTGAATCCCCGGTGACTATGAATATACCATGATAGTACTATACTTAGATCACATTTAACGTCTTCGACTATTTTCTTCATTGTCTTGTGTAAAATTTCATTGCCTTTCCACTGCAGAAAGACACAATAGAAATTCTATCTGCCATTGCTGAATGGAGATTCTGCAACAGTTGTTCTAGTTTCTACATTCAATTTTTCATTTAAGTCTTTGAATGGTTCATTTGAAAATTCTCTGCCATTATCTGACGTAAACTTATGAGGAAAACCAAAATGGTCAAACAAATTTTAAGAATTTGTTGAATAATCTCACGTTCACATTTTGTTGCTTTTAGACAGCAAATGTGTGCTGAGTAGTAGTGTCAAGTAGATGAAGTATCCACTTTTCAAATTACTCAGACTCTTTCAAGTCCATGCATACCAGATGATTAATTCATTGATAATGGAAGCCCTACTGCTAGTTTCAGAGGAGTTTATATTCTTGACAAAGCAAGCAAACCTTGCAAAACTTTTCTACTCAATTACTGAGCTCTTTGTTAATGCTTTTTTTTTCTACAAGTTTCAATAATTTTTCAGCAGGTGCTGTGAGAATTTCCTGTGTTCTTTCAATGTGATTGTTATTTCATCTTCAACACTCTAATTCCGAATACTTTGTAGAGGCAGAACAATTTTTGGGCCTCTTTCTCTATGGGTAAGTTTGTTAACAGGAATAAGATAATGCTCTGTGGATGTGCATTCCAGTTAAACTGTTAGTATTAAAATTGATCGGCATTTCTGTTTCACGGCACTTTTGTTTATCAAAAGTGTAATATCATTACTGACTATATCAACAGACATCAGCAGTTTCATACTTTCAATATGGATGGGAATGGTAAGTTATTGCTGTGCCTTCACTTCTTCACCATCGCCAGATTAGAATAATGATCGAGATATCCATTCTTTCACTTCTTATAATTTCTCTTCTCATTGTTCAAAAATTTGACGGTCCACAATTTAACTGCTGCAGTTTTTGAGTTGCCGGGATTGATCACTCGCTTTCCCAATGTTTTCTATAAGCAAATCCTTTTGCTTTGCGTCAACTTTCACATTGATGAGTGTGATGTGAATTTCTTTTGTGTTATTTTGTGTGTAGATAATCTTTAACAAAATGGTTTCAAGATTCACATTTATGGCATTTCATGAAATTTTTCTCCACTAGCCACTGTGTAAAGACCTCTGTGAAATCCTCTTCTCTCATTTCAAAAGTTTGTTTTCTTTTCCCAGATCTAAATGGGTGCTTCTCCTTCACTGGTGGGTCTCCAACATTCTCATCTGATCCAATAGGATCCCCAAATATTTTCACAATTTTTTTCCTTCATGTTTTGATTTGTCAAGTTAGCAACTGTTGTCCTTGCTAACTTTTCTAATTCTGTTGCCAAATTTGTAACATTTAGCCAAAAGGATGCTTTCATGAATTGTGGTACAATTATGGTCAAATTTAAGTATAAAAAGTGAAAACCTTTTATCAATACTCTGTTGGTGGGCATGAAACAGATTAAATGATTTGTGCTCCAATGTTCTTTTGTTCTGCAGATATACGAGATTAGTTTCTCAATTATTTGTCTCATTTATCCATTATCATTGGTGATTTCTTCTACATCTAATTCTTGCACAGTGCCCTGTGCATTCACAGTTTTTGTTAAATAGACAGCTGGGTCTCTTTTGTTTATGGCAGTCTCTCATTGATTTGGTCCCTGACATGAATGCTGGGCCTGTCTTGTTTATGACAGTCTCTCCGTGAAACGTTCCCCAAACTCAAATGTTGGGCCTCTCTTGGTTATCACAATCTCCATGAATTGTTCCCAGTCACAAATGCTAGGAATTTCTTGTTAATAGCAATCTTTGTAAATTGTTCTCCAGACACAAATCCTGGTCTTCTCTTTTTCATGTCTGTCCACTGCCTCTCTTCAAGAGGAAGCAGATCTACTTCTCGGGGTGGGGGGGATATATTCGTAATATTTTAGTGGCTACCTTATTGCCAGTGAATAACGATACACATTGTTTTCATATCTCAACATTAAGTAGGATTTACATAAAACAATTTCACTGCACCATTATCTCTTATTAATTGTTAGGATCAAACTTTTCAACCTTCTTTCCCTCAGTGAAAAGGTCTGAGCAGGAATGGCATCAAATGCTACATTTGTTCCCTCTAGCCGACATCTACGGTTGAAGCATCTTCTCAATCAACTCTCAGTCAATTAATGTGATGCCCATTGCATTATAAGTTGCTTATCATTTAATTATCAACTTTGTTTTGGGGAAAAAAATGAATGGTAAAGACAGGTGCAAGAAAAAAAACGATGCCAAGTTTGCCAGAAAAGAGTAGACTTTTTTTATTTGTAATTTAGTTTATTTGTGAATGCCTCAAAAATCCAGTTTTATTTTGGTTGCATCAGATTGCACCAATTTTCTCATGAAGAGTGACCCAACAGGTCACAGACTTGTTCAGTATTCTTCAAAGAAATAGCAAATTGTACCATATTTTTATACCTGTCAGAGAGATCAGATTTTAGATTTCAACTGTGGCCAAATCTGACAACATTGTTTTTTTTTCCTGAGAACCTTTATGATGTCCAGATAAAGCTAGATAAACTAGAGGAAGTTGATTTTCACATCAGTGAAGCAAATGTTATAAACAACAAACATGTTGTGAACAAAGACACAGCAATCAAAACTGAAAACGCAGAACTGGAGAAAGTAAACTTCTACATCTATGTAGGACAATGGATCTCCATGAAATCCTCAAGAGAAAAAGAAAAAATCAGGCTAATAATAACTTTAGGTGGGTAAGCTTTTGGTAGAGCCAACTCAATCTACCAGGACAAGAAAATTCCATTTGTCCTAAAAAGAAGGGTATTCAAATCTGAAACATTGAACTTAATCAAAAGATTGATCTTCAAACTGAGAACCATGCAATGTGTGCCGGAGAGAATCATGCTTAACCACACATGGAGAGATCAGAAGACAGTATATTAGAGTAAAAACAGGACTCAGAGATGTTATAGAATCTATTAGAAAAACTCAAATGGCAATGGGCTAGTCATGTTGCAAGAATAGTTGATAACAACTTGACATCTCAACTCATAATATGGATCCTTAGAGATCATATGTGAAACTGTGGCCAGCAAATGATAAGATGGTATCATGAACTAGACATGGTCATGATATGAAAAGGAAACATCAGTTGAGTTAGCAACCATTAATGATATATGTGTGTGTGCATGAGTGTGTGTGTGTGTGTGTCCTATTTATTTACTCTCCCACCAGAGCAAAAGGTCGGGGCTTTATGTGGGGAAAATAGGAGACACCTTGGAAAAATGGCTCCAGCTGACGTGGCTTTGGTTTGCTAAGCAACCAAAGCAACTGCTGCCATGAAAGTGTCAGGCACAAGCCCGACCTGTCCTGTTGAGTACAATGGAATAGTGCTGCTCTGGGGTGCTGTATTCCCTGCAGCTGGGCCAAGTGATAGAAAGGGAACCTGAAGGTTCCCAAAGTGTGTAGCAATGTGCAGCCTCAGTAAAACCTCATTGGCTGATGCATTGCACTGGCGCACTCAGTCTTGGACACGCACCATCTCCAGCCCATTTGACAGGCAAGCGTCAGTACCAGTGCCTCAGGTGCTGCTTGGGAACAGATACTACACTTTGATCCATGCCGAAAAGGCCAAAAAGAGTGGGTGTGTGTTCTATTTATTTACTGTCCCACCACAGGAAAATATGACACAAGGTCATGGCTTTACGTGGGGAAATAGTTCCAGCCGAGATTTGTGGAGGTTGGGGTAGTGTGACAATTATTGGCACAGAAAATGTCAGGCAGAGTTCAAATCTGTCTGAAGCTTTTTGCATTCATTTAGCACTTCTATTGAAGTTATGAATGCATCTCTTCTTTTACCCAAGCTATGGGTAAAATAACAGTGTAAATTGGGATGTTTAGCTTTGGTTGGCAGCCTGTCTAAGAGAAAGACAACTTCAAAACCAGGAAAAGAATCCGATCCTCTCGCTCGTTATGCGTGATGATAGCCCCCAAATTAGGGAAGGATGGAGTTTGCTATCCCACCTTATAAAGACCCTCTTGCTAAAGATGATCAGCAAGCAAGCTGGACAACCTATTGGATCCAGGACCTAGGAATCACTTAGTTTTTCACCTTCCTGTCTGGAGCAAGTTTTCTTTTCTTTTAAAAACATTTCTTGGAATGGATAAAAAGACTGAATACTGCAGATAGACAGAAGAAAAGTAAATTCTGATGCAACGATTCTTGTCATAGTTCTCCAGAGTTTTGCCTGCTACCATTAGAAACCAACAGCCAAAACTGTCACCATACAGTTTTTAAGTTGGTCTGGCTGGCTGACTGGCTGGCTATGTATGTATCTTGTGTACAGAATGTACCATTTGAGCTAGAGAGTTGAAATTTTAAATATTTGCTCCTTATCATCTTTAGGAAAAAAATGTTTTTTGGTATTTTGAAAATTTCTCTCAAAATAAGTTTGTTTTTTTTGATCCCCACTTTTTCCAATTTTTAGAATTGGTCACCCGCACAAAGCATGCTGCCAAGAGACGTTGGTCACATGACAGTTTCTATTGAGTGACTAACCAGACCTGTATTCTTAGTGGTTGTTTTCCTAAAATGGGGGAAAAAAACAAAATTCATATTTAGGAAAATGTTCAGCGATAGAAGAGTGATTCTGGATGTGGGGTGTACATCTCTACAAGGGGGGCATCTTCTCATCTCACTAATGCCTGTCTCATTTGACATTTTCTATTTCATTTTCTAGATTGGTTAGGTGCATGTCAGTTGAGCCGGGCCTTTTGGGGCCGATGACCCATCTGGAACAGGTGTTCTCTTGGTGCAGTCTGGGTAGTCGCTATTGGAGCACATCATCCCCACCCAAAGCAATTGATGTGACTGGACCTTTCAGGACCAAAGACCCAGCAGGAATGGCCAGTGTAATTTTCTTTGTGCAAACCATGAGAAGTGTTGGACCATGCCTTACCATGCTGGTCCCTGACTTGTTAACAGGAGGTCTAGTGGATTGGTCAGTGTTGATGTCATTCAGAGTGGCTTTAGAGCTCTGCCGGCTCTTAACTCCCTCTCTTGGAAGGTACGTATGGGTGTCTGCAGCTCTGAAGAGAGAAAGGATATGGAATATGGTACCAATGTTTTCTTTCATTTAGGGCAAGTAAGAAAATCATTTCCTGTGGGTTTGTACTACGGGTTCTTAGATGGTTAGTATTTTTTGATCAGTACTCTCCCTTATTTTTCTTAGTTTACCACTTGGTTAAAGTCCAGAGATTGTATCTTTGAGAAATTCAAGTTTTACTCTTGGGGATCTCTTCCGTGAGTGGGAGAGAGAGAGAGAAAGAGAAAGAGAGAGGATGGATTACCCACAGAATTTAGAATTAAATTTTAGGAAAATTTTGAGAAAAAAAAAATTTTGCAAATAGTTTAAAGAAAAAAACAAGATCACTCAGAACTTATCCAAGTCTGTTTGAGATTTCTGCTGGAAGGATGGATGATTTCTTCACATTCATCGTTCAAAAATCTTGGGTAAACTCAACTATTTGTTACTTTGTTATAGAATTTTGCTGTATCTTCCCAATCCTGTCCGCTCGGTTCTTCTGGGGCCCTTAGTATATCTCTTTACATAATTGTATCAAATGTTTTAATACCATAATTGGAAACTGTCAACCAAAACTGTTGACATGGGTTTCTTCAGTTTTTAAATAGGTCTGGCTGGGTGGCTATCTTTGTATACATCATGTGTACAGGCTTCATCAACAGAGTTGGAGGGCTGAAAATTTAAATATTTACTCCTTATTATCTCTAGAAAAAAGTTCTCTGCTCCTAAATAGGTTTATAGAAGGGGGTTCAATTTGCAATGTAAGTCTATGCTAAATTGGTTCATTAGTTTGTGTCTGGCAGTGTCCATGCTTGTTTTGTTTTTTTCAAATTCAGACTTTCTTCGTGATCACCACCCAACATAAGGTGTGAGAAGTAATTTATTCGTCAATCACCTCTTTTCCCCATTTTTTAATTGATCAATCCCAACATAATATACTGCCTAAAGCTGTTGGTCATTCGACAGCTTCTATTGAGTGACTAATCAGACCTATTTCCTTTCTTCTTTGACACTCAGAAGACTTTTTCAGCTCTAAATTCTCATTATCTTTTCTTCTTAACTTTGCCAGCCAAAACAAATGTCCTCAAATGCTGCAAATTCCATGTAATGATTTCTGACAGAATTACTTACTGTAAGTCAATATTTCTGATCAGTATTGTAGATGACGCACAAAGTCAAGTTACCAAATTCTTTGATGGCAACAGTAAAAGAAGCAGAAAAGTATGCAACTTCACAAGATTCTTCCAATATGTTTTTCTGTCTTTTGTAGCCATTCACACAAACAAAGCATTGCAACTTTTTTTAGGCAATCAAATCTCTTCTTCCTCTGCGTAACCTTGTTTACCCAATGTTTCGGCAGATCTATTTTTTGGGTCCTCGTTAGATGCATAATTCAAGGAGATAAGCAAATCTTTTTTCATGAGACTTGGTAATTAGTATGGTAACATCAATGCTCCTAGCACTGCTGAAATGGATTGACCTGTTAGAAATGATAATGAGCATAATTTTTCTTTGCCTGAAGAAAATGGTTTACCTGACATGAGCTGGAGAATAGATCAGCCAAAATGTGCTGACACCATCAAAAATGGGAAGAAGAGATTCAGTTGTTCAAACAAAAGTTAGAATGTTGATGATTCTTCTTAAAATTGTTTTTAAATACAGATTTTGTATCTTTTTTTATATTGGTGCTTTTTTCCACTCAAGAGGGAAAATAGAACTTTTGGCTCAAGCTTTTCATTGCAACAATCATTTTACATTTTACAACCATTAAACAAATGGACCTGCTGACTCTGCAACTGCAAAGGAGTAGGGGGGCATCAGAGCTTTGGGGGCTCAATATATCTGGGGGAACCTGGAAAATTTAATAAAATAACATAAAAGTATCCAAAAAATGATCATTAAAAAAGATTGAGGGACACAGTCAGCTCTAGCATTGCCACAGTATTAAGTAAGCATTGTTGGTCAGAAATAAACAAGTTACCTTTGACAAAATTTCAATTCTGATCCATGCTGCTCGCTTAACACTTGCAGAATGTAAAAATGATATGAGTGATACAATAAAAAGCAACAAAATCAAGATGAGAGAAAAACTAGTCAGTTTTTGCGTACTCTAATGATTTTTTAGAGGAATTCCTTTCCACAACATTTCACAACCAATGTTCCCTCAAATTTTTAGAAGTCAATGCGGTGCACAAAAATCTTATGTGGCACAATTTTTTTTCCTATGATATAAGTATGTGTGCACAGGTATCACTCGAAATTATCTGAAGTGATTTGGGCTCAGCCTATCTCTCATGACTTATCAATTTGTAATAGCATGTTTTGATATAATACAAGGATGATTGCTCAAGTCAAGATTTTATTCTATATTTTGAACACCATTAAATAAAATATCAATTATCTTTTCTCATCTTCATGTGATACAATTTTGAAGTAAATCTATGATTTTTTGAATTCATAACAGCATACATCAGTCTTGCAGATTATCCTTATCAGAAAAGCATCAAACAAAGCTGTCAGCATGGGCTTCTTCAGTATTCAAGTTGGCAAACTTGTTGGCTATGAATCATGCAACCTGACTATACGAACGCAGCAAGAGGGCTGGATATTTATACATTTACTCCTCCGTGATAAGAAAAAATATTTTTTGTTTTTTTACCCAACCTCAGTAAGTTTTTAGCATGAGTATGGGTGTCAATTTACAATATAATTTTATGCTAAATTGGTCTATTTAGTTTGCATTATGCTTTTTCCTGAAAATTCAGTCATTTTTAGTAATCACTGTACAATGGAAGGCAAGCGAATTAGTTTATTGATCACCCCTTTTTCTATTTTTGTTATCAATCACCCCAACACAGCATACTGCCAAAAGATATTGGTTACATGGTGTGTTCTATTGAGTGACTATCCAGACCTGTTATTATTAAGGTTGCTGGAAATGGTTTAATTAAAACTTATTCGAATCATTCATTCCAAAGATCAAAATTCACTCCTACCAACAATCAAAATTCACTCCCTTCAAAAATCAAAATTCATTCCCTCCAAAAATCAAATCTCATTCATTCTAAAAATCAAAATTTGTTTCTTTCCAAAAATCAAAATCCATTCATTCAAAAAATCAAAATTCATTTATTTGAAAAATCAAAATTCATTTATTTGAAAAATCAAAATTCATTTATTTGAAAAATCAAAATTCATTCCTTCCAAAAATCAAAACTCATTTTTTCCAAAAATCAAAATTCATCCTTTCCAAAAATCAAAATTCATTCTTTCCAAAAATCAAAATTCATCCTTTCCAAAAATCAAAATTTATTCTTTCCAAAAATCAAAATTCTCTCATCATTTACAAGTCTGCAGAGCAATAGAACACACTCATGTAACAAAGGATAAACCCATTTGCCATTTTTGGTGGCTATGGTTATTCAATATTCCAAATGAATTGGTAAGATAACTAGGAAGGAGAGACAGACTCCTGTGGGATGCAGGTTTCGTCCCATCTGGAAGTTATTCTTTCTAATTCTCATAACTTATTAACAATCATAGAATGACAATCTGGGAGTTGCGATAAAAAGCAACTGAAATCAAATGAAAGAATGAAAGAAATACAAATCAAAAGTTGATAATGATTAAGAATATTTCATGATTCTATTGAAAAAAACAAATCATAAATCACTTCAATCAAAATAAATTATCAATTTTGATTGTTGTGTTTTCTCATTCAAACTAAAAATGGAGGAAAACTTGAGAAAACAAACTTCTGGTGATTCTGAAGCTTATTTTTTATTTCCACTCAATCTGCTCAATATTATATAAAGAGATCTTTGCATTTTCCCTCCTCATTTGAAGAAGTCTGTATCTTCCTGGCCCTGATACAACTGAAACAAGAAAGCACTCAGAGAGTGCGTCCCTATGCTAATGTCATACACTAAGTAAAACAATGAAAATCAGTTCATATAGTTACGATGCAGGAGAGGTAATTGTGTAAGTTTTGATTTTCCATATCTGGACTATTGTTTTTATATGAATAAATAATATAAATACCTCTCAATCAGAAAAAATTCCTGGATCCACCCCCAAATTTAATAAATTCTTCCTTAGCCTATAGCCCACTCTACCACAAAATTTCATTGAAATTCATTGAGAACATTTGGAGATATGTTTGGTCTAATAGGCAAACATTAGTGAATATATACATGAGGGAAACTGGGGTACAGTGGATCACAGGGCACAGTGAATCATTATGATTTTTTCTGATGCAAATACACAACAGGACAGCAACTACTTCCTCATCTCAATCAACACATCCTCCATCTGATTTTGTGAAAGATTTGCTGGCTTGAGCATTGCTGTACAGTGACCTAATTTTTAAGCCAAAAGTAATATTTAGAGAGATCACTCCTTTGGCACTGAGCCAATTCAATTCTTTGAATAAAAATTGATTCTGTCAATTCATTTCATATAGTTTGCTATGAAGCTAAAGAGGCATTTTAATTCAACTTCTATGTCATTCTTTTTACTCCTCTCAAATTACTTTTGTAACTTTATGAATGAATCTTTTACAGATTTTTTTCATCACTTTTTGTAACGTAACTAGTCTACTATTCACCAATACTTTAATAAAATGTGTCATTGGTTTCACTCTCGGACTTCTTTGAATCATTCAAACTTATGCAGATTCACTGTTCCCCTGGGGATGATTCACAGTGTACCAGGACAGAGGCACAGTGGATCAGAGATATAAAAAAAAAAAATACCTGCCAGCCGTCCACGTAGAGAGATCTTACTTTCTCATCTTTATATAACCTATTACACTTCCAACAGAGTTGATCTTTCTTTTTTTTATCCAAATGTAATAAAATCAGCCTTTGCCTTCTATTTTTTTTCTTATCCTCTCTGCCATGGTCTCCCCTATCTCTTCTAACTTCATTAGCAAAAGGTAAATGATTCATCCTAGAAAATTAGGAGTTTTATTTTTCCAAAACTTGACTAGTTTATAAATGGAAAATAATTGGCAGAAAGAAAACTTTTCAGTAAAAATAGAATTGGACAGAGAAAGGAAAAATTTCTTCTAATGGTCACCTAGGGCACAACAGATTGGATAGATATGTTGTTGGCTACCATTCTTTTCCAAGCATTACTTACAGTCTTCTTCTGTCAGCCATTTTGAATTCTTCAATTATCTACTGCTAGTATGAGTCAATTCTAACCTGAGGTCAATTAACTAAAACAGAGCAATAACAAATTGTTTGTAATGAAACATGGATCAAACAAGAAAGAAAACATTTGTTCTTACAATTTGTCTGACATGATGCTTTTTTCTTGTTATGTTTCTGTTTGTCATTGAGACTTAAGCAGAACTTAAATGCCTTTTGGCTGATAAAGGACATCTCTCAGAGAATTTAATTTATCTCAGCCACTTTGTAATGAAAAAGAAAATACCTTTTATTCAATTTGGGTCAGATTTTCAGAATATCTGAAGATGAATTTTCAGTAAGATCTTGAAAGTAGTTACTATTCGCTCATATTAAAAAAAACTGAAAGAGGTCTGGTTTGTAACTTAATAGAAAAATGTCTCCTTGTTGCATGTTTCGGGGGTGATCAATCAAAAAATTGGAAAAAGATGTGATTTTAAAAAACAAGCGTGAATGTTGCAAGTCGCAAACTAAGGGATCAATTTAGCATAAACTTACATTGCAAACTGACCCCTCCAACTAAAAACCTATTTAAAGGAAATTTTCAAAAAACGTTTTTTCTAGAGATAATGAGTAAATATTCAAATTTTAAGCCTCCTAGCTCCATTGATGTGGCCTGTACGCATAATACTTTTGTCTGATGGTTTCTAACTATTTCTCATAAATCAATTATGTTAGTTTATTGTAATGATCGCATTAAGCATTTCTGTAAGAAATCAATATTAGAAACCGTCAACCGAAACTGTCTACATCAACATAATGAATATCAATATTGTTTTCTTTACTTTTAAATTGCACTGGCTCACTACGTGCGTGTCATATGTACAGGCTGCACCTATAGAGCCAGAGGGCCGAAAATTCATACTTTTACTCTTTATTATTTCTAGAACAGAAAGTTTTGTTTTTTTTTCAAATTACCCACCAAAATAGGTTTTTAGGATTGGGGGGGGGCAATTTACAATGTAAGTTCAAATTTGATTAGTCCTCTAGTTTGTGTTCAGCAGTGTTCAAGCTTGTTTTTGAATATCATCATCAGTCTTTTAACATGTGTTGTTTGACATAGACCTTCCCCAGGATTTGCCACATTTCTCTATCATGGGTGTCGCGGAGTCAGTATTTTCTGAATTTGTCTAGTTCTCTCCATCTTATATTTTGTCAGCCTCAGTTTTACATCTGGTCCCTGGGGATCCATGTTGTGAGTTGTGATGTCCATCGGTTGTCTTTCATTCTCCTGTCTAACAAAAGACAAGAGAAATAACTTATTCATTGATCACCCCTTTTTCCAATTCCTTAATGGATCACCCCCAACACAGCATGCTACCAAAAGACATTTGTCACATGATGGTTTCTGTTGAGTGACTAACCAGACCTACTCATATTATTTTCTATCTTCTAAGATCAGAAGTTGATACAACACTTTCTAAAAGTCTGCTCTATCTTTTACTGCCAATTTAGCCAGATATTGAAAAAATAATGTAAGTCAAAATACTTGATGATTACAGACACATCACAAAAGATGTGTTTAGAAACATCCAAAGTCATCAGTGAATGTATACACTAAGAAAGTACTAAAAATCAATCTTCAATCATTTTTTGGTGAGAATCATTTCTCTAAAGACCCTAATAGTCCTTTGATAAGAGTTGATCAATTTTAAATCTGATTTTTAGTTTTGTAGCATTTTTTTAATTCTTTTTAATTCAACTTAAATTATTTTGGTAGAATCTTTTTAATTTCAATAGTTTCATATTATAAACTACAAAGATCAGGAGGGACAGAATAAACAGCCAGTCATCAGAATCTGATTCATATGATTTTTGCTGGGGAAATCAAGCAGAGACTCTAAAAATATTAAAAAAAATTTTATAAGTATTTCATTTTTGGTGATAAACTATGTAAATGTAATTGATTTCCAGTTGATTTTATGCTGAATGATGAAATAATAAACTTGTACACAATATAGTTATATCAATAAATATCTTGATTTCTAAAGTTTTAAAACGAAAAGTGACTTTTCCTCCCTGTTGAAATATGATAATCAAAAAGCGAGAGAAGTAACTTATTCATTGATACAATTTTTTGATTGATCAACTCTAACATGGCATGCAGTCAAAAGACGTTGGCCTTGTGACAGTTTCTATTGAGTGATTAACCAGACTTGTTATTACTCTTTGACTAGTTTTTCTATGCATCTTATTTTTGTTGCTTCCTGACAGGTTTCTATATACCCCCGAAAGTTGAGGGGAAAAAATGGATGAAGTTCCTTGTCTAGCTTCATAAGAGACTCAATAATTAATTCTAAATAAGTCAGTTTAGATTGTGAGGTGGTTGAACCTGGCTTTTCAGTTGCAAGTTCATCAATATGAAAGGAAATTTCAGCAACTGCTTAACAAAGATTATGTTTATTTGTTTTAAGATTGATCAGAGATTCTTACACTGTAGAGCAATGTACATGATGGTTATACTCTCAGACCCCAATGTACCCCCTCAAGAAATGCAAAGGTACCCTGGGGGTACAGGTTAAGAGCCACTGTATCAGAAAATAGTAACCCAATGGAAGATAGTTGGCCACTGCTCCAATCCTCTCTTTATTGTTTATCTCTAATAAGCAAAAAAAGCAAATTCACTTTACAATTTCTTTAAATTTGATATAAATTGTTCTTCCAAAATTGTACCTGATCATAACATAAACTCTGCAGCTGTTTATGTGATTGAATATATTGTCTGCTGTTTTCTTTTCCTATAATTTGTTTGGGTGCCCATAAAAGGAGTTCAAGGTCAATAGAAATAATACAATTACAGACAGATTCTGAGTCTTTCAAAAACCCAGACATAAAAGTCAACCATTTGAACAAATAAAACGCTTAGAGCAAGAATTCTGTTTGAGATCAGGAGTGAATTTTAGAAAAAAAAGCTTTTTGTGTCTATTGGGAAAGTAATGAATTAGTATGGCATCAATAATGCCAACATAGATTTTATGGCTGTGAATGCCTCAAGAATTACTTGTTCTATATGACTGTGGGTGTGAGTGTTTGCACGTGCACCCTGTCAGTCAGCAGACGCTTTTATATTGACATCCATTAAGCTAAGTAACAGTTTTCTGACTTGCACTCCTCATGTCTGGCAATGCCTGAAAGTTATTTTTAGTTTTGGTTTTTGTAAATGACAAAAGCCAATTGTCGTTTGTAGCAAGAAACAAAAAGTACTGAGAACTTTATCTTGGAGTAACATACAGGAAGTCAGTGGATGGAAAAGAGAAAGCAATGTCTCAGCATGCAACGGAGTAAAAATACCTGATAATATTCAATTTATGTAAATATGTATCATAGGCAATTATAATATGCAAATACAATGTGAGTATTCAATATATGAAAATACAAATGTGCTGTTTATTCATATTATTAAAAAAAATTCTTTAACCTGTTGGTTGTGAATTATATTTTTGAATATTGTAACATATGTATTAGGTTTTCCTTATAGAAAATAGATAGAAATAGAAAGACTTAATTGCATGTTTAAAACGGCTTTATTTTCATACAAATCAACTAATGTACAACAGAATATCTAATAGAAATAACATATACATAAATATGTTGAATGATTTTGATAATTCAAACAAGTATGAATTATCTTAAAACATGGATTTAAACATTGGACCACCTTACACAGAATACATTTATATCTACTCTCTCATTGCTTTGCCTTTTGTAAACATACTTTATACTTTCAAGTGGGTTTTTGCCATCTTAGAATGACTGACTTTCGTAAGGTGAAATATCTTGTCCGTAGCACTGGACTAACAACTTACGAAGATGAATGCCCATGGCAGTGAATTTGTTAAAAGATAATGAAACAAGGAAAAGAGGAAGCTTCCTACAAACCTGTATGTTTGACTCCTTGGTTCTGTGATTAAAAAATGACATTGAAATAAAAGAGGAAGCAATTTCTAGTAACATTTGGACATTGATTCCCCAATATTATACACCAATTTATCAAAACAGATGTCCTCGTACCAAGACTTTAGTCCTGCTTTCTTCAGATGCCCATCATATTTGGTAATTCTTTTTGTTTTTTGAATTAGAACCCTTTATTCAATCTGCAGGAATAAACTGTTCTCATTCCACTGTCCATGCTAGAGGATATCTCATCAGATAATTTTTCTTAATTAATTCATCCATAGTACATGAATTTCCCTGCAAAACCCATGGATTGTGCTAATGACCAAATGATTGTTTACTGTGATGACTCCCATGGGGTGGGGGATGGGGGATGAATAAATGCAACAACAGATAGATACATAGAAAGAGTGATGAAAATAAAATGAATTTATTGATTTAGAATTTTTTAGATAATTAGATTTAAAAAATATTATGCATATACAAAAAAAGATTATGCAGCATATATAATGAAAATTGTGAAAAAAAAATAGTTGTACAAATAGGAACAAATGAAATTCTTTAGTTTTCCTTTGGATGAGAAATGATTATAAACAATAAATAGTAAGAGAAACAAAAACATCTTGTTCTAAAGTCGGATGATGCAAATAGTACTAATGTTTTATTGCAAAATCTACATCTTACTTAAATCAGATTGCTATAAATAGGAGATGAATAAACTCTTCTACGAAACCTTTTCATAAGTGCATGTTGGTAAGTTCTCTGCACACGTCCCCTCCCACAGGTGGCAGTGCCACCTTGAAACAAGAGATCATTTAAGAGAACCATGACTCCCTCGGTCAAGCATGTATCTACCAATAGGTGTAAATTACTTTTGATGTACAGACTGAATAATAATTTTTGTAATCTTTCAAAATGAACAGTCTGTTGGCGATGCACTGTGAGAAATGAAAAGAATAAGACTGCTACAAAAAAGGCATTCTTTCACAGGTCCTTTATTTGTGAGACCCCAGTGACCAACGAGAGAAAAAGAATCTATCAATACATTATGACACAATCTTGCATCATCATCATCTGATCCCCATAACATTACAATGGCATAAACTTGACATATCCATTAGGTCATTGTTCTGTAAGTGGTAGAATTTTGAAGCCTTAAACCAAATGTCCATTCTTTCCTAATTGAATATTCACTTTGAAATTCCAAGAAGCTTACCAGGTCAATAGGTACTTGGAGGAAGCCATGGGATGCAACAGTCAAAACATTGGGATTATAACAACCAAGATGAGGATACCAGTTCAAATTAAGAATAATGATAATTCCTCATCTCAGAAATTCAGACAGAAATTATCTGTTTCTAATCAACAAAACATTATTGCAGAAACTGTCAATTTTTCAACAATTTCTTTCAGCATTTGTTAGAAACTATCAACCAAAATTATCAACATAGGTTTCTTCAGTTGTTAAGTTAGTCTGGCTGGCTATATATGTATCATGCTTACAGGCTGAATCAATGGAACTAGAGAGCTAAAAATTTAAACATTTACTCATCATTATGCCAAAAAAATTTTTTTTGAAAATGCATTTTAGTTGGATCCAATTTGCAATATAAGTTTATGATACAATAGTCACTTACTATGTGTCCAGCAGAGCTTATGCTTGTTTTTACAAATTCAGACTTTTTTTAGTGATCATTGCCCAAAAAGAGAGAATAACTTATTCATTGATCACCCTTTTCTCCAATTTTTTTATTGATCACTCCCAACACAGTATGCTGGCAAAAGACATTGTTCATATGATGTTTTCTATCAAGTGACTAACCTGACATATTTCAGTATAATATTCACTGATTTTATTTTGCTTTCCTCATTTTTATTTTTGTTCTTTTTTGGTTGGTTCATTTGCTGGCCTTCCTCAGGTAAATATTCCAAATGCAGGGCCTGGTTGATCTGATTGTGTTTTACTTATTAGATCAATGAGAGCAATGCCCATCTACTCTCCAAGTAACATGACATAGGTTGTACTGGGTTATATGGCATCAGCAACAAGGAGTAATCCCAGACCTGACCTATTGGAAGAAGTAGAACCAATCTGTCTGAGGGCTCAACCTGTAATTTGGAAGCAGAATTGTCCATCTCCTAGACTAGTTGCCATCCAAGGCCAAGTCTAACCTACAATTTATTCATAGTTTGGGTGGTGAGGTAGACCAAGACTGAAGCTCAGTGTGCCCTGTTATTTACCCATAACTGGAGGGAGAAGTGGGTTTAGGCTTTTCCTGAAGGCAATAGTCTTTATACTCGCAGTATTAATCAGTTCTACTACGTACTACTCTTATGGTAGTGGTATCATATCTGTCAACTCCTTCTGTTTGCATATTCCTTTTCTTTATTTTTCCTTATTCTAATTTCATGCATTTTATTATAAACATACTTTAAAGAAAGTTGTGCTTTCCTATTTAATCATTCTCAATCTGTGGTAGAAAAATAACTGCAACAAAGCAAACCTGGAATTAAACTCTTGACCATTCTCCCTCAATAGCCCTTCAAAAAACACAAACTTTGTCATTGTCCCCCTTGATGCTTAAAATGTTGAGTCTTACCTTAAGCTTTAAGTCTCACTTTTTTATGAAGTTGAATTTTGAGCAGAGCCTTATTCTGGAAGCAAAGGTTGAAGCCATTGTGAACAGATGTGAGTGAAGTTGTTTGCGGGTGACATATTGTGAACAAGAGTTATAATTCAAGTTAACAAAAGTTCTTTATTACTTTATTGCAAATAACAAGGATGTAAAATATACAACAAATCAGTCGACTAGGATTACATCAACACAATATAAGTGACAAGGAAGAACAGCTGCTACAACAACATGCAGAAAGCCTTTTTTCTCCCTCTTTCTCTTGTTTGTTACAGTTAAACATCTTCACGTATTCAGTCCCTGGCATTGAACACTTTACAATTTAATTAATTTTACCTATGATTTATCTTCTAGTCTGTTGTTTCAGTCTTTCATCAAAATACATTGGAATAGATAATTTTCATCCAAACTTGATTGATTCCATAGAAGCAAGACCATAAAATCAGCAGATTCTAATGACCCAGCTGTCAATATGTGATATGATTCTTTTACCTTCTCAGCTGGATTTGAACTTTTATCTCTATTTGTAATTGATATTCAATGATATACATTCACAGAACCTTGCACAAGAATTGATCAATTTGGGAATTCATTCTATGCCATTTCAAATATTTGAGCCAAACTCTTCCTGACTGAAATGACTGAACCCATTAAAATTTCTATCAACAAAAACTGATATTTTGAGACTGGTATCACTGCTTCTATCATCAGAATCTGTCAACCGAAATTATCACCAAAATTGTCACCAAAACTGTCAACATAAGTTTCTTCAGTTTTCAAGCTGGTCTGGCTAGAGCTAGAGGACTGAAAATAAAAACATTGACTTTTATTATTTCTAGAAAAAAGGATACAGTATAAGAATTCCACTATAAATATGCAATGTCACCCATAAATGAGTAAACCAATACCATTGAATTTTTTGTAGAGGTGTACTCATTTTTGGGTGGCAACTTATGAAATATTATTATCTAAGTAGGGTTGTACTTTATCCTGGAAATGTCAAGAATTTGGAAAATTTGGTTTCTGACAATATTTTTAGAGGTTTAATCTTACACCAAGTTATAGAAAAATATAGAAAACCAGAATACAGAAGATTGATGAGGATTTTATGAGAATAAATTCAAAGAAATATGATTATGAGAAACCAACAGCAAAACTGTCAACATAAGTTTCTTCAGTTTTTATGTTGGTCTGGCTGGCTGGCTGGCTATCTGGCTGATTGGCTGGCTATGTATCTATCATGCATATAGGCCATACCAATGGAGCTAAAAGGCTGAAAATTGAATCACTTACTCATTAGTATATCTAGAAAAAAACGGTTCTTTTGTTTATTTCAAATCTTCTAGTATATTTTTTTTTCTAGGTGTGTCAATTGGCAATCTAGGTTTATGCTAAATCGATTCCCTAATTTGTCTGGCAACATTCATGCTTTTCTTTGAAAATTCAGACTAGTTTTACTTATCACTGTCCAACAAAAGATGAAAGAGGTGACTTATTCATTGATCACCACTTTTTCCAATTTTTCTTTTATTGATCATCCCTAACATGGCTTGCTGCCAAAAGACATTGGTCACATGAAGGTTCCTACTGAGTGACTAACCAAAACTTTCCAGATAGTGTTTAAACAGTGAAAAGGAATCTCAGGTCTGAACTCAGTTACCTCTGTGTCACATGACACATGAATCAATGATTTTGTCTCCATTTCTCTATTGACCATCATGCAGACCCAATCATTGTTTGTATATATTATGAGTTTTTACAGGCTAGAGTGCCAGCCCAAGCTCCAGGATAGACTGCTTTACATCTAGCCATATCTGAGGGAAAAAGTGGATTTATGCCTTTGCAAAGGATATTAGAATGACGTGAATGCAAACTGTCCCAGCCAGAGTTTGAATCTGTATCTCCTATGAAGAGGAATAAATTGAAGAAAATGAATTCAGATTCTAGAAAGGCAAAAGGATTTACATCCTATGAAACTTGCAAAAGCATTTAATAAATTGTGTTTCCAAATTCATCAAAGCAATTAGTCTTAGTGCGCAATGAAAAGTTATTATGACGTCCTAATTTAGATTTGGGAACATTTAAATGATAGCATAACTGAGTCTGTAGTAGTCATAAAGGTTCTCATTTGCAAGAAAGAAGAGTTCTTTAGCTTGGGATATTTCTGTAAGGGAAAGTTCAAGGATGAGATAGATGTAAGCAAGTTAAAAATAATTCAGACACCATGATGTTAAGACATTTTGAATATGAAGTACATGTACATACATGAATGCACACACTCACATGTGCTTGCATACTCAGTGGACATAGGGGAAGGTTTCAAAGCAAAAGGTTTTGACAAAATGATTTTTCAAGGCTTTTTTTGAGGCTGGGAGGGGTATCTATAATATAACTATAATACTAAATTGAACTCGTTTTCCGTTCAATATATATATATGTATATACATATAAAATGGAAACTGCCTGACAGACCTAGTTTTGGGCTTGTATATATATATATATATATATATATATCGTAATCATCTTCATCAGCCATTGTAAGTCCACTGCTGGACAAAGGCCTTTCCAGGATGACTGCAATTGTGCTGATCTTTGCCTTGTCTTACTAGCAAACCTCTCTATTTCATCTCTCCATTTTGTCTGGTCATTTCCTACTGTCCAATGGTCACCAATCGGTAAGCTTTTTCCTTCATCTGTTGTCATCTCTTCTTGCTAAGTATCAAACCCATCCCCATTTTTGTTAATTATTTGTATAATATCCTTCACTCTTGTCTTCCCTCTATTTCATGTTGATCTTTTTCTATCTCTTTGAGTTATTTTTTGCATCGCTTTTTCCATGGCTTTCAATGTGATTCCAAGTTGGTTCTCAGTTTATTTTGTTAATTTCCATGTTTCACATCCATAAGTCATAACTGGCATAATGCATTCTTTGTATACTTTACACTTTGAGCACATTGGCTAGGTGCTCTTCAGTATATCTCTATTCATACCAAATACTTTCTGTTTGATCATTATCTGTTGTTTTATTTTGCTTTCATGGTCTCTCTCTAAATCTATCACCTGTCCTAGGTAAATGTATTCATCAACCTCTTGTAGAGCCTCGCCCTCTATTCTTATGGTCTTTTGAGTGACTTTATCATTGAACATTACTTTTGTCTTTGTTCTGTTCATCTTTAATCCTATTTTTTTTACTTTACTATCTAAATCTGTCAATATATTTTATAATTCTTTTGATCCTTCTGACGTCATTGAAACATCATCTGCAAATCTCAAGTGGTTTAAATATTCTCCGTCAATGTTTTTTCCCATTCTGTCCCAGTTAGTTTTCCCAAAGATATTTTCAAGAGTTACTGTAAATGGTTTTAGGTGATATTGTATCCCCTTGTCTTATTCCTTTTCCTTATCTTGTTTGTATTCTTCTGTTATCAAATTATTGCAGTTCCATTTCAAAGCATTTCACTTGGTAAAACATACAGCAATCTTCAACTTGATGCAAGAAAGTGAATCATACTAAGAATGAAAGATTTATTAAAGTAATTGCCTTTTTTTGCAGATTCAGTGTAAATAGAGATTTAAATTGTATTTTCCTCTGCATCTTTCAGTGGCTGTATTTCAATCTTAAAATATGCTTGAATAAATACAGATATGTCATCCTTCTACTGGAAAGAATTATGGCTTGATACGCAAATAAAGTTTTTGTTGTTTGATTGTTTCAGACTAGTAAGTGTTATCAAATGATTCGCAATTTGAGAATGATTGCAAAATGATGCAATGTAGTATTACTATTATGGACATCCACTGGGGTTGGGTAGATAAAGTGGGCAGCACCTACCGAACTTGGCTCAGGCCTTCTCACCTAGGGTGAGGGGGTTTGAAAGTTAGAACCTTATAGTCAATGAAAGGTAACGGGCTGCACAATTGTTTCCTGTAACCTCAACTTAATTTTATCTAAATAAAAAGATGGAAATGTTCTTTGCTGGTAACAGGGTTGCCACAAGGGTATATTCTGAATGTATGTTTTCACCCCCATCCCAGCTTGTAGCAGATGACCATGGTTCAACGTTTATAATTGCAATGTAGCATTACTACAACTGAATCTGACCTCTGACCTTTGAAGTGGTACATGTGTCTCTGTAATTGTGTAACCTTATTGACCATTGCACTCATTCACTTACTTTGTTGCCATCTCTTCAGAAAAGAATGAAAAGAGAACTTGAAAGAAACTGTTTATCCCTTTCAAGACTTTCATTCTTGATTTTCTTTCTTCCTAATGACAATAGGAAGTGTTGATGGCCTAATGGTTGAAGGCCCAGAGAATGAAATCCATGATCCATTCATACTCAAGCTAAGATAGTTTGCATTCACTTCACACCAATGTCTTAGGGAAAGGCATGAATCCATCTCTCCCCTCTTCCACAGCAATGGGTTATAGCAGAACAGTTTGTTGTAGCTCTGTAAGGCATTCTTATTCAGGCATGGGGCTATCATCTTGGCCCTGTAAAAAACCACAATTGCCATAAACAATGATTGGGTTTCAATGTATCAATCGAGAGATGGAGACAAAATTGCACCTACCATGTCTATTATGTCTAGTGGTAAGAGAATGATCCAAAACAAGGAAGGCATACAGTGATTCATCATGTTCATAGTAGAATTACTACTGAGCAAATTAAACTCTTCCCCTGGGCAAAAAATGAAAGGAATGAAAACCTTGAAAAAACAAAGAGAACTACGTTTCTTTAACAAATTTCAAATTAATTACATTTTGATAACATTATTTATAAAAAGAAATAAAAATTATGAAATGATGAAAAGTTTTTCTCAAGTGTTCAAATTAATTGTAACTTTACTCTCTGTAGGTTATACACACCTCTTCCTTGAAAAGCTCTACCATGTAAAGTCTGCACACTGACATTTGCAAATAATTATCACTTTTGATTGAGCAATTATTTGATGGTTCCATTTTTGTGTTTCCTATAAAATTCTAAATCAGAGCATGGAATTGTATACCGAATGGTGATATTGTGGTTATATTAGGTTGTTACACATGAAAAGTAATTTTCTTTATATCTCAAAGAATAACACAAAAGAGAATGATTTACTTATGTAATTGCATTTTTTATTGTAGAGTCAATTTAAGTATAGAGATATAATTCATTATTTTGGGACATTTTTTTCAACCTGTAACAGTTACAGTATGCAACATTTAAGCATTTAAAGTGAAATATTCAGCATTGGTTCAATAGGTTTATTTAAGGAAGTATAGATACAATAAGTAATCTCTAAGGGAGACCTGAACCTGTTCTTAATGATGAACAATTATCAACAGTAGTGGCCAACAAACCACAAACAAGGTTCCAAGCACTTTCTGGAGACTTTAAAACTTCAAGAGCAACCATATCATATCTGCTCAAGGCAATAGAAAAGTTGAAAAATTTGGTCCCACATGAACTGAATGAAATTCTCCATGACAGTGACACAGGTCACACCTCACAGATGACTATGCTTAAGCTTAGAGAATTAGGATATGAAGTCTTACCACATACTCCATATTCACTTGATATTTCTCCGATAGATTATCATCTTTTCAAGCATTTTGAAGTTCATAATGAAATTTTCAATAATAAGGAAGTCATAATTCATGCCTTTACTGAACTTTTAACTGTAGTCGTCATTAAATCTGAAAAATTCTATGGAAATGGCATAAGATCATTAAAGGATCATAAGGAAAATATTATAGCTAAGAGGTCATATGTTGATTAAGTATTCACTTTTTTTGTTGTTTAAATCATCCGTCATCATGCTATTCAAAAATGACATTTTATATGTAACAATCTAATACCATCATATTCAGTGCCATTATGATAATGTTATATTTGGTACCTTCATAGATTTATGACATTTTGATACCATCATAATTTATGTATATAATCAACATTGAGACTTTTTCTGTTGATCTCTTTGATTTTCTGTCTGTGACCTTGTCTAGAATACACAGAAACTACACTTTGTCTTTGAAGAGCTCTACCATGTAAAATCTGTAGATCAACATTTTTACACAATCATCATTTCAAATCATAAAATCATTTGAAATTTCCATTTTTGTGTCTTTACAAAAAAAACCTAAATCAGGGCATTGGGTTTTATACAGAATGGACAAAATATTATTGAGTTAATGTAACCCAGCAAATGACTCAGCCAAGTGGGCTACAAACTTTTGCTTGTCTCTGTATGTCTTTGAGCACTCCCAGTCACATTTTGGTGGGTACCACCTTGAACATTTGCATGACTACTCCACTAAGCACCATCTAAAAATGTTTTTGTGTTTTTTGTTGTTGTTTTTTCTAAGTACTCTTTTTGGGGTTTTTTGATAATTTTTGATTAGAAATGACCAAATCTTGAGCTAGTATATTTGTTTAGATATTCTTCATTTTTTGAAGTTGAGACACTTCTTTGCTCTTTTCTATCAAGGTAAAATAAAACTAGATAGTACTTGGAGAGCACATACCTCTGTCGATGCCAGACTCTTACTAAAAACTGAATGAAAATCAGTTCATATTTAGCTTGAAACATAGGAGATGATCGTAAAAAATTCTAGGATCCACCCCAAAATTTAACTGATCCTTCCATAGCTTATGACCCAGCCTTCCACAAAATATCATTGAAATTCACTGAGAACTTTTCAAAATATTGTGTGGAAAAACATGAAAGAATAGATAAATATAAAAAAAAGTGAAACTATTTCTCAATCAAGAGAAAATCTTGGATCTGCCCCAAAATCTGAGATTTGTAGGAAAACACATAGACAAGCTAGAGTAAATACATATACATATATCTCTCCCAACTTCATTGACAGAAGAAAATAATCCAAACTGATTGATTTATTGTCACTCAAATGACAACCTTGACTTTAAGAGGCTGCATCTACAACAACACACACAAAAGCCCTCCTTGTGACAATAAGAGATTATGTAATCTGGAAGAAATCACAACAGAAATATGTCAGCTTAAAAGTAATGAATAAAATGGAAGCATCAATATTCTTGTTTTGTATAAAAAATTTTGGAGAGTTGGAAGTCAATTGATGGAGGGAAAAATTGTATTGTGAGTTGATTCAGAATCAATTATGTCTATCTGATCTGATCAATTTAACATATTTCTTTTTAAAAAAGGTTATATGTGTATTTTGTTATCTGTTAGATTTACATAGAAAAAGATAGAATTATTTCCCAAAGTGTCAGCAATATTATGAAACAGGTTAAAATATATAGAAATATGTAAGCTAATGTAGGGTTTCCTTAAAGAAGAATATTATATAATGAAAAGAACAATTTTCTTATTTGAATTTTGTAATCAATCAAGTTTACATCTTGAAAACATTATTCTCTTTGGCTCCAGTAATATCATTGAAAAGGTGAGGGCAACCAAAGAGAAATAAGAGGGGGTTTTTGTGTGAAGAAAAAGGATTTTCTTTGAGAAAAATAGAAAATGATAAAAAGAAGAAATTAAGTTAATCAAAGACTGAATTTGCATTTGGTTTCAGAGAATGTCACAAGTGATTTTCTTCCGTCATAAAGGAATAGTCAGTCAGCAGTGAGACCCTATTGAGTAAGCATGTATACTGTGTGAATGTTGCAATCACAATGATCCAACATTACCACAGTCAGTGAGACTACACACAATTAGCTCATGCTTTCATCAGGAAAGTTTAGATATTAACTAAGCTTAGCTTAGTATGGTGCAAGGTTGAATGTAGAGAAAGTTGAGAGTGCCTGCCTGCCTTGAAAATTAGCATTCAAATCATGGATTTTCACCTGGGATTCAACATTGACCTTTGTCTCTGTGAGAAATATACAACTATGTAACCAACCAAGTAACCTTAGTTATTTACTAAACTTAATTTATTGCACAAAACCACAAATTAGATTAAACTCTCTCTAGTGGTGGACTGTAATACTACTGCATGGTGTGACATGGCACCATTACTGTCTGCTTAACATCCTAAAATTAGTAGAAATCATTAAACTTGAAATTGTTAAAGTTGCTTTTTATTGCACCTTCATGCAGACCATCAGTCTATGGCAGTGAGTAAACAGTGCAGATCAAAAATTGAGGAAAAAGAATATGCTCATTCATTATCTTTATTTCTCATTTGCTCTTTCTACTTACTGTCAGAGAGTGACCATCTATGTTAAGTTGTGATAAAAAGTATCTATATAAAATTAAGATGAAAGAAAACACGGGTCAAAAATGAATATAGGTTGATAATGCTTCATCTGATGAAAAACATCAGGATGATATCAATAATTTTTAATCTTTTCATTCATAAACTTTTCAAGTAAGTCTTAGGTGATGTGTGTTGTCCTGTTTATTAGGATATATGAACAGAAGAGATTTGAATTGTTTAAATCATCTTCTTTGCTTCTATTGAAATGACTTTGAGATACGATAAGCTTTTGTTGAATATAAAGGACTGGGGAATCATGAATTATCTTCTAAATTTTTCTTTTGTGAATTTTTTACATAAAACTTTGAAGCCAATAATTGTTCAGGGATTATTCTTCTCTCTTCAGCTTCAAATGGAATAACATTTATTTCTGTGACTAATTCTGCTTGTGACTTGCTACTGTAGTGACTTTTTTATTTTCAGTTGAAATTAACAGAAAAAAGTGTATAGTTTTAGATATGAAACCTCAAAACTTCCTACAAATGTTATGATGTCACTTCCTTGTAGCTTCTGTCTATAAAAAAACTTCAATTATCACACCCCCACCCAGTTTTTCAAGCTGGTTATCTTCTATTTTTCTCTCCTAATTTCTCTTTACCAGTCGACATATGCATGGATCCAAGTTTTCACTTATCAGTCTCACTCTGAATTTAGTGGTCCAATGTGACTGTGATATCCCAGCTAGTTTGATTTACATTCTTTTACCATAACTATCATTGTCTGTCAACAATCTTCATCGGTGTGAGAATCAGGAAGGGTGACTCAATGCAAACACTATCATTATTTCATTTGGCTCCCTTTAGTTTCTTGTGCCTTAAACTGAACCAAATGCTTTTTGATAATCCAGCTGGGTCAGTGATACCATTCATTATTAAAAGCACCACTAATCAGGCATCATCGATAGATAAATCAAATGACATTAGACCCATTATGTTCTCCTAAATAATAAAAATTCTCTCCTATATTACATTCTCAAGTGTAGGAATGAACTGAGAGCTAACTTTCACCTAAACATCTCCTTCCGTCATGATTGTTTTGATATTGACATTTCTTACTTTTCAGCTTTGATTGTACTGTTTATGAATGTTTCATTTGTTGTCAAGTGAATATTCTGTCTATTTATTTGTCTAAAAACATCCACATCTGTTTTCATTCCTTCTTTATGAACTGTCTTTGTTTAATCTCTGGTGTTCATTCATTTAAAAATGTTGCATAGAACACGTGCTTCTACCTACGGCATTATGGCTGATCAACAATTTCCTGTCTCTTCCTCAACTCCTTCTTGACATCATAGATCTGGCGGTAAATACAAGTCAACTACACGAATTCCTTGTATTTTCTTGTGACTACTGGAAACCACCTTATTTTGCCAAAGTACTGCCATTATTATTATTACTCTGCTCTTCTCGTTGGACTCTTGAACCAACACTAAAATGTTCCCTTTCATTTTTAGTAGACAATGTGTGCAAGAGTCTTACTTTATGTAATTTTTCTCCTATGACAAATGTATGTGCACTCTGAATGCTTGCACAAATGTGAACTTGAAATTATTTCAAGATAAGTTTGGCACAGCCTATCTCTTATGGCTATTAAACTGTATTTGCATGTTTTAATATCAAACAAGTATGATTGCATTCTATGAAGTAATCAAGATTTTATTTTACACTTTTTTCAATTTGTTGTTCATTTGAGTAAAACATCAAAGACTAACACTTATTTCATGTGAAACTCTACAATATGCACAATGTCCAGTTACCTTAAAGATTATTTCTAATACTTATGAAAATAATATATCATCAATACTCTCATTATTTTAAGTATAATTGTTGATTACTACTATATTTTAGGTAACTAACCTTTTGTGTAGAAATTTCCCTTTTGTGCTGGTGAAAGACCAATTGAAGGAACTATACACTTTACTATCTTGACAAAGGGTCAAACAGCATCTGTTCATTATCACATCACTTACATTCATCCTTGATATTCCCAAGTTAAAGAACAATAGTGACAGCGATCGAACTTTGCAGCTCTTTGAAGTTATTACATCTGACTTTGTCTTACAACAACAATGGAGAAATTGTATTCCCCACACAATAAAGAATAACAGAGTCGCTCATTAAATGCTTTAGATCTTTTTATTGCTCCATCTACAATAGTGAATGTCCTCTTTGCAGATGAGAGATAACTTAGCAGCCATTTTAACAACACTTTCAAAGGGAGATCATCCTGTGTGTTAGATAAAGTGCATCACATAAAATAAAGGTCATTTCTGGTTGTTGTAATTATTCCAGCTCTTCCTTTGGTTTTTCACTATTCCTTTGATAAACTCTTAAATTGCATAATTATGACCGCTTGCTTTTATAGATAATGGAAACACTATCTGAGGTCATGGTGATGCAGGACTCATACTTGGTTTTTGATATATTCTTTAAAATGATATTATTCTTTTAAATTTCAGTGTTAAAAATGGAAAAAAAAGCGTTTTTTGTATTTTTAAAATCCCCCCAATAGGTTTTTAGAGGAACATTCAATTTGTAATGTAAGCTTATGATAAACTGATCCCTTAGTTTGTGTCTAGCAACATTCACATTTATTTTTTGAAACTTCAAACTTTTGTGAGAGAAGTAACTTATTCATTGATCATCCCATTTCCCAATTTTTTAATTGATCACCCTAAACACAGCATGCTACCATGTAACGGTTTCTATTGAGTGACTAACTTGATCTATTAGATATACTTTTTAAATGATATTATTCTTTTAAATTTCAGTGTTAAAAAATTATGATAAAATTAGTAAAGATAAGGATGAAACTCACTTTGTCAGCATGGTCTCACTAAACTAAATTGCTGACCATACAGCAAAGCTTCCCAACCTTTTCTCCCTTTTTCGTTATTTTTTAAAACAATCGTCCTCCCAAGAAATTCTTAATGAAACTAAAATAAAATTTGACTTCCACCGTTTTTTCAATCTGGCACTTGTGTTTGGTTCTCCATACTAAACTGAATCTGCTCCTTAACAAGTGGAATGAATTGCTATGGAAAGAAAAGAAATTAATATAATAAATAGACAGATGGAAACCAAATGGTGTTTAATTCAAACTGATTTAATACCACTCTTACTTCACACTGGGAGAAAAAACGGTGGAGGGGGTGATAATGTAAAAAGTGGGGAGTATAATGATAAATTAGTGCAAACACATTGCAGTTGGGTCTGTTTTAAATCTCTTCACACGTTTCAAAGTTTTGTTCAATTCTAGTTCAAATTTAAAGTACATCTTTCAGTGTCTATTTTGTCAGGTTTAATAGTTTACCTATTTCTGGTAAGGGAAGGTGATGGGCACCATTATATAAGATTGGTAAAATAGAAAATATTAAAACTGGCTCCATCAATTAGGTCATATCTGTGAGAGATGATGATAATAAAATTATGCTGCCTTTAGGAAAATGAGCAAGATATATGTTTTGAGAAAGTTTTTGTGCTGTTATGAGTAACAAAGGTTTACTGATAGTGTGAATAAAATAAAATTTAATAATATTGCAATGAGTGAAAATTAAAGTAACTATGTACTCAAATTTTGTTGAAGATGGCTCTGACCTTATCCAGAACTTCTGTTCCCACATTCATCCAAACAGGCAGAGCGATAGAAACATCTCATTAGGGCAGTGTGAAAAAAGAGACAGGTTTCAAAGGTTACTTCAATCAAATGACAGTGTTTTGGAGTTTTGATTGGCTGAGTCATTTTTGACCAATTGACTACAAGTATTCCTCTCACTCCTGATCAACTTTATAAGCAGAAGGGAATAATCAATTTTTATTTATTCATTCTAATCATTTCTTTTTTGTTGTTGATGATTTGTATAACCACACTCTCTCTGTCTCTAATTTTGAATATTAAAAAATATAATGTGAAAATAGTTGATAAAAAATTGGAATGCACCTTTCAATGGTCTTTAGTTCTGGATCAAAATGTAGCATCTATTCATCTTACATGAGCAAAGCATAACACTTTCTTCCTATTTTCAAATTTAAACTTTAAAAAATGAGAAAAAAACCTAGGAAATTTACTCTCACTCATTCTGGAACTGATATTTTGATAATGAAAGAAACATCAATTTAACACACAAAACTCATCGCTCTCTGTCTGTTGTTGCAATTTTTAAAAAAATAATCGCAATTAGAATGCCCTGACTCAAAGTGAAGTACTGAATGCAACAAACACTAACAACCAAGTTTTTTCTAAATATCCATTCTTTTGATAACTTTGAGCGAGGTAGAAAAATGAAAAAGACCGTAGGAAAAGCGGAAATTGGGTTACAAATAAAGTGTTCTTCGATGGAAAAACTTGAAGGAAGAAGAAATTCCAGTTAACAAGTGTTCATATTCAGAGATTTTTCTGAACAAGTTTTGAAAGTTTGTGGAGAGATGAATGTTATTTCTTTTGTTCTGTGGAGTTGTTACCTTTCTTGTGGGGTGATGATTTCTCCTTGTGGCCAGGAAAATGTTGAAGAGAATTTTTTTCTTTATGTGTGGAGTTCGTTTGACACAATAATAAGGAATAGCCAATTTTGACCCAGCCCATCTGAACTATTGCTGACAGCTTCACATGCTGTTGAGAAAGGTTTCAAGTCATTTGAGTGTGCCAGCTCATGTGATGCAATCAATTGGGAACTATTCTCTTCAGAATCTGATTAGAAACAGAGGCTGATGGCAAGTGGGGGGGAGTTAATCCTGTCTCTAAGGGTCAGATCACATGAACCCCTTTTTAAAGCATTCTCATTGACAGATTTCAGCCTTTGAAAAAAGAGAGAGAGTTCTTAATCCCAGAATATTTTCCAGGTCAGGAAAAATTAACTTTCAAGTAGAAATGTGCAATAGAATATATATACATTCCCCTTACAGAGAAAACGATTAAGTATTTATTGTGAATGATTTTAAATTGGGAAAGCATTTTTCATAGATGTCATCATCATCATCGCTAGTCACCAGCCTTTTAGCGTCCATTGTCGGACCTGCCCCAAGATTCGTCAGACCTCTCTATCATGGGCATCGCGGAGCCAGTACTTTCTGAATTTATCCAGCTTGTTGCGCCATCTTACTTTCTATCAGTCACAATTTTGCATATGATATTTGGGGATCTACGCTGTGAGTCATGATGTCCAGCGGTTGTCTTATATTCTTGCAACATGACCAACCCATCGCCATTTGAGTTTTCAATCTATTTCTATGATATCTCGGACCCTTGTCTTTCTCTAATATACTGTGTTGTCTTATGATTTCTCCATGCGAAGTTGAACATGATTTTCTCATGTGCCCATCGCATGGTTCTCAGTCAATCTTTAGGTTAGATTCCATGTTTCAGCTCCATAGGTGACTATCGGTACGATACATTGGCTGTAATCCCTTCTTTTTTGAACCAGAGCGATTATCTTCAAGCTTGCTCTACCGAAAGCTTACCAACCTAGTGTGATTCTTTGCTTGATTTCTTCTTTTGATGACTTCATGGAGACTTGCTGTCCTCAGTAGATGTAGTGGTTTACTTTCTCCAGTTCTGCATTTTCAACTTCGATCGTTCTTGTCCCCAACATGTTTGTTGTACATTACATTTGTTTTGCTAAAGTTCATATGAAGACCAACTTTCTTGCTTGTTTCATTTATCTTGCTTAACATTATCTGGAGATCATGAAGGTTCTTAGCAAAAAGGATGATATTAGCAAATCTAAGATTACTTAGGCATTCGCTGTTCATCCTGATTCCTTTGGGTTCCCATTCTAGGATTCGGAAAATCATCTCAAAGCAGGCTATGAAGAGTTAAGGTGAACTGGTATCACCTTATCTCACTCCTTCTTCTAGTTGAAAGGGTTTTTTATGTATCCTGATGAAGAAACTGCTGAGTCTTCATCAGGCTACATAATGTTGCAGTACTCTGATATATACAGAGTCAAAGTACAATACATTATCAATTGATTGATCTATTCTTGAGTGACAAGTAACCAGATTTGCTAACGATGATTCACATGGTTGTAAACTCTGATAGAAGAAACATGAAGTTAGGGATGTTATGCCAATAGGTCATACGACTTTTGATGATGAAAATTACATGGTTTTAATTCTGAAACTTATGAGGGAAAGGGACCAGCTTGCAATATTAGGTTTCAAACAAAAGTATTGAAAGGCAGTCATTCTCAATTTTTACCTGTGATTGATGTTGTAGTTATAGAATTTTTTAGGTGTACTGCTATAAAGAGTTTAACTATATTTCACCTATGTTGGTAAGTATACTGATATGTGTATTTAATGATAATGATCCCACTTGTTTGTTCAACTGGATAGAAATTTTTACTTTTTGCACTGTCAAGTGCAAGTTTTTAATATGGTTTGCGTCAAAGTGCAATTGTTAAATTGACGGGATGTTATAAGGGCTGTCCATCAAAATTATGTCAAACTGGGCAGGAGTTTCATCTTCAAACTTGATTTTGCAAGTTAAATTCAGATTCAAAAGGATTTGATACAAATAAATGTATCACGTGTAGCAGCTCCTTTATTTTTAGTTGGAATTAATTACAAAAATAAATAAATATCAGCTTTAGCTTCAAAGCTCTAAATCTAGCCCAACATATAGGAAAAGTAATTTTCCCCGTCTACTCTCTAAAAAAGCCCTGAACGTGTTCACTCACTGATTTACCCTGGCTCTGTTACACAGAAGTCACGATCATCTGCCTTCTAATTCTCCTCACTTCAGGAAATATATATATGGGTAGAACCGCATTTTTTTTTAATGACAAATAGTCTGAGCATCGTATGTTTCTCAGCGCCTGAAAATGACCCCAAGTTGCTCATACGCGATCTCAAATACATCGCCAACAACCTGGTAGTTAGGCATACCACTTCACGATCATTCCTTGGTCTTCTCCAAGCTTTATGGGTTCAAAGCATTTCAGTTAACCCTGTTTCATTAATACACAAATGCTACTACTATTTGGCAAAGAGCTTTAGCTTAGAAGCAATCTTCCACTTAGCTGTAAGTTTACACTGCTCCTCCTTAACAGGCCACTTCTCTCGACGATAGATCGTATCAATGTTTCCTTGCATCTATTTCTTTTCAGTTCTGTATTTTTATAAATGTCACTCCATTAAATGTACGTTCGATTTATTTGTCTAAATATCCGTATGCGTCTTCATTACAATCGTCCGTACTTTCTTTTATCTCTGCGTTCACACCCATACTTGGCGTGCATAAACTCCATGCTGTCATGGCTACTATCGTCTCCCTTCCTCCTTCAATATTTCCAGTGACGTTGGCGTGCGGCGGAAAGAACCAAATACGAGAAGACAAAATCCTATGCCCTCTATGACTACAGCATCTCGTCGCTTCACAGAACTCCCACTATATCACTTCTTCCATTAAAGGAGCCACATATAACTTGTGACTTTCCATTCATATGGATACTTCAGTATTTATACATGTCTTGGTTCATTTTTAATCGAAATTGCAGTCAAATTGGTAAGTGGAATATATGTGTCTGATCTTAAATTTATTTTGAATAAAGAGAACATGTTTAAATTTGAATGCGAAATTGAAGAGCCTAATCTTTGATTTATTTAAATTGCAAAAAGGTATTCGAACTCGAATTAGACGGATATATTTGCACGCTGAAAATGAAAATCGAAAAGCATAATCTTGGATTTGAATTCCGAAAGAAAATGTGTATTTTGGAAATGTAAATTGGAATTTCAAATCGAACTGGAGACGTGTATCCTGAATTTCAGTTGTAAAGTATAATAATTGAATTTATTGGAAGGCTTAAAATCTAATTTATAAGTCAGAATATTGGAATTTTTCATTCTTTTGACAATATTTTTTTAATAAGTTGGTTGTAACCTTGCACACATCTTTTAATAATTATTTATATTTTACTTCTTTAAATTTAACGTGAACTTCAGCAAATTAAGACGGTCCTTAAACAATTGCCATCACAAGGGAAAATTTATTGCGATTTTTTGATGTCCGGATTAAAACTTGAAGTTATTATTCCACAACAGAACATTCGAGAAAACATTGCAAAATTTAAAATTATTCACTTGACTAATAAAAACTGGATTTAATTCCATGCAAAATTCTCATTTTATTATTATTACTTTGGAGTGAGAGGTTATTTTTCAAATATAACATTACTAATCAAATAATTACGATTAGAGACATTCTTAGCTTACAAATTCACATACGTTTTTCAAGAGAAAAAACTTCTAATGCCATGAATCATTTCGGTCCTTTAGCGTGGAATTTTTTCCAGGCAAAGAAAAGCCAGCAAGTTTGAAATATCCACAAAATTATGTGGAAAGAAAATATATTTTTATTGTTATTTGACGATTCTAATTTGATTTCTACTTGTGGCCAAGGAAATGTTGAAGAGGAGTTTTTTTTTCGCGAGGTGAGGATATTTCTATTATGATCTTTAATGAATTTTCTTTTTAGTGGCCATATTGATTTTCGGGAAAAACGTTTTACTGCATGAACAATTTTCTGGAAATTGAGTTTTTAATAATAATCATGCTTTCGTATTATATCAACTATAACGGTAGAACAAACATAAGTTCCAAGACACATGGAGAGATCACAAGACAGCACAGTATATCAGGGAGGAGACAGGGGTCCGAGACATCATAGAATCCATTCGAAAACTCCAATGGCAATGGGCTGGTCATGTTGCAAGAATGGCAGACAACCAATGGACATCATGACTCACAACATGGATCCCCAGAGATCACATGTGCGACCGAGAGCGGTAGAATACAAGATGGAGAGACGAATTAGACAAATTCAGAAAGTACTGGCTCTGCGAAGCCCACGATAGAGAGGTATGGTGAATCCTGGGGAAGGTCTATGTCTAACGACAGACGTTAAGAGGCTGCTGCTGCTGCTGCTGCTGCTGCTGCTGCTGCTGCTGCTGCTGCTGATGATGATGATGATGATGATGATGATGATGATGAATGATGAATGAAAAGTTGTTGGGTAAGAAATGGAAATTTAGAAATTCGATCGTGATATAAAATTGAAACGAATTAGTTATATTGAAATAGCTAGTCTTGAATTTCGCACACTAATTTAGTCATTTGATTCTATCAATTTATTCATATTATTTATATATGCAAATTTTACCATCTTATGAAAAAACGCACGTGAATCCAGATGAATGTACAAAAGTCAGTTTTAGCCAAATGTGCTAGGAAGGGGTGGTTAGGGAGCTGTGTCCATTTCGTGGACCGAAGAAAGATGCATCTCAACTCACAATTATATGAGTCGTGTTGTTTCAAACAAGAGAACAATAAGGCATCTTCTCCTTCCTCCTTTTTTGGCAGAAAAGGGAAGTGAAAGTTGATTCAGAATGTTCGCACACTGAGATCTGTTGCAAAATGCTCCCGCGTATAAATGGGTTGAAACGAGAGAAAGGTAATCTTAAATTCCTAGAAAAAAATATTTATTTAAAGTTTACACAAAATCGTTACTTTGAATAAAGATGGTTTGTGGATTCAGATGAATTAAAATAGCTGTTACGAAGCCCTTAGGATCTTAAAAGAAACGAGTAATATCGATAAATCGTTTTTGTAATTGAATAAAATTATATCAATTTGAATATTAATGGAGCAACTTTGATAGACAAAATGGATATTTAAGGAGTTATTGAGTACAGAAAAAATAGATCTTAACATTTCTTCGAGAAATAAGGAAGTTTAAGCTTAATAACTGGAATTACTTAGTCCACAAACACTCTGTTTCAGTCGCATTCGAACCAGGCATTGCAACAACTTTATTTGCAACTTGTTGAGATTTTTTTCTAATATCTGCATTAGAACTCCCTAACTTGGAGTAAGTGAATAAAACTGTATTAATAATCTCACCAATGAAAATGGCTACAGAGTGTCCAAAAAGAGTACACGACAGGATAGCCCACACCGGGGGGGGGGGTCAGGTTTCGTAGCCTTTCCCGCTACTTTGTGATTGGTTGATTACACATACATTAAAATATTCTCTTGTAGAACGAAAGTTGAACCAGTGTTATTAAGGGCTGGTTGGTTGTTGGTACAGCGTTTCCAACACACTCCCCCAATATCCTGATCATAGTGATAGCATAGGGTAGGTGGTGCTTCTACGCAGGATGGGATCAATATGGGGCACCTCCTCTATCCCATTAGGGTCATGCTCATCACTTTCCTTATTTTCCTCGGGAGCGTTACTGAATGCTGTTAAAACTAAGGTTGAAGCGTCGTCCTCCGGTGTCACATTGTAGCAGCACATCGCTTCCATTATGGAACACTGCATTTTGCCTGCTACCCTTTTAAGATCCCTTTGGCACCTCTTCACTGACTAATTTTTTGCATCTAGCATATGTACGCCGAGGCTGAAGCCGAGGACCCCACATCAACAAAACTTGCGCACTGGATGCAGAGTTGTTATCCATGAGGACTTCAACTGGCGGGCTGCTTTCTGAAATGGGCCCAGGATAGCGAATGACAATTTTAGAGCTTTGTCAGGGCTGTGGTCGCCTGACTGAAAAACGTACAGGACTACAGTCTATCTGTGTTAAATAGTATCTGCTAGCATAATGGGTGATGTACGTTCCCAGCCGGTACCAAATGTCCCTCATTTCCAGCTTGCCCTTTTGCGAATTCCCTAATATTGGATCTATCGATGGCAGCCATTGACAGAAGGGCTAATTCGCCTGGCGAAGTACTGAGTTTATTCAACACTGGCATGTCCACTATGTCGATGAATGTCCATCATTCAGATGGGGTTCTGCTCCTCTACAGCAGCTGCACATAAAGCTGTTATGGATTTATCAATTTCTTTTTTTCCCACAAATATGAAACCATTTCTGACGCACTCTGACTAATTTATCCGCTTTGTTTTGTTCAGACTTCACAAAAGTTACGTCAACCAAGAGATTGTCTTCCTGTACAATGCTCTAAGTGTATCAAACCGTATTACTATAAGCACTTCACTGACGACCTTGGTATTCAGTCTAGCCTCTCTATTAAGGTCATCGGATATCTACTGCTACATGCTTAACAGAGTCAGTCATCAAATGTTATAACCTTGCTCGCCATTAAAGAACTAAGTTAATTCATTTCAATGTGACATCAACTTTTGCTACCTATGCTGTGGCTCTTTCATTGGACGCAGCCAGCACGCACCTGCATTTACGGATCCACTTGTTGGTAGCGATACTCCAATAGCCAAGGATCTTCCGTCAATTCATAAATCCAGTTCTTTTCCGTTCACAAACCAACGTCCTCGAACAGGATCATTTTATCACATTCTTGCGATGATTTCCGATATCATGAGTTTTAGGGGATCATCATATGCTTCGTCATCCCAGCCCCGTGAAATTACAGTGATTCGATGTTTGACGAATCCTATTGTACTGCTAGCCACCCACTCACTGGGAATGTCCTACAAATTTTTCACGTATGGAAACTCTCCTTGTTATGAACTGGGGGAATATCCACTACATCCCTTCCAGGCTTCCGTCGCAGGTTATTTTGCTCTCCCTTAACTTCCAAATCCAGAACACCATCTTGTAGACGTTCTGGATGTTTATCGATTAGTGCAAAGGATTTTCACAGTTGCCGCGGACACCATGTCTTCATTCATATATATTTGACGTTGCTCTCTGAATGAAATCATCTTTTTACAGCACAGCAGTAAACAAAGTCTATATTGGCGGTGCTCCGTGGAGACAAAAACTGACCTTGTGAGACAATACCTCCTCCCTTTAAACATAACTCTTTGATACGGCCACAATGACTCATGGACATGTACCTGCAAGTATGCTTTCCTGAAGTCTAAGATGGATACATTTTTGCTTTGTCTCCATTCCCGTAACTTGTTTGCGCAAACGTCAGTATGGAACGTGAATGCATTAACATATTCAGCTCTATATAGTTATAGGAATTCTTGGTGGTTGTTGTAGTGGTGGAATGGGTAGTGCAAGGATGGTTGAGAGATGAGGGGATTTTTGTCTCCCTCGTGGGCTGTTGAATAGCGCACGTGTGGCCCCTGTAGATATGGAAGGAAAGGATGAAAAGAATGGAATGCGTGCCAAGTATGAAGTTAGATGCGCATTGGAACGAAGTGGAAAGAACACGTACAAGTATTATGGCCTGACAAATAAGATGAACGTTTATTACAAGAATGAAGAATGATGAAGTACATATAAGGATAACAAAAATACAATCGATCGTGTGAAGAGATGTGAAGAGAAGAGATAGCGAAAGGTGGGGGCTTTTTTTTATCGTTGATAGTATTGGCGTCGGTGTCGAAGCGGAGTTATGTGAACACATGGATTTCCATATAGCTTGGATTGCTCCAAGGTAATACGTAGAAATCGGGTTCAGTGTGCGAGCCATACTGCCAGGTAAGTGAGTTAACTTGGGGGTTCAGTGTGTGAGCCATACTGCCAAGTAAGTGCGTTAACTTGGGAGCTATTCTCTGACGTTGATAGACTCTTGACGTCCAGACCATGGAAGACAAGGCACACGGAGTTTTATCCATGTGAGTTTTCCCGAAGTAAAAGAATCTAGGGAAGATTATCGTGACCATCATATAGTAAAAAAGCTTTGCCATTTCATTCACGAGAGAGGGAAGTAATACGCGTTTGTAATACGTGATGAAGACACGGTGGCTTGACTGCGTAGCTGTGCGTATGTGTGAGGCTCGATATCGGTGAAGTGAAATGGGCAAAGTTAGTACAGAGATAGGTCACGGAGGAAGAGTAGTTAAGATCAGATCGGCTGGCAGGTCGACTAATTGATAACGATCTTAGGGAGAAAGAAAGAGGGAGGAAGAGTAGCTGGCCACAAAGGCCGGGGCCAGAGGCATGACAAGCTAGGGGTCCTGGTGCCAATGACCATGTGCGTCCAGGGTTTTATAGGGGTCGGAGGAGAAAGTGACGTTTCCTATATCTAGTTAATAGAAGAGTTTCGTATTTAATTCCTAACTAAAAGATTAGAGAGCACTACATAGTCAATTACAGAGTAAGTTTGTAAACAGCCCCCTATCAATACACACCTCAATTCCACACTCATATTCCTCCCTCAGTTATTTCGACCTTTTTTCAAATTTGCCGAACTAGCTTGTAATGGTAATCTCACTGTTGAAAATAATACACAACAAAAAAAAGCTAACAACCAAGATTTTTCCAAATATCCATACTTTTATCACCTGTGAGATGGGGTAAACAACGGAGAAAATGGTAGGGAAAAGGGTGAATAACGAATGAGTTGTTTATTGTGGGAAAAACTTACAGAAGAAGAAAGTGTTCATATCAGTGTGTTTTTCGACTGTGTTTTGAGACTTTGTGGAGAGAAATACGTTGTTTCCTTGTTGAGTTCAGCACAGTTGCTTTTCTCGTAAGGAAGAGTTCATAATTGATTATTTCGCCTTGTGGCCCGGGAAGTGTTGAAGAGAAGTTCTTTTTTAGTTTTTAGGTTCTAGCACATCTGAAATGAGCCTGACTCACGAGGTGCTGCCGTATGCGTTCGGGGCGAACCCCAGGTGAACAGTTCCGTTCGGTGTCTGGTGAGAAAAAGAGGCTGATGACAAGGGTGGCACAGGGTATAGCTGTACAGTATTTATACCAAGATATATTTGCTTAAATTTCTTTCTTTTTTTTCATGGGAGACACCTTTAAAAGTCCAAGGGCAAGTATTTATTTTCTTTCTTTCTTTCTTTCTTTCTCTTTCTTTCTTTCTTTCTCTCTCTCTCTCTCTCTCTCTCTCTCTCTCTCTCTCTCTCTCTCTCTGAACATGTTCACTGTTGAATTACTGTTACATAACTCATATACAGCATGGTTCTATTACTTTTTAGGTATGTCATAGATGTGAATTGTAAAGTAATGTTCTTACGACAATCAACTAAGTACTATTTAAGAAATAAATGTTCTGCTTTAGTAAGGAGATTTTTCGCAAAATTGAATTTTCGTGTGGGGTTTGCGCCCTGAACAATCACAAAATTGGAGGGCCAACAGTATTTTATTACCTTTATATGATATATTATCAACCATCATTATTGATTTTGACTACTTCTTACCACCGGATTATTTTCTTTGGTTGTTTTCTTAGGTTAAATTTCGTTTTACCTGTGATAGCAAATACACGATACTTTTTTTACCGATTGAATTTATCTTGTTTTCAATCAGACCTTCATTATCTTTGGAAAAGTGACAGTTTCTTAAAAAGAATTGTTTGAGATTGCAGTGGAAGTTATATTAACTATGTAGCTATAATGCTGAACTAGAACATTGCTTTCCGTCTGTAATACGGTCATTCCGAAACATTTTACAAAAACGCGAAACTCTGAACGGAATTACTGTGAAAATCTCTGCCCCCGTTTCATAACGGAAGTAAGCAGGTCACTTCATAGCCGTGCTTTTGCACGATAGACGGTCGTGTGATGAACGGAAAGCAAGGGTCAGCTTTATTGTTGCGTCGTAAATAGAATCACATCTATCCCCAATAAAATCTACATGATTCATTTCTACAGAAATGACACTTTGACAGGGAGACGCAAGTCCCATCGATTGAAAGCACAAACAATTTCTTCCGATGATTATTTTTTTTATTCAGTTTTAGTATTTCACTGGACAAACATACACCCTTTCTCATCTTTATTTAGTCTCTACAGGAAATTATTTGCTTTGATATGTTGTTATGTGAGGACTTTTCTTTCCCAAGCAATACTAGTTTCAAATAGAAAAAAAAAAAAGATAACGGATTAATGGACGCATTCTTACGTCGACTTCTGTTCTATTTTGAGAATTGATCCATTCTCTAACGTTCTCTTTTAACGACACACCACGTCACTAAACGGTCACAAAGATTTTATCATGAATTAGCATATATATTGATCCTATTCTGAAAACATATTTTGATGGGTGATTTTCAAAGACCAACTTGCTAAAAACCTACCCAGCTATACACAGAAAATCTTATAGGGTTATGTTCAGTGGCTTTTGTGGTAGGCTGTCACTTATGGACTTTTGATGAATTATATAAGATTTGGATTGATATCTGTGAGGTTCGGTCTTATTTTGTATTGCATTTATCAGTCTATTTATTTCATTTGTCAAAAATTTATCAACTGCACTAAATCCACATTCAACCAGATATGATGTTGGGAAGCATAACATTAATTTGCCATTTCAGACCAAAGTTTTGGATTGATCTGTTTAATTGTATTTGACAGCTACAATTCAATCATCCCAGCTCTTTCAAATTTGTATTTGCATTCATCATTGCATTTTAATTCAATAAGTCCTTCTCAGATGCTTTTGCTGACAAATTCTGCAGCACAATCAAAAGGATCCATCATCTATGGCTTGACTTGAAAATAATTCTAAAATCGGTTATTCAGTTCTTTCTGAATTGGTAAATATTCTGTTTAATTTCGAACTCAAGCATACTGTTGAAGTTCTTCTTCTGTAAAATGGCCAGGGAAATACCTTGTTTTTTTAGTAAAAAGCTCTTACAATCTGACAACAAGTATAATTTGCCTTAAAGCCATGAAATCTCATTTGAAAAAAATTTAACCAAGAAGTATGTATTTGTAATTTTTTTATTTCTTCTGCCAAATCTACATCCACTCTCTTATAAAACTAACTATTGAGTAAAGTAGTCTAATAAATCTACACCCACTTCACTTTCATAGAAACTAACTATTGTTCCAACCAGGCTTACAAATCTACACCAACTTCA
Organism: Thysanoteuthis rhombus; assembly: GCA_963457665.1. NCBI lineage: Eukaryota > Metazoa > Mollusca > Cephalopoda > Oegopsida > Thysanoteuthidae > Thysanoteuthis > Thysanoteuthis major. Next base: position 32,055,951 of record OY735234.1, on the reverse strand, counting down.
CTTTCTTATACAACTAACTATAGTGTCAAATAGTCTTACAAATCTATATCTGCTTCACTTTTCTAGAAACTAACTTTTCTTTCGAATAGTCTTACAAATCTATATCTGCTTCACTTTTCTAGAAACTAACTTTTCTTTCGAATAGTCTTACAAATCTATATCTGCTTCACTTTTCTAGAAACTAACTTTTCTTTCGAATAGTCTTACAAATCTACACCCACTTCACTTTTCTAGAAATCAACACTTGAATCAAACAGTCTTACAAATTTACACATACTTCACTTTCTTATACAACTAGCTATTGAGTCAAATTGTCTTACAAATCTACACCAGCTTCACTTTCTTAGAAACTAACTATTGTATCAAATTGTCTGACAAATCTACACCCATTTCAATTTCTTAGAAACTATTGTGTCAAATACTCTTACAAATTTACACCTGCTTCACTTTTCCAGAAACTAACTTTTCTTTCAAATAGTCTTACAAATCTATACCTGCTTCACTTATGAAGAAAGTAACTTTTCTATCAAACAGGCTTACTAATCTACACCCACTTCATCTCCTTAGAAACTAACTATTGTGTCAAATAGTCCTACAAATCTACATCCATTTCACTTTTGTACAAACATACTATTGTGTCAAATACTCTTACAAATTTACATCCTCTTCATTTCTCTAGAAACTTACTTTTCTATCAAATAGTCTAACAAATATATATCCATTTCACTTTCTTAGAAACTAACTATTGAGTCAAATAGTCTTACAAATCTACACCCACTTCACTTCTGTAGAAACTATCTTTTCTCTCAAATAGACTAAGAAATATGGCCAAGCCACTTACCTTGGAAAGCCATTGAACTCATATGTGCAAAATAAGCCTATGTGCTGGTCTTCATTTTCACTAGTTGGTCATAACTTCTGTGCAGTTTAATTCTAATAGCTGTTCGGATGATTATTTCCAATGATTCATTTTTGTAGTTACCTCCCCAGCATTATAGCTATATGCAAACTGATTTTTATTGTTTACAGTGATAATGGTATTGACAGAGGGATATATTCTCTGATCGCTTCCTAGTTTACCTATACCAAGGAAGATGAAATGAGTTATATGTATTTGGTCCCATCCGTTCATTTATCATCCAGACTATATCTCAAAAAGTACTGAATGAATTTCTATAAACCATTGACAATAGACTACAAGAAAACTAATCAAACATTGAAACGGATCCATGCACAATTACCACCCCCCATGTTGTACATATGTATACAGAGCACATAGTATCGCCAAAATTTCATATTTGTCCAAATGATATCTCTGGAAGTTATTTCAACTATATTTTGTTGATGGGTGGGAACTATGTTATTGAAGGACTGACAATGACACTGACACAGGTATGCGCTCTCTGAGTGCTTCTAAGTTTTATTGAATGTTTCAACACTTGGAGTATATCGTTTCCCAATATCTTGATTTTTACTGAAAGCCAGTCAACAGATCACAAGTTCAATGCAAAAACCACTTCAATTATCCTGAGGAGAGATTCTCCTTCTTCTTCAAATAGATTCTAGATTGAATCAAAATGTCAAAATTAATAAAAGACTAAATTTTCCCCTCATCCAATCATTTTGGGGAGATAATGAAATTTCTTGAAGATAATCTTATTTAATAAGCTCTCATTTATGAATCTTTGGGAACAATACTTCCAGATAATGTAAAATTAATTGAATAATTAAGCAAACTCAATTCTGCATTTTCCAGGTGTTTTTATTTGACTGAATCCATTGATTTAAATGGAAGCAGTTGATGTGTAGATGTTTATATATTACTCTCACGTTTTCCTCTCATCATTTTGGATTTTGAGATGTGGGTGGCATAATGGTAAGCAACACAGAAAATGGAATCACCAAACCAAGTTTAAACTCTGCCTGAGAAAATTTGGATTCACTTCACATCAATGCCCTAAGGAAAGGCATGAATACATCTTTTCTGCCAGCTATAGGTATGTGACAAGGTAGACTTGATTCTTCAGCCTTTGATGGCAACCAGTCTAGAGACCATACAACTCTGGATTCAAAGCTGGGAAAATCCAACCTTACTTCCAATGTTATAGCATTGATATTAGATCACCACCCTTGGAAGATTTTCATCCAGCTTTTTTATCTCATAGCAAATGAATGAATCCAAGATATGACACAAAACAACTTTTGTTTAACAGATGAACATTTTGGCTGCATGGAATATACCTTAAACAAAGTAGATTAAATTATTAAAATTATTGGCATATTTCATTCCTACTTAAGTGGAGGGACAGAATAGATTTCCAGCAAGATGGTTCCAACTTTCTCAAATAGCGGTTGACAGATCAGCTTTAGAAGATGGAGCCTTGTCATGAACCATTATTTTTAATTTCTGCCATGAATTTTCGATCGGATTGAGATCCGGGCTGCTCATTGGTCATGGCATTGAGTTTATATGCGTTTCCTGAAGAAAAGCTTTCACACTCTTTACTCTTCTGCAAGATACAATATCATCCTGAAAAATGACTTCATCATCATTAAACCTATTTTCTATCGATGGAATGAGAAATATGCACCACTGCACTGACTGTTGAGGTAATATTGCCATCTCCCTGGTCCTTTATCTAACATAACTGAATTGAGAAATTTGCTGGTTTCTTGAGGCAGTCATCTTTATATGTTCATTGTAATGGCATCAGACAAAAGTTGTAGCATCATTGCATTGGCCAATGAAGATTCATGATTCCTCACTGAATATCACTTTCATCTTATCATTCACACTCCATGACTGCTTTTAGCCAATTGTAATCTTGTTTTCTCCCATGTAGATGTTAGTGCTGGTTTTCGTCTACACTTTTCTGTATGTAAATTCTATTTCCTTCTGTCAATTTTGAACAGTTATGCCATAAACACTGATGCTGTTTCTGACCATTTTTTCCATTTGTTTTTTTCTGCTTTTTCTGTTTCAAGGCATATTGCTTTGAGTTTTCTATCCCGATGCATTGATGCCTTCTGGGGTTTACCTCTATGTTTTCTTTTATAACCTTCCTATTTTGTTCATACTTGCACTAAACTTTAGACACAGCAGACTAGGAACAACCAACATCTTTTGTAACACTCCATATTGGAGTTCCTTCTCGAAGGAGTTTCATAACCTTTTCTATCATGTCAATAGAAAGCTTTCCTGTTGAAACCATGTTTCTTCTCAACAACAACAGTCCAGCAATATGTCGAACAGCTCATTATAGGTCGGCAAGTATTCTCTTTTAACGACGGATTAATTTGCATACTATCATTTATTTCAGAAATGGAAATTACAAGGTGATTTTTTAAAATTTTTTCTCTACTTGAACTGGGAAAATGTGCAAAAATAAAGATATTCTTATTCAATTTGCTTCAGATATATTTCATGAAATCAGAATATCAAGGTATTAATCAAAATTGTGTTGTGTCATGTCCTTGATTTGGATGGATGAATATCCTCTGAATGAGGAGATTCCATTTTGATCCATGAGTAGCAACAAATGGAGTTGGGAACGTTTACACAAAATGTACATTTGATAGGGCTGTGGTGAAGCTTCAACAGGCCAAGAAAGAAGTGAGTTATGATAAATTACTCAAGTAATAAAAAAAGGATAAAAACAGATGGATGATGTGACATGACACATGTCTCCACCTCCTCCAGACCTCAAGTACAAGTTGGATTCATAATTTTTCTTAAAAATAAACAAAATGTTATTGAGCATTAGGACTAGCAACGTACCTAATGACTTTTATTGTGGGTGCAGGCCTCTAATTTGCTGTCAAAGTGGATGTGCAGGCCGAATAAGTGAAGAAATCAACGTTGTCAAGTATGGTTTGTTATTCATGGCTAAAACTGTCTTTAAAATGGTTAAAATCAGCTAAATCTGTATATTTGTGTTATGTACATATATATATATATATATATATATATATATATATATATTTATATACATATATATATATATATATATGTATATATATATATATATATTTATATATATAGATATAGATATAGATATATAGATATAGATATAGATATAGATATTTATTTGATTAGGAAATGGATACATAATCTAATGGAAATAATAATGAATGACTATATACATACATACATATATATATATATATATATATATATATATATATATATATATATATATATATACTCATTTAAAGCCAATAATACTATATAAATAATAGTATATGCTAGACTCCAGATTTAATTGATTACTGTTGATTTTTATTGGCTAAAGTTGAAAGAATTAGCCAGATCTAGCCAAAAAATGGCTAATTTTGCAACCCTGGAATAAATTTGCAGGCAGAAAGAGCAGTGGGAGGGTGTCCCCCTCCTCCCCTATTTGATACGCCCCTAGGACTGATAAACACATGGAGAAAATCAGTTAAAGAAAACTAACTTGGCTAATTGTTTGTAATGGATAACTGTTCAAATGGCATACCTACCTACTGAGAACGCATGTAAAAAATCATTGAATCCATTAACCCATTTAGAAGAGAAAGAATTTAACATTTTTTCCCTTCATCAAAAACAATAGAATGTTTTGTTTTTGAGAAATGTCATTGAAAAATAGGAAGTAAATTTATATAAAACAAGATAACGCTCACAGAGCGCATATCTCTGCCACTGCCATTGTCAGGGAGAGAAGTTGTTAGTGGATCTGCCCCTCCCCACCAATTCGATCACTTCTTTCATTGCTCATCACCCAACCTTTCACAAAATTTCACAAAAATTCATTGAGACCTTTTAGAAATATTGGAACAGACATTGATTTATATGGTGTGGACATATAACTACAATGTAAGGGAGATATTCGTTCATGGATCCATCCCAAAATTTAATCACTTCTCTTGTTTCCTACCCTTTCTCGCAGTTCCATTCACTGAAATTCATTGGGATCTTTTGGAGATATTGTATGGACAAACATAAGAATGTACATAAATGTGTGGGAAAAAAAGGAAAATATGTCTCAATCAAAGGAAAATTTAAAAATCCGTTCAGAAATTTAACTAATCATTCCTTACTCCATTGCCCACCTATCCACAAAATTTCATTGAAATTTATTCAGTACTCTCAGAGATATGTGAACAGACAGACAGATAGAAAGACAGACACAATACTGTATACATACACCTCTCCAACTTTGTTGATAGAAGAAATGACACAACTGAGTTAAACATATCTTATGCATGTCTCAGTTTACCCTCTAAGAATAATTCAGAATTATTCAAAGAAGTATTTCACCAATGCAACCTGTGCAAAAGACATTTTTAGCAAACATAATCTTCAACCAGAGTATCAAGGAAGGTATTTCAAATAGTGCCTACTTTATATAAATTACCTACACTGATCAAGGATACTGTTTAGCATCGCAGACAGGGCCGGATTTAAGCCAGTTGGACCAATTCCTTCCAATTGGGCCTTGTGCCTGATAGGGTCCTGCACTTAAGAATAGTCTAGTCTTAATAAATACACACTGCACTACATTACAGATGAACAAGACAATTTACAGAGAATAGCAACATTATTAATTTTCATTTGAATTATCAAAGATTCGAATGTATTTGTTTACACCATTTATATTTTGAATGTTTTGATTGTACTTGATAATGATAACCACTCAGAGAGGAGCGTAAAGATTATATTTCTGTGAAGTTTTAAGGCACACAATTTGATTGCTCTCCATTATATCATAGAGATATGAAGTTTATGCATATTTTTAAGATTCTACAGATCTTAATTATTAACCAGGAGCCCAACAAAAAATGTTTCCGCTTGGGCTGTACAGTTCTTAAGGCCAGTGGCTTCTGTTTATCTGCAATCAGTTGCAGATAAACAGAAACCACTGGAGATCAAGTATTTAGTGCGGGGCCCTTGAAAATGTTGGGACTGTAGCCTATGCTACCTTTGCTAGACAGTTAATCCGTCACTGCTGGAGATGTCGGCCATTTTGTTAGTAAGCCAAACAGAAAAAAATATCTATAAACAGCACAGAGGTTAGTCAATGTAGGTTGGAGATCCTCCCAAATAGTGGATAGGATAAAAAAAGTAAAGAAATAGAGAGGAAAGAAGTTTTATAAAATATCAAATATTTGCTTTGGTAGATGTTCTGTACATAAAGCAAAATATGCCATGGATCTGACTGACAAATAAAGATTATGAATTGATATGACAAATATAGATTGAAATTCAAACCACTGGAAAGAGAGGCTGGGATCCTCTATAAATGCTTTCACCAATGGTTATGTAAATTTATTTTCAAAGAAGCTGAAATTTTTCGCTACTTTGTGTTGTTCCTCCAGACAGATTATGTTGTTTTGCTGGTTTTGGCTGCACTGTTCTTTGGAATTACGCCATTTTCAATACAATTTGGAAGAGTGTTATTCTCGTTGCATGATTTAAATTACATCGCAAGGGTTGCACGTTTTGCGTTTTTGGATTTTTTTTTGCTATTCAAAATTATTTCTATTTGGAATTGTATCATACTCATATTCTTATTGTAGTTGTTGTTGTCAGTACTTTCAATACTATTATCAATACTGTTGTTAATACATCCAAGAGGGTCAGTTTAAAACATGGGTCCCCAGCCTTTTCATTACCAAGGACCTCTTTTATTTAAATGGATTTTCCGCAAACTCCAGGCTTTTGGAAGGTTTGCCTACTCAACAAGCATATGGACCCCCAGTCATACCTTAGTCCACCCCCATGGTTAATCTAGAGAGTCCTCCTTTTTGGAATTGGTCAAGCTAGTGTGGGAGGGCCTGAAAATAGCTTTGCACTGCTTTATAAAGTTCTTTATGGAGGTCCTGACTACTAGTGCAAGTGAACAAACATTATAGTGTAGTACCAGTTAGGGAATATGACTTATCTAACCAATACCTACAGGTGGAAGTCACTGTGGCCAAATTGGTGAAATGATAAATTGGCTCCCCAGGACAAAGTAGGTGCGTCAAAATCTCACTGGAGACTTATTCTTCAAATTTCGATCCTTGCTGTTCATAAATGCTTGTAGAATAAAGATCTGATGGTTGCCATAAAGAGAAATAGAAATAAATAAGAAAATCGTCAAAAATGAATAATGATATGCAAACTTCTCTTCATCACAAATAGTATGAATGAGTAATTTTGGTGCTAATATTCTGGCCTGATAGAATTTAGAATTTCAAGCCTAACGTTAGCTGTTATAGAAATATGCAAATGGCACAGACAATGGAATCAAGTTCAAACTCCAGCTGAGGTTGTTTACATTCACTTCACACTAATGCCCTTGAGAAAGGCATGAATCCATCTTTTCTCCCTCAGTTATGGGTAATATAGCACGACAGACTATGCTGTCTTGATTTGGGAGGCAAGTAGTCTGGAAGGAAAACTCTAAATCCATTAGGCAGTCTGACATTGTCTTCAGACTCATTCTTGCAAGTCCTGTGGCAACACAAGTGCCAAGCTGTATCAACCTTTGCCTCTTCCCTTGGACAACATCCGTGCAGAGAGAGGGGAGATTTGTTGCATGATAACCACCTGTCTTCCATAGAATCTTGGCTTGCACCTAGGAGGAACTGAAAGATTTTACGGCTACTGATCCATAGTCTTGCAAGACCGATGGATACCACTGAAGGTGATCAGAGGTTCAAAAAGCAAATTTCAGTCTTGAAGGCTTACATTGTTTTGAGAGCTTGACTTTATTGAATAATTAAACAAAACTTTTAATTGGAAAAACAGGTTTTGTTAGTCACCCAATAGAAACTGTTATGTGACCAATATCTTTTGGCAGCAGGTCATGTTGGGATGATCATTCAAAAATTGGGAAAAGGGATGATCAATGAAGTTACTTTTGTCTCCATTTGTTGGTAAGTGATCACTAAAAAAATCTAAAGATGAATGTCTGAATTTTCAGCCTTATAGCTCCATTTGTGTGGCCAATATGTATTATACATACTTGCATACACAGCCAGTGAAGATCAGCCTAAAAGCTGAAGAAACCTATGTTGATAGTGATGGCAATAGTTTTGCTTGATGGTTCCTGATAGAGAATAATTTCAGTATCAACACTAAATGAATCCTCCTCTTCGATACTAAAGTATTTGCCAGAATGCAAATGAATCTGAGCAAAAATGCTTCACTCAGGATTTGGCTGCTCAGAATTTCTAATTGCAACTGAATGATACACAACAATAGAACTGAGACAAAGCTCTACTTCTACCACTTTTTGGGAATACTACTAAGCTTTGCACACATACCTTCCTCTCTGGCTATGCCCACCTAAGTTCATAACCAGCTCCTTTATGATCAACGGTCCCTACAAGCTATTCATGTTGATACTTAGACATGGAAGTTAGTCCATGTAAACCATATACAATGACTGAAAACGTTATTTAGAGGGTGTTAGAATATCAATCATAGAGAAAAATTATTTGATACACACCAATACAAAAACATTGAAAAATCTCAACATTGAAACATTACCTTTGGTTTTTTAAGCTTTTGATTGGACAAGATTTTATTTTAATATCCTACCATCAGAAAGTGTCTGAATTCAAACAAATTACTTAAATTACTAGACTCTGTTCAATATTTCTGAAGATCTGTGCAATTCAGAAATATTTAGGTCAGTTAGATTCTTGAGCAGATATTTTATTTCAAATTGCCACCAAGAATGAACGAAGAATGAATCAAAAATCAATTGCTGAATAATTTAAACATCTGAAGTGCCTGATAATAAAGTGCCTTTAGGAAGTGTCAGCATCTTCATCACTTTCAAAGTCACTTGACAACTTTTGCAATTTTATCACATTGAGAATTTTTAAAAAGATATTCACATATACATACACAAAGAGGAGGACAAAATTTCAATTGATGTTGATGACGTATTCAACCCTTACATGCACACACACACACACTAGTGCACATACAAATGCACACTTTGACACACACTAAAAACAAACTAATGCACACAGGCACACACACACACACCATTGTACTAACTCATGCAGAGAAACACAGAAACTGGCAAGTACATACAATCACGCGTTTATGTAGGAATTGATTCTAAATACTGTGTTTTAAGCACATTTAACATCTGTTCCTTTCCAGATGGACTGAACCTTTTGGGGTTTCAGATTCATGAACTTTCCAATTTGTATAACCTTACACATGAATCCCATAAAGAAACTTTATTAACAGTAAAATAATAGTCCCCCGATAGAAACTATCAAATGACCAACATGTTTTGATAGTATACCATGTTGGGGGTAACCAATTGAAAAATTGCAAATAGGGGTGATCAATGAATAAGTTACTTCTCATTTTGTTAGGCTATGATCATTAAAAAATCCCGAATTTTCAAAAAACAAGCTTGAATACTGCGGGGGAAAAAATGAAAAAATCAATTTAGCACAAATTTACATTGCAAAATATCCCCCACATTCACTAAAAAAAACTTCTTCAGTAGATGAATATGATAATATACAGAGATTTTTATATTGTAGATGAACATAGGTATCTTTCAGTATTCAAATTGGTCTGGATGGCAGGCTAGATATGTAAGATATGTTTCAGTTCACAATTTTTTCATATTTAATGTCCTTTAGTTGAGAAAGGACTGACAAAAATTGAATACCTCAAAATGTTCACCAGAGTAAACAAATCTGTAGAAAAATATCTTCCTGTACACAGAAAAATTCTGATGATTACTTTTAGATTACAATACATATAATTTTTTAGACACCCTGATATGACATTAGCTGTACATATAATATTTCCATGCACAGGTTCCTTGATATATGAAAATTATTGCATAGGCTTTTCTAGCTAAAAAAGCTTGAGAATTGTTGATTTAGAGAGTAAAGATTTCTGCAGATTAGTGCACAGCATGGAACTATTTTATTCATTCTTGGCTGAGACAACTGTAGGCTGTACTATCAAGTTTGGTTGTGAGTAATAATTTTGTTTGGTTCCTCCCTATCATCTAATCTTGAAGTACCAATATATATTGTATCTTCTGGATAAGGTAACTTTCTGCCTGAATTTCATGGCTTCAGTTCAGTTTAGTCTCTGTTTTTGTGTTAGGTTTAATTTTTTTCAAGTTTCAAGTGCCTTCTTATCTGCCAAAATACACAGTATGTATGTTAATGACTGAATTGACACTGGTAAAATCTGTGAAATCCACAATATAAAAATCTCTGTATATTATCATAATGATTCTAAAATAGGTGTATGTAAACCTCACTGCTGCTAATATGTGATGGCTGCTGCTGATATGTAATGAAACTGTGTCCACACATTTCGCCCACAAACGTTTCATCTATGCAAATCAACGTTTCTTTGGAAAGATCTTTTTTTTAATTATTTTTCATTGTTTGAAAAGTACTAATTAGCTGACAGACAATATGTCAAACTGACATTTGGGTTTTACTTATGAATCAGTATGTTTATTTTCTAAAAATATTCATATTTCATTTTTTGCAGGAAAAAAAAACCTAATCATATGTTGATTTGAAGTGAACCTTATGCCTTTTTTATTTCATTTTGGGTTCTACTTTTGAAACTGTACATTTACTGTTTTGAAATATTTATATTTCATATTGCAAAAGAAGATGAAATTATGATTTTATTTAAAACTAGTCAAATAACCTGTCTTTAGGATGGGTATTTGGCTGGTGCATTATAATGTGCTTGGGCACAAGATATGGCGCTGTAGTTGCAGCCTGGGCAAAATAGAAGCCATGAGAATCCACAAAGTACAGATGGGAAATCAATACGCCTACTTAGCAGAAAATCTGGCGACAATCAGGGAGAAAAGAATGTATGTGTCAACATGTTGTGTTTCCACGTTTTTAACTTGAGGCAAGAAAAGCTAATGGAGCCTTCACATGTCAGATCAGAACACAAGTACATTGATGGAATAATCAATGTTTCATCAGATGAAGTTCTTTGTTTTCAGGCGTTGTTCAGCCTTCGATATGTTTTCCGTGAATTCCTATACATCGATGCATACATTGACATACAAGTGTCTATTTGTGTGTGTGTGTGTGTGTGTTTTCATGTGTATATTTGTCTGTGTGTTTATGTGTATGTGTGTGTGTGTTCATATGTGTTCATGTGTGTATTTGTCATTTTCTCTATATGGATTTGTCTGCTGTTGTATATTTCCAAAGCTTGAGCCAAGAGAAGGCAAATGTAAAAATCAAGTCTTATTTAGCTTTAGATGTGTTGGCCATTACTTCCCCTACATCAATGCACACATCAACATGCAAGGTGCCTATGTATTTGTGTGCATGTGATTGTGTTCATGTCTTTCTTTCTGTATGAATTACTCCATTTCAAAAATATGAGCCGAAACTCAGGAGAAGACAAATATGTGAAAATGTTGTCATAAATTTCATAAATTAACAAATAAATGATTGAAAAATGTTTTTTGTATTTAAAAATGTCAGTGAATTTGAAACAATTTATTTACCTGCTTACTCATCAACTCTATTCTCCCATTGAACTTTGTGGCATAACAGTGACAAGGCATTTTATCAAAATATCTGTTGATAGAACAGAATGCAGGGAGAAGTGGATTCATGCATTTCACAAAGGCATTAGTGTTAAGTGAACATAAACAGCCATGGAATTATAACTATATTCACTGATTCTCATCCTGTGACGATAATGTTCATACAAACTAATATCTACATACACGCATAAAAGCATGTGTGTATGTGATGAAGAGAATATCTGATCAAGAAGTTGAAACACTGGCAATAAATACTGGAAATCTTTTTGCAGAGTTATTTAAAGCAAATCCCCCATAAAGGCATAACCTCCAAATCTCTCGGTCCATTTAAGATGGTTTTTCAGATTGAGTATTAGAAACCGTCAACAAAAACTGTCATCAAAACTGTTAACATAGGTTTTTTTTCAGTTTTCAAGCTGATCCAACCAGGCATATGTATTTATCATACAGTCTGCACCAAAGGAGCGACAGGACTGAAAATTTGAAAAATCACTCCTTATCATATCTGCAGAAACATTTTTTGTTTTTTGAAAATTTCCCCTCTAAATAGCTTTTCAAAGGGATGTTCAATTTGCAATTAAAGTTTATGCTAAATTGGTCCTTTAGTTCATGTCAGGCAATATTCTTCCAAACTTTTTTAGTGATCAGTGCCCAACAAAAGGTAAGGGAAGTAACTTATTCATTGATCACCCCTTTTCCAATTTTTTAATTGATCATCCCTAACACAACATGCTTCCCAAAAGATGTTGGTCTCTTGACGGTTCCTATTGAGTGACTAACCAGACCTGTTTTGACTATTTTTCTTGCATTTATTTTTGCTCTTATTCTTTCAAAAATGTTTTGTGCCAACACAAGACTTGTTGTTAAAGAAAGCTACTACATCAGAAAATAAATGGAGGAAAATGTTTGTTCTGCACAGGGTTTGTGTGTGCTGTCCAGCAAAGTAAAAATTTATTCTTAGTGAAATGTTTTTTTTTGCTTGACCCAATTTTAGGCACTGCAATGAATCAAAAATGTTGTAATTGAGTCGCTGAATCTGTTCAAAATTAGGGTAATAGAAAGTTTCTGGAAAACTGCAAGAGCAGACAATACGTGTGAAGTAAAGAAAAGACATGAGATGATTGCTGCAAGGAGTTGCTTGATTATCTCAGAATGCAGAACTAAGGAACAGACTTGGCTCTTTGCTTTTCACACAGAAATTGTAAAGGAGTAAAAAAGAAGAGAATGCTTCCAAAGTATGATTCTTACAATTATCATAATAAGCCTCTGAAGTTCATCCTTGAACATAGGCTTTTCCCAAGGTCTGCTGTTGTAAGCATAGATTGGTTGTGGAAAAAGAAATCATCACATGACCAATGTCTTTTTGGAGCATGCCAAATTGGGGATGATCAATTAGAAAATCAGAAAAAGGGTGAATGTTACTTCTCTCCCCTTTTGTTGAGCAATGATCACTAAAAAATTTGAACTTAAAAAAACATGCTTGAATGCTACTTGACACAAACAAAGGGATCAATTCAGCATGAGCTTACATTGTAAATTGATTCCTCCCCCTAAAAACTATTGGCGGGGGGGGGGGGGGCAAAAAAACAAAAAAGGCATTTCTCTTGCTGATGAGGCGGAGGACTGAGGCACCAATTCAAAGAACAAATTGTTGAAGAATAATGAAGGAAATATTCAGATCTAAAGAAAAAGAAATTGAAGAAGATATTTCAAGCAAACTTTTTTGAACACTTTTAGAGTTTCCTCAAGAAAAGTTTATAGAAGAGAATAAAAACATAAAAACTATCTAATTAAAATGACTTAGTGAACGACTGGTCATCGTTAATTTGATTGGATCAGCATTCACCAGATGTGAACAGCAATGAATTCTATCAATGAATCTATTGTTGGTTAATTAAATGGCCCAAATGTAGAATAAAAAAGATGATAGGAGGAATGAAAGGAGAGGAAAGATGTTTTTGGATAGGGGCAAAAGGATGAGTAGAGAAGTAATAGGAGTGAGGAGAGTAAGAGAGGAAGAAGGAAGAGAGAGAAAGATAGAGAGAGAAAGAGAGAGAGAGAATGAAAACAGGAGTGCTGGAGGAGTAGGGGATGAGTGGAAGATAAGAAAAAAGGAAAAAGATGAGATTAGGAGGTAGGCAGAAGGAGTGACAAGAAGAATGGAAGAAGTCTGTATTTATCCACCTCCTTATGAAGACAAAATATAACACAAGGTTGGGTTGAGTCTGGGCTTCCTCCCAATTCATACAGCTCAGGATGTACTCAATTAGCTGCTGAGTGCACTTGGAAATTTGTCCAAACAAAGAGTTTTTCACATCCCTTGCTCATACCAGAAAATCAAACCCAGGACCTTCTGAATGTGAAGCAGATGTGCTAACCATCACACTATCCAAGTGGAATCATTAGTTTAAGAAGCATTTGTAGAGTGTGTGAAGGGGAAATTCTCTGTGTTTTTTGTAAACAGAAAACTACAACATCAAGTGAATTAGAAGAAAAATATTAAAGGATCTATAAATATGAGAGGGCAATTCGATAGAAACACAAGATCGTAAAGAATTTTCATGAACCCCTACCATAAAGCAATAATAAGCATGTTCATCTTGCATGACATTGTTAGAGAGTTCCATTCTCACTAGGCGCTTATTAAATCTGGTCTTCGACCAAAACACTGTATCAGATGACATATAAATCCCACCCCTTATTTCAGCAGAAAATATTAAGAAAAAAATGCATTGATGATTATGATGATGATTATCATTATTATTATCATTATTATACTGAGGATGATGATGATCACCATACTACTACTACTACTGCATCAAGTAGAACACCTTTATATAAAACAACCTTTTTCAAGAACTTCAGTACTCAAGTCCCCACTGGACAAAAGCAGTTGGAAACCTGTGTAATCAATCATTGCAATAAAATAAAGTCTGTTAAAGAAGAGTACCAATGTATGATCAATGTTTAAAAAAATGCAACTTGTTAATAAAGCTATTTACATAACACAGGGCAAGAGCTGCAGTTAAAAAATGTATCTATTTACTAAGTCCATATAAGTATGAAGATCTCAACGCAAACATATACTTATAGACGAGGAATTGTTCTTTGTATTTTACAAGACTTACATCCACCCGCACCTTAAATACTGAGTACAAGCCTGGTCACTGAATTTGGAGAAAGATAAAAATGTATTAGAAAAAGTCCAGAGATGAGCAACTAAGATAGTACCAGAGTTAAAAAGTATAAGTTATGAGGATAGATGCTAGAGTTGACATTGTTTGAAGAAAGGGGGGATTGGGGGGGCTAGTTAGAACTGATTAAGAATATCTGTGGTACAGAATTGGTAGATCCTAATGTATTTTATACCAAAAAGGAGAGCGAGCAACTGAGAGACAATGTATACTTAGTGGAAGTAAATAGAAGTAGATTGAATATCAGAAAAAAATTTTTTAGTGACAGAGTAGTAGATTAAGAAATAGATTACTGGAATATGTTATCAACAAATGTAAATGAGTTTAGAAAGAATTATGATGTTTATTACACCACAACAAATGCTAATGTTTAATGACTCAGATATTGTGTAAGTATGACTATTTGATATGTGCTTTCATCTACAAATTGTTAACTTCTTCACCCAAAAATAAATGTTTCAATGTTTGGAAATATTTCAATGTGTCCTTCAGGAAGAAAGTTTGCCTTTTTTATCTAAATCCAGTGAATATTTTAATGTTCTGAATGTCAAAGAACAATTCATTACAATGTCTGCATGCTGTATAGTTGAAACTCCTTCACCCATGAGTTATATTCATAAAAACAAGTTCTAAAGTAAAACTTTCTAAATCTCAGAGTTCATAGAGGCACATATCAAGCAAACATTTGAATATTGTAATCAAAACTTCAAACACAATTGTTTCTTCTATCCAAAGCATTTCCTCGAATTCTTAAATACATTTTTACTTCCTGAAAGCAACTCCTCAAGAGAGGTCATAAGAGAGAGAGAAAGAGAAAGTGAGAGAGAAAGTAAGTAATTCTTTCGATAAGCAAGATTTTATTAACTTCTTGAAACAAGATACAGTTAGTAGGTAACAGGATGTATTGATGTGTCGCAGCCTCTGATTGGTTGGATATAACAGGATGGAAAAACTGAATCGGGATTAGCTGGATATTTGGATATTTCCACATAAATCAATACATCATAACTGCTTATCATCCTTAAAATCCAATACATACAATTATCCCATTCATCAAATCTAAAGATCATAACCAAAATTTCATTATAAGAAGGCTACGTATAAATAGAGGGCAAGCTTAGCTGTAAATTTCAAGTCAATTGTGCCTTTGTGTTAAAAGCATATAATTTGGTAAACTTATAACTAAAGGCATTCAAAAAAAATTGGATATTGAGCCATCCTGAATTTTCAATTTGTTGCCCATGGCAGCTATTTTTTTTCTTTGAATAAAGTAATCAGATTTTTGTTTTTTTTACAGCTAATTCACTAGTAAATACATTTACTGTAACTATTTAGGGTGGATTTAATCTTGGTTTTACTTTTCATCAATTTTGATGATAAAGACTTTCCATTATTATCATCATTGATGATGATGATGATGATGAAGGTGGTAGTGGTGCTGCTACTGATTCTGGTGCTGATAGTGATGATGGTGCTGGTAATGATGATAATTATCTTGATTATGATAAAAATTCTAAAATGACAGACCTAATATTTTCAACAAGATCTACTAGATGTAGGCTAGTCCAGTTACGTCTCTTGGAAACGTAAGAAGGATTATGTTGGCCAGTGCAAGTGCAAAAAAGCTACATTAGACAGCACAGCCCACTATTACTGAAATGGGGAGTTCTTAATAGACTCTCCCGAAATAGACACCAGGTTTCATTGTTATGACCTATTTTGAGTTATGGACACCATCATGAAATATGGTAGCCATCTTGAATTTTCAAAGACTTGTGTGTATTATTCAAAGAGCAAATTCCACTATTATATCCTCAATATCATATTATTCTCATCACTGATAATAAAATTAATCTAAAAACTGTTGTCATTGCAATCTAAAAAAAATGGCTGCCATCAGCAACATATTGAAAATTTAATACCTACAACTCTTTGACCAAATGATATGCATTCATCACAAGAAAGACATTGAATTCAAAAGAACTATTGGATTATACAATATTCGGAGTAATGGTTAGTAATCTTATCTCACAGACTATCATTATGGTGCTAGGGAACAAACTAATGGATCAATTTAGCATAAACACACATTGCAAATTGAAAACCCTCATCTGAAAACTTATTTAAGGGGTAATTTAAAAAAAATAAAAACAGTATTTTTTCTAAACATAATAAGGAGTAAATGTTTAAATTTTCAGCCCCCTAGCTCCATTGTTGCAGTCTGTATGCATGATACACACATACACAGATAGCCAGTCAAACTTTAGAACTGAACAAACCTATGCTGAGAGTTTGGTGATGATTTCTAAGAAAAACTCTGATGTTTTTAAGACTTTTTAATTTTTATCTACATCCAGTTTCAGTTTCATTACTACAAGAGGATCAGATTTATAGTCATTGAACCAAAAAAATAATGACAATTGAAAAGACAAATTTATTCCTTTTGTTCTTATTTGATTCAAATTTTTTGCTTATGATCCCCAATAGTAAACATTACCAATATGGTTCAAATATCTGGAAACACCATGGGTATCTATAACAAAAGATAGCTTGCTTGACTTTGTTATTTCAGTTTTTCTTACAAAATAACCTTTCCACAACAAAATCAGTCAAAAATGAATACCAGAAATTTTATTGAATTGGCTCATTTTTGAATTCATAGTAAAAATTTCAAGTCTTTGTACTCTTGGCTGAATATGCTAACTTAAATATCACGTTACACCATTTTTTAAATGTGTAAATATAAGTTTTCAAAACACATATGTTCAAAATTTTATTATTTAGATAATTGATTTTTAGATGAAAATTTATATAATCTTTCTTCTTATTTGTTACACAAAGCTTACTGCAATAAAATTAATATTTTGGGCTTCTTTATCAACAAAATGTTGCTTTGTTGTCAAAAGTCTGTTAGCATCTGCTCCTCGAAGTTTCCTAAGGAAAAAACAAATTAAAAATCAATTAAGTGACTAAAATGTATAGAAAATTCTTATTCAATATAAACTTGCTGTCTTATACTTACAAACCATGCAAAATTGTAATCTAAATAATGGAAAAACTGGTGAAGCACATAATTCTATAAGATATTGGAAATGAAAGTAAATCTGTTTTTTTTCTATGAAAGTCCATCAAATGATCTAAACGAAAAAAAGAGAGTTTTTTTATTTGTAAAGAACAAACTCTTACACTGCTCCCCCCCACACACACCTGATATTATGACTGGGCTATGGCAGTGGTCAAAGGGTGGTGATTCATCAACAGATCAGAGGGACATGTGGTATCAACCCAAGAGTTCATGGGAGACCGGAAGTAAGCTATCCCAGAGAGTCCTTTCTAGAAAATAATGGGAATTGGCAGTTGTTGTTGCAACAATGGAGCTATAAGAAGGAAAGAGGCAAAAAGGGGCCACTGGATTGCAGCTAGAGGTGATGGGATCTATGTTAAGTGATTAGATCTGTAGGCAGCTGAATCACATGGTCTCAGTAAGAAAGAAGACTCCAAGAGAACAGATGGTATTCTAAGGATGCTAGATGATGATGAATCTGATCTAACCAGATAACAGAATCCTGTGAAGAGACAAAAGACAGCCCAAACATTGACTCTGGTCTCAAACATCCAGATATGGACCCAAATTTAGTCCTCACATACACAAAGGGAAACACAAGGAAAATGAAGCTATCACAAAGCTTGGACGACATGGGCAGGATAATTATTGGAATTACCTGATGCATGATAGAAATCCCTGAATGCTGGAAAAATAATGCTTGTTCATTCCTGACATTTATTGCAAGTTAGAGTGATTTGTTTATCGGAAGGAAAATGAAATACTGTCTCTCAAAGTAATCTGTTTTTGTTGTCTCCTAGAATGAACCTGGTCTTCATATTGTGAACCGAAAAGCTAAACTTGCCCCTCTTTAATGTGTGTTAGTTTTTCATTCATTTTACTGTTTCTTTTTGCTTGTTAAACCCCATTGCAATTCCTTGTTGTTTTGACATTGGCTATTTTGTTCTTTCTATTCTCTCTTGCCTAGACACAAATGAAAATAATTTTCATATACACACTTTGATCCCATTGCCAGAGCCACACCCAAACGAATGGCTGATTTCTCCCTTCCACTTAAATCTAGCAAGGGTTATGCTGGCAGCCTTAGGGAGTAGCCTTTCAGGTGGTGGACAGTCTCTGCTTGGGTGCTTGCCATTGCTTGATAGAAACATAAAAGTTTATAAAGACAACACAGCCATGTAAATGGTCTATGCAGCAGCAGAGACGGAAGAGACAGAGAAAGAGAGAGTTTTACATAAAACGTCCACCTTCAAAGGATGATAATAAACAATAACCAAAAAAGAAAAAAACAGCCCTACTCCCAGGCAGAGAGATCAATAAAAAAGTCATACATCATCTTTTTTCAATGTAAAATTTCAGACCAACTTCAACAACATGCCTTTGTAACATTAGGACTTTGATAAATGACATCATTCACAATCTAAACCTATGGTCTCATCAGCATTAATAATGAAATTGCACTCATTTCTAGGTGCAGGCTACACAATCTTCATTAGTGAGCTACAAAACCAAATATTTTCAAAGTAGTGAAATTAAACTCGTTTCTGTATGCATGATTAATATAAGTTTTAAAAAGCAAATGAAGCGAGTTGAAAATTATAACTTTTATTCCTTATTATGTCAAGAAAAAAAAACAGGGTTTTCAAGGGGAGGGTCAATTTGCAATGTAGTTTATGCTAAATTCGTCCCTTACTTCTAGTCAGGCAGCATTCACACTTGTTTTTTGAAAATTCAGACTTTTTCAGTAATCACTACCCAACAAAAGGCAAGAGAAGTACACCTATTCATTGATCACTGCCCAACAAAAGGTGAGAGAAGTAACTTATCCATTGATCAGCCCTTTTTATAATTTTTCAATTGATCACCCCTTACACAGCATGCTGCCAAAAGATATTGGTCATGTAATGGTTTCTATTGAGTCTCTGTTAGATCACTGCATACTCTGGCTTTCAAATATAACATTGGATCATACAAGTTCCTTGTATTATCCACATTGTTAACTCTTTCATTATATAACCTGGGGTTTCTATGACTACTGTGATATCTATGCCCTTTTAGTAGGGATTTATGTATCACGAAAAATAAAATAAATGAGATTTTCTCTGCTTTTACAACCTCAGCCAATGACATCATCATAGTATGAAACCCACACAGAAATTAGCTCACATTACATGACTGAACAGAATTTTACTGAACAGGATTTATTGTTGATTTTACAGTTCCGTTATCTGGGTTATGTAGCATTGGAGTTGTAAAATTGGAGACTGGTTTGAGAGAAAATGCTGGTCTAATCAATTGGAAGAAATGTCCCAACTCCAGCCTCAATGTTAAACCTTTCATGGCTAAAGTTAAACAAATAAAAAAAACTTCCCTAGCAGACCATAAATATTTAGTGACTGAGGTCAAAAGTGGAATCACTATTTCTACAGCTACAACTGTTACAGAATGCACTGGTTGAAAATAAACTTGTAATTTAGAAGGAATCCATATTTGTCAAGATGTCTAACAATAAAGCAACGTAAATAGAAGATAGAATTGGATAAAAGAATTAGGAAATAACACTTATTCTTGCTGGCACATATCAAAAGCCAGAATTTCAGTTTAAATGAGATGAAACATGTGCAACTTATTAAATTAAAATGCATTTGTCTACTGAATTGAAAACATAAGCCTATTCAATAAAGAGTTTGCTGGAATCATTACTCAAACTTGAAGAATATTCTTGTTCCACATGCTTCTTTCTATTCACATCATTAAAACTAGAGTGATCAGGAGCTTGATGTATTCAATTTTATTTAATAAGTTCAAATCTATTTAATATGTTCAATTTAAGTCATAAAAAACACTTTATGACATTATGATACAAAACTAATTTAGACATTTAAAAAATGGAACATTTGAAATCAGGGCAGAAGATTTTGGGTAAGACTCCAGAACCCTGCCTCAGAAAGGAAAGGTCTAATTTAAAATCAGCTTTTTCAAATTCATTTACTAGTTAGTACCCATGAAAAAATTTATTAATATATTTGATAAGATGATTTTTTTTAGAAAAGAAACTACTTCCTTTGAGATTAAATAGTTATTACTTCAAAATAGTTAATAGTGTAAATAAATGTTTGTTTCATCAACTTCATTTTTTTATTAAAATATATCTGAACTCATTCAAGTGGAAGAGCCCATTGTTTTAAATGGTGAGGAGGAGAAATCTTTATTAGGAAAAGTATTTCCTTTAAGTGTCCAAAACGAACAAAGAAGTCACATTGTTCATTATATAGATATATTTACAACATTCTACATTTTACAAAAAGTTTTGCCAATTGAATGCCAATACAGAACTGATAGTTTCTGAAAAACTTTTTTATTGAAATTCTATAGCTTACATTACTGGACCACACTTGGGAGTCAGTTTTGCTCGATTGATGTAGGCTCCTGTAGAATTTAATACAGTCAAATTCTTCTGCTCACACGTGTGGTTCCATCTTCCTCTTCTACAGTTTTCTTGTGGTAGATATGGAACGATTGATTCTGACAATGTTTCAAGACTGGAACTGGTTCACTAATACCAATTGTGATAAGCCTAACATTTACTCAAGGCAGAGTTCAAACCAAGGATAATGTGTTCCATTTGCAGACTCAAACAACCATTAATCTCTGACATAACTGAGGCAGTATGCTTATGTTCTATGACATCAGAAAATGGCTCAGGTGTTGCAAATGATTCTGTGCAGTGATTCTTAACAACAGTAACACAAACAATATTTGGCACGTTTACTGAGAAGCCAAAGTAGTTTTTTTGCCTTTCTTTTGAAAGTAGCTACTTTTCTTATTTTAGCTAACACAGGGAGCTTGCAAAAAATACTGATGGAGTGAAACTAGGATTAAAACAAGCTTGGCTGCACTAAGGTCAAACTCCCTTGCTTCATCAAAATCTAAAAAGCAAACAGAGAATTTGTTTCTCCATACCATATTATTCCAAAACAATGTGTTTCATTTCAACTCCTTTATTAATAGTTTAAGTAAATGGAATTTGCTAACTTTAGCAGAACAAGTCAACTTGAGTCAGGCTTTAGAAGTGAGAGTGAATTCCTAATCAGTTTTCACAAATGTCTCTGTGTCACTATTATTTGTACTTAACATCACTGTTTTTTCTTCTGGTCATTGTAATGTATAAAAACAAAGTCAAAACTAAAGAGTAAGATTTTGACAAAAGAAAGAAAGAAAAGACTTACCGAGCCTAATGGTTAATCCGCCACTAGTATCAAAAGAAAGAAAGAGAAAGGCCTACTCAGCCTGATGGATAATCTGCCACTGACCTAGAAGGCAAGGAAAAGAGAAAAAAAATGGTTTACTACCAGTTGAATTTGATCCCCAAATCTACTGATATCTAGAAGAATTCCCTACCCCACTGAGCGACAGAAACACAACTGAAAATTGAAATTTATTTGTAATTATAAATTATATGATACGACAATCGCAGACAAAAATCTACAGCCTTTTTTAAAGTCTTAAATATTGTTTAATGGTTATATCATTAGATTAGCTCAGTTGCAAGATAATTTCCACCAAAAAAAAAAATAGATAAAATATACATACTTGTTATCATATTAAAATGATATTTTTCCAAACTGAAATCCAATGTTTACAAAAGAAAAGTGTTGAAAAACTTGGAAAAGCGAATTGACATGACATGACATCACAGAGTGACTCTTTCTCTCTCTCTCTCTCACTCACTCTCTCTCTCTCTCTCTAATTCATGTCTTAAATTGAGACATCTAAAATTCCATTCCTTGCTAATTGTGATAATAATGTTAACTCCAAAGGAATTTGACAATAATAATGCAGAGTGCTTTGACCCTGGGCGTTGTGATAACAAGCAAAAAACAAAAACAAAAAACAGATCAGTGAGGTTCATTATTAAATATTTATTTCATAAATGGAAACTGAATTGAAACCAAACCAATGAAGTCTTTTCAAATTCATTATCATTCTTTTACTTCTAAAATCTTCAGAACATGGATCATTTTGATAGTTATTAGAGTCAAGAATTTATCTGAACATTTTGACTGAAAATGAAAGACTTTAGTTCATTTTATATTTTTTATTACAAAAGATCTTTATAAAGTATAAAGTCAACATGCATTTTTCTATATGGCTCTTATCATTATTAATGCATAAGAAGGTTTTGTTTTATGTGTAACATTCATAATTTCTTGGAATTCTGCTTGGCAAAAGCATCATGGGAATTTTTTCTCAAGTTTTGAAAAATTAATGAAATGTTAATCAGATGATTCATTTGAATAAAAATTATAACAACTCATTAATCAATTGAGATTTACAGTTTTATCCATTTGGTTGTAGAAAAACAATTATTGATCATCTCTTATTGATCAATAGATGCTTTTGTAAAGTCGTTTAATAGGAAATAATTTTTAGAATAAATGAAGAATTCAAAATTAGATGAAATAAAATGATTTATGTGTCATTTTTAGAAATAAATTTCATTTCATTTTCAATGTTCAATGTTTTTTTGGCTTCTTTAGTTTTCTTATATTTGCTTCTAAGAATTGCCAAACATACCGGTTAGGAGATTATTAAAGTAGAACAGAGTTGTGATATGGTCAGTTTGGACTGATTTTCCTTACTTTGTTGTCTTGTTTTCTGATAACATTTTGGCCATGTACCATCTGGCCTTCCTCAGGTATCTATAGTATTCTAGAATACCTGTCCTGATCAAGCCACCTACAATGACTAAAACTCCTTTCTAACAAAATGAAGACAAGAAGGGCAGAGTTGTTTGGAAAATGCTGATAGTTCATCTGAAAAGTAGCCATTCTTGCTTGATGATTACCTTTACAAACTTTGTTATGTGCAAAAATAACCAGGCAAAAGAGTCAACTTTTCTTAAGAAAAGTCACCCCATGTAATTCACTGAAAATTAAAGCAAGAGAAAAGCTATTGAAATACCTGAGTGATTCCTTATGGGTTTGCAGGTTAATTGTCTTTAACACCAACAGAAAAGTAGGTTTACTTTCTGCTTGTGAAATATTTATTATTCTATTAGTCTGATGAATGGCAAGAGATCCTTTCATATTTCATTAAATGTCTCTCACTCATGTGTTCAGCTGTTACGGATCAAAAACAAGAGAAAAATACAGAGAGAAAATGAATGGTTCTCTTAAACCCATACTTTCCTTGCTTTCAAACCTGGTTCTTCTAAACTTTTCTGGTGGTTAATATAAGGAAGAATCATTCTTGGATGATTCGTCGACAATAGCCCATCATGGCATATCATACACTCCTTTGGCCATTAATAGTTTTTTCCTCTCTGAGTTGATCTTTTTGTTTCCTGGTAGTAATGGTGAACTCAGCATGGAGAGAAAAAACTTAAAACCTTCTCAAACAAATGTATTACGTCATTTTGCAAATAAAAAAGTTCAATATGCTTCAAAAAGAAACTAATTGCTTCCATTTAATTCAGTCACTGAATGTGATTGGTTATACTTTTGTTGTATTTGTTGTTTAATATGTCTGTTATTTTATACTGGCATAATCCTGACATTCCAATTCTTGCATTTGTTTTCTTGTTGTCTCTGGTTACACAAAGTAACAAATAACTTCCAGTCACTTGAACCATAACTCCTGTTCACTGATGTTTCACTCACAAATGGCTGTGCTCTCACTTCCATTTACAATGGCTACACAACCAGAACTTAAGTGGAACAAGAAATAGTATAAAGAGATGTCAGAGTACTAGTGAAGATACTCAACAACTTTATAGCAAGTTTTAAAAGTATCAGGGATGATCAAGACAGAATTATCAAACTAAGAAAGCCTCTAGTCACGTATTTTGCAATATCTGTCAATGCTATTCATGTAATTTTCTTCAGTGTTTTTTTCCTGTTTCACATATACATTTTTATTATGGTACAATGTATGAACTGACTCTTGTTAGGATCATCACTTGTTTACCATGTAACTGTTTCAGGAATTTATTAATCAATCTCTCAGCTAACTGTTTCATAAAATATATTCTTTATATATATATATATATATATATATGTATCCCATTCCCCATGTCATTAATCACCCCACCAAACACACTTCTTTTATAATCTTTATATGTATGCAAACTATTTACTGAAACAATCTACTTTTTTTTCTAGGTTTTGAGTATTCAATTCCCTCAGGTCCCTATGTGTGCCATTTTATTTACCTGTCTATAGATGATTGCATGATGTCTGAGGTAGAGAGAAAAATACTCAACCTAAGCACTCACGGGGAAAGAGGGTATACAAAAATGGATGCCAAGATAATCCATATAGAGTATGCATTATTTACTATTTTCAAACAAACATATATGTTTTATATATAAAGCACTAATGTCAGATCAATCAGGAACCTGGAGTCAACGTAAACTCTTTCACCAAGTTATGCAAACATTCTTCTATTTTCAGGCATTCTTCACTGAATATTTTGGGGAGATGCGATATTGAAAGAAGATGTTTTTTCAAAATAACAGATTGGGGATATCTTGATAATTATCCTAAGAAAGTTACTGACTACTTTTTTCTTTAATATACTACCTGTATGCATTTTCCAGAAAAGTTTTAAAACTAAATTCATGCATTAATCATGAACTAAACCAGTTCTTCTCTTTTGTATGTCAGGTATTTGTCAGCATTTCACTTCGGTAGATGATGTCTATCTGACAGAAAATAAGGGAAAGTCGGAACAAAATCAGATTGATAGGATCATTAATTTACCAAAAGTTGGAAGAGGTATATGCATTCAATCAGTTTTTCTATTTGTCCACGCAATATCCCCAAAAGTTTTCTATGAATTTCAATGACATTTTGTGAAAGAATGGTTGGCCTTAGAGAGTTGATAAAATTTTTGATTGGATCCAGGATTTATTCATTTTAGAGATTTGTCTTTCAAATATCAAGATAATAGACTGAAAAATGGAAAATTGAAACTTACACAGTTACCCTCTTTTCATCGTAGCTATATATGAACTGATTTTCATTCAGTTTTCTATTAGAGTATTGTATCAGCAGACATGAACACTCGCTGAGAAATTTCTAGTTATAAATGTGTTTTCATTTTGGTTTTTGACATACTTATATATTTATCATCTTTATCATTGTCTTCAGCCATTGTAAATTCGAAGTCCACTGCAGGAAACACACCTTTCCTTTTTCTTCCAAGATAACCGTAATTGTACTAATCTATGCTATGTCATACCTGCAAAACTTTCTGTCTCATCTTTCCATCTTGTGATTGATTTTTTCCTCCTGTGCTTACTGTCCAATTTTACTCCATCTTTTGTCATTTCTTCTTGCTAAGTGTGCTGTCCATCTCCATTTTTATTGTTTTATTTTTTGTATAATATCCTTCACTTTAGTTTTCTCTCTGATTCATGTTGATTTTTTCAATCTCTCAGAGTTATCACTAGTATTACTAGCTGGTATTATGCATTCATTGTATACTTTATACTTTAAGCACATTGATAAGGTGCTCTTCATTATGTCCCTATTCATGCCAAATGATTTCCAACTGATACATATATATATATATATATATATATATATATATATATATATATATATATATATATATATATATTGAGATGAGTTGAGATGAGCTGGCACATACTGAGTCCATTCTTTAGCTTTCATGCCTTTCTTCTGTAGCTGGCCTAGATTGGAGGGCAACTGCCAAGCTGTAGGTTTTATGTCATAGTAGCTTTCTCTTAGATAGACTGCCTTACAGAGGTAAAGGGCTCTATTTGCCCTTCTATTTCACCCATACTTGGTAGCTAGGGAATTAGGGTCATGCCTTTCACAACGGTACTAGTGCAAAGTGATCACAAACTACCTCAGCCGCTAAATTGTACTCAAACTATTTTCCATGCAAAAAAGAATTAGGGCACCGCCCACCTCCTGGGCCAATTTTAGAGTTGGGGTCACAGACCAATAAGTCATAAAAAGTCAAGTTTTCAGGTGATGCATTTTAACCAGCACAAAAATCATTCTATTAGAAACCATCATCCAAAACTGTCACCAAAATTGTCAACATAGGTTTCTTTAGTTTTCAAGTTGGTCTGACTGGTTATGTATGCATGTATATATAAATATATCACAGGTACTGGCCACACCAATGGGACTAGAGGGCTGAAAATTTGGATATTAACCCCTTATTACGTCAACAAAAAATGTTCTTTTGTTTGTTGAAATTTCTAAATAGGCTTTTAGTGGGGTGATTAAATTTGCAATTTCTGATTGATCTGCCCCAACAGAGCATGCTGCCAAAAGACATTGGTTGCATGATGGTTGTTATTTAGTAACCAACCAGGCCTTTCTTTTCCTTTTCATAAAACTCATCATATCCAAGAAATATAAGAATCTCCTGAAAATATTAGAAGATATTTCTGCTTCAATCCAGACATCTGCATGATGTCAGGATTTCTTTTTTCTTCATCAGCCATGGAGCTTTTTTTTGTTTTTTGTTTTAAGGTTTATAAAGAGTTTCTTTTCGGGAATTCTTATGAATCAAATTGCTTCTCAAAATATCTTGCAAGTAATCAAAACATCTCAAAATATCTTTAAAATGGGTCTGGATAGTCACTCCAAAAAAATTGTCTCATTGCAGCATGCCATGTTGGGAGAGATCAATTAAAACATTGAGAAAAAAAATGATCAATGATTAAATTACTCCATACACCTTTTATTGTCAATAGAAAAATCTGACTCTAAAGAAAAAAACAAGTATGAATGCTGAAAGACTCAAACTAAGTGGACAATTTAGCATAAACTTATGTTGCAAAGTGAACCCCCCTATTTTAAGCCTATTTAGAGACGTAATTTTTTAAAATCAGAAAAACATTTCTTTCAAGACATGATAAGGAATAAATTCTTAAATTTTCAGCCCTTTAGCTCCATTGTTATGGCCCTGTATGCATGATACATATATACATAACCAGCCAGCCAGTCTGCTGGACCGACTTGAAAACTGAAGAAATCTATGCAGACAGTGTTGGAGACAGTTTTGGTTGACGGTTTCTAATATCTCGAAATATCTCGAAATATCTCAATTGATCTCAAAATAATCAAATAAAATATTCTGGAAATATCTTGCAGATAATCGAATAAAAAATATCCAATAAATGTCTACTTTAATTAAATATTACTGAAATATTTTTAAAGGTAACTCAATGTTTTATGCACAGAAAAGATAATAAGCTTGTATTCTCTTCTCTTTATTCTGGATTTGGGAAATGCTCTCTGGTAGATTAACCATAAGGCTGAGTAGGTTTAAGCCTTGAGACAGAAAGGAGGGAATCTGAGAGCAAAAAAAGTATTTTGAATGATATTCGAGTACTTTTGCATATATATCACTGATGATATACATAATACATAGTACAATGATGATAGCATTTTATTCTATTTTACAAAGGGTAGAGAGTTATGCTCAAAAGGAGCCTTTTTACCAAGGTGCCCGGGGGAGGCGTAAACAATGAAAAAAAGTACAGAAACAGATATGTTTCATCCATGCAAGTACTGTTACTCTCATTATTATGCAGGCTTGATATTGTTTAACTTCAAAATCAAAGCAAATATTCTATATAGGAAATAGTGTAGAAGTAAAATTATGCACATACTAGCCCTACCTATGAGTAATTCTTGCCTATAATCATGACCACTGAATAAACCTTTTTTCTGATTTTCAATACATTTCCATTGTAAAATCATTAGCAATGCATTTGCATTATATAGATAATTCTGTTAGTAATGCTAGTTTTGGTTACCCAGTTATAGGTGGTTCCTATAGTGAGCTAGAAAGAGTAATGATGGCTGTTGGTTTCTGTAGCAATGAGATGGTGTAGTTGTTGGGGACAAAGGATTTTGTCTCTATGTGTTTGTATTTTCTCGCCAAATGCTGACAGGAAAAGTTGAAGGGGGAAGGTGGATGATAGTCACCATCACTGGAGAAGAATAAGACATACCAAGTATGGACATGGACATGGAGATTCAATGATTGTAATGAAAACACTGACAAATATTTAGGCAAACTAATAAGACATACATTTAATAATGAGACCTTAGTAATAATACGTAGAGAGCTGAAAGGAAATACTCATAGAAAACCATTAATAGGATTGATCGTGAAGAGACTTCTTTAGTTTAGATTGCTATGTAGCAGCTTTATAGTAAAGGAGAGAATTGGTTACAAAGTTATTAAGGAAGGTGATTAGATCCATGATAGAATGGGCATACAATATACACTTATAGCTAAGTAGAAGAAGATAGAAGATAACTTCTAGACAAAAGTAGAAGCTCTGTGACAAGTAGTAGTAATAGTCATTGTGCGTTAATGAAGCATAGGTGACTGAAAGGCTTTGAATCCATAAGGCTTGGAGAAGACCAAGGAATTATTATGGAGATCAGTTATCAGTGGTATGCCTAACAGCCAAGTTGTGGGTGATGAATTTGTGATCACGTATGTGCAACTTGGGGGCTATTGTCAGATGCTGAAAAACAAACAACGGAGAGACTATTTTAAAAAAAAACACATGGGGTTAATTCATGTGCACTTCCCGAAGTAAGGAGAATCAGAAGACAGGTAATCTTGACTGTTGTGTAGTAAAAGCATTGCCATTTGATTCACAAGAGATGGAGAAGTGGATATGTGTTTTGAGCTAGAGAAGAAGACACGATGGAATAACTGAACATATGCGAGGTATCTCAACATCTGCAAAGTGAAATTGGCAATGTTCAGAATAGTGATTGGTCAGGATGAAAGAACGGTAAAGTTTGGATCAGCCTGGAGCACGGGGAAATGATACCGATCCAAGAGAGAAGGAAAGGAACAGGAAGAAAGAGAGAAGTAACCAACTGAGAAAGTCGGGGCAAATGAGTGAACACGTGTGTTCAGATCTTTTACAGACTGTTGCTAAGGGAAGTGATGTTTTGTATATGGTCGTTAGATTTCGGATTTCATAGCTCAAGCTAATATTTATTTTCATATTTAATTTTAGCTAAAAAAAAGGAGCCGCTATATTTGCCTTCATTCCCGCCCTATTATAATTCTCATTTTTCCTCATTTGCTATGCATTTCTTCAGTAAAATCATTAACAATGAATATCTCTACTAAAATTACTTGCATTGCAGTTCTATAGCCAGATTATTAGCTGTGTATTTACATTATGAATATAATATAATAAAGAGAATGTCTTTTTAAGGCTTTTTAATTTGATCTTGACCTAAATGCATTTCTTTGAGTTTGGTTGATCTAAAAGTATCACTGAATGAATGGGCATCCCTGATTCAGTTAGACATACCACCTTAAATGTTTTTCTACACTATTTGATTCCAAAATTGAATTCATTTGAACATTATGCTTGTCAATTGGAGGCCATCTTTCACGGTCAATCTCACTCCCCACCTCATCCGAAAATTATTGTTTTGGTATTCATTAATTATGTAAGAAATTTCATAAATTGAGAGCTTATCTGCGGTAATAGAGGTGTTTTAGTAGAAAATGCTCAATTAACAGTTTCTCTCTATCCTCAAAAATTTTCAAGTAGGTTTTATGGTGTACACAGATCAATGGCCATCTTATATCTGACCCAACAACTCCTGTTTTTTTTTTTTTACCCAGAATGCAACACTGGAAATAGTAAATGCACTAATAGTGCCAAAACTAAACAAATCACAACATGTGTGTAGTGATTTTCATTCAGCTTTTATGTAGTATATGGCTTTTACCAAGGTATGCCTTCTTTGAGTGCTTTCTACTTTGTTTATTGGGAGCTTATTTGAAGGCAAACACAATTATGGCTCCTTCAAATGTTCATCTGGACAGAATAAACAGTTAGTTACAAAGCTCAACCTGATTTTGTATGCATTCAGAACTGGGCCTAAAATGACAAACTCATTCTTTATGATCTAGAAACTCAATAGCCAGTAATATTGCCAGAAACTTAATGGACATATTCCATTAGACAGAATGATATTGGAAAGATGATGGATAGTTGCCTGTTACTCATGCAGTCTATTTGCCTTGGCATATGTTGAGCGACCTGGTATTTTATCTAATTTTCCCACCTTTCTACAATGAGTCTTTATTGATCAGCTACAAAAATAGCTAACAGTAGCCAAGGGCATTTATTGGAGAGAAACTATTTACCAGTATGAAGATCAAAAGTCGATGTAATAAGAGTATCAATATACCAGTGCTTCTTAAACTATTTCAGAATCATTTACCCTCAAGTCTTTATAACAAAATTCCATTTATCCGTGACTAAATTTCCTTGTTTTTGATCATTTTTGTCCTATTCTTCCTCATGTACAAGTTTTTTTTTTATAGATAATTCATTTTGTATCATTTGTAGAAAGCATGAATTGACTCTTTCTTAAGTGTTTAAATTTTCATATTTTTTTGAACATCCAAAATATATACAAAGGAAACTATGAGAGAGAAAAAATTAATATAGAAAAATTATTAGAATTCTTCTAGTTTACTTAAAGTAAGCAAACAACAGTCAAAGAACTTAGGATTAGAATTTTATAAATAATGTTTTATTACTGTGAATGTTTACCACGAAAATTACTTTTTTAATTATAAAAAAGATGTAAATATTTGAGTAAATTGAGTCATTCACCCTTCATATTTCATTCATCCTTTATTCACCACTGTAATTTCATTTGTGGTGATACAAATTACTTGAAAAATAAAATGAACAATAATTAATTAAAACAAACATCCTTTCCTGTATTTCTTTCATTCACCTTGCCTTGTGAAACAGCTGAAGAGTATCAGACTTGCATGTAGTTCATCGGTCAGAATTAAATGAGACCAATCCAATCAAAACCCTGAAAATCTGTCACATGACTTTAGATTTTAATCAGCAGCAGGCCATCTTTGAATCTACCTTCCTTCTGTCCACAAGCAAGTGAACAGGAAAGACGTTATTTCTACTTTCCCTTTCCACACTCAGCCCATCCGGACTTGAGTCGGAGATCACACTCTCCAGACAGGGCCAGGGCCTTATTAAACCAGATTGTAAGTACATCATTCAACTCTAATTTGCACTCACTTCGTTAAGTTTTCCAGCAGAAGCAACACCCCAACACACAGACTCTTAAAGAACATTCATTAACCTACATTCATTTTATGAACATCACTAAACAATATGAGGAATACTTGCATACAAAGATATGAATGAACATTTACTCACATATTAAAATGTATTTTTCTTGTTTGTTGCATGAATAGATAATTAATTTTCCTTAATAGTTGTTTTTCAATGCTATATCTGTTATTTCCTCCTCTTCAGGGGGATGAAGAGAATTGGTGCAGACACTCATTTCATTCGATCCGCCTATCGAATCCTGGTTTTGTTGCTTTCAATCCATTATCAGATCTGGCTTGATTCCTTCATCATTCGTTTGCCACCTCAGAAATGCAGAAAATGACTCTAGTAGAGACAACTGGTTCCATTTTAGATGAAATGAAGATAGTTAAGCCTCTGTCCATTATGATAACATTAGATTTCTTTTTCTTTTTCTATCATGTCCTGGAAAATTGCACTTTTAAGGAACATGAACAAAGTAGCATCTATAGTTCACAACTTGCCTATCAACGTTCTTTTGTCAGTGGTAATGTCCAATAAGTGTTGGAGGGTAATAATTATGATGATGATAGTCCTGAGTAGAAATAAGATGTAGTAGTCACTAGAGATAGTGTCAATGTGAGTTGCTGCCAGATTTGTGTGACATCACAAAGAGGAATTGAGGAAGAAAACAGAAGTTGCTGGTCGGCCATGATGCCTTTGATATAAACACATGTTCTACAAGCCAATTCTGAATGTAGGGACACTAGAGATTAAATGAAGAGATTTCATGATTGGGATGAAAACATATGCAGATGCTTTTGGACAAACAATAGACATAGATTTAATGTTTCAACAAGTAAGTCATTTATAAACAATACAATTGAAGCTGCAAAGAAAAGACATGAAAACATTTAATGTGATCGTGATAGCAGGCCTGATTAGGAGAAATAAAGTCATAAGAGAAATATGATTTAAATATGATTTAAAATAGAATGAAGCTAATGTAGGCTAGTAGCAAGGTAGGAAAGAAAAATAGATGTGATGTAATTAGTGGTCATGAATTTATAAGGCAGAGATACTGACATATTGTTTCCCTAATGCTAGGTTAATTTGAAGATCAGAGTAAATACGGAAACAGGATTCAGAGTTAAGCCATGTTTTTGATCACTGAGTAAACTTATGGACCGCTCTTAAAGCTAATAAATACAAATGACCAAAAGATATATTAGTTGTTAAGAACTCAAACAAATAAGGTTTATCAGTAACTGTTATGTAGAATCTATTGCTTGGTCATTTACATGTGATAAAGATGTTGATACGCATCAGGTCAAAGAAAGAGGGCACACACCGTTTAGTACCTAGGTGTACAAGAGACATTTGAACATTAGTGAAATGAAAGCAGTAAGATTTAAGATAATATTAATTGTAGTAATTCATTATTTGATGAGCAAGTTGTTTTTTTAAAAGCATTACAATAATTTAAGTATTTTCTTTGAAGTTTTGATTTCGGTTTTAATTGCAGGAAGATAGCATAAAATTAGTCATAAAAAATTAAAATTACTTTTGCTTAATTAAAGCAGGTTTAGATTATTTTTAAAGTCAATTTTGTCATCCAAAATTGAGTGACCAAAATCACACCATCATTGATGTCTGCTAACAGAGAAATTTAATCAGAAATTAAAAATTCCAAAATAAAGTAGCTGATAAAGGAATGTTGATTTAATGATAACTTGACTAGATTTTGGAAATACTTGGAATATAATGAAAAATGGATTTGTTTACAGCAGGTGTCTGTCACCAGTCAACCCAATTCAAAGGACAAGAAAATGTTCAGTCACTTTTCCTTACCCTTTAGTTTATAAGAACCCGTTCAAAATTACGAGTGTCCCATGCAACAGAATGGATGACCAGAAATTACAAAACCTGATATCACCCATGGCAAAATTATATTGTCAACATTAAGACACCATCATATGAGGTGTAGTCTTTAGTATTTTCATAATAGGAAGCAATTCAAGACAAGATATATCAAAATATTCATATGGATCATATCAATTTTTTGTAATACAAAGTTGTTTATAACAATGAATTTGATAACACAACAATAAATTTCTATGAAAAAATGTAAACTTATAAGAATGAATGTGAATTGTTCTAAATTTTATATCCTTTGTTTAATATTATCAGCTTGATATTGTAATCTAAAAGACCATGCCTTGAATTGATCATAGTAAGCTGCTAGCTGTGTATATCATGAGATGAGCATTGTCATTGGTAGCTTTGTGGGTAATAGCAAAAAGGGAGATAAATTTTTTTCTTCCTCTCCTTAGATTTAAACAACCTTAAATCAAAGAATAAATTGATTAGAAATTCAAAAATGAAAGAAATCAGCTGAACAAATGTGTCTTCTTATTTGATCATTGAATTCCTGACATTAAATTAGACTATCGCAAAAAATGAAGCAAAATAAATTCAATAATGTTAAAGTAATTTTTAGAATAGAAAAAACCCAGGTCTGGTTAGTCACTCAAGAAAAACTCTTATGTGACAGCATGCCGTGTTGAAGGTGATCAACTATAAAATTGGAAAAAGGGGGGGTGTCAATGAATAACTTTCTTCTCTCATATTCTGTTGGGTGATGATCACTAAAAAAATTTCAAAAAAGAACCATGAATTCTGCTGAACTAAGTGATCAATATAGTATAAACTTACATTGCAAATTGTCCCCAAAAATCTATGTAGGGGAGATATTTTCAAAATAAAAAAAAATTTTTTTAGACATAACAAGGAGTGAATGTTCAAGTTTTCAGCCCTCTATCTTTATTTGTGCACATGATATATACATATGTAGTCAGCAAGATCAACTTAAAGATTGAAGAAACCTGTGTGGACAGTTTTAGTGATGGTTTTGGCTGACAGTTCCTGATTTTGATAGAAAAAAATTTTGAAATAAAAAAAATGATTTTGTATGCTTCCACTTTTATGGGTAAAGAAAGTATTTTATTGATTCATTGGGTATTTAGTCAGTGAATATGGGGGCTAGGCTAAAGTTTAGATTAAACGAGTGACAGTTTCAAGAAAACTGAATAAGCTTGATTCTATAGACAAAATATTGGGTTGTAAAAGAGAATTCTTTTGATCTGAAAAGATTTGAAAATTTGGAATGAAAGTCAAAATAAAATAAAATCTAAAATATCGTTCTGCATGTTCCTGTGTTTGACTGTTACGCTTCCAGTCATAAGAGAAGGAATGGAGAGTGAGAGCAGAAAAGTAAGGTAGTTTAATGAGAGAGAGTGCAGAAAAGGGACAATTGATAAGAGGATAGGAAGGGAGAGGGTAGAAATGAAAGGTAGCTTAATGAGTGATTAGAAAGATTTTTGTAGATGAAATTAATCCATGTTTGTACAACATTCAGATTCAATATCATGGATGGGTGACAAAGATTGAGAGGGGTAATATAGAGGACACAGTCAAAAGGGGGAGAGTAGAGACATGAGATAATCAATAATCTTAATTGTCAAAACCTGTTGAATTTTACAGGTTCAACTAATATGAATGGATAAATTCAAAATATTCTTTTCTTTTGAAAATAAAATCAAACCATTGATGTTTCTAGAATCCATTGCAAAATCCATGGTAAAAACACAGCAAAAAATTAAAGCAAAGAGAAAACTCACCATCACAGTTGATAATTGAACAACCCTAGCATCAAAATTTGAAGTAATTTAAAAAAAATTCCATCAAAGAATGAATATTGTGATTATGGTTGTTCCATGGTAAATGGAGACAAACTTTTTATCTAACCTATTTTTTTCAAATTATAATCTTAAGTAAAGTGAGGGTAAATTTATAATGTAAGATTATGCTCAAGTAATATAATTGGAACTTGAGTTTTAAATACTGTATCAGCATTTTCAATAATATCCTTGAAGAACGTGCACTGTGTGGCAGTAATCATGTTAAATTTGTTTTGCTTAAATTGGATAGTTTTCTGTCTCTGTCTTGTTAGCTACACTGCAATCTTCTAATGTGCTAGGACCCACCTGAAGTAATAAAACTTTTGAGTTGACATTTAGTTACACCCATGTACAATCAAGAGTTCCCTTCAAAACTGAAATATAGGTTTGTGGTTATCATCTGTCAATAATCATGGGTAGCATCCCTTTATTAGAAATTACTGAGCCAAAAATGAACCCCCCAAATAGTGCCCAGTGACGTCACTTCCCCTCGATCATAAATGAAACGGCTCTTAGTGGTCCATCTTCTTACTCCTTTCAAATTTGGACTTCAGATTACAGGGTCTTCAGAAAACATATGGCCAGTTGTCCATTAGTAGAACCAAAAAAGTAACATTATTTGAGTTTTCAAAATAGTCTTGTAAGAATTTTCCATCTGGAGTGATGTCAAAATATCACAAAGGTTTGAAGAAAAACAATTCAGAAAAATATATATTTCCTGTTGTAAATGAATAAACATTTATTTCCTCAAGGTTGTGTTCCAATTTTATCATCATCCCATACAGTCGACCATCTGACAACACATTCTATGATCATCCAACACAGTCGACCACCTGAGAATCCATTTTACGATCATCCCTCACAGTTGACCATCTGAGAATTTATAAATTATGCAACATTGAAAAATGATTAGAAGAAAACTATTTCAACCCCGCCCTTATAACATACTTTATGATAGCATTGGTTGTAGTATAAGGTAGGTGGTTAGTGGGTGGTCAGTGAACTCCAAAATTTTTACCTGTATTATTGGCCATCCATCTAGGAAACCGCAAATAAAAAACAGTTTTCCTTTTCAACTTTTAAACATGATATTTTCTATTTCACTCCATTCTAAGCTGATTTGATAACAGAGGTGACACAATCCCCCCCATACATATGTATCATGTGCACAGGCTGCACCAGTAGAGCTACAAGGCTGAAAATATAAATATCCACTCCTTATCGTGTATTGAAAGAAACAATTTTTTGTTCTTTAAAAATTCACTCAAAATAGGTTTTTCTAAGTGGGGTTAAATTAACAATGTAAGATTATACTAGATTGGTCCCTCAGTTGGTTTCCAGCGGTTTTCAAGCTTCTTTTTTGAAAATTCAGACTTTTTAAAGTGATCACCGCCCAACAAAAGGCACTGGAAGATTTTCCATTTTTTCAATTCATCACCCCCAGCAGGGCATGCTGCCAAAAGGTGTTGGTTACATATCAGTATGTATAAACCTGTTTTTAAAGAATGCTTATGTTTTTATGTTCAAGTCTCACTTGGTTTTTATTTGAGAGACGACGTTTGTCATCTTTCATCAACCACCCACCCTTGAATATTAGCCATATAGAGTGTAATGGCTTTGGAAATTTTCTCAACAATGTACCGTTCTGGTGACACCACAGCTGTAGCATGGGAGGAACTGATGCAATACTCATATCAGGATTCAAAATCAAACCTTTATTTCTCTTCTTCGACTGACTGAAAATACATAGTCTTCAACTGAAGACTAAACAAAATCCTTACTCAGAGAGAGAGAGAGAGAGAGAGTGAGAGTTCAATGTCTTTCTACTTGCTGGCAGCCAGGGCTGCAAGCCCTTTGACCCTGGAACCTTCTGTCTGCTCTAGTCTAACTGAGTGTCTCTTTTTAAAGGCAAGGGTCACTTTTCTTTTGCTATTTCTTTTTCTAGATCAACTTGCCCTCTTCTTTTACCTGATACCAGATCTAAATGATCATCTACCACTTTTCTTTTCTATTTCCTCCTGCTTTCTTTTGTTTCTCACGCAACTAAACTTACAACTTATCTTTCTTACTTCCGCTGTTACCGTTAGAATCCTTATACATCGTCCTTTTTTAATCAACCCCTTTCTTTCTCCAAATGTCTTTTTTAATTAGGTGACCGCGACTGGCTATCTATCGGGGAAGGGGCAAGCGGCCATGCTTTATCTTGACCATAAATCTACTTACGATGTTTCGATAGTCCTTTTAGCGGCTGAAGAGGGTTACTCAGTAACTTTTTATCTTTGACCAAATATTTTAGTGCTCTTCATTTATACCCACACCAAAAGTATCTTTAACAAAAAAAAATGCTTTTTAAAAATAGAATAAATATTCAAGAATAAAATTGAATATTTAATTTAAAAATCCCATCAGCCTTCATACTGTAACACATACCCACTCTGCATATATTGCGGCTCACTTATAATGTGATATCATTGTTAATGCCATGGTTACACAGTATGCAAACACATTTAGCAGTATTTCTGCTAAATGTGTATCCCCATAGGAGATGGTCTGTTCATACAAGCGTCGTAAGGTCCCCTCTGAGTGGAAAACAGTGTGCAAATCCCATGTTGAAGTTCACGATATTTCACCAGCCTATCAATGTCTCCTTCATTTTAGTATAACTAGCTGTACTACAGAAGATATGGAAATCAGATTGGATTTGGGATTGGAAAAGCCAATCTGAATAGTAATCTAATACAGGAATCCCTGCTCCACCCCATTATAATGTGGGTGTCAGGGAAGAAGAAAGCATGAGAATGTGCATCCACTGATTTCTCCACTTCTCACACTTCCTGAGAGAGAAGAGATTTCTGACCCTGAATGAGATCAAGGCAAATGCAATAAGGCGACCAATGGTGAATCCAAAAGACAACTTTGCAGACTGTTTTGAAAAGTGGAAGGAATGCTATGATTAGTGAATAAATTTCCATTTGAAGAGGACTAAGGCAACATTGCTCTGTGTAAGCTATTTTTTTGTTAATAATGCTTAGATAAGTTTTGGACAGACATCATAAAGGCTTCCCCTTGACTTGTCTGTGAACCATTGAATATTTTTTCTTTCATCAAACCACAAAACATCGCAGCACCCACATAAGAAAGTTAAAATGATTATGCCTGCAAAGAAAACAACTGGAAAAGACTTTTTTTTATGCTAAAATAGATAAAAATCCAGTCATCCATTTGGGAAAAGAGGCAAAAAACGGAGCTCTTCTTTTCTGAGAGTATAAAATTTTTTTTTCTCGTCAGACATTAATAGCACCACTTAGAGTGATTGTTGCGATCAATTCATTCGGATGTCATAATCAA
This sequence comes from Thysanoteuthis rhombus, assembly GCA_963457665.1. Classification (NCBI taxonomy): domain Eukaryota; kingdom Metazoa; phylum Mollusca; class Cephalopoda; order Oegopsida; family Thysanoteuthidae; genus Thysanoteuthis; species Thysanoteuthis major. The sequence continues at coordinate 32,016,940 of OY735234.1, read as the reverse complement.
ATCTGAGATTTGTACAAGATTTCAAATGATTCTTTCTTTTGCCTGATAAGATTTTGTTTTAATGATTTATCATTCATAGCTTTTTAAAAAATTTTCAAGTAATTTTGAAAATGTCTGTGTTCGCATTCTGAGAAAGAATGAAAAGTTCATCAGTTGTGATTTCACTTGTCAATTACAACAAATATATATTCCAAATAAGAATTTGAATATTTTTTCCAAAGTGTTACAGTTGCATATGTCAAGTACATAGCTGATATGTAGGTACTTTCTGCAATGCTTTTCTCATCAATAGACAAGGGAAAGAATTTAATCTAATAGCTTGCACCACTTTTGACAAAGTCATCTTTCAACAATGGTAACTTCAAGAAGAAGGGCAGTAACTCAATCAAGTTTCAGAAAAATTCTTAAATGGTATTTAACTTCAAATAAACATAGTTCTTATTTCAAGAATTAGTCAGATTATTCTTTTATAAGATTACCCAAATAAACCATATATTTAATCAGTTGACTCTCTCCAATATAAGGCAGCTCTGCACCCATCAGTCAAGTTCTCAAGTGTTAATCTCTAGGGGCATATTCTATCAAAAAATCAACTTATATGTCAGTATATATGGTATATGTCTTATGTGAAGACCCACATACTCAAAGTTAGCAACCAAAAAGGCAAAAGGTAAATGCTGACAAATGATTCGGTATTTTTATGTAATAGTGGATGTGTGGACCAATTGGAAAAAACTAATGGTAGAGTTTGAAAGATTAACAAAGCTGGGTAGATAAGTAACACAAATTAATATACATTTATATCAATGTTTGGATACAATAGAAATGTATCACTGCCACAGAAAGAGAACAAAGAGTCAATTTCACAGAGAGTATTTGATGTGACTTATCTCTTGTGGAAGGGGGACAAAGAACCACTTTTGTTTTCTATGCGTCCACTGATATCAACTCTACTTCACTGTGAGGATAAATAGGGAAAGGCCGGCATTAGGGTTTCACGCACCCTTGGCGAGAGACTTGAAATTTGTGCAAGGGTTTTATGCACCCTTGACGAGACTTAGAATCTACCCCCCTAGTTGCTTGATCTTCTGTAAAATCTTTCTCCTGAACGGTCAGTGCTGTGCCCTATTGAAGTCTGGGCCCTAGGCAGCTGCCTCATTTGCCCAATGGTAACGCCAGTCCATGGTGTAGGCAACCCAAGGTTTAGCCTCTTCTCCAAAACCATTCTGCTTCTTCTCACAACTGGACTCAATCAGCTTGGTATCCTGCTAGGAGGAAATGAAGACATTTCTTCTTGTGGGAAGAAACCAAAAACCAAGGGAGAAGAATTTTTCCACGGCTATTTTACCCATTACCAATGGGCAAGACACAACTCCTTCACCACCAAATTCTGATTGTTACTAATATTGCATCCTGGGTTCAATCCTTTGACTGTTGATTGATCCTTCTTCCAGTGACTCACTGTCCAGGTGGCCAATCCCTGTACACCACACATCCTTTGGTCCCTGATGGGTTTTTTCCAGCCGAGTTCAACATATTGAACTCAGGAGAAGTGTTGAATGACAGCAACAACCTTCATTGATTTGTTGAACTGAGGTGATTATTATGGTTAATGTTTGAAGAGAACAACATCACAAAAAAATGAAAACAGTTTGTGAAAGAATTGATTTGTAAAGAATATTAAGATATTCACTGTGTAAACAAGTTAATGGCTAAAGCCATTTGGTTTTGAATTAAACATACATAAATCAGGAGCAGGATTTGGAGCAGGGTCAAGGTACAGGTGGGAAAAATATCTTTATTAAAAAATATTTGAAAAATGAAACAAATTTCAAACATCAAAAACAAGACATTTGAGTTGTAGTTTCTTATCACTAGAATTGACAAAAGGATTAAGTAAAAAAAACATTAATGAAAGAAATTTACCGCAGAATCAATGAATAATTTTTAAAAAAAGGGATAACAAAGAAGACATGTTACTTATATCAGATGGAGAACAGAACAATGATTTTTTCTTTTTAAGGGTAATTTATGGTTACTGCCCAAGCAAGGGGATGGAAAGTTTGGACACCCTAGACTCGCCCTGTATCTTTGTCTGAAAACGTAATGATAGACTCTTAAATTCATGAACCACTTGATACCACTCCTATTCACAATTCTCCTGTGGACAAAATATAAAATAATGGAGCTCTTCTCTGAAAAGAATGAAAAATAATGAAGCTTTCCTGTGAATATGATTGAAAAAAATATTTTTCTATGATTAACTAAAGGGAGGTGAGTTTGATCAGATGTTATTTCCTTTCATGTTAGCATACACATTTTTTTATGTGAATTTTTTAATATGAATTCATATGAAGTTAATAAATGATGACAAAGTGTTGGTATTAATGATTGAAGCAAGATTTTGTTGTTTAGCAAAAGAATTCATGTTCGCCTCTTGAACATCTTCAAGCGATCAATTTGCATAAAACGCTTACAGAATAAACCTATTATATTCAATCACCACTTGAAATTAGGTGATAGCCTTGAAGCATGACTCTTCAGTCACATCATCAATCATGCTTTGAAATCGATTTTTACTTCCAATGATTTTTCATAAATAATGCATTTCAGCTCAAAACTGGATTACCACTTAAAAACTTGTCATGGAATTAACCTAAATCTCTCCCCCCCTTTCTATCTCTTTCTCTTTCTTTTTCTTTCTCTCTTTCTCTCTCTCTCTCTCTCTCTCTCTATATATATATATATATATATATATATATACATATATATATACAGATATATGTGTGTGTGTATACATGTGTATATATATATGCATATATATGTATGTATATATAAAGACATATATATATATAAATACATTTTTATATATATATATATATATATATATATATATATTTATCATGGAAACATATAGATCTAAATGTAATCACAACATATGATAAAATTATAATATATATTTATGTATTTAATCGTCAAATGACAATATTGGAAGATTTGCTGAGACAAATGGTTCTTTATTTTGATGTTTCTCTCCTTAACAGACCTTCCTTGATACTGTGGCATACTAATAACAGATGTTTTTGTAAATAGATTGTGAGTTGTGGTAACATAGGGTGGTTGTTAATTGGGTGAATGGCAGCATATCTCGTGTGTTTTGTGAGACATTTGGTAATATGAATGTCATGACTCAGGGAAATCAGTTTCCAGGAATTTAGAAGATCATCTATACACATGATGTTATTGGATGTGTGCAGATTTATTGTGGCCAGTGATATTGTGAGACTGTATCTTGGCTTAGATTGCAAGAAATTATTCTACATATATTTAGGTCTATTTCTTATGTTTCTACATGTATATACATATGACTTATCATGGAATTTATATAAATCTCTCTCCTATTTTCTCTCTTTCTGTATCTATATACATGTGTGTGTGTGTGAGTGTGAGTGTGTGTTTATCTAAGATATGGACATGTCAGTTTCTTAAATATGTACCGTTAACTTGAAAGAGACAAAAAAGACCGAGAATAAAATGAGATGAGAATTTGTGTTGAAAGCTGTTATTTGACCTTTACATTATAAATCTATTTAGCAGAATGGTAAGTGCATTGCTTTGTTGAAGTGGCTACCTATCGATGGTAGGTTCAATTCCTGCAACAACCCAGTATTCTTTAATTGTTTATTCTATTTACGTTGTCTAATTTGAATGATATATTAACCATGTTATGATAGGAAATAATTTCAGATAAGTTTTTGTGTAATATGATATAATTTATGATTCATACATACATACATACATATATATATATATATATATATATATATATATATATATATATATATATATATATATAAAGACATATATATAAATACATGTATATATATGTGTATATATATAGGCATATTTGGGAAATCATTCAGATAAGTTTTTATATAATATGATGTAATTCATAATTCATATATGCATATATAAGTATACATATACATATATATATAAGTGTACATAAACACATATATATAAATACATGTATATATATATATATAGGCATATTTGGGTCTTCACTTTTCTGTCGGGCAGTTCAGCTGAATGGTTGAGATTGAAGCTCCCATATTGTTCACAGGTTCAATTTCTGCAGCAGCACTATTTTTTCAATTGCTTATTCTATATACACTGTCTAGGCTGAGTGACTCAATCTCTGGGTAATAAATATCACCATCATCATCATCAGTTTTTTCACATCTGTCGTTGGACACAGATCTTTCCTAGGATTCGCCACACTTCTCTATTGTGGGTGTTGCAGAGCCAGTACTTTCTGTATTTGTCTAGCTCATCTCTCCATCTAATACTCATGTGATCCATATCCATATCCATATCATGGGGATCCATATCGTGAGTCGCAATGTCCATCGGTTATCTGCCATTCTTGCAACATGGCCAGCCCATTGCCATTTGAGATTTTTGATGAATTCTATGTCCCTGACTCCTGTCTTCTCCTGGATTTATTGTGCTGTCTAATGGTCTCTCCATATGAGGTTGAGCATAATTCTTTCATGTGCATGTTGCATGGTTTGCAGGTCTGACTCTTGGTTTGGTTCCATGTTTCAGCTCCATAAGTGACTACTAGCATGCCATCCTAGTGTGATTCTTTGCTTGATTTCTTCTTCTTTTGAGGGTCCCGTGAATATTCGTTGTCCTAGGTAGTGATCTACTTTCTCCAGTTCCGTGTCCTCGATTTTGATCATAGTGTTTTTATTTCCAACGTGATTGTTGCACATGATCTTAGTTTTGCTGAAGTTCATGTGTAGGCCGACTTTCTTGCTCTCTTCATTTAGTTCATTTATCTTTAGTTGGAGGTTGTGTAGCAGTGTTCAAATCATCTGGGACTTTACTCTGTTTTAGACACAAGTTGAAAAGGATGGCCAGTACCCTAGTGATGATTTTACCCGCTTTTCTGAGTAGGTTGATGGTGATGTTGTCTGGTCCAGAGGCCGTTCCTTTCTTCATCTGTTTGATGGCTTGTCTTACCTCTCACAGGGTTACTTCTGGGAAGTCCTCAAGTTGATTACTTGCATCTTCCATATTCTATTCATTGTTTTGTAATTCTTGTTTGGCACGTTTGACAATCCTGTCTCTGTCAGTTGTTAGGTTTCCATTTTCCTTGAGTATGCTGGTTATTTGAGGCCTCTGTTTATAGCTTTGAAGCCCCAACCTTTTTTGAGTGTCAATTGATTTAAATATAGTGGTGACTTCAATTATTGACACTGTCATTGTGTTGTTTAGTTTGGTGATGTTAGCGTCATCTTGTTCACTAAGAATTCTAAATCTGTTTTTCAGTACGAGCTTGAAGGACTGAGTGTGCTCTTTTGGTATGTTTAGTAGTTGCAGTTTAGTTTGGAACATTTTCCTGAGTTCTTCGTTGGTGTTTACTTGCATTTTACATCTTACCATTCCGTGGTCGCCTCCTACATTGACATGATCCAGGACTTGGATGTCCTTGATGGTATTGCTTTTGTCCATTTATAGGTCATTTCAAATTGAGTTCCAAATAATATAACTCATTCATGGATATTCTGTTGGATTATATATTCATTTCTTGATAAGGATGAATTAGCAGAAACAGCTTATATACAGATATACATATATACACAAGTACCAATGTTCTTAAGCGGGATAATTTAGATAGATTTTCCCCTTGAGTATGATTCCTCCTTCTGTTATTGAGGTGTTTATTAAATCTGTGTGTGTACAAATCACATACTCTAATACATACCAAAACTGCCAATATAGATTTCTTCAGTTTTTAGGTGATTCTGCCTTCCTGGCTGGGTGGATCCTGTGCATATCATATGCATGTATCATGTATACTGGCTACACCAATGGAGCTAGAGGGCTGAACATTATTTAAAAATTAGTCCTTATTAAGTCTAGAAATAATTGTTTTTATACACCAAACCTCTGAGTTTTTAAGAGGCTTCAAATTTATGCTCAACTTGTGCTTTCATTTGTGTTAAGCAGCTTTCACACTTGGAGATTCAGACTTTTTAGTTATCCAATAAAAAGGAGAGAAGTAATTTATTCATTGATCGCTCCTTTTCTGATATTTAATTGATTACTCCCAACATGACATGTTGCCAAAAGATTATGGTCACATGACAGTTTCTATTGAGACCTGTTATATATACATAATTCTGCTTCTCTCTAGAATAATTCAATTTCAATTAAACCATTTATTTTGGACTAATCTGAAATAAAATAAGTCTGGTTAGTCATTCAATAGAAACCATCATGGGACCAACATTGGCAGCATGTTGTGTTATGAGAAATCAATTAAAAAGAGGGGTGATCAATGAATAAGTTACTTATCTCACCTTCTGTAGGGTGGTGATGACTGGATTTTAAAAAAAATCAAGGGAAGGCATTTCAAAAACAAAATAACATTATTTTTTTTCTGACATAATGAGTACATGTTTCGATTTTCAACCATCGGTGTGGTTTGTATGCATGACACAAACATACATGGCCAGCCAGCAAGCCAGATCAACTTGGAAACTGAAGAAACCTAGGTTGACAGTTTTGGTGACACTTTTGGACATCAAATTTTGTTCAAGTGATTTCTGATCACCCAGATTAGCAAAGCCATATACATTCATCTTCATGGGTCATCTAGTTCAGAATTCATCAGCACAAGATTGATCTGTAACATTACCTCCTTTTATTTTCAGGTTAATAAAATACCAAAGTTTACACAGTAATTTGGGCAATTAACACAAAGTATTGTTAACTGAAATTCTTGGAATTCATTTTGGGTAAAAAACAAAATTGTTATATCAACATCAGTAGCAGTATTAGTATTGTAACATAGTTGGTAAGCAGTAATTAGTGGTTACACAGTAATGCTACTAATCAGACCCTTGTTGTAAGGGGGATGTATCTGCATTTGCAATACTTCAACAGACCTGCTTTAGGGTTTCATAAGGCTTAAAGAATCTCTGCACAGATAAAGACGACAGGAGAGAGATGACTGGTTTTCTTTTCTTTGCCATGTTTTCCTGGAAAGAATGTTGACATCTACTTTCATTCAAGAAAAATAAAGCTGGAGTTATAAGATATTGTTTGATTTCATTTGACTTTCTCAGTAGCAGTTATCTTTTTGGGAAAACTACTTTTTTCTTTAAAGAGATGAGTAGGTGCTGCTATTGTTTATTTCTATCAAGCAAATTTCTCTGTAATTATAATCTTTCAAGCAAACATAATGATTAATAATCACTTCTCATGTTTCTGCACTTTGTTGTTAAAAGGCTATGGTCAACTAGAAATACTGAGTTCTGCCCTCTGTGGAAGTGGGCAGCAGAGTTGCCGACAAGAAGCCCAGGTAATGTCTTTGGCATCCCATGGTGATCTCCCCTTTTGTCTATTTATAGACCATCATTTCTCTATGCTATTTGATCAAAGTATTGCATCAGCACTTTTTAGTCAATCAGCAAATTCCTTTGTTATTGAATTTTTGTGTTTCAACAATTCAGCTTTTAACAGTTAAGCTATATCTTACTTGGTATTTTGATCCTGGAATTTTATTTTTGCTTGTGACCTGACAAGATTAAATTCCCCACCATATCATTCTGGCTTGCTACTGTTCCTTACCTTGATTGACCCTTTGGCAATGGCTTCACCTGCTGTCAAAACGCACATGTCAACCTGACCCATGATTGTTTGAAATCGTTCATTTTAATCAGATGATTTTTATACTTCAATTTGGCCAAGTTTATCTACTTATCAAAGAAACAACATACTTCTAAAATATTCCATACCACATAAACTACCCAATATCTAACAGTAATTATATCATCAGATACACATACACAAAACAGAACAGCCATTTTGTGTTCATTATGTTATCAGCAGCCACATAGGCAGTAGAAGAGCCATTTTGTGTTCTTTCTTTTTTCATTATACTATCAGCAACCACACACAAACTCAGCGTAACAGCTATTTTGTGTTTCTGTGTTTGTATTACATCCTTTCCTCTCTCCAGTGTTACCAGATTATTTTTTGCAAAATCAAATGTGGGGGATAGCGGTTCCTTTATTTTTGGTTGAAATTAAGTATGAAAATGATTAGACAGTAGCTTTAGCTACAAAACCCAGAATTTAGCTAAGTATGCAAAACATCACTTCCTCCATTAATTACCTATAAAAGACTTAAGTGGATGTGTTCACTTGCTCATTTACCCCAGCTTTCTTAGTCGGTTACTTCTCTCTTTCTGTCTCTTCCTTTCCTTCTCTTTGAGATCATTATCATTTCACTGAACTCCCAGCCGATCCAGACTTTACTGATTTTCCGCCATGACCAATCATTCTTCTAAACATTGCCCATTTTATTTCACAGATGTTGAGGTATCTCATACACTCAGCTATTCAAGTGTGTCCTCTTCTCTAACTTAAAATGCGTATTCACCACCATCTCTCGTGAATGAGACGACAATTCCTTGACTACACAACAGCCATGGTTATCTATCTTTTAATTCTCTTTACTTCAGGGAGAGCATCTCATATGTTTTCTGTGACTTGAATAGTCTGTCTGTCATGTGTTTTTCAGCATCTGAGAATGGCCCTTGACTTGCTCATATGCGATCACAAATACATCGCCCACAACTTGGCAGTTGGTCGTACCTGATACCTGGTCTCCATAATCATTCCTTGGTCTTCTCCAAGCCTTATGGATTCAAAACATTTCAGTCACCTCCACTTAATTAATGCATTGCTATTACTACGACTACTACTCGGCATTGAGCTTCTACCTTTCGCTTAGAAGCTATCTTCTGTCTTTTTCTTCGACTCAGCTACAAGTTCGCACTACTCCTTCTGTCACGGATATAATCTACCCAACTAAATAGGCCTATCTTCTTCACAATTGATCATATTAATATTTCATTACACATATTTCTTTCAAGTTTTGTATTTTTATAAATGTCTCCTTATTAAATGTATGTTTTATTTGTTTGTCCAAATACTCATATGTGTCTTCATTCCAATCATTCATATTCTGTTTAATCTCCACGTCTATTTCCTTACTTGGCCCGTCTAATTTTCCCTTCTGTCATGGTGACTATCGTCCAACTTTCTCCTTCAACATTGCCAATGACGTCAATGAATGGTGCTAAAACCCAAACACAGGGAGACAAAATCCTTTGTTCTCCACAACTACACAATTTCATTGCTACACAGAAACTAGTGGTAATTATTACTCTCCCTCACACAATATAGAAACCATAAAACCTTCCAAAAATTGAACAGAAATATATAACTTTCATTCACAGCATCACCCTACTTTTTCTGAACAAATGGACAAATCTGTTGGAAATTGAAAAACTGAAATGAAAATTAAATGCACCAATTATTTATTTTTCAACTTAAACAATGAAAGCATTCCCGGGAAAATTCTGACTATTTTGATCCTACGGTGCTCCAGCAATAAAATTGTAGTTTATTTTGTAAATTGAATGTATTGTTGTTTCTATCTCTCTAATTTGTAATGAAACAAAAATTAGAAAATAAATATAATTCTGAAGGATGGTTTGTATTCAAAGCTTTTAATTTCAGAAATATCAATCTGAACTTATACGTGCTTTGAATCAAACATAATTCAGACAATTTTGGATGTGTGATTGATTTAGGTTATAATCGGATACACATGGCTAAAAATGGATAACTGGCAACCTTAAAGTGCCGTGTCTGATGCCTACGACTGATTTTATGCTCTAATGGACAAGACAGGCAATTCAAAAGATTCCTGCTATTCCCATCATTTACAAAATATTCATAACGAACTGATTTTGTCTGGGATCTCCAAAATCCAGTGATAAAAGGTCCATTAATAAAAGGGTTTACAGTATATAAATGTTTATGTATGACTAAGTATGTACATGTTGTGTGAACTGTAGATAACAATGATTAATCATACTTAATCAGTTGTAGTTGCTACTTGAAAGAAAGACTATATTTAACCTTGTGATAGTAACAATAAATGGCTGTTACACCCACTGTCAACCTTGACATTGACCAGATATGTGTGTGTCTTGTTTATAGTGGTTACATCCGGCTTAATCAGATACAGAAAGAGAAATCTTGTGCAGAAACCATCAAATTGGGGTGAACATTTATGTTGTCAGATGTCTTTTCCTAAACTAAAGCTATAAATTTGACCAATCCAATCTATTTGTATAAACCAACTATGGAGACTAATTCTACCAAAATGGAGACCAGTGACAACAATACCTGAAATATTTCTAAAAATGTTGTTTTTGTAAGAAACTGTGCTCTAAACCAAAACAATTCTCACACAATTTCATCAAATAATTTCTTATCACCAATCCAGACAAGATAAAAATATCCCTTTGCAGTCAGTGCCAGATTAAAACATGGTCTTTAGGGGCTGCAGGCCAGGGGACCCCATAAGTTGAAGAAATTTTACCAGTTGGAGGACCTCTACTTGCTGAAGAACCTCCAGAGTTGAGTAAAAAGTTATTTCATTTGTGAATGCACAAATGAAATAATTGATAATTTTAAGTACTTAAAATCATCTATTTGAAAAAGGGTTTGATCGATATATTGTATTGATATACTAATATGCAGAGGCAACATCAGCATGGACCTAGCACTCCCATACTGACAAAAAACAAAGTTTAGTGGTATCATGAGGTACTGCTGGGGTGACCTGGAATTAGTAGAAATGAAACTATTTGATGAAGGATTTCTTGGAGGAACTGCAGCTGTTCTCATAGCAGTTGTATGAATTCATTTATTTATTTGTAGTTAACATTGTACTGCATCCACTAATATACTACACCATGTGTATGTCTATGTTTTTTGTCAGTAGCATTTGTTAAGGGAGATAACTATCAAATTTTAATGATACTGTAGCCTACCTCACTTTCTTTGCTACTACTGGGTTCTTTCTAGTTGAACATAAACAAGACTAGCATTCCAAGGAAAATTATGAATCACCATTACTCATATATGCTCCTTTATACTCTTAAATTAAGCAGTGTTGGTGATAAGATTAAGTTATGGATATATAGATAAATGTATATCTAAGTATATTTATACATCTATCTATATATAATCTGTCAATAACTTTAGCAAACCACCAAGTTTGAACAACTATTGGCCAAGTCTGGAGATGTTTTTGTCCATTATTTTCTTATGCAAAATAAATCAAATGTTGTAGTTTACCAGAATTAAAAAAAGAAGTTGATGACATTTCACTCAAACAACTCAAACACAACTTTTCAAAGACATCTGAAAGAAGACCTCATTGCCAATCTTTGGGAATTACCATTATGGCGGACAGATTTGGTGCCAGTTTAGAAGCCTCAGATGTGGTGAATATTATTGACTTTGTCTTTTGATATACTGCTTGGCTATTGGCCAGCCAAAATGACTGATTATTCAATGGGCAACACGACAGGCAAAAGGTCATGAAGATGTCAGCTTGCTTAATTAATCTTTACATATCAGGCTAGTCTGCAGGAGCCAATAGGAAACCTTTTTTGTGAGCTCCAGATTCATAGCTAAATTGTGTAGAATCTTAGAGATATAAATAAAGTTTACAATGTTTTATATCTCTACGGGCTTTGGCATTTCTCTGATGTTCTATAATCAATTAACATTATTTTTTGTCTGAGTACAATGAAAAATCTATGCAAAGTATAAACAAGAATTCAGAACACAGAATTGTTACTGTTCTCTATAGAACTTGCAATGTGGTATTCAGTGGATTTTGTAAAGTGTTATTGTTTGTATTTGAGAAGAATGGAGAAGATTAGATTGGAAGCAATTTATCCAAATGGCTTAAAGACAGCCATGTTTACAAATATTACAACCGTCTATGTTTACAAATATTACCAAACTTTTCCTAAACATTAAATTAAAAGCAAAACACAGGAAATCCAAATTATTCCATTGACGTATCTAAAAGAAATATGGAACAAAATCAATACAGAATTTCTACTTTGATAAAAAAAACCCCAGATCTGGCTACTTCCCGGAACCGTTGCATGACCAATGTCTTTTGGCAGTAGGTTGATCAACTGAAAAATTGAATAAAAGGGGTGTTCAATGAATAAGTTCTTTTTCTTGCATTTTATCATTGAAAAACCAAGCTTTGACCACATCCTAAGCAGAATAAGACAAACAATGCATTGAAACAAATATTTTTCCCTGAAGAGAATAATCAGAAGATTTCCTTGGAAGAGCTATGACTGAGTCCTGAAGCTGCTTGGGAGAAGAAATGTTCAATATTAGATAACAGGGTTGTCACTTGACCCTACTAGTAAATGTCAGTTGATCAATTTAGATGTTTTTAGTGAGCTCATGAAAATGTGTGCGAATGCATGTGTGTAGTTGTGTATACTCATGTAATTGATCAGAGCAGATGTGCGTGCGATGATATCTGCAAGATAAGAAACAGATACATTCATTAATCAGAACAGCTCTGAAGCCTCTATCATAAAGAATGATCAGCCAGTCAGTCTTTGGCTTGTTAGGTGTCGGACTCCTGTGGTTTTCAAGGTGATAGTTGGAGAAAAGGATTTTGAGAAGCTGGCATGTCCCTGCTTCACATGTGAGCCGTAGTTAAATGACATGAGGGAGAGAGAAAGAGAGAGACTTGCATTGTGTTGAAAGGAGAAGTCAGATAGACTACATGAATAAATTATAGAACGCTGCCCCATGTTTTGAATTTAGAAAGCCATTTACTTATTTCCCTAAATGATCATATGATTATTAAGGGAAATAAGTGAACAAGAATAAATAGAATTTTTCATAATTATTTCTATTGATATTTGGACCATCCTCATCTTGGTTGTTTTTCGTACAACGTTTCGGCCGTTGCACTCTACGGCCTTCAAAAAAACAACCAAGATGAGGATAAGGATGGTCCGAATATCAATAGAAATAATAATAATACCTCATCTCAAAAATTCCGAGAATTTTTCATTTATCAAAACACTGACTTCAATGGAATTCATTCACAAGAGCATCTGCAATCTTCTAAAGCAACCATCATGCAATGAAGACCAAACACCAAAGAGATGCATATTTTTAATTCCTCATCTTTTCTTCTTTCTCCTTTCATTTTGCTTTCCAACTCAATCATTTTCAGACTTCATGTTTCACCTTGTTTCCTATTGTTCTCTCTTCTCATTGCAATACTTTTGAATCACAAAGGACTTTTGATCAAGCTGGCACTATGTGCATACAGAGCACATTGTAATACAATAAGTTCTCATCTTGGTGCCTCAAGTAAATGCCCATTATACTACACCTGTTGATGAACTTTTACAAAATACAAAGAAGGAAATACTGACAAGTTATTCAACTTTTGCATGAATTTGGTAGAAGACTAGAATGCATGTCTTACAAGGAGAATATTATAACAAATTTTTACTTGAAATTACTTTAGTATGAACTAAAAAATGAAATAAAATGGTCATCTTAGAAGTATAATGCATGTTTCAATTAAAAAAAAAGGAAAGCTATAAAAAAAAGAACTGTGACTTTTGGCATGTTTTGACCAGAAGGAATACGGCGTTTTTGGTGGGATGTACCAGTGGTGTATATCACAAATGTTTTGTACATGGCACTATAAGTTTTGCAAGCATGTAAAATCACATTAAAATTAAATAAAAGTACTTTGGAATTTGGGACAGTAGTGTAAAATCGTAATCTCTCCTGAAATAGATTTAGAAGGAATTGTTATTATCAGTATTTTGATGGACAGGAGGTCAGCTGTTAGACATAAATACAGTTGGAATTACTATTCCCGTTGCAGAGGTGGGTTATAATGACCTAGACGTGGCCTGAGCCTGTTTGTTTAGCTGATTTGTCGACAGGAATACTTGAAACCATTTGGAACCATCTACTGTGCCTTGGGTCCTTGACCAGAGACTAACCTTTGCTGTATGTTTCCAACATGGAGTCCTTGCCAATGGGAACTAAAATATTTATTTTGATTTAAGTTAAAATTCTCCATTCATAGGAGTCTTTTCATCAATTTATGGAACTGACTTCTTTCATCACATGTGGAGGTGTATGTGGAAGACACTGTTGATTTGTTGGCTGGATGACATGGGCAGGTAGTCACGCCTCTTCAGTAACAGATGATAATTTTTGTTTTAAAACCCAATTGATATCATTACAGCACCAACAAACCTAAAGGATCTCCATAAATATGTGTGATCTTACCAATTTAGGCAGTTACTGAATGCGTGCAGGAGAGAGTTACTATTGTTGAGCCCCTGAGACTGAAGACACGATCGTGGATACAGGCTGTGGCTATAAGATGAAGGAAAGAAAACCCAACAGACATAACTACTAACTTGATTTGTCTGAAGAATGATCAACTAGAAGAATCAGACTAGCACTCCCTCTCAACAATAGCCATTTGCATTAATTTTGCTTCATGCATTGAACCAAGCAAAAATGACAATTCCAAAAATTATAATCCCATAAGATCCCTGGTTATTCCAAAGAAAGGATGATGCTGAATATATCTGCAAAAATAAAATGCTTGTTATTGGTGATTTCAAAACAGGCATCCGGTCTTTTTCTTCCAACTTTGTCAGATGCTTTGAGTCAGCAACAACAAATCTTATTCAGGTCAAAAAAAAAGGACACAATGTGCACAGAAGAGGGATCCGCTGCTAAGTTTGTCCCTGTAACACAACAAGAATGGCAGTTTTTGTTTGTGCAATACCAGTGGAATGCTTTAAATTAGAGAATAAAGCTATTTCCAGTCTGGCAACGATTTCCAAGTACTCTCAAGTACCTGATCCCTTACACTATGCCTATTGATTTAGAAAAAAATTTCAAAACTTCACCCCACTCTTATTAAGACTCTATCCCTAAAATCATTTTTGGGATTCCATTCTACTCTCTCCTCCTTAAAATCGTAGCAAGAGGGGACAACTACAGATTTGTCAAAATTTCCACATCAAAAAACAACTACTAAAGAATGCAAGGGGGAGAACTTTGATTAATTGGATCCGCTAATTTCAGCAAATCCTAACACCAAGGCTTTTCATTTCAATTTATCTTTCGAAACAAAAGAATTTCCTTGTTCCTGTCAAAAGTCAACGTTTTGACTTCCTGTGAGTGCCTACCACTTCCTTTCAATAAATCTTTCTCAAATGACTTTTTTTTTCTGTTCAAATCCAACTAAATTGTGTCAGTGGCCATAATTTTCTACTTCTCTACTCTGCCTGGTTTATTCTACCTTCCACCCCCCCATCCCCGCTTACTAACTTGTAACAGATTCTATGCCCACAACCTGCTTATTCTGACACCCTCTCCACTTACAGAATTTTATGAGATTTTTTAACCCTCCCGATTATTCCGACTTCCTCAGCAATTAAGCAACTGCGATTATTTATTTCATCATCATCATCATCATCATCATGTAGCCTGATAAAGGAGCTGCTGTGATTGTATATATGTTTCAGCACTTCGACATATACTGGATCTACACCTTGTCGACTGATGGCCTCCACGACCTTAGGGATTTCTACTGAGTCGAACACCTTTTTGAAGTCGATAAATGCTACAGCAATTGGTAGTTTATATTCTGCTGCTTTTTCTTTCAGCTGATTTATCAAATGCAGGTGGTCCATGGTTGAGTAGCTTCTTCTAAAGCCAGCCTGTTCACGTGGCTGGTTTTCATCAAGTGTTTTTTGTGATTTGGTTGGTGATGATTTTTGTGAAAAGTTTGTATACATTGTTGAATAGGCTTATAGGCCAGTCGTTTTTGAGGTCTTTTGGGTTTCCTTTTTTACATAAAAGCATTATAATAGCTGTGTTCCAATCATCTGGGACTTTACTGTGTTTTAGACACAAATTGAAAAGGATGGCCAGTTTCCTGGTGATAATTTCACCTGCTTTTCAGAGGAGGTTGATAGTGATGTTGTCTGGTCCAGAGGCTGTTCCTTTCTTCATTTGTTTAATGGCTTGTTTCACCTCCCACGGGGTTACTTTTGGGAAGTCCTCGAGTTGATTTCTCACATCTTGCGAATCCTGTTCATTGTTTTGTAGTCCTTGTTTGGACAAATAAAGTTTTTGGTAAAATTCTTTGGCACGTTTGATAATCCTGTCTCTGTCTGTTGTTAAGTTTCCATTTTCCCTGAGTATGCTGGTTATTTGCTTTCGTCCTGAGTGGAGGCTTTTGTTTATAGCCTTGAAGAGTTGATTCAATGACTGCCGTCGTGTATTTTCTTCTGTCTTCCCTTCGTTTTTTTCTTGATAAATTCATTTAGTTCGGCCTCTTCAATTTTCTCTCTTGTTCATCGAAGTTGCCACTGTATTTAAATCAATGAGCACACAACCCATCAGTAAAATATCAGACAAAACCAGAAATTTTACGGATTATTTATTTAATCAAGTATAAATTGACAAAAAAGTGTCCTTCTAAGGGACTTAACTCCAAATATATCAATACTACTTACTGTTCTTTGTAAGTAAATGAGAGGGATAAGGAAATAATTATAAGAAGTGACTTGAAATCTAGCTCAAAGGGTGCCAAAGTGATATTGAGAATTGCTTATTTTGCAAATTCATCAGAAGACATAATTGTTAGTTATCAAAAGTGAGCCACTGAGTTTTTCAGGGAAGAAAAGGAAGGTGTCAAAATCTAGAAGGCATGGTCACTAGAATCCTGATGTAAACTAAAAATATAAGAAGAAATGCAATTTTTATCAGCATAGATGAAACAAGAATCTAGATTAGAGTAATTAAGTGAAAGAAAAAAGCAAGTGTTTTAGTTTAACAAAGTTCATTTGAATTTCATTGCATGTCTCTTTACAGCAGTGATTCTTTGCCTCTTTGCAACCACACCCAAATTTAACAGCTGGACCTTGCCTCTACAACACCTTTTAGTTATGGGACTGTGTAACCATGACACCCTTTAGTAGCAGGACCTTAGCTTCATGCTCCCCTTAAGTAAAGAAAGGCAGTCATGCCAAACATAGATTTTGTAGATTCAGAGAGAACTTTAGAGCTGTGTGGTGTGAACATTCAGCTAAGATGCAGGGGAGGAAAAAAATCCAATGATCCACACCAAAATTTCATCACCTCTCCTGTAGCCCATTGCCAGCCCTTCCATGAAAGATCATGAAAATTCATTGAGAACTTTTAGGTATGTCACATGGACAAACTGATGGACAGACAGAAGAATGGACATGGGTAAATACATATACCTCTTCCAACTTCGTATGGAAAAATATCATTTCATCAATTTATCATTTGTAAACTTCAAGTTTTTAAAAAATTGTCATTTCTTGTGTTAATTGAAAAAAACAAATGAAAAGGAAATAATTTAAAAGATTAAGGAGTCCATAGAGTGGATAAGTGATTTTAATCAAGAATAATGAAAACAAAAGGTTTTTGTTATATCAGAGCACTGTTGCCAATTTACCATCTTGCGCGCTAAATTCAGCGCATTTCTCGTTTTTGGTCTGCGAAAACGCGCTAAATTATTGTTAATGTGCGCAAACATTTTGACCATCTTTTTGGCATCTTTTTGGTGTGTTTTGACGATATTTAGCGTTTTTTTACCATTTTTTTTAATTAAGCGCCTTTTATCAATCAAACTTGTGTGAAAATATTTGTTGGTAACACAGTATCTCAGTACTTAAAAAACTATTTCATTCACGTATAAGTCATTTTTTACAAAATTCCATTCACCCATGATTAAATTTCCTTGATCATTTTCATCGAATTTTCGATCGTGTATAATCCTATACATAATCCGTACTATATCATGAGCAAAAAGCATAGATTAATCCATCTCTTGGGTGTTTAAATCATACTAAGAACATATAAAGAAAACAAGGAGTGACGAAAAATCAACAGTAAAATTATTAGAATTTTAGTTCACACAAGTTGTCAAAAAAGTTTCAGAACTAAGAATTGAGTTTTTAGAAATAATTTCTTCTTATTGTAAATGTTTATTACAAAAATGACTTTTTAAATTACTGAAGACTATGAATACGTGAGTAAGATTAATCATTCACCCCTAAAATATTTTCATACATCATAGCAGTTAGGGAAGCAAAGACCCATCTTTCAAGTTGATAGTTTTTATGAATTACCTCCCTTGGCTATCATTCTCCTAAAAACATTCTGCACTGATCGTAAACAACAACAGTGTTTTGAAATTTAATTTTTTAGAAAACGTTTTCGTTTATTTAAGATTTTACACTTTCTCCTTTTTGTTCAATGTTGCATTGCCTCAAGGTAAACAAATCAGATGAACGAGAAAAGAAGAAGTGAGTATAAACGTTATCTTGAACTTTTTTTCTTTAAAAAGACTATATTTTTTACTCAAGACAATTAACTTTTTCATCCCCTATTGCAGTGGTCTCCAACCTTTTTATGAGACTTCTGATCCAAGACGATCCCATCTGAAAGAAAAAGAACAAACAAATTTTCCGCTGGCATTTTTCTGCTTTAGATTCATTAGAACGTCCTATCACCTGGGAATCAGTCAGTTTTTAGAAAATTTAATTTTTAAAAGTTTAGAGTGGGAAATTGACCATGATATACTTATAATGCAAAAATGTAACCTAGTTTTTCGCCATTTGTACGGAGGGACGGCAACGAAGTATTTGGTTACTTCATTTGTGAGGGTTGTTCTATCTCTTTCTATCTTTCAATCATCTTTTCCCCAAAAAAATATATATTCTTTTTTGGTATTGAAATTTAAAACATCGTTTTAACTTGGCTTAAAATAATGGTCAAGTTAACATTATTAATATAGTTAATATAACACCCCTTAAAATAACTTACAAAATTTATTTTTTTCAAAACTAACAAATTCCTCTGGGAAACAAGGGTCTTGCAGTGTAAAAATACAAAAAATTACTCACAATTTTTTTTTTCTATTTTTTTGTGACCGTTTATCAGAAGTGTCCTTTTTATTAATGAAGACGTCTTTTATTTGAATGGATTTCCCGAATATAAAAGAAACGGTTAGCGACAGTGATTTAAACCTGTCTAAATACGTAATCCGCCGATGCACCTTCAATTACTTCAGGAGCGTGGCCAAACCTCAACTTCTTACTAAAAACATTTCATCATCTCAGACTGCTACATTGCAAGGAATCTGGATCTTGAGATGCTTAGAAAAAGCGAAACTTTCTGGGGCCTCGTCCTTGGACCCCACTGAGGTACTTGCGAAATTTCCAACCTCGTAGCTGCATTTGGTTTGATGCCCCACCCAACATTTTCTCTTTGTTATGGCCCTGTTTATGAATTATTTCACATAAGAATTGTATTGATTTTGATTTGGGTTTATTTTTAGTTTTATCCATTGTTCATTTGAATTAGTTTGTATTGTGTATCATATTCATTATTTTACATATGAACTTCATATAATATCTACCATTATGCTCTCTACGAAGCTAAACTTGCCTCGACTCTTCTCCAAAATGATATAAACAATTTCTACCTAAATAGGAATTAAGTATTATCATATTTGTTTTTATCATTTAGTCCAAATATAAATTCGACTTGAAAAATGAATGGTGCCCACTGCATTATTGGAGGTGCTTTTGGACACAAAATAGTTGGTGACCCCTGATTTGATGGCATGCATGTCTTTGGGACAAAATTAAACATTCCCATATTTAGATTATATTTGTTGAACAATAATATAAAAAATTCATTTTTGAAAGAACATGAATTATGTGATATGTTGCAATTCATTGAAATACAAACTGAGTTATTATAATTTTATGATTGCAAATAGTACATAAGTTTCCTGTTTCCTTTTAATAATACTTCTTCTTCATTCACAGATACCAATTGCAGTGGAGAACAAACATTTTCTCATTTGAAAAGATAAATGCAAACACCTGAAGATAAAAGCTATCCTTGCAAACTGTTTTGATCTGCATTTTGACAAAGTTCAAATATGAATTAAATGCATGAAGTACATGAAGGAGAAAAACATTATGCTTGCAAAGTTTGTACATCAGCATTTTTTACTAAATCCGTATATGAAAGTACATATGGAAGCATACACTGGAGAAAATTCCTACACTTGAATTTTCCTACACAAATTGAAAAGTCACATACGAACACACATCCAGGAAGAATCATATTCTTGTGAAGTGTGTGGATCAGCATTTTCACAAAGTTGTGGTTTGAAAGTGTATAAGTGAACACACACAGGAGAGGAACCATTTTCTTGTGAAGCGTGTGGATCAACATTTTCAGAGAATTCGAGTTTACAAAAGCACATGCGAATATACACTGGAGAAAAACCATTTTCATGTGAAGTGTGTGGATCAACATTTTCAATGAGGGCTAGTTTAAAAAACCACAAGTGAACACATACTGGAGAGAAACCATTTTCATGTCAAATGTGTGGATCAATATTCTCACAGAGTTCCAATCTAAAAAAAACACATGCGAACACACACAGGAGAGAAACCATTTTCTTGTCAAATATGTGGATCAGCATTCTCAGGGACTTCTCATTTAAAAAGACATCTGCGTATGCACACTGGAGAAAAACCATATTGTTGTCAAGTGTGTGGATCAGCATTTCCAGAGAGTTCACATTTGAAAGACCACATGCGAATGCACACAGGAGAGAAACCATTTTCTTGTGAAGTGTGTGGAGTGGCATTTTCACAGAGTTCCAGTTTAAAAGTGCACATACAAATACATACAGGAGAGAAACCATTTCCTTTTCAAGTGTGTGGATCAGCATTTTCACAGAGCTCCCATTTAAAGTGCACATGCAAATACACACAGGAGAGAAACCATTTTCTTGTGAAGTGTGTAGATCAGCATTTTCACAGAGTTCCAATTTAAAAATGCACCTGCAAAAACACACTGGAGAGAAACTAGTTTCTTTTCAAGTGTGGGGAATTTCGCAGAGTTCCAATTAGAAGGAAAACATGCGAATTCTCATGGAATAGAAAGCCCACTCTTGCCAAGTTATGGATTTGCATTTCTAGCGAGTCATAATTCAAAAGCACATATGTAAACACACACTAGGGAGGGAATGTTGCTAAGTGTGTGTGTGTATCAACATTTTTCTAGAGTTCCAGTCAAAAATGCCACTTGAAAACTATAAAAGGACTCGTTCTATGCTGTCACTGTTCATAGTAACCACTTGATCACCAGTTTCTTTAAAGTTGCACATTCAACTTCCCCTGACTCTTGGTGAAACTTCTTTTGCAAATATTCATCAAGCATGTATGGTAGAAATTCTCAAGTTATGTCACTTTTGTTTTTTTGTCTTCTTTTCTGTTAGTGGTACCAAAAACTGTGTATGCAAACCCCCAGGACATAATTTTTGACTAATTTTCACAAAATTCACACAAGCCACATATTCTTGATAAATCTGGAAATACTTTTTTTGATTTGAAGAGAAAACTTTTTCCTCTGGTTTTACAAGGGGAGGTTCTATATATGATGTAACTAATATATAAAAGCCAGCACTGACTTTCTGTTATAGTTTTCAATCATATTCAGGCTTATTTTAAAAATCGGACTCTCTTACTGATTGCCACCGAACAAAAGGCAAGAACTTATTCATTGATTATCCTTTCACATTTCAGTACACAACTGTTCAGTTGTGCATCTACTCGATTTTATTGAAATATTATTTATGTGTTTCAAATGAATATTATTTGAATGAATTTCATTTTTCACATTTTCTAGTCTCAATATTTGGAGTTTCACTTTTATCATTTTTTTCTTTTTACCATAAGCTTTCTAATATCCATTTTTAAGATAAAATACAAAAAATTTCATAAAAACAGATCCAGAATATCCAGTAAGCATGCAGTACAAAATCACAACAAAGTAAAAATAAATTTGATCTTAAATCATGGTATAATGACACAAGTATCAATCAATAAATGATTTATTGATACATATCTGATTTAGCCTTCCATTTTAATTTAAATGAAAAAATAAATGGTTCTTTAAACCTTTGATACAAGCAGAAAGATTCAGAAGAGTCGGTTGAAACAGGAAAGGTGCTCATATTCATTATAATTTTGTATCTGGCCATTTAAAAGGTTTCTGAATTAATTTCCTCTGTGTTTTTGGTTGAGAGACAAAAATGAGATTGTAAGCAGTGTTGCTAACTTAGTTGTCAAATACCAGTGCTGCCAATTTAAACGTTTTTTTATCTAAATCCGTTCATTTTTGGTTGTGTTTAGGTATCAAAAATTGCTATTTAGATGATTTTCAGTGTAATAAATGAATCATTTTATAGTAAAATTATCAATATTTCAATAAAATTAATTGTAAAGATTAAAGATTCTTTTGATTTATTAATATATAATATAATCCCTTGATTTCAAATGTATAGGAGAATCCATATGCTCTGAGTGGTTTTGACTCAGTTTTAGATGTAAACTTGAAAATAAAGTTGGCAACACTGCCTACAGTCTATCTCACATTTTTTTCTATCTACTAAAAGCTCTCATGAATCTCTCCATATGTTTCAAAAGTGAGAACTATCTATTTTTTCTTCAAATGCAAAATTGGATATATGTGTCATGATGCAATGATTTTAGATCAAACTTATTTTTAGATTGCAGTGATTTTGCTCTGCATGTTAGCTGGATAATCTGAATTTGCTTTTAAATAGAATTTTTCATTTAATACAGGAATGGACTTTGAAAAGTTTATTACAACAAAGCTCAAGATTCACGCAAAATTCAAAACCTGAGTGTTTTCAATGTGTCTATTGTTTTGATTTTGGGTTGTTTATCAATTCATCCAAAAAATCAACATGATATGAAGCATAAACACCTTTCTACACACCTCTAGCTGATGATGACTTTTCAATTGAAAGGAGTGTTCTGCAAGTATTACATAATTTTTCCACAGCCTGTTCACCATGGATCATAGGATGTCTTTACCACACCTTTCACCAAGTGAAATGACTGTGCAAAATAATATGTAACAAGCAAGTGGCACAGAGATGCTCAAGTAGACGCAGCAAACTTTATGGCCATCTGAAGCAAACCAGAAAAGAATATTGTGTATCAGTTCAACAGTGTTGTGAAATGGTAAATAGAAAAAATCAGAAGAGATTGTTTCTGCAATTTTATTCTGTGGTACGATATTGCTCTATGTGTGTAAATTCTCTGTAGGTTCTGCATTGAAACTTGAGATGAAACTCTCCAAACTTGTTTGGAAAATTCTGCAGTTACGTATCTGCCTGTGTGGAAACTCATGAAATTTAGTGTTGAAATTATAAAGAAGGATATTGTTTCTGCAGTCAATATTTTGATTTTCAATAGTTGCTGATGATACAGCTGACATTTTTGGAATGGAACAATTATCACTTGGTGTACGTTTTGTTGAAGCAACTAAATCTGATATTATTTGAGAGTACTTCTTTTGCAACCCTAAGTGACCTGGATTCTGTCTTCATAGCCAATACAATCATTGATTAGTTTGCAAAATTTGGGTTAAATTTAGAAAATCTACTTGGCCAATGATATGATGGTTGCTGGATAATGGCAGGAAAGGAAAAAATGCAAACTAGAATGAAAGAGCAAATATCCAAAAGCTGCATTCGTTCATTATGGTGACCATGGACTAAATCTCGTTATATATAACTTAAATGCAATTCCTGAAATAAGGAATTCCATTAGCACAGTCCAAAGAGAAGATGTCTCATTTCAAAAGTGCTATTACTATATGAAACACAAACTGTGTAAATAAAAAAGTTTTCAAATTTTTTCCAATAACTTTGAATTGATCTGTTATGTTTGCTGGCCACAATGGCTTCAGGTAAATCACGTCAAAAAGCTCATCAATACAAATCTGCTTCAAGTACAGCAACTTTTCTCATTTGTCTGATCATAATTTCAACCCATTCAGCTCTACTGGAATCTTTAACACAAGCACTTGTAGTGAAATATATGTTAACACATCTAACAAAGGAAAATAAACCAATAATTTTAGTGGGAATCAGTTTAGGGGTTGATCGGCTAATCATAGTCTCCCTTACTGCGAGTTTTGACTTGCGTAGCCAGAGCCAAAAACACCCTGAGCATCAGCGTTACAGTGGTGAGGAAATCCGAACTGTAGTAGGATCAGTTTGAGAAAGATACTCGGAGTGTTGACGTCTCCCCCAAGCTTCTGGCTGGTTCGAATGGGAGGAGGCATGCATATCTTCCAACTATTGCCTGTTAGAACATTAGATGAAGTAGATACAGAATTCAGTGTCCAACGGATTTAAATACTTTGGTGAAAAAAAAATTTCATTCAGTACTTTCTACTTCTTTCTTAATTTGAATTCCTCATTTTTTTTTCCCTCTTTAAATCTTTGTCTGTCTTGTTTTTTCGCTCGTTATTTTCATCTTTGTTTTTTGGAAAATGTTCTTTTAACTTCAACAAGCTGTTAAATTCACAGAAGCTTCTTGAATTTTTGTGCCGTGTGCAAATGTGTTTTCTACACATTTTAACACACTCAAAACTGTCCAACTCCATGTAATGAAAATGTATAATCATGTCCAGTATGTATGTACACTGATGTTAAATCAGTGTTATCCTAAAAAGATCTAGTAGTTTTTTTGAGATTTACAATGGTTCACTTTCATGAACCAAACTCAAAATTATAAATTGTCATATATTCCTAGGTAGTGGTGTTCAAAGTTCATCTTGGTGGAAATACTTATTTTGCTCCTCTAGATAAGTTCCAATGTCCTTGAATTTATCAAGATGAATATCAAGGATAAGCCCATTGTGCAGTATTTCTTCACAATAGTCTCAACATAGTTTTCTGGCTTGATTGCCTTTCGAGCCTCAAACCATCATAGCAAAGCCACTCCAAGTTTTTCTCTTTTTCCTTGTGACTTTTTTCAAGAATTCTTTGCATTCAAGGATTGTCATCTGATGAAACCGACTTTGACTTTTGTCTCTGTTAAGATGTGCGAGGCCTACAAGGCATATTCTGGCATATCTGTTGGGGACCTAGACAAATTCTAGGCACTTCATTCCACCTTCAATGCAACAAGACCTGGCTAGACATCTTGAAGTATGATGAGTACCACGAGGGGGGGGGGTCATCAGAGATTTGAAAATGGAGGTATTCCTGATGGGTCTCCTAGCTTGCCTTCTATCTTTGCCTTATGGACAGCAGGGTCATCTTTGTGCTCTACCAAAGGTGTAACTAGTCTATAACGACCCAAAATTTTACATGGGGGATGAACGACATGTGAGTGCCACTGGTTAACCATTGGAAGGTGTTGATGTCCCTGCTACACACACAAATAGGCATTATGAAACAATTTGCCATAGCTCTAGATAATGAAGCTTTCAAGTACCTCCCTTAAACTGTCTGAGTCTTACTCGGTAAATTACAAAATATCAGACCAAAACAAGGTTTGAAGGGAATAACAGCCATTTTCTTTGCTTTTTGAATATAATCAGTCAGGAAATAAGACTGATGACCCAGGAACAAAAGTTGCATAGTGTTTTTCATAATGTTTGAGAATGCTTCAAAAGAAAAATTCATGATATTCCTACTATAATGACAATTACTTTTAAGCATTAAATTTCTTCATCCAATCCATCTTTATAATAAACATTCATCAAATAAACTGGATCTCCTCTACAACTACTTCTGTGCCAATAATATATTTGCCAATGAAAAATAAACAATTTTTCTACTAATGAAAAATTTGCAGTTGATTCTTTGCTCTGAAAATTTATCTGTTTGTTTTTAATTCTTTTAGAAAACATGTTAGTGGAAGTGGCCTTTGAGTAAAGTTCAAAGAAATCAATCACTTTTGATCAAATTGTTCCATGCACAAATGCAATTAGTTAAGATGCCGTGAATTCTTGTTGGTATTTCCTGTCTCTTGGTTCTCATAATTGATGAATCTTCAATTCTAAAACAATCGGCCACTTATCATCTCATCAGGAGAACAAACCAAAAAGTTCAGGGTCAATTGTATCATTGTCTGCTTGATCATTTGAGAAGAACAAGTACAAAACTCAAAACTTCATTAATAAATAGGTCAATAGAAAGTATCACGTGACCAATGTCTGTTGGCAGCATGCCATGTTTGGGGGTGATAATTTGAAAAATTGTAAAATGGGGGGATCAATGAATGAGTAACTTCTCTCGTCTTTTGTTGGGCAGTGATCACTAGAAACGTTCAAATTTTCAAAAAACAAGCATGAATGTTGTTGGACATTGGGGGACCAATTGAGCATAAATTTACATTGCAAAATGAACCACACACCAGAAATCTAAAGATGTAAAACATCAGGTGTAAATGTTCAAATTTTCATCCCTCCAGCTCCATTTATACTGCTGGTTCATACAATAATTGTATAGATAGTCAGTCAGCATGACCAACTTAGAAACTGGAAAAAAACCTATATTTATGTTGACAGTTTTGGTTGACAGTTTCTTATTAAAGAAAACCTTCATGAAAAACATCAATTATTGAAAGTCAAAAGCAATTCAATTGAGAGAAGCAATCAATAATTGATTTTTGATATCAAAAGAGAATTTTCTATCCACCATAACATAACTCTCTGTATCTTGTCCTACTTTGGAGCAAGGTTCATCAACCTTTTTCACCCATGGCCCCTTTTGGTTATTTCGTAATGCAATAGTCTCCAAAAATATCTAAATAATAAACTAAAATGAAATTTTACTTACATTGCTTATTCAATGTGACGCTTGTGTTCGATGCTTTGCTGCTATATTCTCAATATTAGGATTATATTTGATATATATATTATATATATATATATTATATATTGATATATCATATATATCTTCTATCGTTTTGCATCTATGTGAATATATATCGAAGATAAACATTTTGATAAATTAACAAAGTAGGAATTTTTTGTTAAATATCATAAAACCAAAGATTACCTTCTTTGAAAAAAAATCTATTGGTGTGTGAGAATGTTTCATTCCCCGCCCCACATTTAGCTTAAATCTTGCCCTTTTGGAAGAGCAACATCATCCCATAAAGAATGACAGCTGTAGAAACTATGAAGAAACTCATTTGAAATGATCTGTCATTATACGGTTAATGTATCACTCGCCCTAGACAATGTAAATAGAATAAACAATTTTAAAAAATGGGGCTGCTGCAGGAATGGAACTTGACACCTTCAACGTAGCAATGCTCTTACCATTGAGCTAATAAGCTGCTGGTTGTATATACATATATATACATATATAAATTACTTTCTCTAAAAAGCAAGAATTCATATGATCACTATTGGCTTTAATAGTTCACTTGTCAAAGTGGTTTAAAGGATACAAATTGTGTCCATATTTTATTGCCATTTGGATTTGGATTGGAGTCAGGTTGAGTTTATTGTTTTTATTCGGAGAAAGATATTGTTTTATTGTCTGTTTAGGGTTAGATTTCTTGAAAGATACTGCCAAACTATTATTAGCACTGATAGCGGGACAAATTCACTTCCATGGTCGCATATAACGAATAGTTAGGGTGCAGTTTAGCATCATAGCTCCATTGTAAATTGTTTCTTATGAAACATTCAGGTATATCTTTTCTCAAAACTGTTGGATTCCCAGAAAGTTTGAAGGTATAATAAATTGAAAGCACATGAAACTTGAAGAAAAAAAAAAATTTTCTCCTTTGTATCTGAATGTGATCTGCTGATTGAATTTATTGCGTTTCTAAGCACTGGTATATTGTTGCTCTCACTGATTTCTTTAGCGCTAAAATTTTTAATGATGTGAGCATGAATGACCCTCTCCCCCCAAAATTGTTTTATTTTTAATAAAAATTGACCTTTATATGTGGGTTGTAAGTTAAGTGTATTCTGTTGATATCAGATATGCTTTTGTTTTTCCATTACAATACCACGCCAGTTTGGCCAATCACATTTCAAGGCAGGCATGCTACGTAACTTTAGGCCCCCTGTCATAAGCACTGAGATAAAGAGAAATTTCCAACCATGGTCTCTTCATCAATGGAAATTAAGGCTGCTGTTTAGCATTAGAGCCACAACATGAATAGAATCCCTTGAAATTTATTTTCTGAAACCTCCCTAATTTCCGGAAGTTTTGAAAGTCTAAAATTGAAATTTTAAGACGAAAATTGAAATTTAGTACTTTATATATTAGAGACACATCCAAAATTTCGTTAGCACTGAGAGGGGAAACTATTCTCTGCTGGTACACCAATTTTATATCTGAGGCTTGGCTACCGAACTGTCATGACCTTGAAAATATGAATTACAGCCGAAGAAGAAAGTTTAAAAAAACACGTGAGTATGCACTTGTTTTCTGAGTGTGAACAGAGACCCCATCGGAAGCGCCAGAGAAAATTAAAAAGGAAATCGAACAAATCAACAAATGTAATAAGATATTTGTGAAAGGGATAAAACTAGTAACATCTGTGAAATGAATGACTTACAACAAACTCCAAACAGCATCATCCAAAATTACAAAAGTTAGACAGTGAGAGGAACAAGTAGGAAAGAAATCTAATTGAGGAAAGCCTCCGTGAGAAATCAAAGTTCACTTATGGAGGCTGCAATGGTTTTTTTTCCAAACAATCCCTCTGGAACAAAGGATGACCTGCTTTGTCAACAAAGTTGGGAAGAGATATGTGGTTAAGTTCATTCATCTCTCAACAGGATACCTCCAAAAGTACAGAATGAATTTTAGTGAAATTGTGAGGAAGGGTTGGTAACGAGGTGTGAAAGAGGTGGGAAAATTTGAGGGTGGATCAAGGGATTTTTTCTGATTGAAAGATAATTTTCCGCTTTTTTCAATTACATTTAGGTACACACCCATGACTGTCCACATGATGAGTTATCAATTGATTTCTATGAAATTCTGTGCAGGGCTGGACTATTGGGTACAAGAGAATTGACCAAATTTCTGAGCGGATCCATACACAATTATTTCCATTATGTAGTTATATGTCCAAAGCACATAATATCACCATACTTTCATACCTGTCTACACGATAATTCCAAGAGTTCTCAATTAATTACCATGAGATTTTTTTTTTATTATCATGTTGCAGCTACATGTCAAAATGACATAATGTTGCCATTTTTTCCCCTGTTCAGGAGAAGTGGACAGTAAGCAAAGAAATAACTGATTGAGTTTTGGAGCAGATTTATCCACAATTATCAACCCTTGTTGGATCAGTCATTATTCTTGAGCAAAGTTGCTATCCCAAATCTTGCTGACATATTCTATGTGTGTCTCTTTCAATCAGCTTTCTTGGCTTTCCTTATAATTCAATCTATGCCACTTAACAAATTGTAGATGTATCATTTCTGAAAAGGTAATCACCAAAAATTTACTCATTTGTCGCCTAGACATTGATAACAGCCATGGCAAACTGAAATATAGTCATTGTTTATGAAATAGGCTAAGGAGAAAACAAGTTTAATTTTGCAGAGCTTTTTTTTCTGTTCTGAATTTCTATCAGATGATTTTTTAATAGGAAACGAACCACACACACACACACACAAATGTATATATATTACATTAAAGAGACAATTTGGAAGGCAAAGTTGATGTTACAAATCTGATCTCTTTATTCGATTTAACATCTTTTGTTTGTCCAAACTAATTTCTTTAGAAAATGCGTGAGTACACATTGTGAAGTTTGTTTATAGATCCCAAACCACTTGGTGTTTTATCTTGGATGTGGGAAAATATTGTCCACCTTTTAATGAATCCTAATGTTTTTATAAGTATTCCAAACTAACCAGGGTGGTGAAGTTTTAAAGATGTTGGTTTGTGTAAGTGGAGAATGATGTGATTGTTGGCCCGAGGGAGTATGTATGTATGGATATATATATATATATATATATATATATATATATATATATATATATATATATATATATGCATATACATATATATATGCATATACAAATAAATACACATATATACACGTATATGTATATATATACATACATACATATATATATATATATGTGTGTGTGTGTGTGTGCTGTAGATCACAATGCATATACTCACATTTCTATAAAGTCTGAGTGATTTCTTCACATTCTTCACTTCAGTTCCTAATGGTGGGACCAATTTCAATAAACTTTAGAAGAGGATACTGTACTCAAGTCTTTCTTCACCAAGGCACAATTATCAAGCAAACAGTATTTTAGACATTGTAATTTCACAAAAATTGTTGTTTTTTTTAATTCTTGATTTTTTACTGTATGCTTCACTGTATTCATTTATTTATTTGCATATTTACAAATTCAGAATGATAAAGTGTTTGTTCATCAACAGGTTTATGGTTTTTGTGGACTGAAATGTTTTGGTTGAGTCATTGAAAATAATTCACGGATTTAGTAAATGTGCAGCCAAGTCCCTGGTGGCCCTAACACTTGTTCATGGCAAGTGATAATTGTAGATGAGAAATTTTCAGATTTAACAAAATCGAGTGAAAAGTTTGCTTCACAAGTAAAGATATAAACTCTATCTGAACATGATTGAAAATTCATATTTAAGCAATTGTTTAAGACTGAATTACCCTGTGTCTGAAAAAATACTGTAAATTATTTTTCATTTTTGAGCATTCATATACAACAATCAATTTGGTCTGTTGTATATAAGTGTATGAGAAAAGATTTTATATTTTCTTGGCATATATTTAATTTCCAAAATAAAAGTAATTAAGCAGTATATTAATCTAAATATACTCATAATGTTGTATGATTAGAATGGATTAATTTAGAACATCTTGGAATTATGAATTTTGCTGAATAATCCAAGGGAAGTAACTTCAGGTTCTTTTTTTTACTTCCCTTTAATCGTTTCCATTTTGCAAAAATGATGCGGAAAATTTAATAGAAATTGAAATATTCCTTCTCTTGCGGAGCAGAGAAACTTATTTCTTCTGATTACTTTCCTGGATATCAATCGAAAAGGATAAAAAAAAAAAAAGGATTAATGTTAAGATATCAAATTGTCGGCAAGAAGAATATCTCATAGCAGACAATAAGACAAATTGTTTACAAGTAGTAGGACTTCCACTCATTGCATCACTTCCAGCCCCCCCCCAACTGTAAGCTTCCATTGATTCTTCCCTTAAGGTTACAACACCAGTGTATTAGACACTGTGCAATATTTTCATTTCTTAATGTAGAATTAAATTAAATGTCCATCTTATTTACCAGTATATAGGGTAATGAATGTTCACCTGTAATGAAGATAAAGTTTAGTTTATTTTAAACCAACACAATTCTAAAGAAAATAGATTCATAATGTGTGTTAATGACAAAGTTAATTTGATAAAATGGGACAATGAGTTTCTCAAAAGCTGAAAAGAAAATTAGATAAAAATCCTCCAACTGTAAACATGGAATCCTAACAAGTTGGATTGATTTGTTTTTATTAGATTTCGCATCCAGACATTATCTAACCTTTTCACCGACAACGCTTAATTCA
The DNA here is from genome assembly GCA_963457665.1 of Thysanoteuthis rhombus. Taxonomy (NCBI): domain Eukaryota; kingdom Metazoa; phylum Mollusca; class Cephalopoda; order Oegopsida; family Thysanoteuthidae; genus Thysanoteuthis; species Thysanoteuthis major. The sequence continues at coordinate 31,985,467 of OY735234.1, read as the reverse complement.
ATTACTTTTGTATACAACTGACCTGAATATATATATATATATATATATATATATATATATATACATATATATAGTGTGTGTGTGTATATGTATGAGTATATATGTATATAGTGTGTGAAATTAATTATACAGTGTTCATATAGATATATAGAAAATATATTCAGAGTATATATGAAGTGTATGTATGTGTATGTATAATGTATACAGTGTGCATGTAAATATATGATGTATATATATATATAATGTATATAATATATATAAATATATATATACATATATATGTACATATATATACTGTATATATATATATATATATATATATATATATATATATATATATATATGTATATATACTATATATATATAAGTATGTGTGTATGTTTCTATTGTGAATGTGAAGTGATCAGAAGGATATATTCATGAGAAAAGCTTAACAAGCACATATATACCCCCATTTAAGAAAAATTTCAAAAAGTCTCACCCGCTATCAACCAAAAACATTTATTAAAAACCACACACCTACTTCCACTCTGCCCCATAGATACCAACATCTCTCAATCAAATGCTAGACATATATGTATGTATATACAGTATGTATTTATATACACTGTATGTATATATGAACTGTATGCATATGTATATATGAACTGTATGTATATATACAGAACGTATGTATATACATGTATACACATAATATATAATTGTAAATGTGCAGTATATAGCTGTAAACATAAAGTATGTATGTATATCATATGATATACATATGATGATGTTATATTATATATAGTATATATTTAGTTCATGTAATATATGGATATAATATATATATATATATGTATATATGTATATATATATATATATATATATATATATATATATATATATATATATATATATATACAATATATATATACATATAATATGTTATGATATATATGATATATACATATATAATGTAATATATTTATGATATTATATAAATATATAATATGTATATATATATATATATATATATATATATATATATATACAATATATATATACATATAATATGTTATGATATATATGATATATACATATATAATGTAATATATTCATGATATTATATAAATATATAATATGTATATATGTATAATATATATGTAATATATAATATATATATGCATAATACATAGAGTACAAATCAGGTTTGCAATATAGCATAATCTGATATGATAAAAAGCAATGTCTGATCTGTGATGGATTTATTTTATAGAGTGCTCAATACATTCAAATTCAAAACTCCGAGTGTCAAGTTGATTTAGAGTAGAGCTGGAAATATAGTACAAAGTAGATTTGCTACACAAACATGTTTATGTTTGGGTCTTTTTGTGTAGCGAACCTATTTTCTACTCCATACATCTATATATACATGTATATAATATGATATATATAATATAATATGTATAATATGATATATATATATAACATGTATATATGATATATATATATAATATCTGCCTCTGGGTCTGAAGCCAAGGTTTTGATCCTACCTTGCGGTACTGGAGATATTTGGATAGCCTTTAGCCACACTGAAGAGTTGTAATATAACAAAACAGCTGTCTGTGGATGACACAATTATTAATTATTATTATAATATAAAACATCGTCGTTGTCATCATCAGTATTTTATTGTCTGTCATCGGACATAGACCTTACCCAGGATCTGCCACATTTCTCTAAGTCTAAGCCAGTATTTTCTGAATTTGTCTGGTTCATCTCACCATCTTGTATTCTATTGGCCTAAGTTTTGGATGTGATCTCTGGCAATCCATGTTTTGAGTTGAGATGTCCATCGGTCATCTGCCATTCTTGCAACATAACCTGCCCATTGCCATTTAAGTTTTCTTACAGATTCTTTGATGTCTCTGCCTCCTATTTTCTCCCTGATGTATTGTGCTGTCTTGTAATCTCTCCATGGAGGTTGAGCATGATTCACTCATGCACACATTGCATGCTTCTCAGTTTGCGGGCCTGTCTCATAGTTACGTTCCATGTTTCATAAGTGACTATTGGGAGGGTGCATTGGTTGTATACTCTTCTTTTTAGGATTATTGGAATCGTCTTGTTTTTGAAGGTTGAGCTTGCTCTGCCACAGGCTTACTATCCTTAGGTGGTTCTTCACTTGATTTCTTCTTCATTCTTCTGTGAGGGTTTCATAGAGATTTGGTGTCCTCGGTAGAAGTATAGGTGTACTTTCCCCATTTTTGCAACTTTGATTTTAACGATTATGTTTTTATTCTCAATGTGATTTTTGCACATAACTTTTGTTTTACTGAAGTTCATGTGTAGGCTGACTTTTTTGCTTTCTTCATTTAGTTCATCTGGCATTAGTCAGAGGTTGTGTAGGTTCTCTACAAAAAGGACGATGTTGTCTGCAAATCTGAGATTGCTTAGATATTCGCTGTCTATTTTGATTCCTCTATTCTCCCTGTCCAGATTTTGGAAGATCTTTCAAGATATACAATATATATGTAATTTAATATATATATAAATATATCTATGATATAATATTTATAATATATATATATAGATATATGTTTATGATATATGTATATATATATAGTATATTCTATCAACCTTGCAATAAAAGAAATAGTCTATGTTGCAACCGCCTCAAGTACACCAACACCTTCACTAGCTCTACGACTAACGAGAGTTTCTACATATACCATAGCACTAACTGCCGCAGTAAGAACATTATATACCTTCTAGAGTGCAATAGATGTAAGTTACAATACATAGGCAAGTCTGAGTGGCAATTTAATATTAGACCTAATAACTACAGACACTATGGACTTTACACCAAACCTAACAACCCTAACCGGACAGATCTCTAAATCAGAAGCGAAGATTTCAACCCTACCTAGCAGTACTGGAAGGGATATCAAGTCTATAGCCTTAATAATTCAACAAAACAGCTATTTGTCAATGGTGCAATTATTAATTATTTGCATATATATATAGACTATATGTATATATATATATACTCACAATATGTATACATATATATATACTATACATATATATGCTATATATACATATATATATACACTATATATATACTACACACATATATACACTATATGTAAACTATATATATATATATACATACATACTTCTAGCTCTGGAATAGAGCATTGTGGTAGAAGGGGAATTATATGTATGCAAAAATATTGCTTGATTCAGTACTGACCATCCAGTTCTGTGTAGGGCTGGGTAGAGCATCTTACTCTGGGTCCGCAGCCAAGGTTTTGACACTATATATCGAGTCCATAGCCACACTGAAGAGTTGTTTAATACAATGAAACAGCTGTCTGTGGATGACACAATCATCAATTTATCTATACCTCAAGCCACTCACAACAACAAGAGAGAAAATTGAAGAGATCAAACTTGATAAATTAATTTAAAAAAAACGAAGGGAAGACAGAAAAAGATACAAAATGACAATCATCGAATCAACTCTTGAAAGAGGTTGGGGCTTCAAAGCTATAAACAAAAGCCTCAAATCAGGACAAGACCAAATAACCAGCATACTCAAAGAAAATGGAAACCTAACAACAGACAGAGACAGGATTGTCGAGTGTGCTAAAGAATTTTACCAAAAATTTTATTCGCCCAAACAAGCACTACAAAACAATGAACAAGATACGCAAGATGTGAGAAATCAACTCGAGGACTTCCCACAAATAACCCCGTGGGAGGTAAAACAAGCGATTAAACAGACAAAGAAACGAACGGCTCCTGGACCAGACAGCATCACCATTGACTACTCTGAAAAGCAGGTAAAATCATCACCAAGAAACTGGCCATCCTTTTCAACTTGTGTCAAAAACAGAGTAAAGTTCCAGATGATTGGAACACTGCTATCATAATGCTTTTATATAAAAAAGGAAACCCTAAAGACCTCAATAACTACAGGCCAATAAGCCTATTCAACTGCGTATACAAACTTTTTATAAAAATCATCGCCAACTGAATCACAAAAACACTTGATGAAAACCAACCAAGAGCAAGCTGGCTTTAGAAGAAGCTACTCAACCATGGACCACTTGCATTTGATAAAAAGAAAGAAAAAGCAGTAGAATATAAACTACCACTTGCTGTACCATTTATCGAGGTTAAAGGAATTAGAATAGATGGCAAGTATCTGAGCAACCTCAGATTTGCAGACAACATTGCCCTTTTTGCAGAGAACCTACACGACTTTCAACTGATGATAGATGAACTAAATGAAGAGAGCAAGAAAGTCAGCCTACACTTGAACTTCAGCAAGATGAAGATCATGTGCAACAACCACATCGGGGATAAAAACACTAAGATCGAAATTGAGGACACAGAACTGGAGGAAGTAGACCACTACATCTACCTAGGACAACGAATCTCCATGAGACCCTCAAAAGAAGAAGAAATCTAGCGAAGAATCACACTAGGATGGCAAGCCTTTGGCAGAGCTAGCTCAACCTTCAAAAATAATAAGATCCCATTAATCCTAAAGAGAAGGGTGTACAACCAATGCATCCTCCCAATAGTCACTTATGGAGCTGAAACATGGAATTTAACCAAGAGACAGACCCGTAAGCTGAGAACCATGCAACGTGCACATGAAAGAATAATGCTGGGCCTCACATGGAGAGACCACAAAACAGCACAGCACATCCGGGAAAAGACAAGAGTTAGAGACATCATAGAATACATAAAAAATCTCAAATGGCGGTGGGCTGGCCATGATGCAAGAATGGCTGACAATCGATGGACATCACGACTCACAACATGAATTCCCCGAGACCACATGCGCAGCCGAGGCCGGCAAAATGTTAGATTGAGAGACGAGCTAGACAAGTTCAGGAAGTACTGGCTCCGTGACGCCCATGATAGAGAAGTGTGGCAAATCCTGGGGAAGGTCTATGTCCAACGACGGACGCTAAAAGACTAATGATGATGATGATGAATGAAATCAAATGAAAAATATCTTCCTTTATCCAACCAAGTTATCTCCCTTGAACTTACAGAATTAAACAATCGAAAGAATGAAGGGAATACGATATATATATATATATATATATATATATATATATATATATATATATATATATATATATATATATGTGTGTGTGTGTGTGTGTGTGTGTATATAACAACGATTTTCACACTATAAAATAGTGAGAAAAATGGAAGCATTTATTATTCAAGTTGGAACGCCCACATCATCAAGAGAAACATCTCTTTTCTTACAGTTAAGAGATAATCTTTGCGAACGATTGCAAGGAAGTAGGTGGAAATAGCCAAGTGTTTAACTGAACGGCATGAAGAATGACATTGGCCTAACGAGTTCAATCTGGGGCTGAGTCAATTTCCGCTCATTTCGAGCTAATACCCTAGAGAGAGGCATTATCCCCACCTCTGCCACGCCAACAACATAGGCCAGCGTGGTAGGGTAAGGCCCATCACTTCCATGTCTTACACTCCGTCAATGTCAAATAATAGACGTTAAAAGGTTGATAAAAAAATTTTTTTTTAAAATTGCCCGAAAATGGTGAGGTTCTTCATCCTTTCCAATACTTTCTGAATTTGTCTAGTTCGTCTCTCCATCTTGTATTCTACTGGCCTCGGTTGCACATATGATCTCAGGGGAACCATGTCGTGAGTCGTGATGTTCATCAGTTGTCTGTCCTTCTTGCAACGTGACCTGCCCATTGCCATTTGGATTTTCTAATGGATTCTATGTTGTCTAAGACTCCTGTTTTCTTCCGGATATGCTATGCTGTCTTGTGATCTCTCCATGGGAGGTTGAGCATGACTCTTTCATGTGCCCGTTGCATGCTTCTCAGTTTGAAGGTCAGTCTCTTGGTTAGGTTCCATGTTTCAGCTCCATAAGTGACTATCGGGAGGATGCATTGGTTGTATACCCTTCTTTTTAGGATTACTGGGATCGTCTTGTTTTTGAAGGTTGAGCTTGCTCTGCCGAATGATTGCCATCCGAGAGTGATTCTTCGCCTGAGTTCTTCAGAAGTAGAAGAAATAAAGAAATAGTGAGTTTAAGATGAACAAAACATCCTCTTCTGATATTGGCTTGACTTATTTCCATCACTCTGCTGCTACCCGAGGGTGCCTTTCCTTTATATGTGCGCCAGTAAGTCGATTCTAAAGGAAGAAACTATTTTATGTACACCAAAAATGACTGGAAAAATTGGGAAGTTGTTGACAAATCAGACAAAGAAGCAAGAAACGAAATGGAAAACATATTTTTCATATGAAATGTTCCGATGTTTATTACAAATATTGAATATGGGAAAATGAAATGTCGAATAGAATTATCGAAATATCGAAAAAAAGTATCAGCCTTAAATATCGATTTTCAGAGGTCTTATCATAATTCAATGTGTTTATTCAGCTTACATAGAGTTATAGAGCAATTCCTCGACTGTATTGCAACAAAACCCATACTAATCAAAACTGCACTACTCAAGACATTACTGTGCAAAGTACTAAACTTTATTCCTTTCTTATTCCTATTTCCCCCGGGCAACGCTGGGTACCCCAGCTACTATTATATAATGTGAAGCTGTTTTTTGTGGTTTTTGTTATTTGTAGTGCTGCTACTAGTACTGTGACTTGCTATTGGCAACAATATGTTTAGCTCTTTTGTGGAGTTTCCCAGAGGGGGACTTATTGGTTTTTTTTCTCATTTCCCCCACCCCATGCTAATTTTTTGCATTAAAGTTTTCTGGGAGAGTCTGTAGGGGTGAGATATTTATTGTTTAAATAATTGTTTTGTATTTTTTTAATCACTTTGTAGTTCAATATGACAATTGGCAAATGTTTCATTCATTACATATTTAGAATTGATAAAAACAGGTCTGATTATCCATTCAGTAGAAACCGTCTTTTAGCGACACATCGTGTTTGGGTGATCAATCAAAAAATCGGGAAAAGCAGTAAGCAATGAATTGAATACTTCTCTCACTTTTCGAAAAACAAGCCTGAATGCCGCCGAATACACTTAAGGGACCAATTGAGGAAAAAAACTTTTTGTGGGGGAATTTAAACAAAACAAAAAAAACGTTTGTTTATTGACAACATAATTAGTAAATGTTATAATCTTCAGCCACCTATCACCATTGGTGCAGCCTGTGCGTGCAACATATAAGGGAGGTCGGGGTACAATGAAACAATAAAATGTGTAACCCTTCTGAATCAGTAGAGAGTGGAATATTCTACCCTATGTTATCGTAGAATATGGTGTTCTATTTGTCATATATTAATCTAATCTGGTCATCCATTATAGGATCTCACTTTCATCTAGGCAACTTTGAAGTTCGTGGATTACTATGTGATGTAGCATAATGGATTTCTAAAACGAATATCCATCAGGTCCTGGTGCTTCCCAGTTGGCTATTCTCCGGAAAATTTTTTTATGCGGTTGAATTCAATTCTATCTTTTCTTCTTCCTCAATATCTTGGAGTTCTTTTTTGATTTGATATAACCATTCACTGTGTCTCCTCTGACATCTACAAATGTCATCTAAGTTCTTCGTGACTGTGGCGTCTGGTTATATGTTTTGTCTTCTTTTTCCATTCAAGTTCTGTTGGAATTTTCTTTCGTTCTTTGGGGTTGTTTCGTTTATGTGTCTGTTGGGCAATCCTTTGTTTATATTACTTTGATCTTGTCTCTTTGACAAGTCTTGGTGTATTTCTTTCACTGCAACGGGTATCCCTTTTTGTCTTATCTTGTATGTGTCTCATTATTTTGCTTGTAGAATGCTTATGAACGATGTTTTCCGGTAATCCTTCGTCTCTCAATAGTTGGGTAATGTCTCCTTTCTCTGACAGGTTTTGGGATCCTGTTGTTCGGGGTTTCTTGTGTCTGTTACCGGTTTTGCACCTGCGGAGATTAGTTTGTTTTTTTTAATTTAAAAAATTTTTTTCTACCTTTTTTATGTTTAAAAGGCAATTGACGAGTCCAGTTGATTCTTCTATTTTTTTCCAATCCATGCCTCCAAGAGATGGCTTTGATTTCTTCTCTTCTTGCATTGATTCTTGTAGGGATTTTCAATAAATAATTAATTTGCAGTCCTCTTCCTTCGTCCAATAGTCGCTTGGTAACGAATGTATCCCTTTTGTAGGACTTCAAGGGAACTCAAACCGGGAATTGGCCAACAGTCTCCCTGTAACGACATGTGGGACATCAAAAGAATAGGAGCCGGGATTGGGGCCGACAGTCACAGGATAACGACCGTCTCCCATAGGCCAACAGAGGACCTACTGTCGGTTATGACACAAATTTTGAATTTGTGCCTCATTTTTACATATTTTGAACATGTTCATGGTTGATCTATTGGTAGTGGTTTAAGGTCGTACCAAGGCCTCGTTGGTTGGTTACAACTGATTTCAATCAGTGCAACTAAAGAACTTCACCGGTCTAAATTGCCCCGTCATCATCCATAGTATTCAATCTTGATGAGGTTGGACCTTTTCTTTCGTTGAAAGCTGGGGGCTGTGCGTTCTACACATTACTCGCAAACCTTATTTCAAGTTTTTAATATGCAGCTATGCCAAAACACCACCATCAACAAGTGACGTATTATAGTATTGAAACAATAAGCATTAGTTGCAGAATAAAAAGAAGAAAATGAAGAAGCATCAATAAGTTTTTGTACTTACTATGGCCGATTCCTTTTCTCATATGCAGAGAATCCTTTGTTCCTGTTCTAACTCTGGAATTTAGTTTTTTACCCTAGGATTCGATTTGCCCTGCCTTGTATTTAAATCACCAAGTAGTTAAAGTAACTTTATTCGTTTGTTCTTATCTCCCCCTCATTTCTTCAAGTTTTAGCTTAGTATAAGTTCGTTCCTAGGTTATTCCTTTCTGATTGATAGCTCCCCCTGTAAAATTGTTTCAAAATGTTTAAAAATGAGAGCTAAATAGAAAAAAGAAGAACCCTAAGAAATGTTATGCACTGAGGCCATTAATGCCCTGCACATAGTGATGGAAATGGGTTTTGAGAACAGTAATGAACATACAGAAAACCTGGGAATTGAGTGCTCTTGTCTACTCCCCCCATTACCATTAGGTGTATGCAGGCGTCCAGAACTCAAACTTCCAATAGTTATACAAAGAATAATTGTTAAGGAAATAACATCTTTATCATCAGAGTCAATATTCTGCGGAAATCATAAAAGACTAATTAATTGCCTCTTAATTAAGCTCACAATAATAGCAATGCAGACTCCAGTGGTGCAATGCCACAATATTCAGGGCGTCATTGTGCTATGGAGACTGCATGTTGAGATGGACGGGTTTCGCAGAATAATTAAAACCGTGCAATTGGCTCCTGAGTATTTCCATAGTCTACCTGAAGTCTTTAACTTGCTGGCATGATGATGATGATGATGATGATAATGATGATGACGACTTGGCGACTATTAACTCTTTGTTAAATTTATATTATATGTTGGGCTGGGAGGGCTCCAATTTTCCCAGACATGAATTAATAGTAATTGCTTCTTCGCTTTACGCCATTTCGGCTTACGAAAGGTTTCATAGGAAAGCTCTCTTTTCCAATGGCGGTGGAAATAAAAGCTGTTCAGGGTCTTAAATAAATGTCCTTCATTTTGACTGATATTTATTTCTCATCAAGAAGAAAGTTGTTATCGGGTCTGATTAGTCACTCAACAGAGACCGTCGCGTGACCAACGTCTTTTAACAACATGCCGTGTTGAGGGCGATCAATTAAAAAAACAAGCGTGACACTAATTAAGAGGTCAATTGATCATGAACTTACCATGCAAACTTAACCCCATTAAAAACTTATTTAGACTGGGAATTAAAACAAAAACAAAACGAAGTATTTTTCGAGGCATTGTAAGGTGTAAATCTTCCGCCCTCTGCTCCATTTCTGCTCCTTGTGCATCTATACATACATACATGACCAGCCAGACAGCCAACTTGAGAACTGAAGAAACCTAAGTACAGTTTTGTTGACAGTTTGTGTTGATAGTTCCTAGTAAGCTCAATTGCACAAGGGCTTCATTGACAATTTGTATTAAAAGTACGACACACATTCACAAGTTGATTGTATGCAAGTAAATGTACACTTAGATACAATCTACTTTTCGTAAAGTGTATGTGTGTTGTATGTATGTGTGAGAGAGGGGGGGGCTTTGATGTTGAATATCATGCCTTTAGGCTTCCCTTAAGGCCTATGCTACAAAATCATATCCAAATTATGGTCTCAGAATAGCCTCAGTTATGTTTTATTGATATCAGCAAGTGAACAGTTTGGATTTTAAAATAAATACGTGTGTAGTCAACATTTAAAGACTCGCATATTTTTATATTTAGACTTTTGAATAGTTGTCTGAAAAAACGAATCAATGAAATGGAAGGATAGATCGATGGAAATCAGATAGCGTTTAATTCAATTTGTTTTAATTTCATTTTATGCCACTCTTTCTTTACACTGTTATAAAAGGGTAGGCTGATGTTGTAAGAAGCGGGGTGCAAATGTAAAAATGTCTAGTCTTAAAAAGGGGTTAATATAAAAAAAGTGGGTCATAGTGGTTATAAAGTTGGAAAAGGAAGCATTAGTGTTAAAAAGTGTAGGGACTCATGTAAAAAAAGGGTCTAATGTTAAGAAAAGGTAAAATGTTCATAAAGAGGAGTATAATGTTAAAAAAGGGTCTTGAAAATGAGAAAAATTCCCACTCAAACTTGACACCTGAAAGTGAGAAATGAAAGTTTCTCTTCAATTTTGTCCTCCAAAATTGAAATTTTGAAGTTTCCCCAAGATTTTGACCTCTAAAAGTGAAAATAGATTAGGCATCGATCTTGACCCATAGAGGTGAAGAGAATTAGCCCTTAATTCTGACCTCCGAAAAGTGAAAACGAAATCGTCCCCTCATTTTTGAACCATAAAAGAGAAAAAAATCCCCTCAATTTTGACCCCTTAAATTGAAGGAAAATACCACAAGATTTTGACTCCTAAAAGCGAGGAAAAAAACGATTCCTTCAGATATTGATACATGATATAGATCCCTAAAGATGAAGATGAATCTCAATTCTGATCCCTTAAATTGGAAAAAAAAATTCCCTAAATTTTAACCCTTAAAAGTGAGGATAGAATTTTCTCTTCGTCATAATTAGCAGCTTTTTAGCGTCCGTCGTTGAACACATAGTTCGGTAGGATTCGCTAGTATTAACTCTGCGATGCTCATGATAGAGAGTATCATGGGCATCGCTGAGCCAATACTTTCTGAACATGTCTAGTTCGTCACGCCATCTCATATTATGTAGAACACAGTTTTGCATATGATTTCTGAGGATCCACGTTGTGACTCATGATATTCATCGTTTTCTGACATTGTTGCAACATGACCAATCCACTGTCATTTTTCTAATGTATTCTATCATATACCTGGCTCCTGTTTTTTCTCTAATATATTGTACTTTCTTGCAATTTCTCCATGTGATCTTGAGCATGATTCTCTCCTGTGCATGTTGCATAGTTCTCAGTTTGAAGAACAATCATTTCAGCTCCATAGGTGACTATCGGGAAGATGCATTGGTTTTAGACCCTTCTTTTTGAGACTAATGGGATTTTTTGTTTTTGAATTTGTTCAACATTTTGAATCCTAAATGTAAAAAGAAATTCCCCTAAGTTCTGACCCCTGAAAGTGAAAAATGAAAGTTCCTTATCGGTTTCGACTCCTAAAAGTAGAAAATAAAAGTTCTCCAGGATTTGAGCTCCTAAAATTTGAAAAGTATCTCCCCATACATTTTGATGTCTAAAAGTGGGAAAATTATCCTTCATGATTTAGATCTTTCAATAGTGAAAAAAAATTGAAGTTCTTTCGATATAACTTGCATAACTTCCAATCCAAAAATTTCGTGTTCTGAACTAATCTATCAATGAATTTAAGGGTTCAGCAGGTATAACATAAATCATACATCGATACCTTAACCATACCACAACAAAACACGCTTTAATCAAAACAGTACTATTCAACGTATTTCTGTTCAACCAATAAACAGCACGATATGAGGCGTGTCAAAAAACTTCTAAGGTTCTGACGCATTCGTACATTTTGGTTTCGAGGTTTCATTTAATAAATAAAACAACCAGATATGTTTTCATCATAATACGTCGTTAAAAAGTGAAAGATCACTTCACCAAAGAGTCATATTGTAAATTTTCTATCTTCACCCCTAAAAATATTTTTGTGGGTGATTTTCAAAAACTAATTTGCTAAAACAATTATCTGTATTAACAATATCTACTGAAGTTTTCATGGGTTCATGTCGTGTAGTTTGGGCTGTTGGCGAGTATATACGGACGGATAGATAGACCGACCGACGGACATATTGTAAGAAAAACCCAACAAATATGTAAATTTGGATGTCTGCTTGTGTGTTTGTGTGTGCGCTCGCCTACGTCAATACAAGCATTCATTAAGAGTAGAGTTCGGATCTTGATGCTTGTGGCTATGTCGACCATTGAGGTTCATAATACTCTCTGTCTTCATCTACCCTCAGTCAGTTGGTGATGGCCGTACTGGGTTTGGTACCAGTACCTTCCCTCAGATGTGACCAGCTTGATAGGTTGCTCTCTCAACGTGCTTCACCAGAGCGCTTGGATTGGCAGGATTTGCTGCAGCGAGTTTTTCTGTGAAAAATTCTTACTTTTTGCATCGTCCACTCTAGTGCAGTTGCTTGTTCTTTCAAAAACCTCTACGACAAACATATCTCAATGCTCATTGCATCATCCGGGTTCTCCTTTAGTCCATTTGTTAGCATCAGTAGTGCATCTGTCAGGTCTGACATTTTGACCATGCTCGCCTGCCTTTCATGTCCAGGAAAGCTAGAGTATTACAGTCTATAAAAGCATGGAAAATGGCAAGTTTACATGACATCTTCGGTCCGAAACATGCAGCTATATGGTGGGTTGTTAAGAAGCAAACGCTCTTTCCAGTTCCAAATGTTATCCACTGTGCTCGTCCCGCTGTTAGTTTACGTATGGTATATACAACCAAGATCACAACGTCAATGTCAACAGAGCAAAAGAGTATCTCGTGGTGGCTATGCTGTGCAGCAGGGTTTACATGCTGTAGCATACGACTATCAGTTTCTTCTTGCCTCCATGGAGCAAGGATGGAAATCCTGCGGTAGCTATGTGCTGAACTTCTCGCCATTGAGGACAATTTCCTTATCTTACTCACTGAACATCTGAAGGGGCGCAATGAACAGGAAACTGTCAACCCACATAAAGTGCTGTCCCTTTTCAACGTTTCGCTCTTACTGTGATTTTCAGGGAATCATCCTTGTAAGTATCCAGAGATATATGGGATGAAACCTGCTGGCATCATCAATGATGTAAGCTCCATGAAAACGTCAGAAGGTCACTCTTGGCCCCAAGTCGTATTTCCTCCCTCGTTGGTATCTATGCTTGGTTCTCATGTTGAAAGATGTCTTCTGGATTTCCATCTCTCTCTTAGAAGCTAATGTAGAGTCGTGATAACAGCTCGACAATACTTTTCTATGATATCAACTGCCTGTTCTCGTTACTTACCGTCTTTATTGTAAACCCAAGAGATAGTTTCGACCTATTGCTACAGATCTGGACATCAATGGCTCTGTTATCTCGACAAGAAAATCTTTTGCAATTGATTTGAACTCTTGTTGGCTAATCGTGCTTCTTCAATGATCTCCATCACCACCGATGGACCTGCAATCTCTTTGTTGTCAAGGACCAGCAGTTCATCACCCCCTCTTCGAATTGGTTTCCCAGTTGTTTGTAAGACCTGACACCCCTTTATCACTCTTGATGAAAGCATTACTCTGGTCGCTTTATTGATGAGATTGCCGAGAAGATCCGGTTGCATTAAATTCTCTAGCAACCTGGGTGTCTAGTTGGTAGTTCAGTCACATCACGGAGATGATCTGGGATCTAGCAGACATGGTTGGTATGGTCTAAAACGAAGACCAGAGGTTGGTTTCATCGAGGTGCATCGAGGTATATGCTGAAAGAGAACTGCCGTAGAGAGCGCACATGGACCAGTGAAAACAACTCCATTTCCCTGGTTGCTGTCCAATACAGGAATTAAGGGCGACTTTGTTCTCTATTTGAGCACCACTTGTCAACCCCCAAAGTCTCATCATCTGTATCTACGCCAGGGTTATTGTTAGCCGTATACTGCAGGGTATATGAAGCATCTACTATGACTTGGTGCAATTGGAAGTCAGCAGTGTCCACAGTGATTCAACCCAACTGCTGCCTTGCAACAAATTACCAAGGGTCTTGAGAGCTGCCCTATTTATATTCATGATACCAAATATCACAAGAAACTTGTCTTAACCACACATTTCTGGCCACTTCCACCGTTGAGTAGCCTTTCTCACTACTGCCACGGCCACTGATTGGGGGGGGGCGTTTGCAATGGCCCAATATTCAGTTTTGTTTCCAATACATCTGCCAAATTTAATCCTTTCTTCACAAAATGAACATTTGTTTTATGTTGAGCTGTGTCACCCCACTGCTAGTTTATCTGTGTCGTCGAAATGTCATTTATGAAATATATGGATATACACATTGCATTGTAGATATGTAGATAATAGAGATCTACATTACATTGAGCTTACAGAATAGCGGTCTGTTGACCATAAACGGATTTTTATAGTCAAATTCCAACTAGCTGACTTAATTTTCGTATGTGACAACAATGACGGATGACAATTATCTACTATTTTGGACGCTGAGACACTAGAATCCCGACATCCATAGAATGGAAGAAGCTTAATCCCGACACCCAGGCACTGGGATATCCTTAATTCGGATACCTGGGCACTTGAAAGACAATGGAATATTCTAAATTCTGACGCTAGGGCGATGATGGGAAAATCCAATGTCCTGCCGATGGGAGATGTTAAATTCTAAAATCCTGTCACTGAAAGATCCTGAAATTTAACATTCATTTACTTAAATATATTAGATTAGCAGGGATTCCTGCCGTCGCCCGGAGATAAAATAATTCTTGCACACCTAGTTGGGCCCCCACACACTCACACATTTCTTTGCTCATGATGTCGGATTTGACGTTTTCCTTTTCCCCCAGGCAACGCTGGGATTCCCTGCTAGTATTCAATAAAAGACCAATTGAAATTCCAAACAGATCAGAGGAGCAGCAGAATATTGGATTAAGTTCAGTCCAAAGCCACCCGTGGGAATCTAGTAATTACCTCTCCAAAGTTTAAATTCCGTTTTTCCCCAACTACAAAAAAATAAATGAATAAATAAACAAAATGAATGAAAAATAAATGAATAAAACATTGAAAACAATCTTTACATTTTTACGAGCACAAAAGATACATAAAATGATCACCACGCTGAACATTTTGTTTTATTGAGTCGGTAATTTCTTGTTATGAAAAAAAAAATGACCGTTGGAGCCTTTGTCAGCGCGAATTTCATTCAAGACTTTGAAGATTACAATCACCGAATTTTTTGATGTAAAACTCCCCAAAGAAAATCTCTATGATTTGTTAAACATGCCGTCCTTTAAATGTTGATCACTTTGATTCCAAAAAAAAAGGAAAAAAGATTCTTTTAGAATGCAGTGTTCAAGTCCGGTGATAAACAGAATTAGTGGGAATATGTGGTTGTGGGTTGTTTGCAGCAGATCTAAATAGTCATTATCAATTTTGGCATCATTTTTATAATGGTGTAGTGGATCACTGAAGCAGTTGGGTACTGCGAGAACGAATAGAGAACGAAGGAAACCATCCATCACAGAATTGGTTGTTGGAATCTGATAGAAAAGGCTGGGTAAACTTAGCAGCAGCGGCGTCTTATTTTTAGGATTTCGATGAAGAATAGATGGAAAAAAATTGCAAGCAACTGAGTAGGATACGGAGGCGTTGGGGGTTAAGGGGGGGGACTTGCTCCCTTTTAATGAGTTTGAATAAACGGAAACCAAAGACTCAGGACTGATATATTATGAAATTCCACATCTAGAGGAGATGAACTGAAAGTCATAGAGTTTAAACAAAACACAAACTTTCACCTCAAGGCTATTCAAAGTTAACCCTGCAAGCTGGCTGCTTCTCTAACTTCATTGAAGCGTGGAGTCCTCCTAACTCAAGCTCCAAACCTAATGCTATACTAAACTGAGGACTTTGCCCTCAAGTTGGCTTCTCTGAGAGAACCTTTTTTCTACGCCTTCTGAAAACACCACTGCTTTCCAGCAGTCTTCTTCGCATATCCATTAGAAATTGCTTTGTGGTTTTGATATTCCAATGTAACTGGTTCTTCAGTCCCCCAACTCAGACTGTGACCGACCTTGATTCAACTCTGACTCATGGTCTTCCCAACTGTTAACTGCAACTGACTCCTTTCAACTGATTGACTGTTTCCCTCACGACCAACTGACTGTCCTTCACCTGACCACCAGAGACACCTCTGCTTTCAATCACTACCTCTTCCGGTTCTATATCCACCCCTGATTTATGGCTACTTTCAGCTGTTTTGCATCTTCCGTGGACCCCTTAGTTCCTTCCAAACACGTTTTGTGGTGGTCTTACTCTCTTCCCACGACTGGTGCAACGAATTTTCAATCTGTGCCTGATTCTGATTGGCTACTGTTATGTGTGCTATTATCTATCTACAGTGACAACTCTTTTCGGTCGTCAGTGAAAAGTTCTGTTCACTGCATCCGTTTAAGAACCAGTCGTATTACCACATAATCTTGAATTTGTACAATAAATCGACCAAAGCAAGTTCTATTTCGTGAATGAAGACTTTTTTCTTTGTTTTATTTTTGTATTCTCCCTATAACCGTAGGTGATTTGGTAGTTTTCTAAGAACAATTCATTGAGAGCAACCTTCCTACAATCAATCAAGCCTATCTTCCTCCTTACCTTTCCTCCCTGCTAGTCAGTTTTTCCTCCAAATCACGGTTAATTTTACTTCTGCTTGCGCACGAAGTTACCTGCGGGCGGCCCGCGCACCGAGAAGCGTGTTGCTCCTTAAAACGGCTTTCCTTAATGGTCTCAACTTGAAACTTTTCCAAGCCGTCAAGGGAATGATTGCCTCTGATTGGTCACTCCATGTCATGTGACCAACGTTTATGCTAAATCTTTTCTTTAGATTTAATTAATTCCATGTGCCATTAGCCACTTTTGAAGTACGAAAGATATGAAAACATAATCAGATTTACGGACCACAATCCTCCATAGCTAGACTCGTCGACCTTATCTTTCTCGATAAAATGCTAAAAAGAGAAATGTTCCACTGGGTACTCGCATGCATAAACGGAGGTCAAACGTCTTGACCTCTTCATCCCAAAACGGAGATATATCTTCTATATTCTACACTTCTGTCACATGTTGAAAGGTTGTGGTATAGGAGAGATCCTTAAAATGGAATTGCAACACAAAGACCGCAAAAAGGGTGAGGTGAGGGAGGTAAAAACAGGGTAGCGGTACGCAAAAGGGTTGGAGTAAGCATTGAATATATTCACTAGAGCTGAACTGGTGAACTCGGCTGTCAAGAAAGTTGAATGAGGTGGAATTGAACTAGTTTTCAAGTGTCTGTATGGGGGAGATTTGTTCAAATGCCGTGGAAGATCGCTTCATGCAATTCCTGAGAATTTCTTCTCTTCAGACACTGCATTGCTTTATATTTTCACCCTTTGGTACACCGTTATCAAAGTAACGGGTATTTTATTAGTTTCAAAATATTCACCATTTTATCAAAACGGAAAAGTTGCCAAAGGAACTTTTAGTTTCTAAATAAATGAGAATTCCCCAACAGTGTTCTTTTTTTTTTTTAATTTCTAATGTAACAGACGTGATGGCCCTTAAAAATGAATACTCTCATTGTCAACCCACATTATTTTTAGAAGGTTTTTGTTTTATTCATAGGGATCACTAGACCGTGTCCTAAGCGTGAAAAGGAGAAAATATCGAATCGATTCTTGCCTAGCAAGTTGATTGTATTTCTTGTCTGGAACAGTTAATTTGATATTTCTTTTTTCGGTCAAGTGACAATTTGTGGCCTTGTATCCGTTTGTGCTACAGTAGCCTTTACGCAAGGCGGAAAACCGCTATTCATATTAACACATTCTAAATATGGTTTAAAGTTGAAATATAAATAGAAGTCAAGCAGAATTAATGGAACAAATCGTATTTTTATTCCTAAATGTTTCATTTAACGGGCATATTGGAACCAAAACCTGGAAAGGAATGATTACTAACAAACAATTGTCCCCAAAGTCCGATTTTCTCATTAAACGGTCGAATTATGTATGAGAAAATTGTAATAGTACACACAACTGATCGCCATAAAATCTGGGATTCCAAATCAAGTATCAAGTCAGTTGAAGGATTTATTCACCTTCTTACGGTGGAAAATTTGACTTGAGGTTGGTATAACGCGGAATCCATACACATATGTGTAGACGATGATAAAATTTTCCCCCAACGACCAGGGCCACGAAGGTGTAAGTTCTCGTGACCCTCCCCTGATCACAATGGGGAGGTGCTACACCGGCGTTGGGATTCGTAAGAACTGGAAATAATATACTTATGAGACCACAGGGCAAATCTAGGGCTGAGGTAGTGTCAAGTCAGAGGAGACTCGGCAGCACGAACTCATAGAGAAAGGAGGACAAGACCGTTTTGTGAATATACTGAATTCAATAGCAGTGGCCACAGAGGAAATATTTTCTTCCTCTCGGCTCACTGGGAAGCGTATTTAGTGACCTATGAAAGTTTTGTCTCCCTTTCGACGTCAGATGGGATAAGGAGCGTTTAGTTTTAATTCAAAAAGAGAGCTTTTGATTTTATTTTGACAACTGTCATATCAGGGGCATTTTTTCTTAAAATTTCGGAAATTAATTAATTCTTCTCGAACTGTACGATGTTGTGAAATACAGACTGTTGTGTACACTTGTGTTCGTCTCTCACAAAAGAAGAGAGGAAGAACAGACATAAATCTAAAACGGTAATGGTAGAACAAAAGTCTGATTTTGGCCCCAGTTTCGGATGACTGCAATACAAAGGTCTGGGGAAATAGAAAACCTTATCTCAGTTCTCGCTTTGGATCAGAAGAGTCAACACGTCCGTGGCGCCACCCGTGAGGGTGTTGAGTGGGAAAAGAAGAAGGAAAGAAGAGAAGGTGACCTATTGAGGGGAAGGATTACAATGAACATTACACCACTTCCACTAATTTAATGATAGAATTCATTCCACAGATTTATCTGCGGACCTGTTCTGTGCTGCAGATGTTTTCAAGTTTTCCAGGATGAAAAAAAAGAACACTTTTGTCCAGAGATTGGCTGGACTTTTCGTCAAATATTTCTCTCCAAACACTACAAATACCTACTATCTTTCAGTCCACAACTCCTTCGATCACCATTGCAATGCATTCTGTTATTTTCGTTCTCCCTCTTCAACGTGATTTCCGTCAAGAACCCCAGTTGTCATCTCTGTGCAATTCAAGATGTCGTCGGAAGAAAATGCATGCATGCATTTTATGAGATATGCACCTCGTCTGTCTTATATATGAGGGCATGTTCACCTGCTATGGTTAATGATATTTTTTTTCGAGTCACATTTCCAATTTTCTATCAAAAATTTGCATAATATACCGAAAATGTGGTTTATGTTAACCCATCTTCAATGTAGAGATAAATAAACAAAAATACTTCGATATGGCAACTGTTGAAATATACGTTGATGTGGCAACTGTCACATGACAATCAAAAGCGATCATTTCGAATGAAGTTTGATGAAAAAAAACGAAATGTTCCTAAAGCCCATCTGATGACAAATCAGAGTAAATGTTTTAGCCAACCTAAAACATATTCCTTTAATTCGAATGCCCTCTGCTATACATTAAATGCATTATATAAAGCACCCCTACCATTTAGGAAAAATCCTTTGCTTCTAGAGAAATGCCAACAAGAGATCAACAAGATAAGTTCATCGTGGGAGGCGACGTCTACCTCACAAGGAATCAACAGATACGTTAGCCAGACACCATCAGCAATAATGACCATCAGCAACAAAACCAGGGCATAAGATTATGGAGACAAGGTGGGGCTGGAGTGGACATATCCTATGAAAGCCGGGAACAAATACTCCAAGACAAGCCCGAATCCAGAACTCCCAAGGAAAAAGAAAGTGATGATGACTAGAAATAAAAAACTTGCATCGGGACCTTGATGTAGACACCAGAAATCTGTGATTCACCTGGAGTTCTCTTGGATTTAGATATCTTGACTGACCACCCCATTTAAGCAAGAGGACCAGATCTTGAACCTGCCAGGTCGTGGACATGGCTGTACCAGCAGAGGTTGAGGAATCGGAAAATACAAGGACCTTGCCCGGAAATTAAGAAAGCCATGAAATATGAAGGGTATGATTTTGCCCATAATAGTAGGCAAGCTTGGAACCCAGCTAGAAACACTAGAATTGAGATTTGATGAGCTAGAAATTCAAGGGAGGGTACAGAACAGTAATGAGCCTAGTGCTACCGGTGTCTTCAAGGATACTGAGAGAGGTGCCAGTGATTTGTGGAGACTTACTGTCACTCAATCTACAATGATAGCCCCTGGATATAAAGTGTGAACGTATAGAAGCATATATAGGTGAACTATATATGCTGCCTTTTACCTCGTTAATTAAGCTGTGGTGGTGGTGGTAAAATTAAGTTACCTTGATGAAAATAGTACCTGTATGGTTTGAACCATAAATTCATGATTTAAAAGAAATCTACTGAATAAAAACCTAAAGAAAAAACCCAACGTTTTCCCTATGCACTGAAGGGAGTGTGTGTGCAAAATTTCAAGTTTATAATATGAACGGTTACAGCTGTCCAGATACATAGATATGAGATAAATGTCAGTGAACGTGAATAATCTGCATACATCAACAGTCTTTAAACCAGTCTGTTGTGGGTAGTAGTGACTAATAACTATTACATGGACAACAGATGGAATATATGTTGAAAGGTTTTTTTTCTCACTTCCTGAACACTTTTGGCAACATGCTGTGTTGGGGATAATCAATCAAAAAATTGGGAGAAGGAGTCATCAGTGAATAAGTCACTTTTGTTGCCTTTTGCTGGGATGAGATCAAGTCTGAATTTTCTCAGAACAGATATGAATGCTGCTGGATATAAACTAAGGGATCAATTCAGCATAAAAGTACATCATAAATCCCCATGTACACACTCACACTGAAAACTTATTTTGGAGGGGAATTTTCAGAAAACAAAAAAGCCATTTTCCCTACTTTTGTCCAGATACAGAGATACATAGATAGAGCGCACATGAATAATCTAAACCCATCAACAGTGTTTGAACTGTTGTGGGTAGGAGTGATTAATATGGAATCAGCTATTACATGAGTTTTTATAGTATGCAATAATCATATTTGTTAAATTTTGGGGATCCAGTTGATAAGCAGATACTTGCATGTACCTTGTACAGAGACATAGCACTAGGGGGATGAGAGGAGACAGTTGCCCCTGGGTTGAAGGGATGCATGATTTTCGCTGGTCTATAATTACTGTTAATCAATAATTATGCCCTCCGTTAGGATATAAAACAACTGCCCCCAAGTGCTATCTTTGTCCCCCGCCTATTTGGGTATTGAGAATGCCACTGGCCTTCCCATAGCACAATGATTAGCAAGGTAGTCTTGGAGACTAGTGGTTTTGAAACTTTGAAAACTCAAGGACCCCTTCCATAAAGGAAATATTCTGGCGGATTCCTATTTTCAGTATTTTGTTTTTAAACTGTAATCAATAAATTACAATAATGAACAATTTTTACACTTTAAAGATCATATTTATTTAAAATGAATTACATTTATTCAAATTCTAATATATTGTACATGTCTGTGTACAATAATCATGTTTTTAGTGGCTGTGCAATAGATGATGCTTTTCTGTCACAAGATTCACAACATCAGGTTCATATATTTCTGAACAAACATAAACAAGTTTTAAATCATTTGTGAATGTCTGACTGTTGGAAACAGGGAACCACAACTGACACAAAAACTTTCAATAGAGGTTTCATCAGTTTTCAAATGGGTCTGTTTGGCTGGGGATGTATGTGTTGCACATACAAGCCACACCAAATGAGCTTGATGGCTGAAAAATTACAACATTTACTCCATGTTATGTCTTTTTTGTTTTCTCCAAAATTACTCCCCAAAATAGGTTTTTAATTGAGGGATCAATTTACAATAAAAGTTTATGTTAAATTGATCCCTAGTAAATGCTTATTTTTTGAAAATTCAGACTTTTTAGTGTCTAAGAAAAGACGAGAAGAAAGCACTTTTTCCAGATTTTAATTGATCACCCCCAACACTGCATACTACAAGACATTGGTCAAGTGATAGTTTCTATTGAGTGACTAACCAGATCTGTAATTGGTTATGATTCCTGAGAAATTTGTATTTTTGAGACAACCGAATTACATATATTTCTGAACAAAGATATAAAAGCTTTATTTTCTTTAATGTCTATGATATATTTGTGAATGTATGTCTGTTTTTTTTTCATTCGTTTCCAAAACAAATCGATATAAACCACTACACAATGTCAAAATAGGTTCATTAGGACTTACTTTTCTCTCAGAATGTTTTGAATTTATTGGATTTCAATTTCAAGGCCATCTGAGGTCATACGGAAACAAAATAAAACAAACACTGACAAAAATTACAGTGTTCATCATAAATAGATGAAAACCCAAGTGAAAATCAATTTCAAATGTACTATATACTTCCAGACCGATTAAGTGAAGGAGAAATGCTTTCAGACCATAAAAAAACAATGATTCATGGACCATGGTGGCTTTTAAATCCAATATATCCATGTATGGAAAACAGAAAATGTATTAGAGAACAGATTCAGAGCAAAAAAATTGAGAGTCCCAGAGAGGGGAGGGGTCCTTGAGGGCCCCTTCCAACATTTAGTAAGAGTTATCAGTTTGGGTGCAATAGATGAACTACTATATATATGTAGATCTTGTACCCCTCCATAGGGAATGTTTTCAGCTATTCCTCTATTAAAAAGTATCCCAGGCAAGTGATAGAAGAAAATAGGTGAACATTGTTTATCATGAAGCCCTACATGGACTTATATTTCCATGAAATCTGCAGCTGACTATATTTTTGACAAAAATCCCTCTTACAAAGAAAATAAATATTTTATCTGATAGAATTACATGTCTGGTTATCACTCAATAGAAACTGTCACCTGACCAATGTCTTTTGGCAACATACCATGTTGGAGGTGATCAATTAAAAAATTGTGAGAAGGGATGATCATTCCTCTGCCTCTTGTTTCAAAGTGATCACTAAAAAGTCTAAAAAGTCTGAATGCTGCCAGACACAAACCAAGGGACCAATTTAGTATGAACATCCATTGCAAATTGAACTCCTGCTAAAGACCTATAGTGGAAAAACGTTTTTTCTAGACATAATTAGGAGTAAATGTTCATATTTCCAAACCTCTAGCTTCATTGGAGAGGCTTGTACATGTGTCAAATACATACATACATACATACATACATAACCAGCCAGACTGGCTTAAAAAATGAAGAAACTTATGTTATCTTATGCTGACAGTTTCAGTTGATGGTTTTCAATAATTCAGGCAAAATTACAACGAAGCTTTTTTATCTTCTCTTTTAATAGAGTAGTTACTAAATTGTGTGTTTTGGTAAAATATTTTCATGTTTTTAATCTTGTTAAACAAGAATAAAAAAAGAAAATATATACATGTACTCACAAATGCAAAATTTGCCATTGATATAACTTGGGCAGAGCCCATTCCATGATGATTTCATGATGTGTGGAGCAACCTGCCATAAAAATCATGTAAAATAATTTCATATCTTTCATACTAAACAATGTCTTCAAAGTATTTCAGCTACTTCTCTTCAGTGTTGCCATTTTAGATATTTCATATCAAAACTTAGATAATTCTAAAGAGTTTATAAGACTTTTTTAGGACTACAGATAAATAAAATTCAAACTCTATTCTTGTGTGTAAATTGACCCCACCCCCGAAAACATTTTTCCAATTCATTGAGGAAAGTGTGAGTGCTAAATTTCAAGTTTCTTCTCTGAATGATTAGGGCTGAGCAAAGTACGGATACATTGATACATAATCATATCAGAGCACATGAATAACCTACACCCAGCGACAGCGGATAAATCAGTCTATTGTGAGTAGTAGTAATTAATTATTACTTTTCTTGGACACCCTGTAAAGTATGCATTTTTATATATAGACATATATTATCAACGTAATATTATGTCATTTCATAAACATTTTTTTCTACCTCCCTTCTTTTCCTTACCTCCAAGGCCAAATGTTGACATCGATGAGGTCCTGTGCATAACATTTCTTGGGGGTTGTTCTATTTTTGTATTCAGCTATTATTTTCAAACAAATCAAAGTAGAAATGAAATATTCATAAGATTATGATTTTTAATTTAATGTAAAGTCCTTTATGGATCGATATTCTCTCTATGTAGCATAATAAATACTCAGACAAATTTTGCAAAGAAATTTATATTTTAATGGCAAAAAAAAGAAAAAATATGAAAATATATTTTAGGATGTCCCCAGAATCTTGGAGCCCAAGGCAGGACCATCCTAAGAATATTTGAAGCTCCCGGGCAAAGTAATGTACTAGGGCCCCTCTTCACTCCTCAACTCATTAAAATTGAGCTTTTATTTTTTAAATTTAATTTTGGGGCCCTAAAATCAGTGCCCCCAGGGCACGTGGTGAGGCAGTCCTCACCCTGTGCAGCTGCACTGTTTGCGACCGTCTTTGTGCGTATGTGAGGAGTGTATATGATATTTGGGGAAATTGATTGTTTCTGTAATTATGAAGATATAAATCTGTGTATATTCACAGAAAAACCACTCACAGACATGATCGAAAGGCGCCATTGATTCCATGCATGGAAATTCATGGATAATCCTCCTCCCATACTCTCTCTCTCTCTCTCTTTCTCTCTCACACGCATACATACCCACACACACACACACACATGCACAATGACCACCTTACACACATACACACTGACACTTATACATAAAAATTCCAGAAGTACGCATACACACACGCACATGTATGCATTTTCCCTCCCTACCTCAGATCACTTTTGCACACGGTACATAACTCTCCCTTCTCTATCAAGTGTAATAGCTACCATTTGGCAAAAAAACCTTCTCACAGAGTCATCTACACTATAAAAAGGTAAGTCTTATTCAGTTACTTCTTGTGTTTACATTTCTAATGTGAATTCTTGACAACTTGCATTTTATATACAAATACACACAGATAGACAGAAACACAGATAGATAGATAGATATAAAGAGACCGTGATAGATAGATATGATAGTGTAAATGATTTCAAATGTATTTGTATACAAATTAATTTTAGATGTACAGAGGAAGCCGCTTACTGTGATCACTTCTGGACAAGTTTTTTTAGATAACAATATCCAGCTGATAATATTAAACATGGGATACAAAAATTGGAACAATTTACATTCATTCTTATGAATTTACATTCATGGTTATAAATTCATTGTTATAAATGACTTTACATTATTAAAAAAAATAATATGAAATTGAAAAAAAAAATTTATTATGTTTCATTCATTTTAAATAAAGTGTTTGGGACTGACTGATTTTGATAGCAATAGGCGTTTTGATAACACTGTGATTATAATGAATGGCTTCATCTGTAATTTCTTCTGTTCTGATCTGAAATCAATGTTTTACCGAACATCACCAACCTGGTACTCGAGATTTTGTGTTTAGTGACTTTTGGTTTCATTTTCTAACCATGAGCATTAGGCATGAATTTTGTAATTAGAGTAATTTATTTGTGGCAAATTTCTATAGTAAATAAGGAACAATAAATTTCTGTAGTAAATTAGTAACAATAAATTTCAGTAGTAAATCGGTAACGATAAATTTTTGTAGTAAATTGCTAACAATGAATTTCTGTAGTAAATTGCTAACGATAAATTTCTATAGTAAATTGCTAAAAATAAATTTCTGTAGTAAATTGCTAACAATAAATTTCTGTAGTAAATTGCTAACAATAAATTTCTGTAGTAAATTGCTAACAATAAATTTCTGTAGTAAATTGCTAACAATAAATTTCTGTAGTAAATTGCTAACAATAAATTTCTGTAGTAAATCGGTAACGATAAATTTTTTTAGTAAATTAGTAACAGTAAATTCTCATAGTAAATTAGTAACAATAAATCTCTATAAAAAATTTCTTGTAAATCATTTACAATGGATTTCTTTGAGAAATAAGTCAGCATATTTGTTCATTATTTTGAATTAACTTTGATTGTAAATTAATCCCAATTGAAAACCATTTTCAATTAGACTTTTCATTTTGCTGTTTCCATTTTTATAGAAAAGTTGTTCAAATCAATTTCACAAGTACATTGCTGTAGCCGTTTCGATAGATATTCTGTGAAATTACAAAAATGAATGGAGAAAAGTTTTTAAAGTTGTTAGCTGAAGTGGGAATATTTTGGGTACTTCTTTATAACTTGTCTTGGCTCCCTTTATCTTCTACACTAAGATTATTGCCATATCTGTCTTTAAAAAGAATGGTTTGCTTGGCCTCTGGGAGAAATTTTATCAGAGGGTGCAAAGTTTTTTAGGGGGGGACCACTTCTCTTCTCTATTGGTGATCTTCATAAAAACTTATATATGTAAGTACATACATAAATTAATATTAGTCATTAGTCTTCAATATATGCAAACTCTTCATGAATTCCTGAACCCCTTGTGAACTCCAGAGCCCAGGTATGATGCCCCCCTGCTGCACCCCTTCTCATCGGCCATAGTGGTTTAAAAGGGACAGTTTCCATTACTAAAGTTAGAGAAAAGGCTTGATGTAAGTCTACTGATTCTAAATTGCCCTTTACCCTTTGACTAGGGGCTGAGGTACTATTTATCAGATTTCCACTGCCCCCCCCCGGCTCTGTGTCCATGCCACTAATCAGGATTCAAGCTAATTGAATTGAATTTTGGACTTGTGACCCACGCACAGTGTCTCTTATTGAAATACTGACCCTATGCAAATTTCAGATTCAATCAGGAGTAAGTACATACATGCCCTTGTAAAACCATATCTTGAATGATTATTGCTTCTTTTCATTGAATACAAATCATCAATCACTTCTTTTATCACTGGAGGTCAGCTTAGTTCAACTGCCTAAGATCAGAGTATCTGAATGTTAATTGAAAAGCCTTACACACAAACCAGAACTAATCATCTTAAAGATTATCTAAAATGATCAAAAGAAAAAAAAAAAACAGGTTTGGGCATTGTGGGTCCCAAATTGACCATAGAGACCGCCAAAGGCATGTTTTTCTAGATGGTGCCAAGTGCCTAGTGACGCGAGTTTTCAAGGTTGGAGCACCAAAAATGTGACCAGGAACACTGTTGATACACACACACACATAGGTAGATATATAGATTGACATTGAAAGAAAGAAGAATCTGTTGCCCACTTGGCTGGTTGGTCAGGGCATTTGTGGGGCTACAGTGATATATGAATACACATTTAGCTTTACTTGAATAGTAAACATTTGCAACAACTGACATTGCTTGTTACAGAAATACTATTACCTTGTGTGTTAATTGGGTGCTCCATAATACATAGCCTTGTCTCAGACCTGAGAGAGTCTAAGTAAATCAAATTGATTTGCTCCCTGCTGCCATAGTTTTTATGGTTTTATGCCAAATTATGATTCTTGATAAAAATAATAAGTATTTCTGTTTTTATCCTGATCATCTGTCTTGATTATTGTTGAATATTTTTTATACATATTCCCCCCTGATTTACTACAGTAAATAACTTTGTCAATTAGTCATCAAAATTATTTCTCTTACACAGAGGGAGTCATCTATCATAATAATAGATAATGTTATTAAACAGTTTTTGTTATTAAAATCATTAGGTCTCAAACACTTTATTTAAAATGAATGAATAATTCATAGGAATTTTTCTTAGCATTAAGTTGTTTATAACAATGAATTTAATAACATAATGAATTTATTAGGCATTGTGAGTCCAAAATTATCAGGGGAGATGATAAAAGGCACATTTTAGATGGTACTTAATGGTGCACATGCAAATTTTCAAAGTTATCAGTAGCCTCAAAAATGTGAGTGTCTACAAGCACATGCACACACACATTCAGAGGCAAGCAAAGAGTGAAGAATCTGTAGCCAACTTGGCTGGTTGGTCAGACATGCCATTTGTAGGACTATTTGATTGTTTCAGTTTCTATATTATTTGCTGTTATCACCTGGTTATTGTTATCTAAAAGATCAATGGACATATGGGAACTCTTTGATCTAGGGAAATGAAGGGTTTGATTTGGCCAAATCTTTTCACTGTTTCTCCAGACTTTGTTACTTTTCTCTGACCTCCTAGCTCATACACCTATGAAAGACCTTCTCCCAAGATGATTACAATAAGCAGAGCTCTTTATATAATCACCATTAAGGCAGGCATATAAGATGTGCCTTTAAATAAAAAAAAAACTATTCCAATATTACCCTTCATCAAATGCATTGTTATTATTCATCATATCAGTGTAGCTCCAACTAAATCTCAAAATAGACAGTATGGGCTTTGATTAACTTTCAGAGAGTGGTAATCCTTCAAATACTTTTCTTAGACTCAAGTGTAAACCAATTTCTTTTCGAATAGGCCTGGTTAGTCTCTCAATAGAAACCATCATGGGACCACCATCTTTTGTCAGCATAGCGTGTTGGGGATGATCAATTAAAGAATTGAAAAAAAGGAGTGATCAATGAATACATTACTCCTGTTAATTTTTGTTGGGAAGAGATCACAAAAAATTCAAGAAGTCAGGAGGAATTTTCAAAAAACAAAAAAAGCACAAAATTTCTCCCAGACATGATAAGAAATAAATCTTTAAATTTTCAGCCTTTTAGCTCCATTGATGTAGCCATATATGATCAGCTTAAAAACTGAAGAAATCTATTTTGACACTTTTGGTGACAGTTTTGTTTGACAGTTTCTAATATTTTATGGAGTTTTGACAAAAAATAAACATAGAATAGTAAGTGGTCTTCAGTGCGAGATTTAACCATGAGTTAAAAAACGTTATTGCTTAGGGCCTCACAATCTGCAACAGCCTCAGAAAAAAAATATGAAAAAGTCAAGTTTTGTGATAGCCTCCAAGTCTTATATAGCTTACAGCCTTACTAAGTTTTAATCCAGCACTTGCTGCCCATTATTTTTCAATCATGACATAAATCTAATATAGAGATTAAATTCTTGTATGTATATTGAAGTGCAGTGAAAAGGGACTATCACAGCATCACCCTCTTTTTTCTTGCATTAAGTAAAGAGGTTAAATGAAAATTCTGGTTCATACCATTCTACAAGAAACTGCAAAGAGTTTAGAGAAGAGAAGCAGTGGAGCCATTCATTCATTCAAATCTAATAGAGAATATGGAGGCCTACAGTGGTTATTAATCAGAGAAGCATTAGAAGAAGTAGTCCTTATAAGGTGCTGGTGGCCCAATAGTTAACTGCTGGAGAATGGAATTAACAAACTGATATCAATCTTTGACACAGACGCATTCATTTTGCATTAATGAGCTTGGGAAAGGCATCAATCCACTTCTCCCCCTAGGTATGGGTAAATAGCAGGGCAGTTGTAGTCCTTTAGCCCAGTAGGGAAATTCATCTCAGGCATTAGGCTAGCACCCTGGCCCTATACTTGCTATAAACAATGATTAGGTTTCCATGAATCATTCAAGAAATAGAGGCAATGATTTTGCCTCATATGTCAAATGATGTGATAAGAAACTTTGCCTTTTGCAATGTTCCAGCTCCTAAATTGAAAAGTCTTAAGAGCATGTCTTAAATTGAAGGGTCTTAAAAGCATGTCTTAAATTGAAGGGTCTTAAAAGCATGTCTTCTCAACAGAATTTGGGAAATTAATTGTTAATTAAGTCACGCCACATCCACTTCCTCAATCCAACTCTGTTTTTAATGCAACAGAATATTCACATTTTGTTTGGGTTTTGGGATTTGATATTCTATGTATGGCTGATTGACAGACTAAAAATTCCAACAGTGTAAATAATAAAGTGTATTGCACACACACACACACATGCACACACACACACACACACACACACGCACACACACACACACACACACATATATATATATATATATATATATATATATATATATATATATATATGTATATGTATATATATATAAATGGCTCATTACGTTTTCAGTAATTTGTAGGTCAACAAAATAGAAACAGAATTTTAAATCTGTTTTTGGAGATATCTAACCATAGTAATTGAGTAAGAAAAAATAATAAGGAAAAAAGTTAACATTTCATGCTTTCTCAATTCTCACAGGAATGATTTGTTATTGTAATTGTTGTTGTGAAACAAAACGGACCATATATATATATATATATATATATATATATATATATATATATATATATATATATATATATATATATATATATATATATATATATATATATATATATATATATATATATATATATATATATATATATATATATATATATATATATTTTTTATATATATATATATATATATATATATATATATATAAAGAGAGAAAGAGAGAGAAGGGGGGAGTTAAGCAGTAAGTTTTGCCCAATTGAATATCCTTGCAGTAACATCATTATGGTCAGAATCATAGTTTATTTGCCATTCATCATATCTTTTATAGCAGCCAACAACCATTCAGATAGAAGATTCTAACTTTTGCAGAGTTTTTCAATCCAGCAATCAATTATTTTTTGTCATGGAGATTCTCGGTTCTAGGTGGTGAAAAACCATCTTTTTTTGGGGAAGTGGGGGTAAATTTGGTTTATTTTACCTTTGAAAGGGGGTTAGTAGGGGTATTAAATCACATTCACACATGCACAAACGCACATAAGAGCACTACTTATATCTGTGTGTACACACACAGATATAAGTAGTGCTTCCATGCTGGTTATGGCTTCAGCTGTTGCTGCTTAGACTTCACATTTCACAATGCTACTTACTCGGCCCTCTCGATATGTGATATGCGTATGTCATTCATTTCTTGTTATCAGAGGGTTTGGGAGCAGGAGCAGGGGGGAGAGGAACTTTGGCTTCCACCATTGAGCATATTGTAAAGGTCAGTCTCCTCCTAGGAGTATGAATGGAATTGCCAAAGTTGATCTACGTCAAGCACCTGGTATACTCAGTTGGTCACCCATCTAGTTACTGAGCGGGCTCGACATTGCTCAACTTCGGTGATCATATCACAACTAGTGTATTCAATAAGATTTGACTGTAACTATTAGTGTGAAGTGAACACAAACTGTCCCAGCCAAGATTTGAACTGGGCTCGCCAAATCTTTTATCCAGGTGTCATCTGCTCAGCTACCCTGCATCTCGCACACCAATATAAATCTGGTCAATTAAAAGAAGATGAAAGACATTCTGAAAAAAAACCTTTGTTAGTAATTCATGTTTGATTAGCAATTCCCCATTCACCTTTTTTTGTTGGCTAATCAAATATTGATTGCATTCGGGCATAATTGTTCAAAATATATAAACAGACACTGAAACTTGTGGCTGGAAACTGAACAATTATGCATGGACGTGATCAATATCTGATTAGCTAACAAAAAAGGGTAAATGGGGAATTGCTAATCAAACATGAATTGTCTACATACATACACATAGTGGGTGACTCAAAAAGATGTATACACACTTTTACAAAGAGTTCAACCCCTTGAAATTTAAGGGGCAGGGGGTTACTGGCCTCGCCACCCCCATACACCTTATTTTGAGTCCAGCTGTGTTCACACTTGCGTTAAAATTAAGTCCATTTGTCTGTCTGTTTGCCTGTAAGTAACTGATACTATACAACATAACCCCATAAAATTTTCTGTGTATACCCAGGAAAGTTGTTTTAGCAAATTAATTTTCCAAAAATCACCCTTAATATGTTTTTGGAAATTTGATTTACAATATAAATTCTTGTTATAAGGGACACATTTTTTGTACCCGCTCCAGCTGAATGAGATGGGCGCTGGTGAAAATGTGCGTTGGGGACTTTGTTGGTTGATGATGATCTGAATGCTGGTGAAAAAACAAGTTAGGACTTTGTATCGTGAGGAGTGGAGAGTGAAGAGGAAGAAGAATGACTGTTCATTGGAAGTGGTGTCTACCCTTATTTAACAATATGGATATTGTGAAGAGAAAAGTCACTAATATCACTTTTTAAAAACACCTTAAACAAATTACTGATTTCCATCCATCTAAACATCTATTTTATTTTTATTATTATTATTATTTTTTATAGAAATGAAATGGCACGTTAGGGCCAGTATTTAGTCTAGTATACATAAGTTCATGCAGAGATATATAAACGTGTACGTATGTGTGTTTCCGCATGGGAATATGCACTCAGGTGGGTATTTGTGTCTGCAGTACGTATGAACTTGTATGAACAAGTATGTCTATTTTGAAAATATATATATATATATATATTTACATATATATCATTAAGAAATAGATATATAATGCGATAGAATATTCATGAATGCATTATATCATTTGAAAAAACCTTCTGTTGATGATAAAACTGCCCAATATATGCATATATATATATATATATATATATATATATATATATATATATATATATATATTAACATTGTGAAACTTGTTATTTTGTGAAATCATTTCAATGATTTCCTAAAATCCTTAATTCCATATCAGTATAGTGATGGTTAACAAGCTTGTAATGCTAACGATTACCACAGTGATGAGTTCGATCCTTACTGGATGCCCATTAATATGGCTGTTAAGTTGGTGTAAAACTAACCTAAAGTTTGTAGATGTCAAACATAATTTCCTACTGTAACACACACACGCACACACACACATATTTATACATACATATATATGTACATATATATATATATATATATATATGTATATATATATATATGTGTGTGTGTGTGTGTGTGTGTGTATCTGTGCGTGTGCATGTGTGCGCCCATGCTTGTATGTGTGTGTATAGATGTGTACGTGTTTGGGCGTGCGCACATGTACATCAGGTTTCACTGGACTTTTCGACCTTCTAATAACCTTTCCGTCCAATCCAGGAGTTTTTTTTTCTTCGTATTTCCTGACATTTTCCTCGATTAGCAATTTTCCCAGGCGGACGGATTCGGCCAATTATTGATAAAAATCAATTGATTGTTTCTGCTTTGATCTTTGTTGCATTAGGTCATTGCATCTCACTCTCACCCTGTAGATTTTGGCTCCAACGTTGGGAAACACTCTACTTGATGTTGAAGGTAGGGGGGGGCTTGGCCCCTTGAGCATGCCTCCCCCTCAACCTCTAATGTTTAGTGTAGTGTTTTTTAACGTAGGGAGTTGCTGACCACTGATAGTCCAATATGGTATCACTAGGGGTCTGTAAGTAGACCTTTTTAAGCCTGGGGTCTATGAGATTGTTGATTAGTCAGACCTTTCAAAAGCTTAGCTAAATATTTGAAGGCCTGGGTGGGTAGCTTGGCCCCAAGACAGACTACTCCAACATTTGATGAGATTTGTTATTGTATGATTAGAGTAGAAATCCAGTAGGTGAACAACTATTCCTAAAACTCCACCTCCTTCAGCTACATCCCTCTTCCATACACTTGGTATTCGCAGGTGTAATCCTGTGGGTAAAGTCTGGATTTGAAAAGAAAAGTTTCAGATCATTTTATACTTATCTTCATTAATACACAAAGTAATGATTATTATTAGTATAAAAACAAAACAAAACAAAACAAAAACAAACAAACATGGTGCAGATATTAAGCAAGGGGTTTGTATAAAAGGTAAGATTTGAACGTCTGCCAACCATAAAGTTCCTGTTGTTAAGTGGTAAATCAGGCTTCCCTCGAATCTCACTGGGAGCTCATTCTTTTCGATCTGCGTTATTTGCTCGCTGCTCTAGACAACCTGAGTAGAGTTGTGATAAAAACAAATAAAAATTAAGGTGAAGGTAAAAAGGAGTCAAAATTAATACAACGGGAAATGTTTCAGATGTTCTGTTTATTTTGAAACTTGAAGTTACAAAAATAACCGTGTGTTAGCTTTAAAAGGTTCAGTGCTCTTGAAGTGCCGTTATACTTCCGATTATGGCTTTTTTTTCATGTACGCAGGGCTATTTTTGTTTGACTGTGTAAACTGAATGTCTAAAAGTCGAAAAAAAGGAAAATTGTAATAAACGGTTTTTATCACAACTCGCTAAAAATCCGCTCCACGGGACAGTAAGGGATTCCAGCCAGTCCAAATTTGGTGTTTATTACTAGAACAGCAGGAATGCTTAGCGTTTTATATATACATATATATATATGCATATACATACATATATATATATATATATATATATATATATATATATATATATATATATATATATATGGAAACTGCTTCAACGTAACACTATTCTTACCATTGTGCTACACAGTCGCCTATAATGCAAAGGCCCAAATAACTGCTTTAACTCCAAATTGTTATTTTGTTCATTCACTGTCTATATCTGCTCTATTTGTTTCTTTCAATGCAAACAATCATATCATTAAGAAATGGATATATAATCCGACTAAAAAGAAAAATAAATTGCAATATATTATTTTGAAACGCTCTGCCGTTATTACACGGCGAAGGTATCGTTTGGCCTAAATTACGTAAATAAAATAAACAACTGAAGAAAATGAGGCTGCTTCATCGTTGCGTTGCTCCTATATATATATATATATATATATATATATATATATATATATCGATAAGTCGACATTTAAAGCATAAAAGAGGACTACCCCCTATGAGTCATCTACCGAAATATATATATATATATGTGTGTTTGTGTGTGTTTTCAAAACTTTTCAATAAGCCAAAAGTAAATACACCATAATCTTTGGCAGGTGTTTTGGGGGCAACCCTTTTATCCTAAGTACATTGCACAGATATTCTGATCCCAGGCACACTTGCGTTAATAATATCATCATTTTTATCGGTGCTACGCTAGAACAAATAGATATATCCCATCCGAGGACGTCGAAATCAATATTTATGCAAATTCATTCCACTTTTTCCCGCTGAAAACCCTATTGAACGAACAACAAGCTATGTCACGTGGCGACCTCTGGTGGTGGCCACTTTGTGTTTAGAGAGCCAGACTAAAAAGGAACGAAGGAAGTCGAAGGAATCAATGAATCTATGAATAAATAGCAAAACGGAAATTAATTATGCTTGTTATTAAATTCCCGAACTGCCGAATAGGATGTGTGGGGGTATACGTGTGTGTGCACTTATACATATCGGATAGTAATAATTGGGAATATGAAGGTCACTTGGAACATAAACGCCAATCGTTGTTGGAGCGCTGGGAATTATTCTGTAAAGCCTCGAGAAAAGCCTGGGGAAACTGGAAACCCGTCGAAGATTCTAAATCAATGATTCTCAAACTTTATTGCATGTCGGCACTCTAAGAAATATATTTGACTTTCGCTGCACATCGACTTTAAAAATTAATTTATTAGAAAAAAAATCATTTCATTTGTTCATGAACGAAACTTTCTATCGGCATTCTGATGTTTGTACTCATCATTTCTTTCATCTGTTGTTAAAAAATAAGAGGGAATTGCCACATTGGTTGGAGGTCATTTTATATTTAATAACTTGGATATTTAGTAAAAATATTTCGTGTTCATAGTTGTATTTTTCAGTTCACAGATCTTTCTGGAAGGTTTCAATGAGATATTCAAAAGAGAAAAAATCCTACCTCAGCAAATTTCAATTATGAAAATTTCAAATTGAAATGGGGAATTCCATTATAAGACATTTGCATTAAAAATCATTTCTAGAATAAAGATGTTCAACTTTGTTTAAAAATATCTTCGCATTCAAATTTTCATGAAATGTTCTTTTTTCTTCCCCCTTTTTTTTTTCTTGCATGATTTTAATGTTTTTTTTTACTTTTTTTCAGATTCCCTTTTCTGTCGATGTTCTTCGATTTCCGGCAGTCAGTCTCGTTTTCTGGATGACTAAATCTCCCGACAATATTTTGCGTAACTTGCTTCCGACATTTCTTATTATTCATTCAAAAATTATTTTATTCCTTGGAACTTTTTCATGATTTTTTACGATGTGTCGAAGGAAACACAGCATTTCTAGTGTTGATATAAGTGGTTCTCAAACTTTATTGTATGGCGGCACACCAAGAAATATACTTGACTAACGTGGCATAGCTACTCATTAAAAAAAACTTATTCTGTCAATCAACTTTTATATCAATACACTGATATACGCATCACCAACTTTTCCATTCATCTGTCGCTTAAAAGGTTGAGAAACCACTGTGGCGGAGGCGGGACAGACATAATATCCGCACAGGACACATTTAAGGCTCGAAGTACATGTTTGAATATTTGGAAAAAATGACTTTACACTCGGAAGATTATAGCGGCAAACTATTGTGCCGAGGTACATAGTTTGAGATCCACTGGCTTATACACTCGCAAATAGACAACTAAAAATATCAGGACTGGATATTAGCGAAATTTATCACCTGCAAAGGGGTACAAACATAACAAAATTTAAAACTTCATTTCACGCATTATAGACGTTTTATGCATTGAAAAGAGCAAACTGTGAACATTTCGTTCCCGTTTTAGCTTCATTTGCCTGAACTTAAACATCTAATTTATCCATTGATGGAAATATTATGTGCTTTGGGAAACACTGCATAATTACTCTGCATGGGGGGTATAAGTACGTGGGTGTAGTTCTTATTTCAGCCCCCGACTGTTTTGAAGAAACAAAAAACAAAAAACAACCAGTGTTCGCCACTGATGCAAATTGACGTAGGTGAATATCAATGATGGAAATGGGTTTGGGGGATTAGGTATACGGTAAGGCTTGGTTTGAGGAACTTAGTATACTGCAATGTGTCCATTATTTGATATTGCGAAGTAAAGTAGTGCCCTTACACTACGGCCATCCCTGCTAGGGCTTCACATATCACAAGTTTCTCTGTCTTGGCTAGTTCTTTGCATTTTGCAACATGTACAAAAGACAACAAGCACACAAAGCATACTCACATTGCCATACGTAATACATATCGAACTTACTCAAAAATCCGAAAATTGAGAAGTTGGTATACGTCGAACACCTACGTACCCCTCTAATTTCCATCCCCGATGAATATGCATCCAGTACACTCACAACAGATTATATTTATTAGATCTATTAATTTAATGAAATGGGCAAATAAATAATTCTGATTAAATTATCCGATAACAAAGGAGATCGTAATCTAAAAATAATTATTTGAATATTCGCCCAATAAAATGGATTTTAAATTAGCCAATACTCAAGTCAGTGGTAGAACACTGGGCGAGGAATGAAGAGATCTATATGTCTGATATTCATTCTGAGTTGAAAAAAAACTTATAACCGCTGAAGAGAAAGAAAGTTCATTGAACCAGCAACCAGAGATGGCCCTAAGATTTCTGGCGCCCCGGGCTAGCTGAACTTCGACACTCTTTAAATATAGAATTGTCTTATTAATTCATTTATTTGTTCCACAGTGATCGAAATGATTATATAGGGATAAAAAATTTGCTCACAATAATCAGATAGAAGAGAAGACTTCCTCGACAGCATCAAAATTTCAGATCATCATTAGAAGAATATAACAGATTCATCACCATAACAAGAAGAATATCCATTTATATTATTGACAGTTCCTACTCAGACACATGGCAGGCGATCCTAGCACTTGGTGCCCCGGGCAACTGCCCGTGTTGCCAGTCCTATGAACCAGCTGTGCATACATACAAAAGACTAAACTCTGCTTTTACCGGACTAGTCTGGTACCCCGAGCAGTGAAAATGGAGGAACCTTCTAATAACCAATACTCTCCATCTTCTCATCTTGTTTCAACTTTTACATCCAGTTCCCCACCAACCTCCCAGACCTCTATACCCTATTCCACCCCTTCGCCCGCCTTCCCACCCCTTCGCATACCTTTTAACCCTGTGCAGCTGGTCCTTCTTTCATTAATCTTTGCCCTTCTTTCTCTGATGACTGTTGCTGGGAATCTCTTCGTTATTGCTGCTTTTCGAACTGAACCCAGTCTCCGACAACCGCACAATTATTTCCTGCTAAGCCTCGCCGTGGCTGATCTTGCTGTCGGTGCTGTTTCCTTGCCCTTTTTCGGTACATACGTTATCTACGGCTACCGTTGGCCAATGGGAAGCCTTGCATGTGACCTGTGGCTCTCCATCGATTATACCATGAGCAGTGCCAGCGCGGCGTCCCTGCTTTTAATCTCTCTCGATCGTTACTACTCCATTATATCCCCTTTGACCTATCGTAGTTTGAGGACCCGCAAACGGGTTTGCATAATCATAACGGTTGCATGGATCATGTCCGGGCTGGTCTGGTGCCCTGGGATTTTCGGTTATCCCTATATCTATGGATCAAGGATCGTACCTTATGATGATTGCTATATTCAATTTCTGAAGACAAATTCATTTTTAACAGTCATAACAGCTTTGTTTGCATTTTTCATACCTGTCTGCATCATGGTAGTTTTATATTTTCGGATTTGGAGAATTACTGAGAAACGCAAGAAGGATCTGAAAGTATTGATGGCGATTAGACCCATTGATTGTGGACCAGCCTCAAACTCTAAAAGCGTTAGAGATTCTAAAGGCCTTAAGAAAACACAGTACTTCAAGATACATTGTTTGAAACTGAGACAAACGTTAAAAAACAGAGCAAAGACAAACAGAAAAATCAACAGAAAATGTTCAAAAACTTTTGAAAATGACCCAAATTTGGAAATTCAAGAAGTCAGATCTTCAGGATCTAGTGAAGTTCAGTCTCAGCAGGAATTACGTGGATTCGATCTTGGAGCTGAACCTGCTTCAAACATGAAGAAACGTAGAAACATGAAAAATCTGCAAAAAGCATTCAATTGCTTAAAGTTTAGTCAAGGTCTGAAAAATTATAAAACGAGTAAATCTTCAAAAAAATTTCCAAATTTCGAGGATCGTCAAGTCAAGTCTGAATTAACGGAATTGAATTTCCGAGAGAAATCGGAAGTTCGTCGATTTGGAGTTAAGTCAAAACCAATGCGAGAATTTAAGCGACTGAAAAATGTGGAGGATCTTGAGAAAAATAATCCCAAAACTAGTTTCAACTGTTTGAACCTTTGTCAAGGGTTTTCAATGAGGAAAATGTGTAAACAATCAGTCAGAGATTTCCAAAACCTGAGAACCAGAGAATTTGAGTTGCATGGAAAAGGCTTTAGGGAGGTCGAAGGTCAATCAGAAAAGGTCAAATTAAAAACGAAACCT
This sequence comes from Thysanoteuthis rhombus, assembly GCA_963457665.1. Taxonomy (NCBI): domain Eukaryota; kingdom Metazoa; phylum Mollusca; class Cephalopoda; order Oegopsida; family Thysanoteuthidae; genus Thysanoteuthis; species Thysanoteuthis major. The sequence continues at coordinate 31,945,912 of OY735234.1, read as the reverse complement.
GGTGCTGAGGAGTCAGAGGAGGTGAATTTTAGAGCACAAAAACAAAAACTTGAGTTTGATTATTTCGATTTACCTGAAAGCCTAAAGATGACTAGAAAAATGTACAGAAAATCTCTTGAAGATATCGACAGCATTGCAAGTAATGAATATGAAGATAAACTCGTAGATATTGTCAAAACTGCAACGTCATTTGAACTCCCGAAACTGAAAACAAATCTTCCTCGGGAATTGCAAAGATTGGGTGAACTAGAAAAAGATTCCCACGACAAAATTTTGAATAACCTAGAACTGAGTGAATGTTCCAAATACGAAGGACAAAGGGTTAATAGATATTTAAAACCAAATGAAATTTTGGATATTAAAGCGACAGAATGTCTGAGAGAAACGTTGGGCCATTTTAATAGTATTTTCAAATCTGAAAATACTGATATGTCTATTGTTGAATATGATGAAGATGTGATGATTTCCACACCGTCGCTGAAGATATCTTATGATAATTTAGGGGTCACAGGAGCAACAGAAACAATGAATATCAATTCAACGTCAAGGAATAATGATCCACTCGAGCAAATTGATGAAGAAGATGAAATTGTGACAGACGATAGAGAAGTTATAATGGTATCCGTGATAACAAATGACTCGGTGAGAGACTTCAAGTTAGATGAGAGGACAAGGAAAACTATGAGAAACAAAGATGGAAATACGAGAAATTCCAAAGATAACATGACGGTATCAGACAATAATGTTTCTCCTTGTACCTCAATCACTACATTAACAAAACACATTTGCTCTATTAACGTAGATGATGCAATGTCTAGAAATAAAGATGTTGCTTGTCTCCGTTCGAGTGATAAAGCTTCTCTTACTACTTATTGTAGTGATAATAATATCCGAACTTGTACCACAGCTTCAACAACTAATGATATCAGAAAGTATAACAATGTTATCACTCCATTCAACTATTCTGCTGCTACCGATGATGTCTCGAATTTATATACAAAAGGCAATAGCACGAATTTACAACCCAAAGGCAATAGTAATGATGACGACATGAAACCCACCAAGCAAACAAATACAGAAAACGCAAATAATGAAGACAAGAAACAACATCATCATAATAAAGACTCACAAATAAAAAGTATTGAAAGTGCATCAAAAAGCGCAAATAAATCTAATCGTAATGATGATAGCAATAGAAACAATCAACAAACAACTAACCATAAAAAACATTCAAAAACAAAAAGAAAACGACGGAGAAAAAAACGTCCTATTAATAAACGGAATCATCACAGACCACATCACTCAATTGCCAAGTCCAGTCAATTCCCACCTAACTGTTGCTTTGAAGAAGGTGAGGTGTATACTATCTTAATCAACATACCAAGAGGTGAAGGAATAAGCCAGCCTTCAATTCGTTTAGTCGGTGGCAGCGTAGATTTTGACCAATGGCATCGCTCGGTGGATAGATGTGAAAACTTGAATCTAGATGGCGGGAATATAACTATCAATGAGTGGGAGGAGTCAGACTTTGAGACGGAGTCAGATTCAGAGATGATTGAAGTGTGGGAGGAAGAAGACGAAGTTAGCAACAATGTTAATAAGAATGAGTGTAAAAACATGAATATTGATGAGCGGGTGGAGTCAGAAGAAGAGGCGGAGTCAAAAGAGAAGGTGGAAGATATTGCACAGTGGGATGAGGAGAATGGCAACGACGACAAGGATACGGAGGTTGTGGGGTTGTCTAGAACAAGTCTAGAACCAGAGATTCTGCCAGATGTTGCTAGAGGGACAATTGAAATTGATCAATCCAATAACAATCAGAATTCCGACAATAATGCAAATGACGAACAATATGAAAGAGTTGTGACGTCATTAAGAGAATCAAGTGACATAACGACCACTGGAACGGGGACCGGAAGTGACACTATAGAGACGGAACCGGGGACCGAAGGAACGACGCCTAATGAGCGTGGTCAGAAGTGGCGGAAAGGTTACAGTGCACATCGACGCATGCGTATTGGGGACCGGAAAGCTGCAAAGACCCTGAGTGCAATTCTTTTGGTATTCATAGTCACGTGGTTGCCATACAATGTGTTTGCATTACTGCAAGCGTTTTGTGATAATTGTGTCAATGAGACGCTCTATGCCATTGGTAAGTATCATTTAAACATTTCTTCCTACCACAAAAGAAGGCCATTTTTGGAAAGACAAAAGAGTAAGAGAAAACTTGAGTTGAAATCATTTTGGTCCAAAATATCCAATGTTTGACAGACAGACGATAATTTTTGTTGATTATTATTAGCATAATCACTTCGATTATGCTTATGATGATAAACATGAAAATTACGGTGTTTCAATCCTAAGAATATTCTTTTGCCATTTTTGTTAATATCAGGTTTTGTCATTTTTGCTCATCCATACTTCAACTGTCGAAGGAGATGCTCGTGAAATTAAGGGGGTATTTCTCCACATGAGGTTCAGGAAAAGCAATTCAACACCCACTTGACTTTTGAACTAAGTTGACAGGTATCAAGTGACATAACTGGGATCAAATTAAAATTTTAGATTGATGAACAAAGACACTTCGCAAGAAGAGCTTAGAAATCAGTTCGTCTCCTAGTTAATTAAAAAAAAAATTTTTTAATATTTGAATTTCAAGATGTGTCGGTTTTATATATTGACTTGGTTGGAGAAGAAAATGAACTTGGCGATCCATACTCCGCTGCGATAAATTCCCATATTGTGCTGAATGCCTTCAATGGATTTTTACCCATGTCTAACGGTTCATTGCTCATAGTTGATCCTCGGAACGGAGAAGCCATGTTTACTCTATGGATTCCCGAAGATCAAATGTGGAACTGAGGTCGGCAGATGGTGAGACAAAATAAACAGGTTCAGCGACGCCCACGATAGAGAGGTGTGGTGAATCCTGTGGAAGGTCTATGTCCACCAAATAAAAGACTGATGACGATGATGATGATGATCACAAAAGCAACTGACTGATCAACGATGAATGGTCATTTTTTTATATTTCAATTTCAATATGTGATGGTTTTATATTTTGATTTTTGTATCAACCAGTTGAAGAGGAAATGTGTCCGTATTGGTATTTGCTGTGTGAATATGTGTGAGGGTAATCCAAGTTTTAGAACAATGTAGGTGGTGTATTTTTGTGAGCATTCGTAAAATATTGGATGACCCAAACACATATTCACACAGCTAATACTAACGTGGAAACTTTATCTTCTCCAACAGGTTAGAATAAAAATCAAAATATAAAACTGACACATCTCAGAATTTAGATACTAAAAAAATCAATTTTGACATGAACTAGGAGACTAAGTGATTTCTAATCTCTTCTCTTAAAGAGTGTCTTTGTTTGTCAACATTATATTCTGTTTCCAAATGAATTGAAAGACCAGACATAATTCTAATTACAACTTTTCACTTTTATATGACCTTATTTATTAGTTTAATTATTCTAGGTTTAGTCAGTTTCTACATGTCTAAGATGATTATGATGATTGAGTTTTTTCTTCAAAGTGGTTGGAGGTACAAAATAATAATTCTGTTCGAAGTACTAATGAGGGGAAGAAGATAGAATGGTAGTTCATTTTTAGTACATACCTCGCCTATTTCATACTCCATTTATATGGGATTAAATTATGTTTTTTTGTAGGAATTTTGAGCGATGCCATCATTTTAACGATACTTCATTTTTTCTGTTTAATAATTCTGTTTTTTGTTCCTTTGCTTTATTGGCAAAAGTGAGGATTATTTCAAATTTCTTCTCTGAGTATAGGTAACATAAGGACTCAATATTCTGGCATACGAATGTTTATTTTAATATTTTCCATTCTACTGTGGGTTTGAGGTTGCTATCTCCAATAATATATCGACAGTAATGTACTGTTTTTTCTATTTTTCGTTTGTAAATGATGATATATGGTTGGCTAATCTTAGTTTAAAGAATGTTTTTGGTATCACTATGTAATATTTCACTTCTAGGGGTTTCTTTTGGGTTGATTTTTCAGCTTCGTATAAAATATTTGATTTAAGACATTCGTTTTGTAAAGGGCATCCGTTTCTTTTTGTATAATTGCAATCTGGTTTATTTATGCTTTCTCCAATAGTATTATTTCTGATTACTCTATTGTTATGTTTTGTTATGAATTCATTGAAATTATCTGTACAACTATAGCTAATTTTCAGTTTGTTCTTATGTATTTTATTCAGTGGGTTGTTTGCTGGGGATGGGGGAATGTTTTTCTATTAATTGGATGAATATTTATTGGTTTTTACTGGTAGATTGAACGGTGGTGTATACCAGATGATTTTCCAAGCTCAACTTTTTTTGTTGTGGCTATGTTTAACTCAATAGGGTTTAGTATATCTATTTCTAACATTGTTGAATATCATTTTATTTGAGGGGTTATATACCAGCCTAGTTTCTATCGAATAGGGGACCTTTTCAATGATTGTGTTTGGGTGGTTAGATCTTATGTTACTCTACGTGATAAAATTTCTCTTCCTGTGTGGTTCAAAGGTGTTATTATTTCAATTAAAAGTAGCATCTGAAAAATCTCATTTTTGCCAGAAATCAAGAAAACAAAAAACAGTATCAAACAGAGGAAATGAAGTATTGTCAAAATGTCGGCATTGCGCAAAATTCCTATCAAAAAACACAATTTGATACCCCACATATAGGTATACTATAAATCAACCATGACTATTGTACTTCCCTCGTTATTACTATGAACATTATTATTATTTCATACAACTTAATTACCATTATGAGAAATAGATTTAAGTGAGAACAAAATATTCTCAGAGGAAACAAACAGCTTATGGTTTAACAACATACTGATAACGAAGATGCTCACACTATATCTTCTTAATCTATAATTTTTAACTACCAACTAGCACATGATCCCCACTAAATAAAACAGAAAAATATAACAAGCAATGACCAACCAATGAACGAAAAATACGTAAATAAATAGAATTAAAGGAAGATCCTACACCCTAGAAAAATAGACACTAAATAAAAATGCCCCAAATAGAATCTAAAATAAATTGAATCATTCGCCCGAAGAAGCCCTTAGAGGACAGAAACATAAAAGTGCTTGTTTAGTGAATCCTTACTTTATCATATTCTAAGCTCTACTCTTTCTCAACTAAATATTGAATGTATCGAACACTGTATGAAATAAACCCATAACATATTGGATATGGTATTATATTGTATTCCTGATTTGTTTGCTATATATATATCTAAGGGTGATTCAATAATTATCTGTACTAATAGTTTATTAGAATATAAGTGAAGAACTTACAAATACCTTTTTTTTTTTACTATAGTTCATTTGCTTTGCGAAATACAGTGTTTGATGACTTTAGATACACCCCGAGAAAAATGTTTTTGGTTGACCTCTCATACACGTATGCACCGTGTCTTTCACTTGTTGGCCCCTGTCAAATCAATGACCTCTTTAGGCATTTTTGAGAGGACTAAGCAAATGCAGTCAGTACTACACAGAGGATGCTCCAATATCTGGAATCCCAGTTCTTGAAGCGTCCGTATTTGTGTTGGGATTATTATGTGTGCACACATTGTCATGCAAAAGTAAAACACTTTTTGACAATAGACGTTGGCATCTGCTTTGAATAGCATGCTCCAGAAAGAGAATGACAATGATGACAAGGATACAGAATTCAATAAATATCAGAATCCCGACAATAATGCAAATGACAAACAGTATGAAAGAGTTGTAACATCATTACAAGTGACATAATGACTACTCGAATGAAGACCAGAAGTGACACTATAGAGACGGAATCGGGAATTGAAGGAACGACGATGCAGCATCACATTGTAATTTCCACTGTTTATTGTGGAGCCCCTCTCTAGAAATTGTTTCAGAACTGGCCCTTGTCAATCCCTGCAAACTGTAAGCATAACTCTCCAACAGAATCCATTCATACACACTCCGCTGCGATAAATTCCCATATTATGCTTCAATGGATTTTAGCCCATACATAACGGTTCATTGCTCATAGTTGATCATCCAAGCGGAAAAGCCATGTTTACTTTGGTATCACAAAAGCAACTGACTGATCAACAATGAGTGTTCATTGTAATGATGACAGACACACAGCAACCCCACATGTGCATGCAGTACTCGATCCAGATAATTATTGAATCACCCTTATATTTTGAAGAATTATTGGTCTTTAACAGAAATGATAGTAAATTAATGTTAGCGTTTACCCAGACATCATTCTGATTACTTGTAGAATCTTACCCTATACAAAACATTTTTTGAAATATGCAAAAAAAAATTAATTGAAACTGATTAAGAAAATGTAACCATGATTTCAAAAGGAGTTTTACTAATTGCATTTATTTTGTTACAGGTTATTGGCTGTGTTACTTGAACAGCACCATCAATCCTTTGTGTTATGCATTATGCAATGCAAACTTTCGGAAAGCCTTTCTTCGTATTGTAAATTGTCAAAGACGACAATATCATCTACATCCTGGCATTTATGCACATCGAGGTTTACACAAACGAAGTCATCTGCAAGTCTAGAGGAAGACAGCTAAAAGTAGGTATACAACTAATATATAAATAATATTAACACTAGAGGAACCTATGGAAATTCCACAGATGTTGACAATGATGATTATCTATTATCTAATACCGATGCTCTTCTCTCAACCTCCCCCTTATCCTTTCCAATTTTCGTTACCCATTTGTTTTTATCTATGTTCAGCACAAACTTGGATTAGTGTCATAAATGAAAAAACTTCATGCCCCACGAATGAGCTACCTTTTCTTTTGTCCTGTCTCTTCCTACTTATTTAACTACCCAACTTTCTACTCTGCTACCTTTCCTCTTATTTAACTACCTTTCTTTCCTGTCCTCTCTCTCATATTATTACTCAGAGCGTTTATCTAATACCATTGCCGATTGGGAGCCAGTTTTCCTGAAAGCCAAATTCTCACATAGCTATGGAGTACAAGACAGGGAATTTTTTTTTCAACTAAGATGAAGAATGATATACACAACAGAAGATCAATACGTTTTATAAAAAATAAAGGATTTTTTACCGTTTTTCTGACACCAATGTAGTCCTAAAATTGTTGGATTAGTGAGATTTAATCTATATTTTGATTAGTTCATATAAATCAGTATTCAAGCAACTGCAATGTTTTCCTGATTCATCAGTCTTGCTATGAGATACTTTCAGTTGAAAACATACACTACTGTAGAAATAACTAAATACAATTTTCAAAAATTGATTTGATTTTCCTATTGATTTATTAACTGTAATTGATTCATGCTTTTAATCAACATATTAAAATCTACAGGAATTTTAATTTGCAATTAGAGCCCCACCAATCTAAGAATTTACTTTGTTCACCATGCAACATCAATAGCCAAATTGAATATAGTGTGGTTGATATATAAGATTATAGAAAATCATCAACTGGTGTTTAGCTGGAAGCATTTGGTCTCCTAAATCTTTTGGACAATTCTGACACTTATTAAATCCTAGCATACGTTCTCTTGCACAGAAAAAAAAGCTTAATGGTAAAAAATAAGATGTTCCTCGTCGTTTTCAATCAGACAGGCACTAAGATAAAAAAAATTGTAGATATTTCTGTGAGTGAGACCTTATTTAACAATACAAAAACTCAAGTTCTACTTTGTACCTTACAAGTGTCTTTTTCTCTTGCAGAAAAACTGGATTTGCATACGTGAAACATTTGTTCTTCAACAAGGTACCATCAAAGCATGCTATGTTTGTGAAATCGATTTGCATATACAATGATTTTATTGCTGCAGAGTCACCGAATTTATTTTTTTATGAAACTTTGAAATGATACTTATTTACTTTTCATATCATCAATTTCTTTGAATAAAAGTAGTTATATAATCATTTTTCATATCAGTGTTATAACTTATTAAATAATGGATCATTAATTGTTGTGGTTTAATATCTCATCACATTTTTTTGTCTGAATTTCTGAGGAATTATCACTCAGTGAGCGCCCACTTCAGATGTGTATGTTTGAACTTTATGTTGTGGAGTAGCCAGCGATAATAGTCATGTAAAAGGAGTTTCTGTCAGTCATACAAAATTACGGATTAAAAGTAGTTTTGCAATTTCTGTTCAGTGTTGCCAATCTAGATATTTTACACCTAAAAATTTATATGAAAGATCTTCAATCTGTAATTTTTCGTTCATTTTTAAAATTCTCGAAAACAGTTGACCCAAACAACTTCAAACTCAATACTACAATGCCTTTTGAGCTGACCAATATGTTTGTCATTGTAGATTTACAATTATTGCATAAAGGTAGTGCATACATACAGATTTCTTCCATTGTAGTTAGAGAGATTTTTGTGGACTAATCACCCTGGTCCAATGTCCATCTCCAGTTCAGTGGGGTGTGGTTCAATCCGCTCCAGAATCATATAGAAGACATTAAAAATGACACACAATGTCTGTCTGAGGCTAAGCTGAATCATGTTGGATACACCAGTTTTTGTAAGAGTACCAAAGTTAATCAACCCAAATGGGTGACCATTGAGAAATGCTATATGCTGTAAGCAGAACAAAGTGTCATGGGTCTTACTAACAGTTCCTGCTCCACCCTCATTGAGGGTAGAAGTGGAGAACAATGATGCATACTCCATCTTGGTTGATAGAGTCACAACCAGTCACACCCTCCCTTCCCACCACAAATATCTAATTCTTCTGAATTAGTTCTTGCCACACCTCTTCAATGAACCAGATTTAACCCAAAGATTGAACTTATGACTGCCCCACAAGTTAACCAGGATATGCTTAATCAATGCTTTCATCCATTTGGACAGAAAATTTATTATTTTTCCTAGATAATTTTTTTTGATTACACAACATTTTATACTTAGATAATTATTAAGCTCGGCTAGGGTTTGCCCAGGGTCAAAGTGCAGGGAGAAAAACCCCCTCTTCCTTGAAAATCAGTATGCAAATCCATGCTTTGATCTGGGCTCGAACACTTACCACTGATGCCAGTTGAAATATGCAACTATCTCAGCCAAGCAAACCTATCTTTTATACACGTACAGGGAGTCCATAAAAGTCTATCTATTTTTTATAGTGTTCAACCCTTAGCCTGCTGTTGGGTTTTCCCAGGATAATTTTTGACCTTACTCAAAAATTCATGCCCACTATTTTCTAATCCTCATAATTTGCAATGTTTTTAAGCTGAATCCATAAAAGTTTACATCGAATGAGATAAATAATAAATCAAGATTTAACATGTTGTATTGGTAAAAAAGTGAAAAATATTCAGTTTGAAATGTAGGAGAAAGGAGAGAGAAAGAAAGAAATGTGTGAAATACCAAGTCACTTTTATGAGAGCAGGTCAGCGTGTTCGTAAGTAAACACACAAATCTTTTCATATATAGATGTTGTCGTGAAGATTTTCATATCATTAGAGAGAGACAGGAAGAGGAAAGATTGGCAGATAATATGCAATAACCTATCCTGTTTTAATATTTTGTTTACACCACTGAGTGTGCGTATAAATCAGTAGTCCAAAGGCATGTGTTTTTTCACAAGGCAATCTTCATACAAATATATATCACTGTTCATATACTTTATATAAATAATTTTCATGTTTAATTTCTCTCCAATCTTTCACTCCGTTTTCACATTTGTGATAATGTCAGTATTTTGTGAGGTTTGCCAGCCTGTTTTCAGAAGAGCAGGGTACCAACATATGTCTCTTTTCATAAGAAAAAGAACACTACAAAAGGGAAATAACTTGTGTAATTGGAGAAAAAAAAAATTACACACACAAATATATCATTATCAAAGGAAAAGGCCAGAGTTATTTATCTAGTTTTTCTCCTATACCAGATGAAAACAAGAAACTGTTTAGACGTAAAACATATGTCCTGAGGGCAGGCTAAACATGACAGGGAATTAATGGCGCAACACTAAAGTTTGGAGAACTTCAGGCTTGATATTGCATCCACAGAAAAAAAAAAAAAAAAAGAAAAGAAGTCCTTTACTTCCTAGTGGACAGATTTTCAAAGTGTGAGATGTGGATAATTTGACAACTGAATCTTGATCAACCTGTTCTAATTCTTCTTTTGAGTTACATTATATTTACTATATGGCATTTGTAACAAGTGTTTACCTGGACTTGAGAACAATCATTGGAGGGAGGGAAAAACAAAATTTTCCCTAAATTTGTTTTGTGAATTTGAAAAAATGATTTTTCACTTTAATGAATTCTTTTGTTTGAAGAACCTCCCAAGCTTGATTCTAAGGACACTTTTTTTCAGAAAAAAAAAAAGAAAAAGTATCAGTTGAATTGTAGGATCCTGGTGTGAGAGTCCAAGTAAGTGATATATGAATTTAAATTCTGTTGAGAAGAAGGAAGAGAGCATTAAAGCAATGCATCTCAAACTATGCTACACATAACGGCATCAGAAGCTGCTAATACACAACTCATTTTCACATTTTCAACATTTCCAATGTACGTTACTAGATTATGTTCTTGGTCATGCTTGGGCACCATTTTACAATAGAGAAACTTATCTTTCACAAAAGACACAAGCCTGTATTTATTGCTTATTCTCGATCTACTTATTAACATATGACCAGTGTATTATCACAGATTATGGTTATTCCGAAAATTAAAACATGTATTCAATGTTTTTGCTAGAAAATTTGCTTATTTTTTCAATTATTTTATTCATTTTGCAGTGTAACTTGGTTACAAGAATATAAAATTGAAAAATTCCAGCTCTCAACATATTCATTATATTCTTCTAATAAAAAATCAACATTTTAATGATCATGTACGAATAGTAATTTGGCACAGATATGCTATGGGTCCCTGACACATTGAGGAAAAGAAACCTTGCTGGTCTGCGAATTTAGAGTTTGAGTAATGCTGAACTAGACAGAGCATTCTTCCATTTAAAGAAGAGAAATTTTATAGAACAAAATTAGAAAAAAAAAACGAAATAAACAAAAAACAATAACAACTTGTTTGATTTCATAAAAGCAAAAATTTTTTAAAAAGCAACTCCACAAAATCAAGAGTTGATGGCCTCTTGGAAAATATTTGCACTTTTTTTGTCAGTTCTTCAATGAATTTGATACAAGGTGGTAAAAAAATGTCCACGTGCAGCTGATGATGGTGCTTCCGTAGAAGTTTCAATAAACCTAAAAGAATAAAAAAAGAATCTAATAAGTAATAAAAACATTCCAGCAATAAAAAAAAAAAAAAAAAAAATGTACCATTGATAATTGACAATTATTTTCTTTCATCTTAGATTTCATAATTGCTTTTGTAGCAAGAGCTTTAAAAGCTAAGTTGGTAAGAGCAGAGTTGTACATAGGCAGCTTCCCAAAGTAAAAGGGATATGTTGAAGAATATCCTGTTGGTGAGACTATTTCTGATTTGTGCTGTTTACTCACTGCCGTAGAGTGATGGTCTGAGTAAAGTTGCAATAAAAAGCAACAATAAAGTTCGAGATCAAAGAAAAAACATTTTCAATCCTAATGCTTACCCCAACCGCCAGACTATTTTGATCAGGTTTATCATCAGAATGTAGCCAGTTTAAATTTCTATTTATTTATAATACTAAAAGTTTGAGTTTGTTTATCTCTTCATGACCCAAAGTAGCTAAAATGATGCTTTGTAGCAAGGTGTATGGAATGAGGATAGTCCTAAATTATGCCAACTAAAAGACTGGAAAACATCCAGGTGAATAGCAACCTTATAGTGTAGGAGTCTGCATTTGTGCTCATCCTCATCAATGTCATAACAACTGATTTGTCAAGGGAGATAACTATCTAATTATGCTGATTATAAAGTAGTTTCTCATTCATTGCAAATGTGTAAAAATGGTTCATTCTAGTAACATCATTAATCACATTAATTCTCTCTAAAGCAGGGTTACCCAACAAGCCACAGAGTTTAGTAACCATTGTTACTAAGGCAGTGCTGTATCAGCTGTAACAAATGGAAAAATGATCACGGGAAATTTGGGTTTGGGGATTTTCTAACTTATAAAACACTTTTCCAAACTATTGTTTCATTAACAGAAGCAGAAATGAAATGATTTAAAAACAAAATAAAAACAAGAAAAAACAATGTTTAAAAAATGTTCTGAAATCTGATCAATTCTCAATTTTGTTGAGAAGCATTTTTTTCTAAAGGAAATAATTCAAAATTGTTCAATACAAAACAGTAGAGCATATTTTGTTATCTCAGACAAGAAACTTACCTTATTAACTTTCTATAACTTAAAATTTATTAACTTTGTTGAGCTAAAACTCGTGGGTGATCCTGAAAAAGACAAAAGGATTGAAATTAATTCCAAGTGAGCAAAATAAAAACCACAGATTTTTTAACTAAAGTGACTTAAAAACAACAAAGCAAAAAAGAAAGCATGTTTGAATGATTCAATCAAGGTATTAGCCAGGAATTTGATTTCCCCATGGTTTTTATAGGATTGGGAAGTTTTCTTAGATCTGCATTTTCATATTTTGAATTTTTAAAAACTTTATACACAAAGCCGAAAGAAAAACTTCCAAAACACAAACCAAAGAAAAAAAAAACCCAAACCCAAATAGCCAAAAACATGATCAGCTTAACTGGGAAATTAAACTTAGGTTTTTATTAGGAATAAGTTGCAAACTGTCTAGTGAGAACACTGACTAACATCCTGAGAATTATTGTCTTATTACACATTGATTAATGGTCATTGAAGTTTTTGTTTTTCACTACAGGTTTCCTCAACTTACAATTGTTCCTTTAAGAAACCTTCAGAGATACAAGCAATGATGCCTGCAAGATGATATTGAAATGAACATTTTGCTGATTTGGAAGTTCAACTGCCATCCAATGAACATCCTTAAAGTAGCTGCTCAGTGTCATCCTACAAAAACAGTTTTTGTTGCTGTGGCATTGTGGTTATTCATGGTTTTTATAAATATATACACTATCCTAACTGGGGCCAGTAATGGTGGTGGTGACAACAGAAAGTGTTGCTCTATTAGGTTGGAAACTGAAGTGAATTGTTCTTCTGTTGTAACAATTTTAAATGACAACAGTTGCACTATGCAATATAAGGTAGGTTCTCTATGAATACAGTTTTATAAAATGGACATGATCCCGGCAAGAGATTTCAGCTGGATTTATGAAAATTGAGCCAGCCTTGATTCTGCATCAAATTGGGAGCCTTGCTGGGCTGTCTTATTTCAAGTGGGCCCCATGAACGCGGAAAGGGAAAAGAAAATCAATTTACCTTATCGATGAATTCTGACAAATCCCTTCGCATAGCATAGGCATCTTCTCCATCAGCATAATATTTGGGTTCTACTTCACTGATCCTTAACACAAGAAAAAGAAATAATCAAAAGGATTAGGAAATGAGAGTCAAGGATTTGCACATTTGGGTCTCTCAATCTAAAGTAAGTTTTCATGATAAATATAAAAAATAATTGGCCAACAACTTTACATATACATACATACATACATATATCACTTGCATTAACCTTTCCAAAACTCCAGGGATATACATACCCTGTTGATCTTTTAGAAATTTAGTGATTACTTGAGAATTTTCATAACAGATTTGAAATGAATTCAAGAAGCATTTTGGTGATGACCAACAATAACGTATTCAATGTACATCAGTTTAGTATCGAAATGAATGTGTGATTTCAAGATTGCCAGTGAAATTTGTTCAGCCTAATTAGAAAGCATGCAAGGAGCACATACCTTTGCTGATGCCATTGTCACAGGAAGTGATTGTGCATGCATCCATCCAAAAATTCAATCATTTCTCTAACCCATTGTCTTCCTTTCCACTAAATCTCATTGAAATTCATTAAGAACTATTGGAGATATTGCATGGACAGACAGGATTTTTTTGGCAATATTATGTGGTGGATATAAAACCACAATGTAGGGATGGTAATTGTGTAAAGATCCACCTCAACTTGATACAAAGCCTAATTGTCCACCTTTCCATAAAATTTCACTCAGAAGTTTTGAAGATATCGTGAGGACAGACAAGAGCATATACAAAAATGTATGAAAAGAAAAACAGAAAAATATCTCTTGATCAGAAATGAATTCCTGGATCCAGCACAAAATTTGAACCACTTTTTCTTTATGGCCAACCCTTTCAAAATATTTTGCAGAAATCTATTGAGTTCTGCAGGAAAGACAGGCAGGACCAAATACATACACTGCTCCAACATGAATGTTGTGAGAAAAAAATTTGTTTCCTTCAAATCTCAAGTGGCTGATCAGAGTTTGATAAATAAAGTTGTTTGCATTTTGCAACTTTTTCTGTGAAGTTGCTGTTCCCAATTTGGGGTACATCTACCACAAGGAGTCCATTTACACTTCCCAAAGGGTACATAGAGGGCCATGGGGTACACTGATGAATAGTGTAACAAACTAGACACAGAACAGCTAATAAATGCAACCAACTAGGCCAGCTTTCTTTCATCTTATAAAGTTGTATATAAACACCTCAATGAACTTTGGGGCAAAAAACAAGCTTAACCATCTCATACTTTAAGATATATTCAAAGAATTAATCACTGAGTATCTAATGAAGCTGGGAGAGGAACTTGAAAATCTTTCAACAAGAATTAAGCAGAACTCTTATTGAAAATCAATATAATTTCATCAATGTCTGACCCTTCATTTTTAGATGTACATGGGACCCCATCTGAACATCAAAAGATACAGAGGAACAAAAAGGTTGGGAACCTCAGCTGTTAACTGTTGTTGTTGCAGTAGCCTTATCTTCCAATGTATTTTGCCTCCATTTCTTGTCTCTCCCTTGGGGAAATTATTTTTAGCAAGATAACAGATCATAAAGTATACTTACGAGAATTTCAATGTGTTTGTGTAGAGATGAAGGGCAGCTCGGTTACTTTTCCTGACATGAAGACTTACATATTTGGCATTGAAACACTCGACCATTGCTCGTGAAGCCTGATCCATCAATTTCTGAGCCAAACCCAAACGTCTGTAAGACCTTTTTACTGCCTGTAGAAAAAAGAAACAAAGAAAAAAAAAATCATAGACGGGTGTCTGTCACACTTATAGTATCATGAGCAGCCTGGATGAGTGTTGGACAGAGGAGGTTAGAGCCAAGTCAGTCACATTCATGTTGACTCGAGAGGTTATCATAATAAAATATATAATAAGAACAGTGTCTATCACATTTATACAGAGTTCAGGGACCTTTATTTTGAAATATATGATAAGAGCCATATCTGCCACATTTATGTTGACTAAGAGGCATTTAAAAAAAACAAAAAAACAATTCGAACAAAAGGAATGCGCAAATGTCATAAGAAGGAAGATGGATTGAGGAAACTAACAAGAAATATCATCTACAAAGAATTGATTAGTAAATAGAATAATATATAAAAGTTGTCACTCAAAAGTTCTAGGAGCAAATCATATGTAGTTTAGCTTTTTGCCACTATGTGGAGCCAACAGCACCTTTTGTACATTGTGTGCATGACTGGACTTGTCATTGAGCTTATTCTTGTAAAGCTATCTTTAGATGGTTTGGCAGTTTTACAATTCAGGATCTCATGGAACAAAGAAGCTGCATCAAGTCTAGCATCAAAATCAACAAGACAGCTGTAGAAACTCACCAGTTGATTGAAGAAACCTTTGATGACAATTCCATGTCCCAGAGTAGAAGGTTTCAAGGATGGATGAACGTTTGATGATGACTGTTCTAGATGGATGGCTGTTGCCGAACAAATCACCAGAAAATGTCAAACAAGTGTGCCAGGTTATCCTTGCAGATTGTATATGAACAATCCATGATGTTTGTGATATTGTAGCATTGCCAGAGAGGAGCGTTTAATATATTTTCTTAGACATAAAATGCATTACTTCCGACACATCACTCGTTCCTGGCATCCAATAACACAGCCATTCCCCAACCACCCTAACAACCTGACCTTGCCCCTTACAGCTAGAATTCTGACTGAAAAGGCAGTTTTGACTTGATTGAGGAGATCCTGAGATGAATTGCAGGAAGTGCTCAAGACCATTACGCTTAAAGCCTTCCAGGGATGCATGGAAACATGGGAAAAAATGATGGAACTGTAATACACATCCTGAAGAGAATGTGACAGTGGGAACTAGGAGCTAGGGTAAGTTATTTTCCAGCAATGTTCAAATTCCTGGAACTTTTGGGTGGCACTAAAGACAATAATCATTCGAACTAACACTTATGCCATTGGAACATTTTAGGGTTAGGGTTCAACTCTCCTTAAATTACCCCTAAAACAATATGAGGGTGAGTTAATGATTATCTGTACTTCTGTTATATTTTCCTTTAGAGTGGCCATGCTGGGTTCTGTGTGAGCATGTAGGATTGGTGTTTGTCTGTTGTTGCTACAGTGAAAATTTATTATTGGAGAATCAGTAGCCTTTGAGCTATCATAGAGTAACCACGGCCTATTCAGTGTGTACGGACGAAGAACAATGAGTAGTGATCTTTTTTTTTATAGGCTGAAGGTTTACCAGTGGCTGAAATCCATTGAAAGTCTCTGACACAATGCAGGAATAGTGTTGTACCACAGTATTTCAAAGTTCAAAAATAGGCCAGCAATTCGAAGCAAACACTGATGTCTATTGTCAAAAACTGTTTTGGTTTAGCATTACAATATCCACCTATATACCACTACCTACGAGGTTCAAATGCCTAAGGGACTGCGATCTGAGGTATTAGAGCAACTTCCTTATAGTCCTGACCTTGCTCCCTAAGATTACCTTTCAAAGACCCCTTAACTGGTCACTGATTACCCAAAGACCAAAATGTGAAAGACAGTGTATATGCGGGGGAGGAGCCAACCAAAAACATGTTTTTCTGAGGGTATATCTAAACTTGTAGAATGCTGGACCAAACGTACAGTAAAGAAAAGGATTCTATTGAAAAAATAACCTACACTACTGTTCTAATAAGCTTTTATGCCAAAAGTGTTGATAATTATTGAATCACCTGTATAGGTTTGGGAATTTTTCACCTAATATTACAAACATAGTAATTGGAAGTCTACAGAATTAGGAGCATGCATACAGTGGATATTTTGACGTCCATTGTTTAAAATACCCTGATAAAAAAATGTTGAATACATCTATCTGCAGTAAAACCCGAGGAGAATCAACAGAAATTCAGATCTCCACTGGTGTTTCTTAAAAAGCAAGAGTAACAAACCAAAGTGAAAAAACGGTCACATCTAAGAATATCAATATTTTAAAAATACATTCTTAATTCTGATACCAAATTTGACTACCAATTTTTTCATTAGTTTAATTCCACCCCAACTCAAGCTAAATTAATAATGCAATTAACTGCAGAAAAAAAGAAAGAATAAAAAAAATAAAAAATAAAGAAGCTTATTTCAAGTATATTACATAAATATTTGTCTAACTCTAGTCCAAACATGGAGTTGACTTTGTTCTTTTACTGTAACAACAAAAACAACCCTCATCAAATTTGAAGGAATAAAAATCAACATTCCTTACAATAATATGAAATCACAACCAACTGATGATTAGTTGTGATTCACCAACTGAGCTAAACCGACAAGTCTTATACACCTATAAAATACATCTTAGAGATATCTATAAGGGTTTAATTCATAATGGTAAATACATTAATACCAAAAAATACATTCTTGCAATTTTTTATTGTATATATAATGAATGAAAAAATTAATTATAATATATACAAAACAAAAATTGCAGTAATCATTTTCAGTTGGATAGAAGTAGAGTTCGAGCCTGCAGTAAACCTGAGGATTAATTGTACATTTATGAGAGCAATCAATGAGGCAACAAGTCATAGACTAATAATCATGAAAATTAGGTTCATATCAGTTATTTTAACCAACAGAAAATTGAGCAGATTTTTTTTACAAAAGAAAACCTGATGAAAAATTTACATCAATTTTTGATATCCTATTTAGGTCATCATTCTTATTCATACTTTTTGAAAAAAAAAAAAAGAGAATCATCATAGTAACTATAAAACAAAAGTCATTTATAATGCACAGGGAAAAAAAAAAAATCACGCTAAAAATTACATAAAAAGATTGCGGAAAAAAAAGTACCATGCATTTCAGAGCAATCAGGTGTCAGGATATCCTGATAGTCATTAGCAAACTAAAAAGGCAATAGGCAGGCCTCGTTGCAAGATTATCAGACAACCGCTTGACGTTGTGACTCACAATATGGATCCCTCCAGATCATAAGTGAAATTGTGGCCAGCAAAAATTAAGACAGCATGAATATTCAGACAATTTCAATGTTTTGGTACCATTATGTTCAGTAAGAAATAAAATAACAAGCAAACATTGTTGAAGGCCTATGACCAACAATGGATCTAAAAGGACTGATTATTGATAGCAGACCAAAAGGGAACCAAAAGCTGTCAGGACAAAAATTGAGGGCGGGAAGGGGGGGGGGTGGAAGAAAGAAAAAAGAAAGTGAAATTCAACAGAATGACAATGATTCTTCTTGGTATCGCATACTATTGACAGAGAAGATTTTTTCAAAAGACAAGAACACACAGAGAAAATGTGTGCTAATCAACAGCTCCAGTTAATTTCTTTGTTCAAAGGAAAAAAATCTTTCATTAATTGAGAGAACATACTTACCTTAGAATAACTTGCATAGTAAACTTATAAAGTAAGATATGGAGATCAAGAATGAGTGAATTAATCTGATTAAATAAAGTGTTTCAATGATAATTGATGACCCAGTCAGCTGGAAAAGAATAAAACATACTGCAGATCTTCATGTAAAACACAAAATAATCTTGTACTTGAATCTGAGAGAAAATACTCGATTGTATACAGGAAAATGTTTTTGTACTTCACTAAAATCAGGCACATTTGACGACAGAAGGGATGCCACTTCCCACCCCACCCAACAAACATACTTGACTTAGGCAGCTAACCAACTGTGGAAGAAAAGACATTAATTAGACAAAAACATTTTAGTAGACAGTGGAAAAAAAAAAAAAAATCTTCGGGTACAGGTGCTAAGGATTGACCATAATTTTTGAGTATCCTGATATTTCTTTCCTCCCTGTAAAACAAGTGAAGCACAAATACCCAAGAAAAAACTGTAATGAATTAAGATTGAATTAGAAAATAACTACACGGGGGGGGGGTGTTAAAATGTAGTGCACAAGTGG
This sequence comes from Thysanoteuthis rhombus, assembly GCA_963457665.1. NCBI lineage: Eukaryota > Metazoa > Mollusca > Cephalopoda > Oegopsida > Thysanoteuthidae > Thysanoteuthis > Thysanoteuthis major. The sequence continues at coordinate 31,926,634 of OY735234.1, read as the reverse complement.
TATCCATTTTTATTATTTTCTATTACTATTTTATTCGAGGAACTTGAAATAATTACCATTGTAATGGTGCATAACTTTGAGATAAGGGGCACTGATCCCATATTTGGAACATTGTACTAGCAAACAAGTGATACTACTGAACTGTGGTACCACATGGTAGGGGGGGAGTTCCCAAGGAGGGCAGAGATAGTGGAAATGTTGAATAAATAGATAAAATTTACCAACAAAAAAAAAAAAAAAAAAAAAAAAAACCCATAAAATCTGACATGAAAATTATTTGTACACACATAAAACTGGAAGTATTTTGCAAAATAGATGGTGTAGAAAGTTTTTACAAGGTAAACAAAATTTTCTCCAAAACTTTTTGTGGATCTTTTTATTTGAACAGTGCTTACTGCTAAGAAACTGAGAAAGAAGTAGCCATTGTTGCTCTGGACTGTTTTTTGTGTGTGCAGGGGATATATCAGTGCAAGCAAATCCTTAGAAAATGCAACAATCTTTTTTTTCTTTTTAGTCTTCTAGACTTTGAAATTAGGAAAGTTTTTGGGCTGGATCCTGAAACCTGATTTTTGCATCCAGATTTATGGGAGTCTTTAGAAACATAGTTTAAAAACTGGTTTTTAGTAGGGTCATTGTCATCCATCGTTGTTACATACAACAATGAACTTAAAACTCAATAGTAGGAGTTTGACAAAAAAAAGAAAGAAAATAATGTTAATCCACCACTAGCCACTAAGGAAGGGAGAAAAGCCTATTCAGCCAAATGGTTAATCCGCTACTGGCATTGAAAGCAAGGAAAAGCCTACACAGCATTATGGTTATTCTACCATAGACTTTGAAGAAAAAGTGGGGTTTGACGGGGGGGGGGGTATCTGATCCCAAGATCTACTAGTTACAAGTTGAATGCCTCTAACCAGTTCCAGGGAAATGCTGAAGAAAATAGTAACTTACTTGTGGTTATAAAAATTATATTGTTTAGATGGTTTGGTTATTAATCATTTTAATGATATCTTCAGTAGCACTAGTTTTTGCCAAAAAGAAAAACAAAATACTTATACGCTTCATTATTTTTGATTTTTGTTACTATTCACCTTCATCATAATTGTTGTTGATTTAAAACAAAAAGCCTATTGTTGCAGTCATGATGATTACAGAGAATATTTGTGTTAACCAAACTGGATGAAATTGCTGATGATTTAGTTGGAAGAAGGAACTAATTTTCTTCAAGAATTAATCCTATTTTGAATAGGTAAACCCAAAGAAATAAATGAAGTTGAAAACCTTTTAAAAATCATCTGAAATGAATACGAGTAAGAATTATAATGAAAACAAAATGTCTTTCTTGAATGAGCAACAATCCTCACCCAGATGGACGACTTGTTTTGACCAATTGCTATGGAATTAATTCTGACAGGACATCTTTTTGTTTACCCTCTCAATCATACCAGCCAAAATAGGAAAAATCTTAAATTTGAAAAGCTGATGAATTGTGATAACTCCTAGAATTTTTTGACCATATGTGCGTTTGTATAAACTAAGGCCAGAATTGCAGACAGATTAAATATATTCTCAGTTTGTTCGTAATACCTGCCTTGATTCCTAGCGACTGACAATCCCATTTTTCCTGGGATTTCAATGCACAACATACAGGTTTGTCTCAAAACTTGCTAAAATAAACGTCCAGGTAAAATTTATACAGGTTCAAATGCAATCGTCACTAAAATATGACCAATTATTGCTTCATTTTCAGTCAGGATTTGTTAACAGAGTAAATGGAAGTTTAAATCCTATTCAGTAAATCAGGAGTGAAAGGAACAGCTTAGGAACATGACAGGTGAGATCTCCATACCATTCTGAGTTTTTTCAACTTCATATACTAGTAAAATCCTGGGTGTTTATAGCGATTGTCCAGGGTTTACATATCTTTGACCTAGGCCTAAAGAAGCTTGGTTGGAATATCATGAAATCTGACCAAAACAATGCTGACTAGAAATCATTACCCAGGATCTGGGTTATATCAACATGACACTCTACTGAGCCAGGAAACAGAGACCAACGGAGAAGAGTCTGTTGATAAGTAGTCTCTACGTTAAGACCCAAACAAGCATGAGAGAGTACATAGCATTGTATTGCCTCAGCCATTTGAAACAAATTTTGAGAAGAATCAAGGAGAAAAACTACTACATTAGCTTTTGGCTGGATTTTGCAATGAAGAAAAGTTAGAAGCTCAAATGCTTTGGTTGAAGGAAGTTAGGAAGATGTGTGAAAATGACTGAAAAAAAAAATAATATGAAAACTGCAATGTACACCTACCAATGAAGTAATGTGTCCATGGGGAACTGAGTCCTCGGGGTCTTCCTCCCTGTAAATAGAAGAACCTCTGTCACTGGAAGTATAAAACGAAATACGTCATTGGATATGAAAGACAACACAGTTGAACATCTGGCTAGAATCATTACCTAGACACTGACGCACTGATAACCTTTAGCACTTGCCATTCTATTTCAAGAGTGTCAAGATTTGGGCACTTGATAACTTTGAAAGTTTATGATTTGTGTCAGTTCATGCATGATGGAAATTGACACGTAAAAATAACTTTGAAATCATAAAATCCTATCGTTTGGCAATTGAAGTTGCCTGCACAGGTAGGGCAAACTATTTGCTCTGTGAATAGAGTCACCTACAGAGTGCTAAAGGTTAAAGAAATTACTAAAAATACTTATGCTTATTGTAAACATCTGAATAAAACTGGTAAAACAAAATCAAAATACGCACAGAATGAGCAGGTGTAAATGAAAATCAGAATATGGACAGAATGACCAGGTGCAAAAAAAAATATCGAAATTCCATCATACTGAATGATTTAAAAATGTAATGAAATAAAAAAAAAAATCAGATTACAAAATCATATTTTGTTAAATATAGTAGGGCAGTGCAAGTTACAAAGATGAATGTTTAGAAGTGCAGCCAGCCATAATTGTTACGTAAAATAATTTTCTGTCCATTGTATGAAACAGTAGCCTTGAAGTATTTGGGTTGCCAATTGAGATACTTCATTGAAACTTTGATGAAAGATCTATAACCCATAATTTTTCTAATAAGATTTCTCAAGAACCAAAGATAAAAAAAAGAAATTCAACATTGCAATAGCTTGAGTGCTGACTGATACATGCAGTGAATGTCAGCTTCATACAATAGCAAGTTGTCAAGTAATTGCAGTACACACACTCACAGATTTCTTCAGTTGTATTTGAATAAATGTTTGTGTGTGTGTGTGTGTATCTGTTCCTAATAGTCAAATGATAAAACAGAAATTACTTTATTCAGAACTGATATGAAATATCATGTTCAATCAGTCATTTGATGAGTTGAACCTGTGGGTGTTGATCAAAGATTATTGATTATTTCACACCTATAACCCCCCCCCCCCCAGCATTTGCCTTTATCTTCTCATTCTCTCCCCTATTTCTTCCAATCTTCATTGCTTGTCCAGGTTTTCCTCTCAATATTATACAATCATTGATTAATTCAAGTGCTATCACAGTGGATTCCACTTAACCTGAACCCATAGGGGATCACAAATTTTGGTCCCTCATAACAGTCATTCTTTTCAAACAGATTTGAATCACGGGTTGGGATTATTACAAAAGTTTGATTCTCTTTTTGCACAAGTGGTTCAACTAAAACTGTTATCCCTCGTGATGAATGATCCATTTAACCAGAATCTACCGCATTGCAGATGAATCACTCACCCATCCCAATGTTTGGATGATTTAAAAACATGGAAATAACATAATGCTCCTATAGAAAATACATAGCATTGAATCTATGGAGTGAAAATTGGGTAACGCTTTCCTCCCCATTTTGAATGTTAATTCAACATTTTGACTGATAAATTCAAAGCCTTTTCAGGTGTTATATGTAATATCCAAAAGGAGAGAGAGAGAGTTTTTTTTGGTTTCTTTCTTCGACCAAAACGTTGTGTTGACATCAAAAATGGACAGAAGAGATTGGCTTGTCTGAACAAAAGTCAGAATGTTAATGACTCTTCTCAAAGTTATGAACCAATTGATTCTTGTAATTCATTTGGTATCAATAGCACAACAGAGTCACTTGCAAGAAATATTCCGAGAGTGGGTGCAGACAAGCCGCAGGACACTGCATAGAATTCCACTTTCCTTGTCACCACTAATAATCCTGACCTTGAGAAGATTATATCTTTGGTGAAGCTATACCAAGAAACGTCAGGTGGATTCCCTGAATGACTAACAGTATTGACTCAAGAATCTTGTTGAAGATATACTAATAGATATAGAGAGAGACATCAAGTAGATAACCCGAAAGACAGAGTGATCATCATTCCATAGGGTCCTCACCCGCACTGGTGTATTTTGATCAGTCATCCTGTAATAATATTGACATATCTTGTTGCATATTTACACCATGTGTCGATTGTTCCTTTTCAATTTGTGATGCCTCCGAGATCCATGTTATAATACAGCAGAGGCTTTTAGCCAACAGCTGCATCTTCTCAGATCTGGACACAACGTGAACGAGGTGGGGGCGACTTGAGGCAGAGATACAGTGACCAGACAAATATGGCCTGACCAGCGTTGCACTTTACTGACTGGCGAAGGGGTCCCATCACAGTTGAAAAGTACTCGTAAAAGACACTAAACAGTAAAAAAGTAGTTATAAGTAATTATGTTTAATGTAAAATAGTTCTGTGTTACAACAAAAAATATGAAAATAAAACTTCACTCATAACGTGAAAAATTTAGATTAAATTTGCACTGTTCTATTCAAGAAACTATTGAAGTTAATGTCATTTTAAAATAATATGTAGATAGAAGAAGTGTTACTGAACAACTTTGCATAAGGAAAGAAAAATTTTGTATTCTATCTATGATGAAAAAAAAAGAAGACCCATTCCATCCCGGTCAACAAGGCATGATAGGTTTTGTGTGTGGATCTTTGTGGGGGGAGGTGATTAGGGTTTTATGGCATATTTTTTTTCCACCTTTGAGAACGGCCAATTTTTTGTAATATATATTATTTTGTGAATAATAGCCATAATGTTCTAATCCACTCATTAGAAGTTGAAAAATATCAAAATATTTTTCGTGATAACCAAAAAACTAGCCCATTCCATCCCAAACAAGAAAGACAAAGAAAATAGTCCAAATCAACCATATACATATTTTTATATGTAGAAATCCGTCTTAAAAAAAAGAAAGAAAGAAAAGAAAAAAAAGAAAGAAAGAAAAAAAGAAAAAAGAAAGAAAAAAAGAAAAAAGAAAGAAAAAAAGAAAAAAGAAAAGAAAAAAAGAAAAAAGAAAAGAAAAAAAGAAAAAAGAAAAGAAAAAAGAAAAAAGAAAAGAAAAAAGAAAAAGAAAAGAGAAAGAAAAAGAAAAAGAAAAGAGAAAGAAAAAGAAAAAGAAAAGAGAAAGAAAAAGAAAAAGAAAAGAGAAAGAAAAAGAAAAGGGAAAGAAAAGAGAAGGGAAAGAAAAGAGAAGGGAAAGAAAAGAGAAGGGAAAGAAAAGAGAAGGGAAAGAAAAGAGAAGGGAAAGAAAAGAAAAGAGAAGGGAAAGAAAAGAGAAGGGAAAGAAAAGAGAAGGGAAAGAAAAGAGAAGGGAAAGAAAAGAGAAGGGAAAGAAAAGAGAAGGGAAAGAAAAGAGAAGGGAAAGAAAAAAGAGAAAGAAAAGAAAAAAAGAAAGAAAAGAAAAGAGAAAGAAAAGAAAAGAGAAAGAAAAGAAAAGAGAAAAAAAAGAAAAGAGAAAGAAAAGAAAAGAGAAAGAAAAGAAAAGAGAAAGAAAAGAAAAGAGAAGGGAAAGAAAAGAGAAAGAAAAGAAAAGAGAAAGAAAAGAAAAGAGAAAGAAAAGAAAAGAGAAAGAAAAGAAAAGAGAAAGAAAAGAAAAGAGAAAGAAAAGAAAAGAGAAAGAAAAGAAAAGAGAAAGAAAAGAAAAGAGAAAGAAAAGAAAAGAGAAAGAAAAGAAAAGAGAAGAAAAAAAAAAGAAAGAAAAGAAAAGAAAGAAAAGAGAAAGAAAAGAAAAGAGAAAGAAAAGAAAAGAGAAAGAAAAGAAAAGAGAAAGAAAAGAAAAGAGAAAGAAAAGAAAAGAGAAAGAAAAGAAAAGAGAAAGAAAAGAAAAGAGAAAGAAAAGAAAAGAGAAAGAAAAGAAAAAAGAAAGAAAAGAAAAAAGAAAAGAAAGAAAAAAAGAAAAGAAAGAAAAAAAGAAAAAAAAAAAGAAAAGAAAAGAAAAGAAAAGAAAAAAGTAAAAAATCAATACTACAAGCAAGTATCCAATGTGCTGGTATTATGACTAGGAGAGAGGCTACTAAAGTTTGATGTAGACAATTATGAAACTTGGAAGAGTTGCAGAGGTAGTCCTCCAAAGAAGCCCATTAGTCTCATAGTCTGGCATATCCAGTATCTGTGATTAAATTGAATTATGTACTGCCCTTTCATGAGTTCTTATAAAGTAGGAAACAGCAATGATTCTACTAAGTAACACCAGGTCATTCTGTTCTCGTATTCAGTGCAATATTCTCTGATGAGTAGGGGAGAAAAATTAAAAACAAAAAGCATTGAGCATGCAACCAACATTAAAAACAATCAAGTCTACCTCATTTTCAATTCAATGGATGCACGATGTGAACTAAATTTACTAAAAGCAGCTATGAAAAAATTGTACTGATGAATCATTCCATCATGGTTAACCCTTTCAAGACTCTTGGGACATTAGTCCAACACTGTTTACCAACTAATTACCTTCTTCAGTCTACTACAAACCTCTCTTCTATCATAAACTGGATTCCAGGGAAGCAACTCTTGTTATTGTACTGCAGGCCATTTGGCACTCTTTTTTGATTGATTAGAATTAGAATTTTTAAGGAAATATGAACGAAAAAAAAACAAAAAAAAACAAACCCTATCTTCACAACCACCCTGATTATATTTTGAGTGCTGGTTACTGCTCTTACTTGCAATTAACATTTTTTATCAAAAATATAAGGTGCAAGCAAAGGTTTGTTGAAAATCTGGCTCTAAAAATATGTAATTATGATTTGTGACAATACCACTTAGGAGTATTCAGTGTAAATTAAATATTTCTATGTTCCCTAGTATTTATTATGAATATTATTGTTACATGGGGCTATTAGGCCCCTTTTCCTTATTTGAGTAATTTGCCTCTACACTATTTCTATTCCACTTTGAGAATAATCAACTCCTACAGTTGGTCAAGGCAAACTAAAGTTAGAGCTGGAAAAAAGGAAAATGCAGATATACAAATTCTCCAGATCAATATATTAAAAGTCGCAGGAAATCTGTGGTGAAAATCCAAGATAACGTCTATTTGACACATGAGTTGTTGGGGCCAAAAAAATTATCTTATTGTATCATTGAATGAAAAATTGTCAAGTTCCAAATGGTGTATCTTGTCGATTTGTATGTAGTGCAAAAAAATTGGAGATAAAAAACATGCTAATTAATGCAGCACATGCCAATGGAGTTCTCTTTCCAATAATATATTCAAGTGAATACACACATAAACACACATATATACATACATCTAGATGAATACGATATATATATATACACACACACATATACATACATCTAGATGAATACGATATATATATATATATATATATATATATATACACACGCACATATACATACATCTAGATGAATACGATATATATATACACACACACACCTAGATGAATACGAGATATATATATATATACACACACACACACACACACATCTAGATAAATACGAGATATATATATACATACATCTAGATAAATACGAGATATATATATACACACTCACACACATCTACATAAATACGAGATATATACACACACATCTAGATAAATACAAGATATATATACACACACACATCTAGATGAATACGATATATATATATATATATATATACATATACATACATAAACACATCTAGATGAATACCAGATATATATATATATATATATATATATATATATATACACACACACCCACATCTAGATGAATACGATATATATATATATATATATATATATATATATATATACACACACACACACACATCTAGATGAATACGAGATATATATATATATATATATATACATCCAGATGAATACGAGATATATATACATCTGGATGAATATGATGTATACATATATATCTTGATGAATATGATAAATATATCTAGATGCATATAAAATCCATGTATTCAGATGCATATAAAATCCATGTATTCAGATGCATATAAAATCCATGTATTCAGATGCATATAAAATCCATGTATTCAGATGCATATAAAATCCATGTATTCAGATGCATATAAAATACATTTAGATACATATAAAATATATTTATCTAGATGTATTTAAATAATTACAAAATTCAATATTTGTACAGAAAGCAAGATATATCATTGAAAAGTGAATTTTGTCAGCTTTCCAACATCCTTTTAGTCAAGCAGAAGAAGTTATAGCCAAAACTGTCAAAGTACGTATTCAGCATTTCTTGTATACCAGACAGTGGAAGTTTTGTAGTTGTAGGATCTTGGCAACGTGGTTAGATCATACCAAAAAACCACCCAAATTGAGAAGAAAATTATTGCCAGGTTTTTATCAACATTAAGGGCGGCTATTTTGAAATTCACAATGGTTGACTGTCATTTCTTCCAATTATGATAGTGACTGTGCATTGATACATCCCAAAATTTAATTGCCCAACCTTACCCTGAATTTCATTGAAATTCATGGAGAACTTTTGGAAATATTATGTAGACAGACAACTGAGAATACAGAAATGTATAAAATATTAAAGTGGCCACCATCTTGGATTTTCAACTAGGATATCTTGAGACTTATAGTAGGGTCTCCTGTTCCAATTTTGACTAGTTTGCATGGACTGAGTCTAAGGATATTATTTATAAAGATTAAAATCATCAATCATGGTTTCAACATTTCAACAAAACATAATATTGATAAACAAGAACTGATGAACAAGCAGTGAAAAACTTTACTGTAAGTAAAAAATACTTTATGGGTAAAATAAATGAAAAATAGAACTGATGTCTCTATAAAGAATTAAGTTATGGAAGGAGTAAATACTTAGAATTATTAATATTGCTATTCTTGTAAAATGGTATGAACACAGTGCTACTTGGCACTGATTTTTTGTCAGCCATTTTTATATGTAAAGTTTCAGATTTTTTTCCACACCACCTTATGTAGTGGTAATGTTAGGTGTATAAATGATACAATTCCCGTCATTACCAGTTATCGAAAAAAAGAAAAGGAGTGCATATAGTCCTGTAGTACAGAATACATGTATTGAAAAAAAAAAAATATGTGAAGGTAGTTTTACTGTTATTCATTTTTACTAGTTTTTCCTTTCATCTTATTTTTGCTGCTTTTTATTGCAATGCTCAGGTATCTAAGACTGATGAGATATATATGTCCCTTATCTCTCTTTTAGAAGTCTACTGAGACATTTTGATTCAGGCATTGAGCACCTTAATGAGTAAGTCTTGAAAGGGTTAAGTCTAGAGTGACACCAAGGATTTACATCTTCAAAGCTGAAAGCTTATTAATGTACCGACATGTTGCATGAAGAACTTTTACCTTTCTTATCTCTTACTTTGAGCAATGAACAGTAAAGAGAGAACTGATTTAAGACAAAAAGAATATTTCCCTTTAGCACATGCAGAAATATGGATAGATGAGATTAGATCCAGTACCTGAAATATATATTTACTGGGGTGTCAGGACTTAAAACTGCACAAAGACAATTTGTATTAGAATCCAGCATAGAAAATAATGTAATATTACACTGCATCCAATGCATCAGTATTATGAGTCAGTGGAGGAGGGTAATGCCTACCAAATTTCAATATAGACAGTTATGTACACAAAATCCATTTTAGTGAATATTAGTCCTCCAAATATCTTTGTAAACCATTGTCCAGAATACAGACTAATATCCTAAGAGAATTATTAAAAAATTATATGAAAATAGAATTTTTCAAAGTATCAACTGCACAAAGCTAAAACATCAAGTCTTTAAATCCTTTAATCTTTTTTAGGTTGTGACCTCACAAAAATCTGTTTTATTTACAACTTATTTTTAGTGGTTATATAATTTCTTCAGCAACAATTTCAGTACATTAATATCTTTCGATTTCAATCTGAAATACTTAATGACAAAATGTGCAATGCAAAAAAAATGCCTAAATAATGGAAGAATCTACAACAAAATTAAAACAATGTAATCGTGGTTCAATTATACACAATATTTTGAAAAGAATCATTTTTAATAGCATGCATAAGCCAAACCGTTTTATAAAATAAAAGTCTGATTTGTTCATCTATTAATGACCTCTAAGTAGCTGAAACACTGCATTGAGATATTGAATTAAGGATAAAGATTCACTTCTCTACAACATAGGTTCTCCCAGAGAAAATATTTTTTTTCCTTCCAATCTAATTATTAGACACTACAAATATGTGGAAATTTGTTGGGTTTTGTAAAAAAATTTCATGTTCTGCAAGAAGGGTTCTATTCTCAATGTTACTATTATGATGATGCAAGCGCTTACTTTATTCCATTTTCATAAAGTTACGGCTGACATCTCTCCTTCGAGTGTCAGTGTTGTCAATTATGATTAGTCATCACATGCCTTGACCAAGTCAAAAAATATTTTTTTGCCAGTAATTTTTTGTGTTTTTAATCCATTAGACTAATAAGATTTCTATGATTTTTTTTAATTTTTAGGAAAATGTTTTTCTGACTAACAAGGTGTGTTCTATTTACAGTGCAAATGTAATAGTAAATAAGACAGTTACTTTCTGCCTGTTGAATGGAAATGAGGCTCTGAATGATTGCTTTGTGCCCCAACTAAAACTTTAAAGAGAGGAAAAAAAAAATCCAAAAAGCATCACATGGGAATTGGTTGAACCTGAAGGAGAAATGTCAGCCATAATTATGAAAATGGCACAAAAAGTAATTTTAATGATAGTGACTAAATGAATGGAACCCACTCGTAAAACAGACAAAAATTCTTGAAAAATACTTATTTATAGGTTCTGATGGATCGAATGCGTATGAAATTAAAAGGAAAAAAAAAAAAAAAAAAAAAAAAAAAAATTCTTCTCTAGAAGAACAGAAGTTGTAAAGGAGTGAATCTTTACCTTGAAAAAGAGCTAACTTAGATAATGCAAAAAAAAAATTTAGTGCTCACCTCCATGCATATTATAATGACTGATACATCATGGGAGAGAACTATTAAATACTAATTAGTAGTCTTCCTTATTTGTGAATGCATAAAATGAGGATTCATTCTAGTCATATCAAATTTGATTAGCCCTTGTTCAGTATGTTCACATTGAAACATTGACTTTCTAACAAAGCAATTGATAATACCTGCAACAAAACATGACACTTATCAGCTTTGAGGACACCAATTAGCAAGAGATCAACTATGATAAATTACAGTAAATGAAGCAGAGCTATAGATAAGGTGCTTATAGTATTTTGGTTCCATCCTTTGACCTGTACATAAGTTGTATGGGTGCCAAAATAGTATGCAGTTTACCGATATGTGTACACTATACCAACCTAAAGCTGTGCATGCAAGCTCTACTATGTACATGCCACGTTAGAGCAAGTTTCGCCAGATAAGTCGCATGTAGGTTCTGCATTTTTTCAGAGTACAAAACTGCGACTCATCCAGGAGTATAAACAACAATGAACGACTTAGCGAACAAAAGAGAAAACAGAGATAAATAAAAAGCAAACACACAAAAAATTAAACCACATAATATAAAAACCTTTTACTCAGTTTTATTCAGGTTGGAAAATTGAAAAAATGTTTTGTAAAAATGGTCCAGGTATAGTACATGATGTAAGCCAGCCATCAAACTGTGTTGTAGAGAAAATCCAGTAATATTAACTCTTGAATTCATACAGAAAATAGATTGTGAAGGGGAATAACTTCTGAATAAAATTATCACCCTTTGACTATTTTGTGGATTTGAAAAATATCAAATTCACAAAAGAATTCCTCTATTTTTCATGCTATTCATTGAGGAGTTCCGTCAGTTTCAAGCTGTTTATGAATTGAAGAGTTAAAAGAAAGAATAGGGAGAAAAACAGGAAAAAAAAAACAACCTAAAAACAAACAAACTTGAGGTACTTACATCTTGGCAAGAACATAGCCAACAATTTTTCCATTTTCATCTTCAGCAACATATGACAACTGACAAAGAAAATATGAAAGAAAAAAAATATCAAAAGATGTATTTTTAGAAATAAGGAAAAATTTTGCTATAGAATCCAATTCATGAAAGTATTGTATTTGACAGCATACAAGACCATCCTCTCCTTTTTTAATGAAAAAAATGGCTCCAAAGGTAAATATAACTTTCATTGTCCAGTCCAGCATTACTAGAATAACAGATGTTGAAAAGAAAAAAAAAAGGGTGGTAAATGACATGAAATCAAGGAAATGCATTTTCCTTTTGATATTCCCTGCTGAAATAAAGAGGGTTCTTATATGCCATCAGATATGGTAACAAAATTGTATCAAAGGGACTCATTGGTTTAAAAACAAATTATTATCCTTACAGGAAAGGGAGGTCACATAGAAAGATTAGACTGTACACAATATTTTACTCAAAAGTTTGGGGAACTTATGGTGCAAAATCGCTTCCTCAGAGGAGAAAAAAAAACTTTTCTGATAACTGTACTCCTTGTCATTCAAGTTGTAAACACAACATTCTATGGCTCACTTCAGGTGAAAGAAAAACACATAAATCTTACATTAAATCTATTGCTACCACTGAAGAAAGAATTCTGTTTACCATCATCATAATGAGACAGTACACCTGAAGAGGGTCATAGAATGGATCAGCCGAAATATTGTGTTAACACAAAAAGCAAAAAAGAATTCTATCATCTGAAAAACTCTGAATGTTAATGACCCTTCCTTTCAAAAATTAGAGAAATGTTCTTTTTCTGGAGGAGTAATTTCAAGAGACGTGTAAAATGTTTGGTGAGACCTGGGAAACTTGACAAATGATCAGATTGATTATTCTGCTTAAATTCTGGGTAGTACTTAGTGCATATAAATACATACATCAATATATATGTTTGGTAAATGTAGACCAACGTGTATGTACATGCATGCGTATACATGCTTGTGTATGTGTGAATGTACTAAGAAGCCATGGTGTAAAGCCTGGTATTTTTACTAGACTAAACACCTGCCAGTTAGGGTGGAGTGAATTGCCATGAAAGTTTGATTTTTTAAAAATTGATTCAATATCACTTTACACTGTCAGAAAAAGGGCTGGGCTACTGTTGAAAAAAAAAAAAAAAAAAAAAGGGTTGGTGTATAGATGTTGCGGTTGTGCGTTTGTTTATGATCAATTTAAATTGTTTTTAAAAACAGAAAATGTAAGAAGAAAAAGAATTAAGAAGATACATGGATGCACCTTAGAAGTTAATTTAAATTCTATTTCAAGTCAAAGAAGTAACAGATTAACAACGTAAACTTGAATGGAAGATGCCTTTCATTACTGACTATTTTTTCAAAACTCGTAAAAGCAAAAGTAACCTTATTAAACCTTGGGTTCAACAGACCCCAACACAAAGGTTTTCAGATCTAGTGGACACTTTTCTGCATGGTTTATGAGAGTCGATCTTGAAGATGGCACCGGGGGGGGGGGATCCTTGACCCGGATTAAGATTTGTGAAAATGGAAAATTTGTAACAATGTGGAAACACATGTAATGCAGTAGAAAATTAAGGACCCGACCTTTCGATTATCATGAGTTTACAGTGTACTTAATTTTTCTGGCAAATTTTGATATTTGAAAAAGTTCAGTTTGGATAATATTTTAGATAATTTTGGGGAAAAACTGGATATTTTGGGATTCAAGAAGTTGGCAACGCTGCTCGGTTTGTTTCAACTCGGGTCATCCTGTTGTCATCTGTAATTTCTGATTGTTTACTTTTTTTTGTAAACTTTACCAACTTGCTCTGTAGAATATTTCAATAGATATTAAAAAAAAAAAATACTTTTGCATTTAAATATATGAAAATGAAAAGATAAGAAAATACCCTTCCTCAGGTAACATTTAATATAGCAGACTATTGGCTTGCTAAAAACCTACCTGGCTTCAAGAAATACACACAGAAAATTTTATGTGATTATGTTGAGTTGTTTCTACAGTAGGCTGTAGCATACAGATAGGTATTTGCTGAATTGTAATAAGATACTACTTTTCTCCACTGACACTCATGGAGGGGAAAAAAAAAATTAAACAAGTGCAAGACTTTCTTAAAAAATACAGTTCAAAATTTGGACAGCATTTTTCTTTAGAAATCAATTTTTGATATTTCTATGTTTGCTTCATTCCTTATTTACAAAGCTCTTTTTAGTGTGGCAAGGCCACAATTAGCTAACAGTACAGTGTTCTCAAATGGTCACCCATCAAAGTACTGACCAGGCATGTTGCTGTTCAATTTTGATGATCAGACAAGTGCTTTCAGTTTGACTTGGATAGAGATTTGTAGCTTAACACATGTTGCTTCACTTTAGTCTTAAGAAGTTTAAAGAGAGAGACTCACAAATTGACAACTTATATTATATGCAAATTGAAAAGCCCTTATGAAAATTATCCAGTCATTTGAATATCTCAGGAACTGGTTGTGCAGTCTCAATGTAACTTGGCAACCAATTAGAAAGGAACTCACTGTGCATGTGGGAACAGACTCTCCTGTGGGTTCATTCAGTTGGCAGTTGAATGCTATTGAGACAGCTTGTGTACTGTGTGATCGTTGCATTCACAATGATCGAGTAAGTCATTTTTCATGTATTGCATAGTTTTTTTTTTTTCGCAGAACATTGCACTATACGGGCTTATCAGCCCTCTAACTCTTTGTCCAGATTTGGCTCTTTGTGACTTCTGACTTTTCCCGAAGCTAAAATTGACATTAAAAGGAAGATTTCAGATTAAGGAGAACACAAAACAGCTGATAGCAATCCCGAATGTGGACTTTGAAATAGTTTCGAAAAGAAGAAAGGACAGTGGGAGTATGTGAAGTCCCAACTTGAGTACATTGAAGCGGACTAAGATGCCATTGCCTAAAGCAGACTATTTTTTGTTTATATCAAAGGAATGAATACATTCCAGGCAGAGTTTGTGTAAGACATATATTACTTCTAAGATTTTCATGGTGCATAAAGATGACAAGTATAATTCAAAGGACTTAATCCACTTACCTGAGGCCATGAAAGGCCATGATAGAAATAATATTTCATTTGGTAATTTTCAGGTAAACACAGTAAATTGCAGTGTTGCATGTTCATCAAATCTTCAGGCTGAATAAAAGAAAACAAAAACACAATTAGTTGAGCAATCAATTTGACGTAAGACTTCTTTAAAAATTCTCAAATGGTAGAAGTGTTTTTTTTTGTAATAGACAAATGGACAGGGGACTTTTGTGGCATCTCCTTTTATTGTGATTCTCTTTAACCTACATTGCAAACGAAATCCTTCCCACAGAGAAAACTGTGCAAAAATCTAACGATGCACTAAAGTTGAACCTGGTAGATACATTAAACAAAATGGTTTAGTGTGCACCCGATGTGGGTGATTTTTCGTTAGTCCCCACTACACGTCCATAGTTCTCCATCCCAAGGATTAGGGTTTACATGGCGGTGAAGTGAAACGAAAACCTGGCATTTTTGGATCTTTCTCGATAAAAAAATGAAAACATGAACTTTCTTTCCACTTTACGCTTCTGGACTTTGAAAATATGAAAGTTAGCTTTTGTTGGTGATTAACGATGAAGACCACTGATTTGTATAAGAAGAGGAATAGAAGAAAAAAAATCAGTTTCCGTGTAAGAAATCATCATTTCAGATCTGCATAAACAGAAATTTCCCCAGATAAGTAAATGTGGAAGCATTTGATTAAAAAGTCTGTAAACTTAATTCGAATGAGTGTGACTACTTGTGAGAGATAAAAAAGTGGACAGGTACATTCCACAGAGCTTAGCACTGAAGCACTTGGCCTTGTGTATTGGGTAATTACTCGTCGTGCTTTTGTTGACTGTAGTCAGCTACGATTCAGTAGAATAATTATAGGATGACTGGCATCCAATGAGTAATTACTTACTAGGGAATATAATTGTCAATTTAAGGCATCGATCGCAGAAATATTTTTCTCTGCCTGAATTTGACATGCTTATGTTTTCAACCAAAGTCTCATTGTGAAAGAAGAGCAAGTTTTAATGTCAACATCTTCAAATGGGAAAAAAATAATAATAAAAGAGCAAACAATTTTTTAATGTAAGCTATCAACACGAGCCCAACGACAAAAATATCAACATAGGAGTTCTATTTCCATTTTAGTTTGAAAAACTTCACCCCCTTAAAAAATAAATCAAAAACACGTGCGCCGATTTAAAACTTATTTTGCTACTAAACCAAATGAACTAACGGTAAAAACACAATTTACAGGTGAAGAGTTTATTTTTAAATATACAGGATATTTCGCAAGAACAGGATTGATGAAATTTGAATAGAAAGCACATGCTATTTTGGAGAAATTTTCGACATCTATTTTTATGGTGATATGTTCTAGAGAGCAAACACGAAGTAAAATTATTGAAATGTCTATATCCGATCTATAATAGGTCACGTGTATTTATATTCATTCGTCTGTAAGGCTACAAATCAATTAAATTATAAACTGTGAAATTTTCACATCAATAGTAAAAATAAAATAATGGATTGGACGGAAACAGAAGCATTATTAAGTTAGCAGGAGTCTAATCAGTATTTGGAGACTAGCGTGTAGTAAAGACCTAACATTAACAAAATATCTATTTCATATGCCGTCATTCTAGACAGCGTAGGTAAACTAGTATATTTAAGAATAATTGACTGATATTCAAATCCCGACACACTATAATAAAATGTGATGAGATTAAATCATTTAGCAAATCAATAATCCGGTATTTTTAAATCCACTGTCTGACATTATGCAAGGTGATCACTGAGACGAGAAAAACATTAAAACGGTAATCATTACAATAAATACTCACAGTAGCGCACCGGATATTCATGATTAGATATTAAAGTTGAAAAAAAAATTAATTTTATGGTTTTAACGTTTTTCAGTTAACGATTCTCCTTCGTTTTCGTCTGAAATTCAAGATTCGCCGTCCACGATGGTTTCTAACAGGAAACAGAATTCTTGGAAGTCAATGCGCATGCGTTGCTTTCAGCGGAAGTTTTACTTTAACAAGTTGAATTTGCTTCAATTTTCTGTTTTTACCGAAGAAAAAAGAACTTATTTTGGGGTAAGAAAGGATTTTATTTACTATTATTTTACTACGATGAACCATTATTATGAAGTTCTTTTAGATTACATTTCGAGAAGATTTTATTAATTCTCTTTTTATTAATTCATAGTGGAGTATTCAAAAATGGAATTGTAGGATTATTTTAAAACTCTTTTAATGAATGATACTGAAATCTGATATCTGTCCAGTAAACAAAATCCGTTTTTGATGACATATTTGATATAATTTTATTCCAGGGGAAGAGGGAAAAAAACACTTTTCGCCTACGAATTTCTCTAATTTATCACCCACACAGTTTTGATAATATCCACATTCAAGGAAGTCGAAAAAAAAATGGGAAAACCCTTTTCTTCGTCAGTATTTTATAAAATTTTAATTCGTCTGATCCTTACTAATCCTTCTGGAATTTATTGATTTCTAGAAAAAAACATTTATTTTTGGTTTTACGATGGGGTTCTGTACAAGAATGTAATTGTGATCCTGAACTCTCAGTCCGTTGTTTGTACGGAAGTCAGGCTTCGAAGTATTCTGTTATTTCCACTGCGAGATTTCTTTGATACGATATTTTAGTATTCATTTAGGTTAAATGACCGAATACTTCGAAGTCGTAATTCCGTACAACGGACTGAAAGTATCGGCCGGTGAATGTGTGGAAGAAAAATAGTGAAATATCTTGTTATAACCACTAGAGGAGTGGCAGAGAGAATTCAAGTAGAAGACCCCCCCCCAAAAAAAAACAAAGACCGAAGATTCTGTGGACAGATGAACTGTTCACTTGTTGCAGGAATGGGAGATAAAACTTCATGAAGAATGTGACCAAGAGAAAAATGAACAAGTTCAAACGTTCTGTCCATTTTTATGAAAAGAAAATGTATACAGAAAAAAATGACTTCCAAATTTTTGGTCCAGTTAAATCATACAGATCATCATCAGTCTCTTAACATTCGTCCTTTGACGTAGATCTTCCCCGGGATTCGCCACACTTCTCTATCATGGGCGTCGCAGAGCCTGTACTTTCTGAATTTGTCTAGCTCGTCTCTTCATCTATTTGTCTGCCGGCCTTGGTTGTGCATATCATCTCTCTGGAGATCCATGTCGTGAGTTGTGATGTCTATCGGTTGTCTGCCATTCTTGTAGCATGGCCAGTCTATTGCCATTTGAGTTTTTAAATGGATTCTATGATGTCTCGGATTCCTGTCTTCTCCCAGGGGTATTGTGCTGTCTTGTGATCTCTCCATGTGAGGCCCAGCATAATTCTTTTGTGTGCATGTTGCAATGTTCTCAATTTGCAGGTCTGTCTCTTGGTTAGGTTCTCTGTTTCAGCTTCATAAGTGACAATTGGGAGGATGCATTGATTGTATAGCATTCTTTTTAGGTCTATTGGGATCTTCTTGTTTTTGAAGGTTGAGCTTGCTCTGCCAAAGGCTTGCCATCCTAGAGTGATCTTTCACTTAATTTCTTATTCTTTTGGGGGTCTTAGGGAGATTTGTGGTCTGAGGTAGATGTAGTAGTCTACTTTCTCCAGTTTTTCATCTTTGATTTTGATCTTTGTATTCTTATCTCCAACATGATTGTTGCACTTGATCTTAATCTTGCTGGAATTCATATAAAGGCCAACTTTCTTGCTCTTTTCATTTAGTTTATCCAGCATTAGTTGGAAGTTGTGTAGGTTCTCTGTGAAAAAGACAATGTTGTCTGCAAATCTGAGGTTGTTCAGATATTCACCGTCTATTATGATTTCTTTATTCTCTCTGTCTAGTCTTCTGAGGATCATCTCGAAGCAGGCTGTGAAGAGTTTGAGTGAACTGGTATCACCTTGTCTTACCCTTTTTTTGAATCCTACAGTTACTTAGTAAATAAAACACCGCTCGTGAAACCCAAGTCATTAATCGAAATAAGAACCTTCAGAATCTTCATATTTTTGCCAACTAGAAAAAATTCCATTTATTCCAGAAGCGTAGAATTATGGTCTCTTGAAACCAATGAATTCTTCTGTGGCATTTTGTGCTGCTGCTTGATTATTGAAAACCGTCTCTTGCAGGAAGTTGTTGAAATGCTTGATAAAGTGTTAGTCGATCAGAGAGAGGTCTGGTAAGTGAGCTGGGTGAGGTAGAGTTTCATAGCCCAGTTTGTTCAATTTCTGCATCATTTGAGTGACAGTTGGGTGTTGTCATAGAGAAGAATTGGGCCTTTTCAATTGACCAATATTGGACATTAACATTGCAGTTCTTGGTTCATTTTATTGATTTCCTGGCGATACTTCCATGCTGGGATGGTTCTGCTAGGATTCAAGAAGTTGTAGTAAATGATTCCAATTGCCAACCATCAGTAACCATGATCTTCTTTTGATCCAGATTTGGTTTTGGGAAATGTTTTGGCACTTCACCTCTGTCCAGCAAGTGAATGAAATGTCGTTGATTGTTGAACCGAGTCCATTTTTTTCTATCACGTGTCACTATATGATCAAGAAATAGATCATTTTGTTACGTCAAAGAAGTGCAGAGAAGACTTTGTTATAACGATTATTTTTATTTCTGTCCAGCTTGTGCAGCACCGATTTGTCAAGCTTTTTTGCTTTTCCACTTAGGTGTAAATATTGAATAAATGTTGAATAATCAAGGATTAGGTCCTCTGCAACTTGAGTTTTTTGTGTGTGTCTGCTTCAATAATGGTCTTCAATTGGATGTCATCTATCACTGAAGGATGTCCACAATGTTCCTCATCTTCAGTGCTCTTGTCTTCATTTTGATCTTTTTTGAACCAATGTTGAGCTGTATGTTTGTTGACAATCTCTTCATTAATTACTTTGTTGATATTACAAACAGTTTCCCCTGATTTACATCCCAACAAAATTGCTCTGATTTGTTTTTTCCAACCTTGATTTGACATCCTTTAATAAATCAGAATAAATAGTGAAAAGAAAACCTTCAGCTTAAATAAGTAGAGCGAAATCCACGCTTTAAAATGGTATATTCTATGAATATGGTTGAATAATAGTTTATTCCAAAATAAGCACAAAAGTTTCAAATAACACAAACGCAGTTATGAGAAATATTTTTTCAAAAAACTTACCAATTCCATGAAAATTGTTCGGGTAATGGATTGAAAGCACAAAAAATTACTGACAGTCAATTTTTTTTTCTTTCGACTCGATCCGTTGACATGAATCTTGGAGTTTTTAAAATTCCTTTGATTTTTGGTCAATGTAAGTCAAGTTGAACTATATTTGGGGAGGAAACAAGGGGTCTAATGTGCAGTCAAATACAGTATTCATGACTAAACTGGATGGAAATAAGGTCATATTTAGTTATGATGTTGGGAAGGTAACTGTAGAAAAATCCTGAACCCATTTTGAAATTTAATCAATTCTTCCTTGGCCCATGGCCCGCCCTTCCACTAAATATCATTAGAATTTGTTGAGAACTTTTGGGGATATTGTGTGAACAAACGTGAGTGATTACATAAATTATGGAGAAAAAAATGAAAAATATGATGGAAGATCAATTCTACCTTACTGCATAACATACCAGAATAATTTAATTTAGATTCATTGAAAACTCTGGGACAGACATATATATAGCTATGATGCAGGGGGGTAACTGTAGAAAGATTCCTGGTTCAGCCCACTAAATTCAATCAGCTTTTCCTTTGGCCTTTCGACGAAATGTCATTGAAATTCACTGAGAACCTATGAAAATATTATGTGGCAAATAGACAGACTAACATGAGTAAATGTATATGCCACTCGCAACTTTGTTGGCAAAACTGAAATAATAATCTTATCTGAAAATTCAGTTTTGATGAAAATGAAATATCTAATATTAAGAAAGTTCTGGAGATATAGTTTTCATTGATTGAAACAATTTTTGATTTTTAAAAATTTTTATTGTTGTTTGTTATCCAGCAAAATGTCTGTGTCAATGGATGATAAACTTATTGGGGAGAAAGCTCATTATTACTGCAGTAGCAGTGAAGATGAAGAGGAAGAAGAAGAAGAAGACTATGGAGAAGATGATGCTCCCCAGAAAACAATCAGAGAACCAACTTTTATTCCTGAACCCGAGATGAAAAAATATGAAGGAACATGTACTAATGTAAGTATCTATGATATTATTCTATTTTTTCTTACCTTTGCTTGAATGTCATGTTTTCTGTTATATGATTAGTTTGATAAGATGGTTGGAAGAGAGAGCAGATAAGAAATTTAGATAGTTTAATAAGATGGTAGGGAGTGAGAAGACAGAAATAGAATAGTTTGATGAGAAGGTAGGTAGGGTGGAGAAAAAAAAGGTATTTACTGAGAGGGTAGGAAGATTTTCTCTTATAAAACAAATCAATGTTTGATATGGTTGGACTATTTCCCTTGTCTATGATATGGTCTGATAATTTTCCTTTTTAATGCTCGTTCATCTCACTGTCCAATTATGAGAACAATCCATACATTGATGAATTAATGAGTGCAATGTAAAATCTTCTTTTATGAAACTTGCTGCATTTGAGTTCAATAAATAAAAAGTATTTGGAGATTTGATGCAATACTATTATTTGTTCTTTAATATTTTAATTTCAAAAAAGGGAGAATCAAAAAGTAGGTGAGGACCGTCTCAATGATCTTGGCCAGTGTCTGAAATTATAGGCTGCAGTAACTTACACTATCTTGAAGCATTATTTTGATAGTGGTAGTATAATGATGAATGGTGATGATGGTAATAATATCAAAACTGCAAACCTTGAGGAGACTCCAGGACATTAACCTGTCCAAATTAACCATAGTGTTGGAATACTCCTTTGAAGTAGTGACAAACCTCTACAGCCTTTTCCATGCACTAGCCTTGCAAGCTACCCAAAGTCCTGCCGCAAATTTGGAAAACCCTCCCAGTGATTATTGGAATCAATTAGAAAAAAAGTTTCCTGTTTTTATTATGGGTGACTTCCAAGACAGGTTCATCATAGGGTGACAGCTGTTGTTAGGCAGTTAAAAGTCCTTGGGTTTGAATCGAAAGATGAGAGGAAAAAGGTTGATGTCCAATAAGTGATTCCTATCCTAGGCTTCTTCCTAACCCCCTTCACTTGTTTCTTGTTGGAATATTATTTACGACAGCAAAATTAAGTCTTTATTTGCATGGGTGTTTAATTAACCTAAAATTTTGGGCCTTAAAGTTTTTGCCAGCATCAGGATGAAATTTGATCGTGCATCAAATTATTTCAGTTATACATAAAAAGATTGGCATCTCTGATCTGTTGGTTAGAAAATGTACCAGGTTATTAAAAGCATTCCCTCTACTGTCTAGAACGTATCTTGCATGGACTACTGAGGTATTTTTGAATTTTTTTTATTTTCATTTATTTATTTATTTATTTTTTTTTTACTTATTTTCAAAATGCTGTTTTTCTACAGTTACATTTTTTTGTATTTTCAAGAGATTCAAAATTCCAGCCTGTCACTTAATTATTGTATGGGAATCTGTAAATGGTGTTTTTTTTTTGTCTTCAGACCGGTGTCAAAGGGGTGATCAATGATTGGAGAGAATTCAAGAAATTGGAGACAGAAAAAAGGGAAGAACAGGAGCAAGAAAGAAAAGATCTTCTTAAAAAACTTTCCATGACTTGTCGTTCTCATGTAAGTAATGTATATTTTTTAAATTTTGGATTGAAAGATGATAGCTAAATTTTTTCTTCTTGTCTTCACTTTGATAACAGTTGATTCTAATGTAGTTTGAAGTAGGAAAAATTATTCTTCAATTTATTTCTTCATTAGTTGATTATGCACGGGTTGGTTATAAAGAAATGGGACTGAATCTATGTAGGTCAAACCATTACACACCTGTAGGAACCTCGTTATATACATTGACCAATCAACGAATGTAAACAATTCTTGAAAGTTTCAATTTGTGTATTTCTCCAATTGTTACACATTACTTGGAGTAGACATGTGGTAAAATTTGTCAGTTGTAAAAATTGAGGAATGAAATTGAAATTTTTGGTGAAATCCAACAAAATCGCTGCCTACGGTCTTATGCTGAGAGAAGTCTATGGGGAAGAATACATGTGATGAGTGTGAGAGTGGCACGAAAGATTTTCTGAAAGTTGAAACTAAAATTACCTTTTAAATTTCAAAACACGTAGTTAGTAGCAGTTCAAGTGGGGAATTTTTTTTTCTGTTTATCAATGTGTGGATCGACAGCCTGAATAAAGTTGTGATAAAAAAAATCAAGATTAAGGTAAGTCGTATATAAAAAATGATAATGATGATTGATCTTTGTGTTATTTATAGTTAATGTTAGGTTGACTGAATTTGATCCTTTCATTGCTTTTAAATCTTTTTGTTTTTTTAGCCAGACAAGCTTCCATCTATTTATATTTGTACACATGATTAAGTAAAAAAAGAGATGAAATGAATTGAATACGTCAATTAATTACAAAAATACAAAAAAAATTTTCAAGCCTGCGTGAATTAATGTAATGTCAGGCTTTTTTTTAACAATTGATTTTTTTTTATTTACCCTTTCTTACTTAATTTTGTGGTAGATTTTTAATCTTATGATGATTTTTCTTATTGAATTTTAAAGATTCTTCGACTGTTATTCTGTTGATTGAAAAAAAAACCATTCAGTGAAGTGGGAATTGCTCACAATCACAGTGTATTCATAGAGGATGGATCAAGTATGTCTCGGCTATCTCTGCCTCAATACCTTTCAAGGTATCCAGGCAATGCTGAACTAGTGATGTTAATTTTTGTTTTATAATTAGGATGAATTCCATCATTTCAGAATAAATTGTCATATTACCTATTTGTTTTTTCTTCTTCTTGTAGCTTGATGATGAGAAAGAAAAAGAAAAAGACAACCGTTTCATGGAAGAAATTGAGAAAGAATTTGAAGAGTTGGAAGATGAATTCATTCGGGAATATCGTCGCAAGCGTCTTGAAGAAATGAGAAAGCAAATTGATAATATGTAAGCATGTTTGAGGATGCATTTGTCTTTATGTGTAAAATTATTTGAAGAAAACGAAAATCTAGGTAGGTAAAGCCTGAAATGAATGTATATTCATATTTTCTAAACTTTGAGGTGACCTGAACCAAATTAGGTAGATATAAACAGATTCAGTAAGCCAAGAAGGAGGTCCAAGTTTCCTGTAAAACAAGAAGTAAATGAAGTCACTCTCAAATCATGTTGAAGAACTGAAATTTGTTCACATTTTTACCCCCAAATAATTTTTGATTTAGAAACTTTAAAATGGTAATGTTGAAAGCGTACACAAAATAAGAAATGTTTTCATAAAAATAGGTCTGGTTAGATAGATGTCTTATGGATTCAGAAATGGCTGCACCTTTGGGTTAAAAAATTTGTCTTATAGGGATCAACAGACAATAGGTGGTGCTGACCTCTAAAGTCTCAATTATTATGTGCAGCCAAACTGCAAAAAGGGACATCTAATTACGCAATATCACATCAACTGATGCTGCCATAATTTGTAAGATTTGAAAGAAAAAAATCATTCCTTTTGAGGAAAGCACTAGAAGTTTCAGTAGCTCAGAGATTAGAAGCCCTGAAAATAGAATCTGTAGACTGAGTTCAAACTCTGACAGTAGAAATTAAAAATTTGTTTTTTTTCTTTTTATTTGTGCCTTCAATCCATTAGATCAGGCCTACAACACGCGAGTGCATTTCCAAATAAGTAAGCCTACATCCACTTGAAAATAAATCCAGTGACTGGTTGCGTACCAAAAAATTTGGGGTTGTTGGGAGCAAGAATTCTTTTAACTGACGCTTCACTTTTATGCCTAATTATTTTGCTTTGACCCACCAGAAAGGAAGAAAAGTTTAAAACAAAGAAATTCTATATTTAGAGTTATTGTATTTTGCTTCCTGAAGTGGCCAATTCCATTTTTAGAGTTTATGCAAATGTTGACCCCCCCCCCCACTACCATTGTGCTACAAGTTGCAGCATGCAATGTTGCTCTGTCTCCCTTTTTTTTCCTTTTTTTAGAATTTTAGAGTTGATGCCAAAATGCTAACCCCAGCCAAGATTGCCAGGTGTGTCAGATTTTGGACACAGTGCCTGTTTTTAGCCCTGTATGTCTGATTAAATTTCAAATAAATCGGACTACCAAAATTGACTAAATTATGTCCAATTTGAGGCTTCTGTTAAATTGTTCATTTTAGTTTTTGTAGTAAGATTAGTAAGATATATATTGTCTATTTGTTTTACAAAAATATGATTTTGTGAAAAGTTTTTGTTTATGCCAAGAGTGAGATTGGCCATTCATGATTGCTTTGCTTCAATTGTGAAACATGTAGCTGTGTGGTCCCTATCAGAATGTGTCTTTTGTAGCAGCCAGATTTTCACTATCTTGGGCTCGTAGCAATGGTGTGTCTACAGGGATGTGCCATCTGATGGGGACCCTCTTGCTGCGATAGATTCACAATGGCAAATTTTCAAAATGAATTAAAGTTCATAAGGAAAATAATTAAGATACAATCCCAATAATGTTCAAAATAAAAAATGGGTTGATATTGTTTGAACTCGGAAAGAAAAAAAGTTTCTTGTAGGAAAATGACGAAAAGAAAGTAAATAAAAAGTTGAATTTTTTTATTTTGATTTCTCTGCATTATTACATTGAGAATTCTCAGACTAGTGCAAGCCAAATATCCACTATCTTAGCAGAAGGCGCATTCTGATAGGGACACCATTGCTAAGATAGTTGAAATCAGGCTAGAACTAAAGGCTGCAAAAAGTGCAATCTGATGAGGACTCCTCAGCTAGCAGAGTGAAAATCTGGATTGGACTAAATAATGTAAAAATTGCATTATAATAAGGACCTTACTGTAACAATAGTGAAAATCTACTTTGAACTTTTATCCAATATTTTCATAATTTGATCATTAAAATTTTGCCTTTTCCTCGTTGATCAAAATTATGTTATTAATGATATAACAATACTGAATAATCAAATGCACTGAAATGATGTAAAAATATATACTGGGGTATTTTGAAAAATATATATTTTTCATTTATTATTGTTAATTGAAAACCATGTATGGAATGCTGTAAGCATCATATTTCTTTTTTTCTTTTTGTGTAATTATCATGGTAGTTTTTCTCCTCATATTCATCTATGTTTGACGATTACTTTATTTTTGGTTGATTTTTTAACTACAATGTTCAAAGTCTTTTGAATTTTTTTTAGTATGTTGTACTGTGAGATTTTTTGTCGATTAAAGCGAACATTGATATCAAGTCTAATTCTACATTATGATAAATGAAAATTTTTTAGACAATTTTGCTCAATTTTTAGCAAAAACAGGAACAGACTCTGGAACAAATATAAAAAAATTTTAACTACGTTTTTAAATTTGATTATCAATTTCTCTTTGAAAATTATTGTTCATATCAGAAAGAATTTCAATAAGCTTGAAGGTTGGTGCACGGGTCTGCTTAGGTGTGTGTGTGTGTGGATCCAACAGTTGGAAGTGTGCGTGGGACTGACTGGGTGTAATTGCTAATGCCCCTTATTTAATTTTATGAAATCTCTATAAAATATCATTTGCTTTTTCTAGGCAACATCAGTTAGTATTATATGAAGTACTGAATATTTATAATATTCTCTGAGGGAGCTCAAATGCTAAGTGGTAATAAAAGTATTCTATTGATTTGGATAATATTGATAGTTCACTGTAAGAAGTCTCAAGTTATATCAGAATAAGCATTTTTTTTCTATAAATGTTTCATTGGTTTTAAAATTTCTAAGCATTATTAAAAGAAAGTGACGTTGTTTTACATACTTGCATGAATTATTGGGACATTT
The DNA here is from genome assembly GCA_963457665.1 of Thysanoteuthis rhombus. NCBI lineage: Eukaryota > Metazoa > Mollusca > Cephalopoda > Oegopsida > Thysanoteuthidae > Thysanoteuthis > Thysanoteuthis major. Next base: position 31,899,427 of record OY735234.1, on the reverse strand, counting down.
GATCTCTGTTGGATAATGAAAATACTTCATCTTAGAATAATACAGGAAAGCTGAAATATGAAAAAAGACCAGAAATGATAGCCATCATCCAAAAAGTAATGAATTTGTTCAATTGTTGTCATGCTTCATAATCAAGACTGAAATAAATTTTTCTAAGTGCAAACTGTCTTAGCTGAGTAAAAACAATTTTTAATGCTATTTATCAAATCCTTTGTTTCACAAAGAAAATATTCTTTACTTGTTTTTTACAGACCGAAGTTTGGAAGAGTTTATGATTTGGCTGCTGACAAATTTGCAGACACAATTGACAAAGAAAATCCTACAGTGACGATTATAGTTCATGTGTTTGGGCCTGTAAGTATGCATTCTTTGATTATTTACTTACAAGAGCAGAAAACACCTCTTTTTTTACCTTTCCTAAAATCGTATATGATTCATCCTTATTTGACACTCATCTCAAATTCTCAGAAGAAAATGTTATTCTCAAAACTTGTGCCATAGCACTATAGTGTGTTGCAACAGTATCGGTATTATGTCTGTTCCCCTTCCACCACAGTGTTGCCAATTTAGTGCTTTTTTTATGAGATTTTGTGAAATGTCTACCTTTTTAGCAACGGATAAAGGAAAAAGGTTTGATGTGTACATGGATCAATATGTTGATATGTGAGTTCCGGATATTCCTTAAGAATCAACATGTAAAATGGGAAGTGAATCTATTAAAATCAACTGAGGATTGCTTTTTGTGAGGGTGGCTAATGGTCTACAGTTTCAAGTTATGGTTTCATATTTTAAAGAAAATATTTTTTCAATTGAATCAATAAAATCTGTTGAACATCTTCCAAATAAAACATTTGACCTGTTGATTGCAAATTACTGAAATCACAGTGATTACGGCTCAATGAAAAATTAGACTTTTTTCCCCTCCAGTTTGTCTCACAGACTCATAACAAAACCTTTTGAGGTCATTCAACAAGTCAAGTAAGTAATTTCTTTAACAACAATAGAAAAAAACAACTTTTGATTCCATTCAAACCTTAAATGTTTATAATTAGATGACATATTTCTTCAACAACTACAGAAAAGTGTTTGTACTTTGGTGATATATATTTTTGGGTATATTTTTTAAATTCTTGAAATATGCCACACGTTGTGAATGTTGATGAAATCCTTCTTGTCATTCAGATTATCAGCTAATTTCATTCTCTAATTGATCTTGCTTACTCTATGCTTTGTACATGGACAACTATTAAATGGTGTGCATGTTGTTGTTTAATGTACAATTCATGTACTTGTGATCATTGCAATGTAAACTGTATTTCAAATAACTGCTCTAAAATTTTGGATAGCAAGAGATGGTGTTGGAGAATTTGCTGCAGAAATATATCAATTTGGCATACCAAATAATTTTACTGGCATACTATGGTGTGTGATCTGCTCTAGTTTAGAGAACTGCCCCAAGCAATGGAGTTCATTTTCTTTGTGACACCTTCAACAGTTTTTCAAATAAAAGAATAATTACTCTTTGCAATTCATTCTTATTGAGAGCCTTCCAATTGAATGTATTGATTCAAAAAATGAATTAAATAAATTCATGAAACTTCAACTTGAAACTCTTGACTGTTAGCCCCCCCCCCCCATTTAGCAGGATTTGGCAACAATTTTAGAAGGTTGGGGCATTGATTTCAGCAAATTTACTTACCATTTTACCTGCCACTCCTTAAGCATATCTGTTCTCTCATTTCAACTTCAACATTGACTGTCAAGTGGAAACAGGATTGTGATGAAACATTAAAAGATCTATCTCTGAATTTTTGAGATGAGGTATTATTATTATTTCTATTATTATGCGGACTATCCTCATCTTGGTTGTTTTTCATACAACATTTCAGCCGTTGTACTCTACGGCCTTCATGAGGTATCATCTGGTAGGTGTGGGGAAGTAACGAACTGAACCCTTTATTTAACCGATGAGGGTATATTGACCGCACTCCCCTCTTCTCATTTTAATGGAGTAAAAAGTTGCTGTGCTGCATAAGTCAAATATGTTTCTTATTGTGCTGTCATGCAACAAAGATTGAGAACCAAGTTTCTAAGTACAATTATTCAAATAGAAATATTATTTGATTTGAGAAGAAATGAATTCTTTAATTTTGTTCATTGTGACTGGAATTTGAAATTATTTGCAAGTTTTTCTAATTCTTTCTTTCTTTACCTATTGCACTTGATGGGTTTGGGTCAGAGACAATGCCAGAGGTATCCGAGAGGGTCCCACATTTAATTCCATTTTCTTTTTTGTAGAAAGTTGATGCTTGTGAAGCTATGGATGGATGCATACAATGTTTGTCGCAGGAATACCCCTCCATCAAATTCTGCAGAATCAGTGCTAAAGATGCAAAACTTAGCCGAAAATTTGTGAGTCATTCCTTTGTTTATTCCTTGTCCCCTCATTGACCTGCATTTGGCTTTCTTAATCAAATAGATTTATTGTAATTAATTATTTTCAGGGTACCTCATTGTGAAGTAATGGGTAGAAAGCTACTCTCTCAGATGAGTACTACTCAGTAATGAGTTTGATGTTCATTGAGTGCCCCGTAATTGTGGCCTTGTTCCAAAACTAAACCCTGCGTAGTAAATAACTATATATAAGCACCTCTAGGGTAATGGTTAGAAAGCTTGTCTTGTAGATTATCACTACTAAGGGTTTGATCCACACTAGGTTCTCCATACTTGTGGCTTTCTATCAAAACTGAAGTACGATTAGTAAATAACTATTTATAATTATATCAAGTGTCGCTTCCTGGTAATTTTGCTTAGGATCTAACTGTAGTATTTCTACACTCTTTGAAAAGTCTTACACAAAATATGTATGGATACCTGTTGTGTCTTATAGATGTGGATATTTTTAGATTAATCATTAATTGATATTCAATTTTCATAATGTCAAATAGCATGTCCAGTGAAGAGTCATTGTTTATTTTTTCACGATTGAAGTGATTATTTTCTCTTTCACTTTGGAATCTGTTCCTGTTTTTTTCAGGCAACTGAAGGAGTTCCAGCCCTGTTGATTTACAAAGCAGGAGAGATGATTGGAAACTTCATTGCTCTCGGAAAGGAATTTGGTGAAGATTTTTTTGCAACTGACATTGAGAGCTTCCTTCAAGAGTAAGTAATGGATTTTCATGTAATTATATGTGAGAAAAAAAATTATGTAAATTTTCAATATGGTGTCTAGTGAGGGCATTTGCACAATGAAGAAATTTTGCATCTAAGTTTCTGTATAAAGAGTTTTCTAATATCTTGAAGTTGCTCTACAGAGGAAACGAATGATTTATATTGAGAAAGAGAGAAAGAGAGTACTCTGATGTGTTTAGAGTTGCCAAGCCTTTTGTATTTGCAACATAATTTAAAAAAATGAAATTCTCCATGACACATCACTCAAGTTTTATCATCTAAGCCAAATACATGATGTCATCCCAGCAGTTCAACTGACTAACTAAAAAAGTATCTTTTGAAAGATATCCAGAATCATAGTTGAATTCGTGTCACACTTGGATATTATCAGCGACACAGTGTGGAAAGGCAAAAAAAGTTTCAAGGTGATGATTGATACTGCTAAGAAGGAACAGTTGTCTCCCCTTGATCAGTTTATTACAAAATGATAAAACTTGTCTATCGAATTATGTCAAGAAAAACCCTTTGCATGTGTGTTTAAAGTATCTACTATAATAATACACTGCATGTACTGAAGATTTATTTTTTTCTATAACATCCCATTGGAAAGGGAAAAGAATGGTAAGTATATTGGTATGCTGATATAAAAGTTCTGTTCATTGACTTCTGAAATGTATTTGTTTGATTCATTTCATTTTTACAGTTGGTGTGCTGCGTTAGTCAAATCTATTTCTTAGTGTGCTATCATACAATAAAGTTTGAGAACCCCTGTTTTTGGCATATTTTTTCATTTTGAAAGCATTTTTCCTTTTGATAGCTTTTATCAGATTTAGAGTTAGGATATTTTTTAAAGAAAATAATGATGAGCTTCTGTTGCTATGCATTCTATCCACACATGCACACACACACACATACACACACACACACAAACATATATATATATATATATATATATATATATATATATATATATATATTCTAGTTATGTTCAATTAGTGATATTTTCCTCTCATAACTCTTTTGCCAAAAATCCATAGAAGTTAGCCATGATATTGTTTCATTTTCATGATTTCTTAAAAGTTGTCATTGATTTAATGTTTTCTCTTTTCCTCAAAGACATGGATTTCTACCAAATAACAGTTCTGTGGACACTGTGATCAAAGCCAGCAAGACAGTGCGTCAATGTGAGACTCCAATCTTTGATGATGGTGATGATGAAGACAGTGACTTTGATGTAGATTATTAATAATAGAGAGAGGTTTTTTTCAAGAAGATAAACGCACCTTGAATCGGGCCGCAATCGCCTCATCACTTCTGTGGACGAGTAAGAAGTGGAAGGTACCAAAATCTCCGTGGGATGTTTTCACTGCATTTGGGTTAAGAGTGAAGAGTTTCAATTCTTCTGAAGAAATTGTTGTGCATTTGTGACAGCAAACATTTTGTGTTTGTATCCAGTGATGGTATTACCTACCCACTGAGTCACTAGGCTGAAAGTTAGTAAGGCTCCCCCTGACCTTCCCAGCCCACCCTGCCGTTTGTTGTATATAGTGATGATAGGTCCTGTTGAATAACTTACTCTTATTGTTTTTCAATGTGTTATGTTCTACATGCTGCTGTATGCAGTCTTAAGAGCATTACTTCTAAATGTTCAGATGTTTGGAGCCTAATTCTAGGAAACAAAATAAAATTTATAATAATCCAGATATGAGAGAAAATAGGTGCAAAATTACTGAAATATCATCCCAAAATACCCACATGTACACTCAATTGACACATTGGGGGGGTGCTCCCGGCCACCCTCTACTTGGGGACACTGGGTCAACACAGCTTAATGTACCCTGAGTAGAACTTCAAAATTACTAAATGATGATTCAAAATGTGAGAGGAATTAAAGAAACATTGAATTTTGATGGGATGAATGTGACCTTGAGAACCACTGCCCTAAACTGTATAATTATAATCTATTAGAATTGTCTATATGTGTGTCTGAGATATTTGGTGTTTGTATAAGTTCATTGTTTTACAGTTTTCCTTTTTTATGTATCAGTTCCACTGAATTTGAATGTTTTTTGAGTACAAAATAAATAATTTGAATTCAGTGAATTAATGAATTATTTTGTAAATTGTTGAATGAGAAAGTAAAAAAAATAAAAATACATTTTCATTGACAAAATTCTATGTAAGTGTTTTTAGAAGAATTTAGTTTTACTACTTTCAACACTTTAATTACTTTTGTGTTGCTGTGTGGAGTCTGAAAATGTTTTTGAATGGAAAGATTTCTATATTGGTTCATTACTGTGATTTTTGGCTACAATAATACCTTGAATAGTTTAGTTCTGATGTAGAATGATTAAAGCATTAAAATTTTGAATAGTTTGGAAAATTAGCAGCACTAATCAAGGTATTTCTGTATTCAGTCTTTTAGCTTCATAAATTAAAATATCTTGGGGATTTGTCCGTAAATGGTGGTTAAATAAACCTACTTTTACCAAGTTGCATAGTCAAGCTCTTGTGTTTTACCTGTTTTGATTCTATAGAAGCATCTCAACACATAGTAGCAAGCCGGTGGCTACACATGAATCGTACCAGTCTCTACAACTCGCTTCTAGTGACATCAACTCAACCCTCATAAATTGGTAACTTTGGTGTTGGCCATGATAACGACATCTACCGACTAAATTGTTGCTTTGCTTATTCTTGCAACTGGATTTTACTCGATATACTGATTGTCACTCATTCCATTCAATGTTTCAATTGATGTTAATTTAGCTGGGAGAAGACCCTCCCTTAAATGCACTGCAGAAAGTACATAAGGATGTTGGCCAGTTTTCGATTACCTCCCTTGAAACCAATTTATATACAGCCTTGCGTCAGTTCTATCTGGAGATTAGTGGATTGTTGTAGAGAAAAATTGATATATGTATACACAACATAGGATATCATGACATGTAGATATTTATCTGAATCTTTACAATGCACATTTATCTTCCTTGCATATCTGAAGAGGAAGGAACAAATGTCATCCATTGCATTTCTTTCACTAAGTCATTAGTTCAACCCAACAAAATGTCTGCTCTTTTACCTTCTCCCTCTAGCCTTCCCTATGTGGAGAATTTGAAACAAGTGACATAAACTCTATGATCTGTTTTAGGAAGGACAGAAATTTTCCTTACTTGAAATTGAGCCTTAGAACTGCAATGACTAATATTCCTATCATTGGCAGTTAATGGGTTTTAAGCTTATAGAGATGTATCTCCAATCAGGGTAAGTTAACACATGACTTTATTTTCATTTAATAATGGAAAAACAATATTATAATAGATTCATCTACTTGACTTTCTAAAACTTAAATCTACTCAAATCTTGCTTCAAGGTGAGCATAAAATCCTTCCACCACTTTCATCAGACATTATTCCTCTTGCCTTTTTTTTATGGAGGTATGTGAAGGACTCTGATCAGTCCTTGATATTGAAAAGACAAGAATAACAAATGCCTTAGCAATGGTAATGTAAGTGATACTGAAGAACACATCGCAGGAAATCAAGTAATGCTTAGATATTCTCCAGGCCACAAAACAGAAAAAAATTTTATTTTGTTGAGCAATGATTTACCATGAACTGTATGTTTGTACCTTTTGATAAGCTTTGTGTAATATATATTTGGAATTAAGGAAAGATATTATACTCTCTGTTTCTGTTGATTTTTAAATACTAGTCTAAATTTTCACCCTAATGGATGGACTAAATCATTAAAAAGAAAAAGAATGAATAAAATAGATGTAAATCATTGTTTAATTTAATTTGTTTTTAAAAAGGGATGTTTGTAACTTGAGTTTTTTGGATTTTGGAAAGATTTTATATGTACATAAATATTGTTTGAACAAAATCATTCTTCCTCAAGTCCTCACTCCAAGCAACAAACATTCATTTTCCAGGTCACTTTCACCTCCAGGTTGACAGCATAAAAAACAGTCACAAAAATCTGTTTAAGTTATCCGACTGCTCAGATGGTAAGAGTGGTGATGACTTAAGATGGCCTCCTGTTTGATGCAGATTCAAGTCCATTTCTTTATTGTTTATTCTATTTCTGCTGTCTAGGCTAACTGGAATATTCTCCATTTAAAAAGTTTCTAAAAATAATGCATTTATAATTATTCTATCAAATTATACATCCATTTCTTTATAATATTATATATATATATATATATATACTAGAATATACCTGTCCAAAATGATGGGGTTATTTATGCATGGATTGGCACTAAGGAACCTTAAATTATCTTATCATGTAAATTATTTTTGATAATTCAAGTGTCCTACTTTCAAGTTCAAAGTCCCAACCCAACTCAACTCAAGTTATTTTAATGTTTGATCAAACATGAAGTCTTGAGAGTTTCTATGACGTAATATTCATTGTTATGTCAGAATAAGAAGGTAAATCAACCAATGAGATCATCCCATTTGAGAACAAACAAATGAAGAAAAAAATTGATCTAAGCTCCTTATATGGTTAGATATTTCAGTTTTGGATTGTTTTCTCAGAGGTAAGTAATTATCATCTGAAATACACCTCAAAATGATTGCACCTACTGAGATAAACAAGCAAATGGATGCAGATGACATTTAAGAATAGATTTAGATAGAGTAGCCCATGTCTGCGCTTTGCTGACAATCATTATAATTGTACAACTGGTTTTGCTGATGGTTACTACTGATACTATAAGTGTGACATGATAAGAGGGGAGAAAAGAAAGGTAGTTTAATAAGATAGTGGGAAGGGAGAAGGTAGGATGTGAGGCTGCTACTAAGTGTAACAGACACGGCTCTTATTTCACATCTAATTTCAGCTTGAAATTTTAGTTTCACAGACTACATCTGCGGTTCAGTTTTAATGTATTTGCATTTGTACGATTGAAACTTGTGTGAAAAAGTCTGTGATGTTAGTTTTGTTGATGGCACCGTGTTCAGAAAATATTTCAACATATACCAGAAAAAAATATGTACCTGCACAATGTGGTAATATGATTGTAAAAACTTGAAAAACTCTGAACAAGAATATTTTGATACAAAAGAAAAACTATTAATGCAGTGGCAAAAATAGCTATTCTTTGTGGCTTGTGTCCACATTTAACTAAACTCTATAAAATAAGATTGTTCAATTTTGCCATTGCTTTAATATTTTTTCATCTGTTGAAGTATTCTTGTTCTATATTTGAAAAGTCCTTACAATTGTATTTACACATTGTACAGGTACATATTTTTCTTATTGGTCTTTTTGTCATTGTACACATAACTACTAGAAAATTCGTCCTCAACTATAACTACTATTGTTGAAAATAATAGCTTCCAGATGGATTTGTACCATCAATCTCTTAATTATAAAATGAACGCCCTAACTTATTGTGGCACAGAGACATATATATCAGGTGGCTGATTAATTTCTGATTATGAATAACATGTGCCTAACCTTTTTTTTTTCTCATTTCCCTCACTAAAACCCTTGATAACAAATTGAAGAATCCTTGTTTTTATTATAGCAAAAAACTTGGACGGTAAAATGTGTCTGGAAAGTTTCGTGCATTCATTTGGGTGGTTTAGGCGTGCTTGCGTTACATAAAATTTGAAGTAAAATGTCCCTAAGAATTCGTACTTGGCGTTTTTCAGAGCAATTTTCGATGCTCAGTGTAATCGAACAGTTACAATAAAACTCTTCACCAGATGACGTAGATTTTGTCTAATTGGTTTAGTTATTACAGAAGTCATCGATTTTTGTAAAACCTCAACTTATTCATATATATATATAATACATAATGTATGTGTGTGTGCTTGTATGGTCGTAATTTTTAAAACGTTTGAAAAAGCAAGATTAATTTTTTTCACAATCCAAAACGATGTTCTGGAAATCAAGTCCTCATTTTTTTAACGAAGCTACAAAAATACAATTAATATAGAGAATTTATGAAATAATTTCCTGACGAGGGAAAATTAATTCATGTACGTCCGCAAGTATGACAGAAAAAGGGGCCAATTTAGCATTATTTTTCACGACGAAACGAAGTTCTCATGGATTGAAGGCAGAAAAATTACGTGCGATTTTTTTTAAAGAGGTTGGACTATTGTAGTTCATTACTGCCCATTTTTTTATAACCCTGGATGAGGCAATTACCTAATATATGAAATTGGTTAGGAAATAGTTTTCAAAGCTGATATTGGTAGAGCGTCTATTTAACCTAATTGGGTACCAGATGACCTTTACTGATGATAGATAGTTTTAGATTTTTAATACTACCCTGAAACATAGAAAAATATTTGCCCAAATACCAACGTGAAAAGAATGGTTGTGTACAGGGCTTTCGGTTTCGGAAATACTGAATTTATGTTGGACCCCAGATTGGACATAAATCAGAAAATATTGGATGTCCGATTGAAAATTATAATCGGACACACATGGCTAAAAACGGATACGCTGTCCGAAATCGGACGTATCTGGCAACATTGTTTCAGAAGTCAGACTGTTCTTGAGCAATAGTGCCCAATTCTTTATTGGCTCACGTGAAGCAGATGGGAGATATGTAAGACCGGCAGAAAAATAGTTTTCAAAGCTGACCTTGGTAAAGAGTTCAATTACCCTAATCGGATACCAGATTGCCTTTACTGAAGATAAATAGTTTCAAATCTTTATTACAACAGTACAACAGATATTTTGGTTTCGGAAATACCTATCTGAATTCATGTGGGACCTTAAATCGGACAATTGTCGATTCTTGAAAATTTGATTTTAAAATTTTAATCGGACATACAGGGCTAAAAACAGACACAGTGTCCGAAATGGCACATTCTGAAATTTTCAGTTCTGACAAACAAAAAAACAAAACAAAAACTGTTTTAAATCGATATTAATATGTACACACGACTACCAGGAAATTAATCCCCAACTTAAAGTACTATTGTTCAAAAAAAAAAAGAGTCGCTCTCACAAGGATTCTAACCCTTGATTATAAAATGAACACTCGTTAACAGACTGTGCTACGAAGACATTTATTCGAGGATTCATTTTTGATCGTAAATCACTTTTAAAATCTTTCTCATTTCCAGCACTAAAATCAATGTTAGAAGTTCACAAATCGGGGAAGCCTTGTGGGAAAAAAACATTGGTAGGGTCAGGTTAAATGTGTCTGAAAAGTCTTGCGTAATTCTGTTCGGTGGTTAAGACCTGTATTGCATTATATCAAATTTGAAGTAAAATATCCTTAAGAATTAGTACCTAGCGTTTTTCTGAGCAATTTTCGTAACTCAGGGTAATTATGTCAATTAAAAGTTATTCACAAGATGACATATATTTTATTAAAATTGTTGGCGTTTTATAAAAGTTATCACAAAATTAAAGTCAATTTGTATAAAAGCTCAACTTAATCATATTAAGGGCATAGCGCTAAACACATCTGTCCGATACACATTTTTAAAGCGTATAAACATTTACTATACATAGCAAAGTCTACGGCTCCTGTCACCCGGTGGTTCTGACCAGCTGGACGCAGCTGCTACGTCATTGCCAATGAGGGTTAAGTGAGGCGTTGTTTAGCTCAGTATTCGTTCTGAGATCAAATTGAGCAAGTTGCAGAGACGAGAGCTATTTGTGACCAGCTAGGACCCCATGCTCGAATTCATTTGCCACTGTGGAGTAAAGAACCTGGCACAAGGTCAAATGTAGGGAAAAGGGATGTGAGATCGTGTAACGCCATTCTTTTAAGTGAAGTGGACCTATCCAGTTTGAGTATCAATATTTGAATCCTGATTTTTAGCTAAGCTTGGACACAGACTTCGGGCGCTGGTAGGAAACATGCAACCATCTCAGCCACAAGGCAAACATACTAAGCATTAATTTAATTACCTTGAGAATTGTGTTTGATTGAAATTCAAACCAACTTACGTACTTGGTTTCGATTGAACCTCTTTGGTAAATATCGGGAAATTAGTATTTAAAGATGGAGACTAGTGGGCATCTCTCTTCTCAGAATTCGTGACCACAGTTCATGTTCTCATACTTTTTAGGTGTTTTTCAATATTTTTATGTTCTCTCTTTCCCCTCTCTCTCTATTTCCCACATTCTTTCTTTCTATTAGATGCTGTCAACCAAAACTCTCACTGAAACTGTCTTCATAGGTTTTTTCAGATTTCAAGTGAATCTGGCTGACTGATATTGCTGGTACTGGCTGCATCAATGGAGCTAGAGGGCTGAAAATTCAAACAATTTCTCATAATTATGTCTGGAATTCTTTTAGATTTTTTTTGTTAAACAAATTTTTCCTGATGGGGATTCAATTTACAATGTAAGTTTATGCTAAATTAGTCCTTGAGTATATGTTCGGCGGCGTTATCGCTTAAAAATAATTCTCTCTTGGTGATCACGGTCCAACAAATGGCTAGAGAAGTGATTTATTCATTAATATCCCTTATTTCGAATGTTTAATTGATCACTCCCAACGCAGCATATCGCCAAGAGACACTTCTCACGTGACGGTTTCTATCAAGTGACTAACCCGATCTATTTCTTCCTCTTCCTCTTATATGTTTATATAACCAAAATCCTGATTCGAATCATTGTTACCCGTTCGTTTGCGCACGAAATCCTGTGGAGAGTGTCGACAAATTCCTGCAACTTTCCTTGACAATAGAACTGGGAATTACGCAGACAGAATTTGCCTAATCATGTGAGTAGCTCAGTAGTTTTGCGATAAATCTTAGGCAAATAAAGGAGACCAAATGATTGGTCGAATAAATAACGAATATATACGCTGTTAGATTTCTCAGATTTAACACGGAGAGTAAACAGTGCTGAATATGCAATTTATATTCTGCCACGATTTCCACCAAAATGAAATAAACTTACCTATTTTCTGCAAACAATTCCCCAAGAATTAAGAGCTGTGGAAACTCTAAGGGCAATTTATGATTCCATATTGATTAAAGATAGCAATAAGAACTTTGGCAAAAATCTAATGATATTGAATAGATATTTTGTTCTGTTTTCAAATAAAATATAAATCCACCAATGTTTGAATAAAAAAAAACAAGCATGATCTGCTGCTTAGTTGCCATTACTAAATCAATAGGAAGTTGTGTAAGAATTGTTGGCTTCTATCAAGGTTGACTTCAGAGACAACAGCTATTTTGATGATACTTCTTCGGTGGTAGATAATGAAGTGCTCATTCATTCACTCTAATCCCCGTCAACCACTATAGAGGAAGTTGTATTGGAAGAAGCTTATGTGTGGTAGTAAGCAATGGAAAATAGTTTCTGAAATATGCATGACCATGATATGTACAACAGAGAGAGAGAGAGAGAGAGAGAGAGAGAGAGAGTAAGTGGAAGCTGTCAAGTAGTGAAATACTCTTAGTAAACAACATAGCATGCCATTGATGGAGCCCTACCATTCACTTGGATTCATATACTTGAATAAGTAATTTTCTTTCAAATCTCCCCTCTCTCTCATACACAATACGTGTTTTTGTACACAATACAATATTTTCTATTTATCTATCTATCTATCTATCTATCCATTTACCTATCTGCAACATTCGTGCGTTATTTGTACCATCAAAATCATTACACTATCATGAATGAGTGTTTCATCATCATCATCATCATCATCATCATCATCTTCACCATCAGTCTTTTTTCGTCCATCGTTGGACATAGACCTTTCCCAGGATCCGCCAGACCTCTCTATCATGGGCGTCACGGAACCAGTGCTTCCTTAATTTGTCTAGTTCATCCCCCATCTTGTATTTTGCTGGCCTCGGTTACGCATGTGATCTCTTGGGATCCATGTTGTGAGTCGAGATATCCATTGGTTGTCTGCCATTCTTGCAACATGACCAGCCCTTTGCCACTTGAGTTTTCTAATGGATCTTATAATGTCTCGGATTCACTTATAAAAACAGTAATACATCTGTTGGCGCTCTAGATATATTCTTATAAAATGCATCGCTAAACGAAACAGCACTCTACGGGGAGTGGGGGTCATAATTTGCAGAGCATAGAACCCCGAAACACCACCTTTTTACTTTTCTTATGCACCCCTGTCAGGGTTATTCTCATTATTTAAAAGTATGTGGTGTCGTTGTTGAGCTTCAACAAGATGGAATTGATTAATGCTGTGCATCTCACCTGATAGCTACTTCCAGAGGTGCTAAAATATCACTTGGCGTCGATTTATGCCACTACTTGATCATTTATTGTATATGTGTTTATTTTCATACACATGACACGTTAACCAACGTGTACAGACGGTTTACAGTTATTTTGGAGACTTCCATGATGCAGTCTTCTATCATTAATTATTCATATCGGAAATTTGACATTACTAAGTTTATTACGAAAGATATTTGAAAAAGACCGCTGTAGCGAACCAGCGCTAATCGGGGGATTACGGTATTTATTGAATCAGTATTTCACCTCCAATCGTTTTTCTCTCCTTTCTGACAACCTTTTCTCATTTTTTCGTTCGCTTTTTCAAAACATTCTAATTTTTTTCCCCCAAATCGATAACCTATTTCATCGACCTGCCTCATACGAATCTAAACTCTGTTAATATCGATCGATTAATTTGGTGCATCTTTCGACAGTTCACTGCAAAACTGAACATTTTCATGGCTTCTTCATCCAATCACTGATAGATCACAAGACATTCCATCATGATGTTAACAATTTGAAAATCATATGATACCGAATTTTCTTGTTTTACGAAGACAAAGCCAAGGGGGTGCAATACGTATGCTATACTAGGGATGTATTCAAAAGAAGCAATTTATTCTTCAGAGGAAAATCACGCTCTTGTAGGAATTCAAACACATTTCTATTGAGCAGACTAATAGTTGGATGGTGATATTAGATTTTATTCATTGTATAAACTGTCCAATCTTTTGCGTTTGAGACGTATATTAATCGTCCTTAGAAAAAAAGTATAAAATACCGGAAATGTTGCTCATTTCATTTCATTTTCAACGTAGAACAAATAAACAAAAGTATACAAATTTCGACAATCCAAAAATAAGATCAGTAATATAACAGATGTCACAATACAATCAAAGATCTTTTTGAATGAAGTTTGAACTAAATGTTCCTAATGCAATCGAACGATAAATATGGAAGGAACTTTTTCGTCAGTTTTTTTCGTGTATAAAAATTCGTTTACCTACCGAAGTGGCTTAGTTATTTGCCACAATGGCGGAAAGTAACACATGGTCAGTTTCGAATTTTGTGATGGGTCATCTAGAAATTGCCCGGTCCTCTTTGCTATTACGGCAGACACCAGGGCGATTAACCACTCCTCTTAATTCAATGCTGGCACTCATCTCCATCGAAATTTGATGTACATTCAAAATCACTTCTGGCACAGAATTTAGCTTGTAATCAATATACTTCAGAGATATTTTCTCGTGTTTCGCCATACAGATACTAATTGCCGTGTTTTGAAAACATAGTTTAGAGATCGTGCGGTCTGCATTGAAACCTTCTGATGTTTCTTGGAACAATAATGACAAAAAAGATTTCCAAGAATGTTGTTTGGTTATGTGAATCATGTGTAGCATTTGTGCATCTGTCAGAAAATCGTCTGCTTCTTTGAAAAGAATCGGTGCCTAACTGAATAGACGCGGGAAAAGGTGTTTGCCAACGTTCAAAAGATGTAGACGCTCCTCATATTGATCACAGAATCGAGGGGGGATATTTCGCAATTTTTCTCCATTGCAAAAACGTTGGGATATCGACAATAGTGAATTGATCTGAACAATGTAAACAGGCTGAATTAAGTGAATGTTTTCACCATTTCTAAAATGATTATGTGATCATCATCATCATCATCATCATCATCATCGTCATCATCAGACTTTTCTCTATTCCGTTGTAGGAAGCCCTTTCACTTAGACTGCCAACCAAGGCTAGAAAGCTCTACCAACGCTAATATTATACCCATAGCCGGAAGAAGAGATTAGTGAGAGGCGAGCGTAAATAGCCTCGACTGAAGTTCAAATTCAGCTTGTCGATGTTATTGTCCGTACCGTCAACTGTTATGCCACACGCATCTCTTAATGCTGTCAGCTTTGCAAACAACCTCGCTTGTTATGCGAAAAAAGGCGATAAATAAAACGATATGAATTTGTCGGGCTTCGCCCATGGCTGTGAAAAATGATTCCCAGAGAGAGAAAGAAATAAAACTGACTGAAATAAGTACACTTCTACACTAACGATGGAAAGATGAGTAAATATGAACTCGTATGTTTTCTGCATAGATTGGAATTATCAGCATTCAGAAACTATTATTCACGTTTTATCTCGTGATTTCTCGAGGTGAACAAAATGGCTTCCCGGTAATGGAAGATCGCAGTATTTTTAGATTCCAACAAATAAAAGGAAAGGATAGCAAGAGAGGTAATTATACGAAAATCACTTCAAAATACTTGGACAAGTGCTCTTCCATAAAGTTTAAGTCTAATCTATGACCTGTCGAGCTGTCACTGTACTGATTTTGAAGGAATCATTTTGCCGTTGAAAGGTTGTCGTTTTAGGATATAATTCAGGTTCAGTACTCGTTATCCGAAACTAGGAAAACCGAAATGCTCCCAAATCCAAAACTTTTAAAAAGTTTATGTAACATCACAAGTGGAAAAGTCTACATCTGACCTCAATGTAATATGATTCAAAGATGAGAGACGAGGCCGATTTCCAAAAAAGCCTGGTTGTCTTTGTGTAACACTAGAAACGGCGAAAGTCTGAATCAATACAAATTACATGCATCGATCACTGTATTTTCTGCTTATTCTCTTGCCTGTGCTAAGACATTGTTGGAAATGTCACAGAGGCCGCAGATGCCCTTATGAGTAATAAGGAAAAAGAGAAAGCGTTTATGTTCATCTATAGCACAGAAAGTCAAGCTACTGGTGAAGCTGGGCACAGGTGTAAGTGTATTCTGAAATCTGAATCACTTCCGGCCCCTGGCATTTGGGATACGGGATACTCAGTCTGTGCAAAAATCATAAGAATATAAACATAGAATTGAAAAACAGCAACAAAGTGACGTAAAGAAGAAAAGCTAGTCTTTAAATGGTCTCTTCGTACCTTTTGAAGTCTTAATCGTCGAGTAAGGCATCGTTGAAAAAAAAAAATGAACAAAAAACAAAACAAAATATCACATAACGCTTCGTCAGTAATATTTTAACAGATGTAAGATGTATCTATTATTCGAACAGCCTGGGTGTGATGGCACTTGTTTATCATATTGTTACTCTGTACTAGTAACAAAATAATAAACAATAATAAATCCATTTTAATTCTTGTATACGCAAGCTTTCTCTCATTTTGACAGGGAGCGGCTTTTCAGAAAGGGCACTTAACATATATTTTTTATATCTTCTATTGTAATGGCTATTAAATAGCTAAAATAGGCTGAGGTTTTTTTTTTATTTCCCGCTAACTTTACAGCTAAATATGTTTCATATACTCGTTTAAAGTCCATTTATCAAATAAAATAAGTAAGACTTCAGAAGAAATCATCAATGAGAATAAAGCGTCAACATTTATTAAACTAACAAATAATCTTTTTAAAATGGCTAGATTTTTGGCTATCGTAGATTTTTATCGGGTAAATTGGGAAAAATCTGCCAGTTCTAGCCGAGAATTGGTCAATTTGGTAAAAGATGGCGGTCTACAACGGAACGCGTGACTTTTCGATCAGGTTCATGACACATTGTAATATTTTACGTCTCACTAACTCCTCGTTCAGTTATTCTTTTTCAGTTGAAGATCAAAAGGCGAAATTGATTACATCTTGTCTGTTTCATAACTCAAGAGGAAATTAATTTAACGAAAGACAGGTGTTTTCTACTCAACAGATTCAAGTAATAAAGTTGTTTTTTTAGTGATTTGTCTACCTCCGAACTACCTACAAAGTATAGGGAACTTATTGCTCTAACAAACCATTCTTGGTAACATTGTGACAACTACTAAAATCTGTCATTCACTAAACAAAACTTGCATTTCTGTTTGAAGCAATGACTACAAAAATCTGCTCATGCTGGAGAACTTGAAGAAATTCAAGCATACGAAGCAATGCATTTGTCATTTAGATAATTCAAGAAAAAGAATTATTTCATAGTGAAAATGTTTTTGCAATTATGGGGAAATTTTTTATTCAGTTGGTGATTAGAAAAAAAATTAATTCAGTATACTTACACTTTCTTTTTTCCATAGAGGACATCTAGTCCCCCCCGCTATCCGAGTTCCGGTGCCCTATGGGCTGATTCAATGAGTTCATTTGAAAAAACAACAACAACAAAAAATGATTACATCAAATATGACACCGAGCAATCGGGAAAAAGCTTTTGTAGCTCTAGCGGTAGAGTAGCTGTTACGGAAAAAATTACTCCCCACGGCAATAATGAACGCTGTGATTTTGGTAGAAGTTTGTTTCTGGTTCGTAAATGAGACATCAAAAGGTGGTAACCGGTTGTGCTGGCTTATGCAGCGGCAGCTAATAACGTATTACAGAACAAATGAAAGCAGAAAACTTAACCATTTAAAACTGTATTTCATTAAATTAAAGTCTTTAATTTCAGGGTTAGGGTTAGTTTCATGGTCAGGGTTAGTTAAAGGGTTGAGGCTAAGGTTAGTTTTAGGGTTGGGCTTGGGGTTGCAAGTAACTACAAATACTTTTTCCCATAACCATAAAATGAAAAAGAATACACGCAAGTTAAGACTTTTTCATCTACTACTATTTTAGTAGATGCTCTTTTCTATCTTGTAGGCATATTGGAAAAAAAAAATAGAGAAAAAATTTTGTGAAATAAAACGAAAGATTGATATATTCGCTTTTGACTGACTTAAATTGAATGATTGAGTAGTAACAACAATCGCCAGTCAGCATAATCGGTTACCTCCCTTTACAATCTAGTTTACAAACCAGACACACACCTTTACAATGTTTTTTTTTCTGATTATTTCTCTGTTCGTTTTTTTCTGTGGTTTATTTCTCTGTTCAACTTAAAGGTAACAATTTCGCTGATTAAAATATTTCCTACCCACCAGTTGTAAAAAGGACTGCTCCATTTGAGTTCTGTAGTTTTGTTTTGTAAAATAGGAATTAAAATATATCCGTGAATCTTTTCACAAGGATAAACTAGTGGTTAATGAAATTCTGTTCCGAACATGTCAGAAAAATCAAAACGAGGCTACGTCATGAACTAACAATTTGCGTTGTGGAAAATGTTTAGTATCATTTTGAATTTCAAGTCAATGAATGACGTCATAAGACTTTGTTCGACTATCTTACAATTTCATATGCCAAGACGTCACTAGATCTTCTTAAGAGTTGCTACATACACCAACATTTGTTTTCGCTAGATCTGTATATTTATTTAAAGCCGTCAGTTTGTGAATTTTTTATTCGCTGATTACAGCTCCTAACTGACAACCGTCACAATAATCAGGTAAGAAGGAATAATTAAGTTGGAATATTTGTCGACTTTTATCGGGATATCGATTTCACATCTTGGTATCTCGTCTTGAATTAACTTCAGACTCAATTAAGAACTATCGTTTAATCTCATCATTTTCTTCCCTTCTCACAAACTCTGGTTACTTGCCAAAGAAAAAAAATTTACAAAAATCTCAAGGGAAATATTTTTTCCAACTTCGTAAGCTCCATTATACTCAACCACACGTTTTAGCTTCAAATTAAGAAAGTTTAACTCTAATTTTTAAAAGTTGTACTTGAATTTAGAAAAGTTGAACTTCACTTTAAACTAAGAAATTATTTTTACAAGAACTATTTTTGCAAGATATTGTAGCGCCCCTATACTTTTAGTGAAGAATTACATAGGAAACCCTTCTTTTTGCGAGATATCGAAAACGTCACTTTCTATATAAGTCCTGTACACATGTGATCAATCGCTTATAGTTATCGGCAATTCTAACTGATTATGCCCAATGCCAGGACTTGTTGCAGGCTACTCTTTCTCTCTCTTTCATCCTCCCTAAGATGAATATCATATTTCCGGCCTCCTAGGCATTCAGAACTTGATCCTTTTTCAACTGTGACCAATTCCTGTATTGACTTTGCCCATTTCAGTTGACTGATGTTGAGGCATATCAAATACACACAGGTATCCAGCTACTCAACCGTGTCCTCACCACGTGCTTCGAACGCGTATATACCTCTAACTTTCATGAATGAAATGGCAATGCTTTTTACTATCTGATTGTCACGATGATCTCCCCTAATTCTCCTTACTTCGGAAAGCACCAATGAATTAAACTCCACATGTTCTCCACCTTACATGGTCTGTCTATCGTGTGACAACCAGCATCAGAGAATGGCCCCAATGTTGCACACGCAACTTGGCAGTTTGACTTACACTTTTGAAAACTTTCGAAAAACAAGTTTAACTTTTAGGCTTGAAGCTAAAAAGGTGTCGTTCAAATTTTCAAACGGAAATAAACAATAACGTTGACTTATGCGCCTGCTGCTGCTACTGAAGAGAATATTACAACTTCTAAATCACTTTTCACAACTTTTTTGCATGATTTTTTTAGAAACAGTTCCAGAAAACTCTAACCATAAGACTAACTCTTAGCAGCAGCAGGAACCACATAAGTCAGCGTTATTGGTTTCCTCCCTTTGAAAAAATTAACTAATCAAGAATATTGGAGTTTACGAACCTAAAGCAAATATTTACCAAACTCAACGTAAACAAATTCTGAGTCAGTAGTTTTACTGTGGCCACAAAAAAAGTAAAGAAAGCACGGTCTCAGTGGTTAGTTTCCTCGGGGCAGCACCTATCCATTGTACTATAAAAAGAGGTGGTTAGCCATGACATTTTCACGACTCTAGTCACAGGGTCTGGGTAATCATTGTTTTTGCCCACATGTACACGGGTGCCCCCCCCCCATTAAAATCAACTTTGAGTCCTCTACTGCCCCCACGAGGAAGCGAATAAATACTACCCCTCTGTCTGTCAGTCGGCGTGTCTGTTCCAATCTATCTCTCTATCTCTCTCTCTCTCTCTCTCTCTATCTATCTATCTATCTATCTATCTTTGTTCATTGAATGATTGATTGATTGTAGTACAAATCCAACTCATATTCACCTTTATGCGAGAAAATGGCGTTCAAGTCTTCGGGTCGTTTTCTTGTTGAAAGATCCAGCCTGGATCAGAATGTTTGACAATTTTTGTCCATTACATTTGGCAGGTGATTGCAGCCAATGGTCTGTCCATTACCAAAAAAGCAATCAATTGTGCTTCACTATAATAGCTTTCACTCACATTGAATCCCTCATGGCATTCATTCAAGATTTGTCGCTCTAATAACGCAGTCAGGATACCCAAAGAGTTCAGGGGGTGAAAGGGTTCGGATGGTGGTTGGGGATTTCAGTACCCTATGGTCGTATGTGCGATTGTTATCCTTTCTGCGTTATATTCAAAACATGTCTCTTAGATTTCGCTGCACTATGTTTGTCTGAACGACATTTTTCTTCACAAATTGAAAATTTCTCTCATCATAGTTTTTCACTTTTATAAACCTTATCTGTGAGTTTATTTTCCGAAATTTCATTTTCAAATGAAAGCAGAAAACTTGACCATTTAAAACTAAATTTTATTTACCCTCTTCACGCCGTTGTAAACTTTGTATTGTCACGATTATTCTTGGAAGGGATTGTTTCTCATTGGTTTCTCCATGGTGTTTCTAATGAGACATCATTTCTTGTCGGCTGACTGTTGACTTTTGGAGTTCATACACCCATTGATTTAACCCCGCTATCTACTGGAGGCTGATTTAGTCATCGATCAACCGACACAGTGTCATTATTGATACTCCTACTAAAATCGAGTTTGTCTTTTAACAAAGCCCCCAATGAATTAAGAGAAATGATAGTGCTGGGTTAGTCAATCAATGGAAATCGTCTTGACCGACATCTTTCAGCTGCATATCATGGAGGGCATGTAAAATATTGGAAAAAGGGGTGAGCAATGATTAAAATACATTTCCCACCATTTGTTAAATACCTGAAAAGACCGAATTGCCCCCCCCCCAAAAAAAGAAAAAAACAAAAAACAAGTGCAAATGCTGCCGGATACAAACTAAGGGAAAATTTATCATGAAATTACATTATAAACTGAACACTCTCAAAAAACTTACTCGAGGGAAGAGTGTTTTTAGACATGATGAAATGTAGATGTTCAAGTTTTCAGCCCCCTAGCTCCATTTGTTTAGACAGTTCGTGCGACGGATGTTGACGACGAAGATTATCTCATGCCTCAATTCTTTGCCTCTCACACCCATGGCCTATATTTCTCATTTTCTACCTTATCTCTTCCAACCTTCGTTGTGTGTCCATGTTTTTATCTAAATATTATACAAATATGGATTAGTTTCATGTGCAAAAATCTTGCTATTCCCTCATTAAACAATCTATAATTTATCTCTCCTCTCCATTCCTAGCCTCGTATCATATTACCTAACTTTCTTTTCTGATTTCTCTTCGTATGCCCTTATAAACTATCTTTTATGCTTTGGCCTCTCTTCCTAAATTTCTGTTCTTCCCTCTCTTCCTAGCCTTTTATTGAACATTCCAATTTTATTCCAGTCATCTCTTCCTACCCACTCATTGAGTGATCAAACTTTCTGTAATTCTACCTCTTCTTAACGTCTCATCAAACTACATTTCTTTTCCATTGTCTCTCCTACCCTCGTATTAAAATACCCAACACTCTTCTCTACTCACTCTTCTAACCCACTTAGTAAACTACTGAACCTTTTTTGCCCTCTCTTACCGTCTTATCAAACTACCTAACATTTTCTGTTGTCTCTCCATACTCTCTTTTAGAACTAACTAACGTTCTTTTAGTCGTCTCTTCTTATCCTATTATTAAATTACTCTCTCTTTTCTTCCCCCTCTTCCGACTATTATTAAACTCCCCAACTTTCTTCTCCTCTTTTTCTTCCTACCTGCTTAATAAATTCGCCAATTTTCTTTTGTTCTCTTTTCCCACCCTCCCATTTAAACTACCTTACTTTATCCACCCCTTTTTCTCCAATTAAACATCCGAACTTTCTTATCTCTCTTTTTACCTTCTTATTGAAATACGCAACTTTCTTTTTCGTCCTCTTTTCCTGCCGTCTTATTAAACTCCTGAACTTTCTTTCCTTCCCTCTCTTCCTACCTTTTCATTAAACTATCAAAAATTATTTTCTCCCCTCTTTTCCTACTCTCTTATTAAACCTTCTCATCCTACGCTCTTATCAAACCTTCTCTTCCTACTCTCTTATTAAACCTTCTCATCCTACGCCCATTAAACCTTCTCTTCCTACTCTCTTATTAAACCTACTCTTCCTACTCTCTTATTAAACCTACTCTTCCTACTCTCTTATCAAACTAACCAACTGCCTATTTTTCCCTCTCCTCCTACTCTCTTATTAATCTACCAAAATGTATTTTCTACCCCCCTTCCTACTCTCTTATTATATTACTCAACATTCTTTTCTTCCCATTCGCACTAAACGTCTTACCCTCTTATCAAACGCCCCCTCTTTCCTTTCTCCCCCCCTCTTCCTACCCTCCAATTGAAATACCTAAAATACCCTTATGTTTGTTCAAGTGTTCTTTCTTCTTTCGATATCTCAGATTGGTTGTAAAAAGGTCTTGGAAATGTTGCCGAGTGCCCTCGCAGAAATCACGAGCCGTTCGCCGAGTGTACCCGTCCGCTGCGCTCAGCTCGCGAATGCACGGTTCCCTGTCCATGTTCACGACTTCGTTCGACACTTTCTTTAATCTAAGTCTAACTATCTAACCTTGGTAGCCATTGCCCATGCGACCATAGGGTGCTGAAGCTGTAATTTTGTGTAATCAAATGTAAAATTTCGATAAATAAACTCGGTCACGTGGCTAAGATCAAAGTGTAGTATCAGTTCTATGACGCCCTCGGACTGAGAAGTTGATCATTGTCCGGGATTGTCCCCCTATCCTGGAATCACTGACCAGCATGCTCAGGCTCGTCCTGAGAGTATCAACAGCATCTGTCCAGTGAACAAAATCTATCCTGCCCTAACGACTCCTCAAAATCACGCGTCGAGATTTAAGGGACTTTTGCACAACAGGATTCGTCCTGTGGACATAGTCCAGCATGTCCCGACGTCCTTGCGCAAGGACAGGGGTTCATTGCCCGCCTGTGACTGCATATTTCCAAACATGTGTGAACCCCACCTTAATCTGACTCCCTGTCATATTTGTAGTTGTTGAGATGCAAATAAATAAATTCAACTATCGTAACATGAAAATAAAAAGAAGAAGAAAAAAAAAAGATATATGAATAGAAGAATAAAATGATTATAGAATAAGTTCACCACTCTAGAAAAATAGACACCCCACCCCCAAAACACCCCAAATAGGGATCTAAAAAAGACTGAATCATTCGCCGGAAGAAGCTCAAACAGGACAGAAACATGAACGTGTTTGTGTAGGGGATATTTTATTCTATTACATTTCAAGCTTTACTCTAACTCAACTTAATTTTTAATGTTGAATATATAGAGTACTTAATGAAATGAACCCATCACATATCAGATATTACATTTGATTGTATTGTATTCCTGATTTGTATTATATATATACATACCATATATATATATATATATATATATATATATATATATATATATATATATATATATATATATATATATATATTATATATATATATATATATATATATATATGTATATATATATATATATATATATATATATATATATATATATATATATATATATATAGTCTAGAAGGCTTCACAGCTTTTAAACTCTAAACATAAGAAAATTTTTTCAAAAGATTTTTCTGCGTCACTACAGTCACCCATTTCCCAATATTCGTAAATGCAATTTATATAATTTTTTTCAATGTTTTTTCCTTGTTTTCCTTATACTTTGTTATTATTGTACAATGCATGAATTGTCTCTTATTGGGATAATCAGTTGTTTACTATGAAACCGTTTCGGGGATTTTAAAAACAAAACAGTTATATTGACATGGCACCCGAGCAGTGTTGATCAAAAACCACCTCCCTTTTATTTAATGTAGTTTATGCCATACATGTAGTTCGTCATTTTATATAAAGTTTTATGTGTATTGTGTATTGATATTATTTTATATTACGTACATATTTTCTGAAGTTGAGCTTACTCACGTAGGTTACCCCCCAAATGTTTTTGACGATGAGAGATCAGTAAGGATCAGTTAGTATTACAACAGAAGTGACCCGCTCTACATGTCATTTCTATGGAATGTTCACCCATGTGAATGTTAATTCAGTTGCGTCAGTCTTAATATCTGCATGCAAACCAACTTATGATATCATCTTTATATATATATATATATATATATATATATATATATATATATATATATGTGTGTGTGTGTGTGTGTGTGTTTTTGTGTGTGTGCGTGTGTACTTTGATATATTTGTATACATGCTCATTTATATATACTTCGATTTATATGTATACATACACATATTCATATATAGCGCAATGCATGTATATATGTGTGCGTATGTGTGTGTAACACTTCAATTAGTGCACAAGTATCAAAATCTGATGCTCGGCAGAAATTTCTGGGTGGCAACAACAGTTTGATTTCTAGCAAATTGTACTGACAGTACGCTCTGATCCTAGGAAGATGGCCAGGGAACAACAAAATACGCTGATCCATACGTAAATAATTCCGTATTAATCTAGTATATATATAACGAATTATAAAATGTTTGAACTATTTGAAAGAAGTATGATGCAGCTATTCGTAAACGTATGAACGCAGCCAACGCTTTCAGGCAATTTTCTTAGGAAGTATAAGATTTAGATCTCTACTTTGCTTTTGGTACATTTGCCTCGCCTATTAACCGAAAATCGTCTCCAGAATTTGGAGATTTTACTGATAACAGAAGAAAACGTAGAAAAGCCGAATATTCTTTTTTACATTTTTGTTAAAAATAAAATACAATGTGTTTTCATTGATAATCAAAATGTTTAAATTTTTCTTCTAGTTTTGCTTTGAATTTCACTCACGTTCTTTTTCATCGATAAAAATCACCCTCTTTCTTGTCTTGCACAAAAGCGGTTTCGCATGTTTTTTACTTCTTCTTCTCTCTATAATCCAGTTCGTTTCACCCCCGCCATTTCCACTGATTACATCATGTTTTTTTTCGTTGTTTTTCTATCGCAAGAATACTTAAAACGTAAATAAAAATGTGTTTTTTTTATCAAGATATACCACGCAGAAAATGATCTTTACTTGAAAAACTTTACTGCATGTTTCTAATCAGGAACCTCAATACGCACTTATCTGTAAATTTCGCAAAATGTTCGGGTCTTACTAATAACAAATACGTCGCAAAGGGGTAGGGGAAAATGAAGGGTAGGTTTAGAGATCTTCTGCCAACTGAAGGGTCGTTATTGCTCGTTCGGTAAGGACAGTTGGTACGGACAGCATTCCGAGGCAAAGTTCTACGAGACTAGCTTGCTAACCACTCACGATGAATCGCTTAATGATAAATCATCGTAACTCAGTTCTCGTTTCCGGTCCGGTAGTTCGTGGGTTCAATCTGAAGACCAAAGATAGAAAAAAAAAGATGGGTCGAGGAAGCCCGGACAGGGGACCGGAAAGCATGCACTGAGTTACTAGACAATGGACAATGAAGTTGCTTTGCACATTTCTTATTTGGGAGAATCGAACTCGTGAGAGGACCCCACCCCCCAAAAAACAAAAAACAACAAACAAACAAAAAAACAAAATAAAACAAAAACTAATAAGCTATTAACTTTTGCAATTCTGTTGTCTGAAAAGAAACCAGTGCTGCATCCATTTTTAGTTAACTCTTTCGGGTGTAATTTAGATTCTTCACGCTTTACCTCACACTTTACAAAATCCAGCTTATTCATTTGCTAAATTGATGGAAAGAACACATTTTACCGATATTTGATGAAAAAAGCTAATAGACTCTCTTGTCAGACAATGAGCTATGTATATTTATATAAATGAAAAAGATAGAAAAAAAAGAATCTTTTTTCATGGATATTGCAAATTGAGCGTTCTACCCTATGTTAGTTATTCATAAATATTTTCTCTCGTAAATATTACCTCGTCCGTGAACCGAAGCAAGTCAAAGAAATATTCTCTACGCACCATACGTTACTCCCTCATCGTCTCCTACTAAATTACTGTCTTTTTCAAAGTTGAACTGCTTGATTCACTTTTTGCGTGTTATGTCTCTTTAGGATCTTCAAGGAAAATTGGCTTTTTATATCTGTTGGCTAGTCATTTCCTGGCTTTTATTTTCCATCAACTGGAAAAAAATACAATGTATTGAGCTAATTTTTTTATCCACTAAAAGACTGCCGTTGACTTTTCTGCCTTTACGCAACCTTTTTGTCCTGTTTTCCTTCGTATTTATTTTAACATCTATCTACGCATCTAGTTTAGTTGCTCATATCTATTTATCCATCTATCTATCTATCTATCTATCTATCTATCTATCTATCTATCTATCTATCAAGTTGTTGTACATGAAATGCCGTTTTCTTTCACTGCAGAGAATAGCGCTTAAAAGGAAAGATTTACACATGTGATTGCATTTTTTGATCCAACGTAAATGGAGATTCAATACATTATTATTGAAGTTTTTTCCAGCGTTGGTTCATTCAAATCATCTCTATACATTATGAAAGGTTAAAAACTTGTAAAAATGCATTATGAAAGTGCCACATCCCAAACTTCTCAGTCAATCGCATTTAAGACTGGTTTGAGCATAAGCACTTATATTGTCTAGGTCATAAAAAGGCCATTTTATATGAATTGCTACATAGTATGGCAATTGATCGTAGAAGCAAAACGGAGAGAAGCTACCTTTATTTCAGAGAGTTACCACTGAGTTTAGGTTGCAAGAAAAACAATTGACGGATACTATTAGGTTATTAAACACGAAATGTTTTTTTACGTAATATGAATTAAAAGCGAAAGATTTACTGATATAATTGCATTTTGTCGCACATTCGACGTAAATAGATATACAATTCATTATCACTGGAAGTTTTTGAGACCTCAACAACAATGGTGTCTACACGACAGGTTAGACTAATTTTCAATACGGTATCAAATTAAGACATAATACCGTTGATGAAGTTGACAAAGCATTTAGAGCGAACACAACATAGCATCGGTTAAATAAGTTTATACCCTAAAATATTGATACCTATGATAAACTTCGAGGGAAGCCCTGTCCTTAATGATGGAGAATTATTGACAGTAATTCGAGCCCTTTCTCCGGGGCCTTCAACAGTGACTACATAACGTCAATTCAAGGTAGTAGGAAAGGTTAAGAAGTTGTTAAATTTAGTCTCTCATGGACTGAATGACAGTTCCAAACCCAACACTCACCTAATTGACTGTGGCTAGCCTTAAGGAATCAGGATATGAAGTCTCGCAGCATCCTCCACACTCAACTAACATTCCTCATACAGATCACTATCTTTTCAAACATTTTGAACTTCATACCTATATCAAAACGTTCAATAAAAAGAAACCATAATTTGTGCTTTTACTGAATGTGCGACAACTAAACCTAAATAATTGTATAGCTATAGCATATCATCTTGAAAGAATCGTCAAGAAAAGGTTATTGCTTCAAATGGATCATATCTAGATTAATTATTTACCGTTTTTTCTTGTTTATATCAACCTTCATCTTACAATTCAAAAACGCCATTTCATATATTACAACCTAATACATACACACACCTGCGCTAACAAATTTATTCTTCATCTTCTGACCTAACTACTTCAACCCGTCTATATCGATTTAACAATCTCTCAGTGTGGATGATAGTTGAAAGAGAAACAAGTTGGCCTCTGGCGTCGTCAGTCAATGTAGAAATTCTCTTCAAGTCTAGGATTTCGAATGTTCTTTTACACGGTGTATTTGATCATCATTGATATTACTTGTGTTATCACTGGTAGGATTTATTAAACAAATACCTCAAAAATTCAATTCACTTTACTCATGATAATTAGAGCAAATTCTAGAGGTAGTATTTAGGATGGATAAAAAAATCAGGGTAGTTTTTATACTTTATTTGAATCTTGCATACCTAAATGAAGTTTCATCCTCGGTAATCTAACTCTAACGCTACTCCAGTAATATCGCACTTTGCTCCCAATGTTTTTTTGCGCTAACAAATGAAATTTCTTTTTACCGTGGTATGGGGACAATTCTGATATTTAAGCATCGAATTTGATCATTTTTTAAAGACTAATACACATGCTAACGCACACGGACACACGTGCGCGCGCACACACACACACACACACACACATATTTGAGAACCTATCCAATGATGCTAGAAATTTGGCCATGAAAAAAGTCATTCACCGTAACACTTAGCTTCCATAGTTTTCTTCACAGTTGCAACTATAACTTTGAAGGATAACAGCAAAAGCCTGTATTAATTTCGGCTCGAGCTTGCTTTAATACATTTCCGTATATATATATATATATATATATATATATATATATATATATATATATATATATATATATATATATGTATATATATGTATATATATATATATATATATATATATATATATATACATACATATATATATAACTTTGAAGGATAACAGCAAAAGCCTGTATTAATTTCGGCTCGAGCTTGCTTTAATACATTTCCGTATATATATATATATATATATATATATATATATATATATATATATATATATATATATATATATATCCTATTTTATCATTTGTGCTTTTTCAAGTCGAGTTTGTGGTGTAACAGGTTTCGATGTTGGACGAAAGCGTTAAAGTGATTATCCTGTGATTGGGCCTTCGGTGTTCGTAAACAACGGCTGTTTCTCCGATGTAGATGAAGCTGCAGTTTTGGCAAGGTACCCTATAGATGTCAGTGCTATCAAAAACATCACTAAAAAACAAAACAAAACATACACGTATCTCCCGTCTAAAGCAGGAATCTGTAACCGGACATAATTATTTGCGAAATGTTTACCGGAAAATTTCTGTGTATAACGTTCAAATTATGTGAATAGTATTCAACACTGAATTAAGTATTTTGTCAAAGAAAGGATTCTGTTAACAATCAATTGTTGTGGTAAGTAAATGCCTTTTTCCTTACTGGGCCTGCAGATGTGAACAATCTGGATCTTACAAACTTTTCTAGATTCTAAGATAAAGGTTCCAAAATGAACATGTGAGGAAGGCTTTACCATTTATTAGCAAAAGCCACTGAAAAGAGCATATTTAAAAGTACTTGGTCCTAATTTCGCAATTTGATGCCTTCAAGTTCTAATCAGTGGCAGAAATGGGGTGTGTGAGTTAATTTTTACTACCGCAAATCTGGTGCTATACCTACGTCTATAGGAAGCGTATTTTATCAAAATAACATGACTGAATATACCTGTTGTATTGTTCTAGAAACTTGTTATCGTAAAACACTGAATTTCAAGTTCATATTTATGAAATATTAACACAGAAAAGATAAATCATTTAATTTTGATTCAAGAACAAACGAGAGTAGAAGAAGTATCTAATAAATGAATTGTTTATTCATTTTCATTTCAGAGTGTTTTTTCTACTAAAGAAAATGTGGATAAATTAGGAAAGTGGATAGAATGCCAACGAAAGGTTAGTGAACAGTATTTGTTTTGTTTATTACTAGACGTGACAAAAATCATGAGATAAGGACAGATTCTCAAAATAGAATAGTTTTTGTAATGATTGTTGGTCAGTGTTCAGTCATTGGCCAAGTAGTTAATAGTGATTGCAACAGCCGAGGAAAGAAATGAAGTTCTGGCCTTTCATTTTTGATTATCACATCCAAATTGTAGCCATTAGACAATTTTTGCATTGATATAGTTTGACACTGGATGGTCATCAAATAGAAGGGGACGATATGTCAAATGAAAAGGTCAAGGCTCAATGGCACCCCGTATCAACCGCCATTTGCAGACGGCACCTTCGCTGGTTGGGGCATATCTTGAGGCTCTCTACCACAAGACCTGCGAATCAAGTCATCAAATGGGAGCCAATCGACCAAAGAAAGGACAGACAAAGAATGATGTTGTAACAGACAGTGGAAAGAGACTGCTGTCAACAGGAGCTGGAACGACATCACCAGACTGGTTGAAAATCGGACGGGTTGGAGCGCCTTCACTGTCTCATATGTCGCTCGACGCGGAAGCACCCGAGAGCTACGTAACACATTCAAGCATGTCTAATTGGATCAGTCTCGCTTCTTTGATACACAAATATAAGTTATCACTGCTTTTACTTCTACCTTTCTACTATGGATCCTATTCGTATTGAATAGTTTTAGATCTGGATGAAAGTCTTGATTTTTAAATCATTAGAAAGAGTTATTTCCGGAGGAAGAGTACGAGACATTGTCTTATTTGTTCTGGCACAGCCAACTTGAGATTTTAGCAATCGATGTCGTTAATAATATTCTAAAATTAAAGTTGCTGCATTTTTCTTTCATCTTAATAACCAATGATGATAATTACTTTTGCGTCCACCTGTTCCTATTTGATGTTATTTGCCTTCCTGTCATCTTCTGATTATTATTTTTGGTGCAGCTTGACCACAAATTACAGCTAGCCGGACGGCAACTGCCTCGTTTCTTTGACGCACAACTAACAATGATCACTGCTTTTATAACTGCTGCAGACAAGAAAACTTTGATTTTAGCAATAGAGGAAGCTTCGTTCTTAGGTATACAAGGTTCTTTCTTGGGGCTCTTTCACATTTGATAATTCCCAGGAAATTATGCACGGAACTCTTTATTCTATTCAAGGAGTGGGGAGATTGTGTTCTCATCTCAAGCTTTTTGTCACATCCTGACTTCTTCCGAGCGATTCATATGTACTTTTTTCATCTATTTATATTCAAATCACAGATGGTTTTATAAATAACTCAAGTTAATAAAAAAAATGACAATCGAAGCCGAGTGATTGAACATAATACAGGTATTGTCTATTTCAAGAAAGTACACCATTTTTTCGCTTTTACGAAGAAAGTTAAAGAGCGAAAATGGTGTTCAGCGTTTGTTATGCAGTGTGTCTTCCCCTCTCTCATACACCCCAGTCTCCTGGATTTCCTACCATCCCAACCTCCAAAGACCCAGCCTAATATACCATCATCACCATTTTTTGTTCGGGATTGCTCATATTTTTTTCCTTTTATAAATTAATAGTAATTGCTTCTTCGTGTCACGGATAAGGGGAGATTTTTTCACGAGAACGCTCTACTTCCGGATAGCAGAGAAAAACTATCAATTATTTTTAGTCAATGTTCAGTCATTGGCACGTAGTAAAAAGCTATAGCAACCAAAATAATTAAAAACATTTCATCGATTGGTTTTTACAGAAGGTATTAATATTTAAAAGTCACAAGAATTTCCTAAAGACGTTGCATATTATACAAAAGAATAGATATACTCTTGTCGAAGAGAGTGAAACTACTTAACCCATTCCCAAGCGGCTTTCCACATTATCTCATTCACATGACTGCTTCTTTCTGTTACAGCACTTGTGTCTGTCATTTAGAGTGATCATCTTACCCTCCCTTATTGTTCATTCTGGCCTTTCCAACGTGTTCTTCAGCTTATCTTATTATTCTCAGGCTGTATACCTTATCGATTTTTCCGATTGTTCTGCTATGACGTTGTTCACCCACTGGTTGAGTCAGTACGTCGTCGTTCCAATAGAAACTAACTTCTAAGTCTGCTACAGCTTTTAACTTCTTCTGTTTAGTGTCAAATAAAGGCCGTTGTTGTCTCCAAACTCCACAAAATCCTCTGAATATGTGACTTGCCTGTTTTACTTTCGTCTTACTTTCGAAACGCCGGTAAAGTGTATTAAAAGGTTTTGTCACGTAAACTGCATCGATCAGACGATAGTTTGACTCTTGCAATAAAGACTGTATCTTTTGCACTTGAAAAATGACACAGGCTAGGTTCAATCCCAGCAATACGAAATCCAGCAAGGTATAAGATAGCATGACAAACTGGATTAGTTCAGAAGGTATTAGCTCAGCGACACCTATGATAGAGATTTCTGGCAAATCCTGGAGAAGGGCTAAAAGGCTGATGATGATGATGATGAAATCAGTCGATTATATATTGGGAAATCATAAACACTTTTTATTCGTACTAGTTCATGGCATATCGCTTTGCTGACAGCTACCATAAATGTTCGAATAATAATCATGTGATATTCGGTGAAAAATCACCAGAACTGATATATTATTCAATCGGTAATTCGAGAACAGTTCCATCTTAACCCAACAACACTTTAATGACATCATAGTTGTTCGAACGATCGTTGTTTTCAATCAATCAATCAATCAATCAATGTATATATATATATATATATATATATATATATATATATATATATATAATGATACTCATTTGTATATTAATGAATTATATCTTTGTAGACGATATTTCTTACTAGTTTCCTCCCCCTCTCCCTCATTATGATATCTACACATTTCTCTTTCGGGTTATATATTTTAAAATAAAGATGTCTTAAGTCAACGTAAGAGTGACTGACGCGTCTCTTATCAAATATTTTATTATGATACAGGCCGTAGGAGATATAGTGTAGACAAATATGAGTGAATATATAGATGTATGAAAATTAAACAAATATCTCTCAATTGAAAATAATTCCAGGATCCAACCCCAAATTTAACCAATTCTCCCTTACACTGTGGGATACCCCTTCAGGAAACTCAATTGAAATAAAGTGGGAACGTTTGGAAATATAGTGCGAACATACATTTGGGTACGATGCAGGGAGGTATCTGTAAAGATTTACCGAATCCAAGCCAAAGTTTAATCGATTCTTCCTTATCCAATGGCCCATCCTTCCACAAAATGTTATTGAGATTAATTGAAAACTCTTGCAGATATTGAATGGACAGTCAGACACGAGTGAATACATATACTTCTAACAAGTTCGTTGTTCGAGGCAAAAACCCCGTACAGTTATAAGCAGTCCGTCCATACATACCTAGAAACACATGCACACAGCGACGACTAACGATGCCTATTTAGCTGCTGCAGCAGCAGCTAATTTGCCTTCGTGGTCTGCAGTCGGTGTTCGAGGTGCAGTAAAGGTCAGGCTCTGTATGGCAAAATTTGTGGCTGGCACGCATCGCTACGATTCCCTGGGAAGTGACCCAATAAGGTTTTGCGCTTAGTCAAGCAAATATTCATCTCTAAGCATTCACTTTAAAAACAATCGTACATACAGACACATATACGCACATACAGAAACATATATGCGCATACAGACACATATGTGCACGTACTCATATACAGACACATACCATGATCTCACAGTACTTCAAAACGTTTCATCGAGAAAACGCACACATAGACATACTCATACACACTGCAAACACATACGTACGCACATACATACATACCACACATACGTAACCCCCTATACACATACTACATACACACATATTACATAATATTAAATTCACACATAGGCACATACTACATACGCACATCCACATGTGTACACATAGGCCACATATGTGAGCACATACTCTTACACACACAAAAACATATGCAAGCACATGTCTGTATGTGTGTATGTGTGTGTATTTTTGACTTGTATATGGGTGCGTGTGCTTCGCATTTTTGATGGAAAGTTGTGCCTTGTAATCTCACATATACTCGTAAACATGTGTAGTGAAAAAAGCATACATGGACACACACATACATACACACACTTACATACACTTACGCACATATGTGAACATGGATGCGATAACTTGCAAGGAAGGCTAATTAATAATCGGAATTCGGGCAAATGAACAAAGCAAATTCATGAGAAAGTGAATGGTTCTTGGAGGAGGATCGATTTGGGGCGTGGCGGCTCCATTCCCTCTCTTCAATGGTGCACCTTTCCTCTCGGATCATTCATTGTTGCTCTTCTCTACTGGAAGTTAACAGCATACTCTCCCCCCTTTCTCTCCTATCTTGCAGGATCAGTGAACACTGATATCTCTTTGAAGTCAGCGTTATGGTTCCGTTCTCCAATGTCCATGACAAAGTAACTGACCTTTCCTTCTAAGCAAACAAACTGATCGGTTGATGTCCAGGCGAGAAGAAAAGGATGAAATTTGAAAGGGAAATGAGAGACAAAAACGGAAAGAACAGACGATTCAGAATATAGGTCTGTCCCGAATGGATCTAGCTATTTATTATTAAAAAAAAATCAGTCTACCTAGGGCTATGGTATTTCTTCAAATTACTCCCCTTAGGACCTCACATTCTTATCTCAGCCCCTCCATTTCCACAAAACAGTCTGAAAAGTTCTCTTTCGGGATTGTCATCATCTGTTTTGTTGTGTTCCCTTTAATCTGGTCCAAGGTCTAAAATAATTTCGGTAAAAGCTAAAAGTCATAGGGAGCCAAATGTGAACGGTAGACAAACCTTGATGATGCAATATTTTGCACCCCCCTCCAAAGCCACATGCATCCTTGTTAATTGAAGGTGATGTCTCTGCCGCTGTCCCTATCATCACATCTGAGGAGTGTATGAGTATCTGACGCATCTGACAAGTATTTTGGGAGGATAAAATTCCATTCGGATATTTTTTTCCATCTTTTAGTTTCTTGCAATGCTTTTAATATATTTTTATAAGGTTTCCTCTGATTGGTTGTCAATTTACCACAAGACAGCGTAATCTCTTAAAAATGGCTGTATATTTTTCGGAAGAGACCACGTAGAAAAAAAACTTTGAAATCTGCCGAGAAGCTGCGAACTCAAGGCCATACGTGAATATCAACAGAAATATTAGAAACCATCAACTAAAATTGTCACCAGAATTGTTAACATAGGTTTCTTCAGTTTTAAGCTGGTCTGTCTGGCTATGTATGTATGTATGTATGTATTGATGGATGGATGTATCGCACGGACAAGCTGCACCAATAAAGCTAAAGATCCGAAAATGTAAACATTCACTCATTATGTCTAGAAAATTTTTTTTTTCAGAATCTCAATAGGTATTTAAGGTAGGGAGGGTTCCATTTTCAATGCAAGTTTATGATAAAATGGTCCCTTAGTTTGTGCCCTGTAGCGTTCATACTTGCTTTTTGAAAGTTCGGACTTCTCAGTCAAAAGGCGAGAGTAGAAACTTATCCATTGATCACCACTTCCTCCAATTTTTTAATTGATTACCCCCAACACGACCTGCTGCCAGAAGATGGTTTCTTTTGAGTTACTAACCAGATCTATTCTATAACTTGTTTTCTCTCCCTTTTTGTTCTTTATCTATTCTGTTTCCCTTCTTTCTCAGCCCTCTTCCTTTCCTCTTTCTTTAGTTCATTGTCGGTTCGTTGGTCGGTACTTTTACACATACAGAATGAGAATTCACGCTTACGCACCGATTACAGCCAGTTTGCAATAAAAAAATCTCAAAGATAATTCAATGAATATCTGTAGTTCAGAGATCGGCTGTTTAGACTAAGGCGAAATGACAAGCAGCGTCCAGATTCATGCTGAATGAATCCGATTTGAATTTCTTGGTCAAATGTAAAAAGAAATGCAAATCCTCCAGATAAGAGATTATTGAAAGATGGAAGCGAAATGGAAAGCTAATTGAAAAGTGAGCAGAAAAGAAGTGACCTTATCCATGGATGTTATTAGAAATAGTTGGGTAAGATGATTGAAAGACACATCGAATAAAAGATATTCACAGACTATGAATCAGCATAAAACAAGATATCAATATGATAGACACTACCTTTTACCGAGCAAATTAAGAAAGAAAAGCTAGCAAATTAAAAAGATACGGCAAGCAAATTAAAAGATAAGGCAAGTAAGGTGAAAAATGCAGCAAAGAAAGAATAAAGCAAGAAATTTAAAAAAATACAACAAGCAGATTAAAGCATGCGGCATGCAGGTTAAAAAATTGGACAAGAAAGCTAACAAATCAATTGCCTCTGGTTATGAAAATGATGATCTGTTGGGACCAAAGAAAAAGCCCCCAATTGCTATATTGCTATTTCTTCTTATTCCTGACCGTAATAGTCTCTCTTCTTATTCCTGACAGTAATAGTTTCTCTTTTTATTCCTGACAGTAATAGTCTCTCTTCTTATTCCTGACAGTAATAGTCTCTCTTCTTATTCCTGACCGTAATAGTCTCTCTTCTTATTCCTGACAGTAATAGTCTCTCTTCTTATTCCTGACAGTAATAGTCTTTTTTCCTATTCCTGACAGTAATAGTCTCTCTTCTTATTCCTGACCGTAATAGTCTCTCTTCTTATTCCTGACAGTAATAGTCTCTCTTCTTATTCCTGAAAGTAATAGTCTTTTTTCCTATTCCTGACAGTAATAGTCTCTCTTCTTATTCCTGACAGTAACAGTCTCTCTTCTTATTCCTGACAGTAACAGTCTCTCTTCTTATTCCTGATAGTAACAGCCTCTCTTTTTATTCCTGACAGTAACAGCCTGCATTCTTATTCCTGACAGTAACAGCCTCTATTCTTATTCCTGATAGTAACAGCCTCTCTTTTTATTCCTGACAGTAACAGCCTGTATTCTTATTCCTGACAGTAACAGCCTCTATTCTTATTCCTGACACTAATAGTCTCTCTTTTACCGGCAAATCTGCAGAAGTCTGACAACTGAAGAGAACGATCAGTATGGCACACCTTTTTAGCTGAGTTCCAAATAACAAATATAAACGAACAAATTTGAATTTCAATTCGATGGTTTTTGTAGAAAAGAATCTATCGAGCTTATTTCAGTGGAAGAGTCCTTGTTACAAATAGTGGGCAGTAGATAATATAATCCCTAAAACTGTTACTTTTAAGCAGATGAGTTCATAGTCATGGATAGAGAAAGAGAGAAGAATTACATTGTTCATTATATAAGTAGATGAAAGGAGACGAGAAACAGATAAAAATTATGGAATCCAATATGTGATGGAAAAGTAGGAAGAATTGGAAAATGGAATCCTTGAAATAATGACTATTTTTGTTGGGAGAAAAAGCCGATTTTTTTTTTCTAAAACTTCTGCTAATCCTCTTTATTTCATTAAAAAAAAATTAACAGTCAACCATCCACTCGTATAATCGAAGGTGTCGTGTTGTTATTTCAAGTGAGCATTTATCATAATTTACTCGGCACGTTGAAGCTTCACCAGAGCCCCGTTCCCTACTCTGATCGTTGCCAGGCTCTAACGACCCAAGGAACACTGATGGACTTTATCTGTTCTGCTATTATACCCATAGCTGACAGGAAAAGAGATTGATTCATGTCTTTCTCAAAGGCATTAGTACGAAAGGAGTACAGATTGTCTCAGCCCGAGTTTGAACTTGTCTCGCCAGTGCCATTTTTCGTGTTGCTAACACAGTCACCGGCACCATCGTCATCTTTATCATATTAGATATTAAATTAAATCTGATCTGCTACTCAATAGAAACCGTGATGTAATCACTTTCTTTTGGCAGCATATCGAGTTAAATTGAATCAAAGATTGTTGAAAAGGGTGATCAATGCTTTACATTGATTGCTCGGAAAAGTCTTAATTTTCAGAAAATAAACATGAATGTTGCAGGACACAAACTGAGGGATCAATTTAGCATAGATTTTCATTTCAAATTGAATAACTCACTTTAAACCTATTTGGCGGGGGTGGTCAAAAAGCAAAAAAACTTTTTTAGACATAATGAGGGGTTTCAGCCCTCTAGCTTCATCTGTGCGGCCTGTAAATGTTATACAAACATGCACAGCCGTCCAGCCAGTCAGAGAGTCAGTCAGCCAGACCCACTTGAAAACCGAAGAAACACGTATTGACAGTATTGATAGACGGTTTCTAATTACCAGCAAGACCAGAATTCCCTAGAATTTGAAGACAATATCACGCTTATTACATTCACACCAGGCATTCCAAATCTCATTACAAAGACTCATTATCTGATTAGAGTGTAGGAGACATTTTTGGGGAATCATTTAATCAAACGACGCAGTCTCCAATATTAGATTTTCTCTCGAAAATGATTACTTGTATTAAGAATGACTGAAGGAAACGATAGGTATTTGGTGTTGTTTATGTTGTTATATAATTGATATTGATCGGCTAGATTAGGATTTTCGAACCCGTGGAACGAAGCACAGATTCTAGAAATTAGATTGAAATTTCATGGTAAATGGTGCAATCACCTCTGATACTGTGTGTTCTTGTAAGGATGTTTGGTCTTCCGGCTGTGATCTGAATTGTCCATCGTTCTTTTCTTTCACAAGTGTAATGAGTGACGAATGTAGTGCTTGTGTTGAGGAACACAGGGCTGTCTACTCTCAGGGGACGGGATTAGCTAAAGAAACCCATTCGCCATTAGAAAACTTTTGAAAGTAGCATACAGATAGTGACGGAACAGAATTAAGTGAGGGATCGCCGTTCCTCTGCGTTCCCACAGCACCATTGGAAGTGAATCGATGTAATTTTGGTAAAACTTTCCGTAATGAATTGAATAATATATTTCATACATTTTCCTTTTCGTGTTGAATAATGAAACTTTCATAGTTTTGAAACTAAATGTAAAACTGATTTTCTAGTTATATACGACTACGCCAGCATCTCAGTTATTTAAGACTCCAAACAGACAATATCTTTGCTCATTTTTCGGATGGCCAAGGCAGATCGCAGCCCTCTTGCAAATCGGCTGTTAAAATACCTTTCTAACGTCTCTCATACTTTTTCTGACTCAATAGCATTTTCCTCAACTTTTCTTAGATGTTTGTATCACAAATTTTCGAGTAAAACTAAATATTCTCTTCG
Organism: Thysanoteuthis rhombus; assembly: GCA_963457665.1. NCBI lineage: Eukaryota > Metazoa > Mollusca > Cephalopoda > Oegopsida > Thysanoteuthidae > Thysanoteuthis > Thysanoteuthis major. The sequence goes on along the minus strand of OY735234.1, from coordinate 31,860,320 downwards.
AGATTTTATTGCATGATTCTCAAACTCTCATACCTAATGCTTAAAAGCATTCTTACGAATAATAACCAATTAAAACACAGAGGCACATAATAGATTACTATGCTTGCCATTTCTTTCTTTGGTAAATATTACACTGGAAAGAAAGTCCTTTTGCTTTTTTGTAAAGACGAAAGACCAATCCCTAATTAATGCAAATTGTCATATCTAATCACGGTAATATTTCCTTCACTTTAAATGACATATGTAAACAAGTTATCAATGCCTCTATCATAAAGCTCTTTGGGTCTCAAGGCAAAAGATCACCTCTATATCATTTTTAACCTCTTCATAATTGGTAAACTGTTTCATGCCCAGGATATGCTATAAAAATCTAAAAAGGTGAATATCTGACGAAGAAAGATCTTGCACGTAAGGAAGATGGGGCAATACTTCCATATTAAGAGACATTATCTTTTCCTGAGAGCATCTTGCAACATGTCATCTTGTAAGGGTAAAATACATTTACAGTTGACCAGGTAAACTCACTCTTTCAACAATGACTGGTATAATGCTTCAAGTCGTCAATGATAACTATCAGCTTTGACAGTCACGTTACTAATTGTCACTTCATGATAGCTAACACCTTTCATATCCCACCAAACACAAAGCTTCACTTTCTCAGAGTTCGATCCTGGTTTCAGTATAGGAACAGGGTTTTTCTTAGGTGGTAACTACTGTCTCTTTCGCTGAATATGATTATAATTTACCCACTGTTCATTACTGGTAACGATCCTTTTCAGTAATGCTTCGGTAGCATGTCTTGTCCTTAATGATGAATAGATGGCAATTCTCTGATTGAGTTGAGAATCGGTCAGATCATGTGAAACCCATTGACCAAGTTTTGACGCTGGATGGTTCATGATCGTTGTATAGGATGTATCTAACCTGTGTGTAATTTTTCGTGCTGTCAGGATTTTCAACAATTACGGTTGGAGGAGATGGGTTGTCGATCGAAGTTGGTCATCCAGAACGGGAGGAATCTTTGACGCTAAACTCCCCGAACAAAATTGAACTAACCATTGTTGGCATACCCTAACACCTAAGGCTCTATTTCCATTGAGAGGGCAGAGGTTTTCTGCCGCTTCAGACACTTTTTTTCCAATTGGGTTTTCTAGCCAATTCTCATTGATACGTTCGAAACAAAAATAATGATGGCATCAAAAATAAAACAGAAAATATCCAATATGCAATAGCTATAAATATATATGATGATTGTATACAAACACTGTAAAGTTTTCTTTCTTTCTTTCTTTCTTTCTTTCATTCGTACGTTCGTACGTTCTTGTACTTTTTATTCTTTATCCCAGGAATGGATCAAAAATTTTGAATAGAAGCTGTTTGACGTAAAAAAGAAATAAAATCCTCTTTCTTTGTCCACTCTCTGTTGTATCTTAACCAATGCAATGAACTGATCAAAAAAACTCTGTCAGTCTCTCTTCAAGGACTCTCTGTCACGTCACTAAATTACTTACCGTTGACCGATATGAAAGTTGGTCTTAAAAGGCAATTTTCCCTGTTCTGAGAATTATCGACTTTCGTCATTTTAATAACTCCATAGCTATCATAGCAAAAATGCAAAAGGATTTTCTTCCTAACCAATAAATATTCAGTCGCTTCTAGTATTTTATATGAACCTGATTCCAACCTATCAATTTCTCTAAATCTTCATCAGTGAACAATATGCACATTCTAATATTTACTTTTAGCTATTTTTATTTACTCAAAATAAACTGCATGACAAAGAAGCGCCAAATTTGTTTTGTATTTAGTCTGTATGTACATGAATACATCGACTACTACGTCATTTGTTATCAAATATTCATTTTAATCGAAATATATCTGCCTTTCTTTCACATTTCATATTCATATGTTCTATTCTATATTTAGCAAAGATAAGGGAAACAAACAGTCATAAACACTATGGACATGAACCTCATAGAACACAAAGATCTCTACATTTGTTTTGTATAATGAATGGATGAAATTTAATATCATTTTTTTCCGAAGAAACTCTATCGATTTACACACGCATTGCTTTGTTAAACTTATTTATATTGCATTTTTCAGATAATGTGATATCAATGAAAAAACGCCGATTTTCATTCAAGCAGAGGTTGTTCTATGTGTGACTTTAAATCTCTTTTTAATATTCGAGGGAAAGATGAATCTTGGGAATATCTTTTTTACATGGAGAATCTTGTCTTTAATTTCCATTCGGATATTGGATCTTAAAGACTGTTACTATAGTATTAGTTTTTGCCCCCGTTAGACAAGTATCGTTCAAATATTTCGGTGCTCAAGATGTATACTGAACTCGGTGATCGAATCGGTCACGAGTATCTGTGACCTAGCAAAAGCTAGGTTTTCTTGCCATTCCATGAAAATTGATGCACAGTCTTTAGAAAAACCTAATTTCATATTAGATTTAGTTGAACGAAATGTTCATCTTTTATTTTTTATTTTTTTTATACATCTATGCTTTCACTCATGTTTGTCCATGATTTTTTTCTACTGTTACCAACCAGACATCGTGGCTTCATATGAACTGATTTTCATTCAGTGTTTAATAAAAATGACGTTGGCAAATGTATAAGCTCTCTGAGTGCTTTCTAGTTTTACATTGCCTACTTCTATTAGATAGCTTGTTCGCTATCATCGTTATTTTCCTCATTAAAAGAAAGTTTTTTTCTTGAATGTAATCAGAATGTAACGGTTGATAAGCGAGAGAAAAATACCTGATGGAATACACCACATTTGTTTTGATGATTTTCCATTATATTGTTTACTATCTTAGTCTATTCTATTTATTTTAATATGCATATGTTGTTCCCGCCATGAGATCATGTTTTTGTGTTCTGTGTGCTGCCCTCTTTCAGTAGAGTGGCCTCCTATTTTTTGTTTTACCATAAACTCTTGTTAGACGACAAACAGATCATGCAAGCGACAAAACTATCAGAATCAAAATATAACCTTGCAAAAATGATTGATAAAAAATAGAAAAAAAACACTAAATGATCCATACCGTGGTATCAATATTGGCTGCAAAATATCTGATTATATCTCTTTTTATCCCATATTTCATTTTCTTTCCAAAGGTGACTGCAGTGAATTCGGAAAGTGGCTTGTCATTGTATTTTTAGTCGAAATAGCATGGCCAACAACGGTTCATTCCGATATATGCAAATACACATCACCAACTACATTAGCCTGTCACGGTATCACAGCAGAAAATCAACTGAATTCTTTAGACGTCACGAAATTGGAAGATATCAAAACAATGTAAGTAAGAGAAGAAAATCTTCAGATCCAACTATATCTTCAAGAAATACTTTTGGAATTTAAGTAAGTTTTGGGACAATGTTCATTCCAGATCTGTTTTTAGAATATCAAAGCTGCTAATCCAAGCACACAACGTCTAAACCTCGCAGGAAAAAACAAACAAACAAACAAATAAACAAACAAATAAACAAACAAATAAACAAACAAACAAGCAAACAAACAAACAAAAAAAAAATCAAAATATGTAAGAAAAGAAATGTTTGTTCCGAAGTGGAACTACAAATTCCAATCAGTTTGGATGATATGTGCTGCAGTCAGTCGACCTCAACACAGTTTTTCTTTCCTTTGGATTACTGATTAATTTCACGTGACATTGTCATTGCTTCTCTGGTAAAAACGTTGGTTCTTCTGATGGTGTTTTGTAGAGGAGAAAAACCACCATTGCTTAATCCATTAAGTGTGGATGACAGGAATTTCCGTCAGTGCAGGTCTATGGCTAACTCGACAACATTTGCATTTTATTGTGATTGATGCAAATTCGATTCTATCTGTGAGTCACGACTTTTATCTGGCAATTGATGACAATTACTCATTGCCACCCACCGCAGTTTATGGGTCAAATCTGTGTTGAAACCGGATCAGGTTATGATTTTACAAAAATCGATTGCAATTTGTTCGTCTCTCTCTTTTCCCACCTCAGCCCGTTCATATCACTCTATTCATCTATCAATCTCTTTGTGGCTGTCTTCGTTTAAAAATCAGCGTTCGAGTCAGGCCGAACTTTCAAAGGTACCTTGACTAAACAGGCAAAACCTAGAAATTGGCGTTACACAATCTTCTCTCTTTTCAAAGATAAGTCTACAATATGCAATAAAACCGTCTCTTTATCTATGAGTGAAGCAGACTCACATTGTCAACATAAAACCCCCATTCTATGGGCGGGATTTCCACCTAAATGGTGTATTTGAACAAATAAAAAATCGATTTTTTCAGAGGTATTTTAATTCAATCTCCGTTTACAATGCTCCATTTCTGTCACTTAGAGATCACACACACAAAAAAACAGAACCAGACTTGTATTATACAGATAGATAGGAATCATATCGTAATTATCAAGGTTAGAGCGCACACAGACACTGTACTATTATCTTTTGTTGGATTTTCAAAAGTTAACTCGCTAAAAGCATGCCTTGGGTCTCATCAGTACTTACAGAAAATTTCATAGGGATATGTTCAGTGCTTTCTGAGTAACACACTCACATATACAATGATGAATAATAGTGGGATAATTTAAAACTTCCGCATGCCAATTCCTTTGACGTATAAATTCCCTTAAATTACATATTGTTCGCAAGATTTATCCTCCTTCCTTAAATATAAATCTTCTTGTAAGTGTCAACACTACTTTTCAGAAATCGTTGGGGACAAGACTTAGCCTAAGGGTACAAATCTAGAATCATTATTTGAACTTTTTTTAGTGACTGAGTATGAATGACGCTCAATTCATCTGTCAATTCGGATTAGTCGGAAAAGAATACCCAAATTAGACATTAGAGGAATATAAATGTACATTTTCGTTAAAGAGACAAAATAAAGTCTTTTGGGGAATATTTAATCGTTGCAAAAGCATTTCTTTATGTAGGAAGCAAATCCCAAACGACTTTTCCTTATCTGAAAGTTCGATGACGAATCAAGACACAAACGAATAATGCGAAATTAGAAGTTTGAGAACTTTGCCTCATTCTAAACATTGGAATGTCGGATAAAACGCTTGTCAAAGTTCATAATCATTCAACTTGAAGATAAGTTTTTTTTCCAAAAACATCAACGCGTGTGTCAAGAGTTGTGCAGATATTCTTTGCTCCGCTTGTGCTATTATTACGTTCCATCCGATTAGGTCTATGGATCTTGCAACATGACCTGTCCATTGCCATTTGAGTTATCTAAAAGATTATTTGATGTCTTTGAATCCTGTTTTACACTAATATGATTCCAAGTATGATCCTCTTCGATGCAAGTTGCATGGTTCCCAGTTTGAGAGTTGATCCACGACACATTGATTCGTTGGACACCATGACTCACAAAAATGGATCCCCAGGGATCATATACGAAACAGGAAATATTGGCAACGTGTCATCCGCGATAGAGAGATCTTGCAAATCTTTGGGAAGGTCTTCCTCCGACGTCTGACATTAAATGGCTGCTGCTGCTTCAGTTTTCTAAAATTTTGAGAAGATTCATCATTCCAAGAATAGTCAGGTTATCTAACGAGTGCTTCAAATATCTTCAGAAACAAAACCCTGAAACAGAAACAGACCAATAATCTCAAAGAAGCCGAGCTGCGTAGGCCTGTTTTTAGAGTCTTGTACTCGATGTTCCTTCTAATATGCAACATTGAAGGAGAATTCTAGGTAGTAGAGATAAGCTGCTATATTTTAGACTTTGAAAAGAATCGGCTCGGTTGCAATTTTGGATAAAATTACAATCCGACATCTGTTGCCCATCAGAACTTGACTTAGCTTTGAGTAATGTCAACTTAGAACATTCTTCTTTCTTGAATACTAATCTTCTATATCTTTTCCCGGACAAATTGAAAAGTAAAGCAAGCAAATTTAGATATACGGCGAGCAAATCAAAAAACATAAAACAAGCCTGACTGCTCCACCTACTTTTATTTCAACTGAAGATGATTACTGCAACTTATGTATTCTATATAGGATAAATAAAACAATATAAAACAAATATATTTCTGAATATAAATTTATTTATTTAGAAGAATGAAACAAATTATGAAATATGACTACCAAAGTAAAATCTGCAGTATTTTCTCTTCATTTAATTCTCTTCCCATTCAATTTTTTCCATTTGCCCCCCCCTCGTGCCCAAAACAATGCCCCCCGCCCTTACTCAAAATCCAGGATACGTCCCTGAACGTATGTACAGTTACTGCAAATGTTAATTTTTTGAACAAAAAAAAATATTTTAAGGTTAATGTATGATTACTTTGGATTATTTTATTTAAACATTTATACCTGGATATTAAAAAAATTGTAATTGTGCTTTTATTGAGCTGGGTGGAGGGATTTTCAGGCCCCTCTGGACTAGTTCTGCGATCCACGTCTGTTTGTGATTCGGAAAAGGTATATATCAGCTTTACTCAAACTATCAGATCGGCAAGGTTGTTTCCAATGTGTTTGGGACGTGTACTATTCATTATTCGTTCAGAATCAGTATAATATTAATTGAATATTCGTAGTGATCTGTATATTTTAAGCAAATATAACAGCTACTCAAAAAGACGCTGTCAAAGTGAGGATTCAGAATGCACACTATTTTTAATATAAACTAAAACAAATGTGTTCCAGATAAGAATTCCGCAGTAAATAAGTATTTCATTGTATATCAGTTGATATTAGATATTTAAAGGACATTTTTCAAGTCCAGGAGATAAACATAACAAAACCACGCCATTTAGACGTTATGGGAGCTTTATATAATTCATTTATTGTAAAATAAAACCGAAACGTGGCCAAGAACGATATATATATATATATATATATGTGCGTACTGAAAGTAACTTAAGATGTGTAAACAAGCTGCGTGCCGACCGTCTATGGTTCACACATCGGCACTAGTATGCGTACCATACTTTGAGTAGCAGTGTTCTCTATTATCCTTTCAGTAAATCGATTTGAATCTGGTCTGTGGGTGTGAAGAGATCGAACGATCAGATAAATGTGGAGATTGGCTTTCTTTTGATGTCACAAAGCAATTGGTGAGATCAGAGAGGCTATAGTATATTATGACCCTTGCTGCTTCTTCCTTTCTTTTCGCATGAAATGTAATTCAAGCTTTTTCGCACGCTATGCACACATTCCCTGCATTTTCATACGTTATATTTTGTGTAAACGCTTTTTGTCTGTAGTAGAGGAAGTATCAGTACTAGACTAAATACCCAAATGGAAATCAGATAGCGTTTAATTTAATTTGTTTTTAAAATTGATTCACTTTTTACACTGCTAGAAAATTGTGTGTGTGGGGGGTAATGTCGAAAAAGTGGGTTGTTAATGTGAAGAAGGGAATTCAGCTCACATGAAAAAGGATCGGGCGGATGTAAAAACGAGGATGATATTGAAAAAAAAGGTCATGGGGTAAAGTTAAGAACGGGTGTTGAGTCTAGAAAGAATTAGGGCTAATCTCTAAAAAGAAGGGTTAGTGATGTAAAGAAAAAGAGGGGTCTATTGTTAAAAATGATAGCAAGCTTGAAAGGAGAGGTAAAATGTTAAAAATAGAGCGTAATGTAAAGGAAGAGGGATTAATGTTAAGACAAAGACAATTGTTACAATTGGGGTCATGTTAAAAGGGGCTAATGTCGAAAATTGGTAAATAGAAAAATGAGGGTTAATATTAAAAAGGGGGTGAGACTTCCCACTTTGCTTTGAGCCCATGCCTGCTCTCGATTTTGTCCCCTAAAAATAAGGAATAATTTCACGATTTGAAACATTTCCGCTTGATTTTAACTTCTAAAAATGAAAATGTATATTCCATCTTGATCGTGACACTTGAGAAGGATCGTTTATTTTCTCTAAAAGAGAAACAAATCTTCATACTCGATTTTGACCTCTAAAAGAAAAAAAAGTTTTTTCATTTTGACTCTTAAAAGAGAAAAATGAAAGCTACTTTTCCCTAAGATTAAAAAAAATTCTTCCCCTCGATTTTGGCCCTAAAAGTGAAAAAAAAATCATCTATTTGATTTTGAACACTGAAAGTAAAAAAAAAAAAATATCCATCGATTTTAACCCCTGAAAGTGGAAAAAAACAAACAAAAAAACAAAAACAAATAAACTTTTCCCCCACCCCACCCTTTGATTTCGATCTGGAAAATAGAAAAAAAATCCCTTCTTTGATTTTGACCCCTGAGACTGAAAAAAAATTCTTCCATCTCGATTTTAACCCCCAAAGGTAAAAAGACAAAACTTAAGATATCTTGGCCTGAGATTGGGGAAAAAAAATTCCCCTCCCCCAAGGTTTTTACCCATAAAAGTAAAAAAAAATCCATGCTAACAGACTGATGGTGGTGATGATGATGAGAAGTGGAGAAAAAAAATCTTCCCCTTGATTTTGGCCCATTAAAAGTGGAAGAAAAATATTACCCCATGGATCTCCTCCATTTCAATAGCAAAAATACTGTTTCAAGGTAATAGGCTTCATCTTACAAGTATGCCATAATATTATAGGTTTAGTTTTTCCATTATCGATTTCTCATTGCTGTCATTTCTGCATCTAAAGAATTCTGGATAAGTAGCAACTGTAATTCCCTTCGTTCTTTTGAATAATTTCCCTTCCAATTTCTCTTACAGTATTCTGCCTAATTTGGTGCCGGATTGTCTGTGTGAATGGCAAAACTTTCTGTTAGAGGCTGTCAAGAAAGGTATTTCCTTGCAAGTAAAGTTTGACAAACTGGAATGTGAACGATGGTCGAGACAATTCAAATGTTGTGAGTATTTCAAGATTAACCTTTTGCAGTAATTACACATCAAAAGTGAATACAGAGGAAGCTGCTTATTGTGATCACAGGGTATTTCAGATAACGATGACTGGCTGATGACATTAAGCAAATAGTATATAGGGGAAGCTGCTTATTGCAATCACTTTAAATAGTGTTTGAGACTGACTGATTTTGATAGCAATAACCATTCGATAAGTTCAGAAATGTTCCTGCGTTTTTTGTTTTATTCCCTAAGTTCATCCCCCTTTGCCTAATGAGCATTTTTCTGATGGGTACATATGCAGAGGAACCTTAATGTAATCCACACACACAGACACACACACACACGCACACACACACACACACACACACACACACACACATATATATATATATATATATATATATATATATATATATGCCTCAGTTGGTCATCATTAATGTTTTTTGTTCCAAGTCTAAATACGTACCGCAAACTGACTCTCAAAACCAACTTTGGCAACCCTTTTGATTTCATTCGTGTTAGCACAGCCTTTCAACGGATGTCGTTAGACATTGACCTTTCCCAGGATTTTGTAAACCTCTCTATCATGGACATCACGAGAGTTAACTTTCATGCATATCATCTGGCTGTAAATGAAGTGTGTAAGTTTCATGTGCTGAAAATATTTACGTCCTCTTGCCTTTTGATGGGTTTACTCGTTATTTTAAAGTTGATAAAAAGAGAACTTTGAAAACTGTAACAGCGTTTTCGATTATCTGACAGTTTGAATAAATCATAGTTTCTATCACCCTCACGATAGTGATAAGAACGTACTTGCCAAACATCATCATCATTATAATCATCATCATCACCATCATCAGTCTTTTTACATCCGTATGGACCTTCGCCAAAATTCGCCACACCTCTCGATCTGAGGCGTTGCAGCAACAAAATCTATCCATGTTATCTCGCCATATCATTTTCTGCCGTTATCAATTTCGCGCATGATCTCTGAGGATCCACGTTGTGAGTCCAAAAAAAACCAATAATGTGCTGTCTTGTGATCTCTCCATGTGATGATTCTCACTCGTGCACTTTGCTCGGTTCTTCGTCATCCAAATCAACAGCATATGTGTGGCAAACACGACTCTCAAATAAACACATAAACGTAAATTTTACTCCATGAAACAAATTCTCTGGCATAGATGAAACTAAAGGATGAATATTTTCAAGAAGTTTATTTTTAAAGACCCACAAAAACAGAATCATTTTGTAAAAATATCATTTTTTTTCTGCTATTCAACGAGTCTTAAAACGATATTTTTTCAAAAATTGTTCGTGAATTTGTGTATTTGTGGGCCTTGAAGAATAATCTTATTGAAATATACAACCATCATTCATTGAGCAATATTTGTGGTCATATGTTTATTTGAGATCTGTGTTTGTCACATATATAATATCAGTGGCAGCAATCAATCCCTCTCTCTCTTTACCCTCTGATCAAATTACCTCTCTTTTCTCCTCACTCCCTTCATACGCTCTTATTATTTTTTTTCTTCTTTCTCCCTTCTTACCCCCTTGGTCACGATTATATTATCGGTAGCAGCCATTACCCGAGCCTGTTATTGTATACATGATAACCGTTACCAAGCCATGGGTTATGGACTTGATCCACAGAAACAACTGATCCATATTCTAGGATTATAATTTATATTTTCACTGGCATTTTTGAATCTACTTGAGTTGTACCTAAAATGAAAAAAAAATGTACTATTTTTGTTTGAAGAAATTATTTTTTTGTTTATGCTGGAAAGTTATTCTTGTTTTGCTAGTTATCTCATCTTATTTTAGAAAAGAAATGGATTTCAAACCATCGGAGAATACACGAAAACTTAATCCTCATAATCCTAACTCTTTTGATTTCATTCTGCATCATAGATCTCAGAAAAATCCTGGATTTAATTTTAAATGAAGAATAGAGGCATCATATTTTTGGGCTTCGCAAAACGTATTTTTAAAAAATTATTTATTCTCTTATTTGTTTATCGTAATTTGTTCTGGTGAATAAAATGATTCCGAATACTGATATCCCGGAGAGACAGGCTGACCTTATTCACTTGGAAGAAATCTTTTCAAGCCCAATTGGCCTTATGCCTAACCAGTTGTATTATTGAGCTATTGTTTGGTACCAGAGATTTTATAAAAATAGCTTAGTTTTGGCACAAAGCCACAAGTATGATACAGAGAGAAAATCGAACTCACTATGATAATTATATACACATAGTGATTCCGAGAGATGTGTCGAATCACCAACGAGACACGGGAAACGCTGATTAACTTGATAAATGAGCAGATTGATCAAGTTGTTCAATTTCCACAAACTGTTGGCTAGCAACTCTCATATATAGATATTTTGAGAGATATGTGAAATGTCCAACGAGACACGGGAAACGCTTGATTATTTGGCAGACGAACAATTTGACCGATTTGTTCAAATTCCCCAAAGTTTTGCCCAGTAAATTTCCAGAATGAAATTGACCGATCTATGCTTGATAGTAAATTCTGCTCTGGATAAGTCGCCTGCTTCGCTTCCAGAGTCACGTCGCCTCTCATTCAATATTGATTAGCTCCATTTGATGAGAATGCCGATAAAAATTCTTTTACAAAGCCAGAATAACTATTCTAATTAAACTGGTAAACGGACAGCTTTTATTTCTTCTCAGAACGTATAAGAATAGCTTATTATTTGCCTGACATGAGAGTAGTGACCTGAACTTCTCCCTCTACTTCTACCACCGTGTTTGCATTTTGTTTTTCTTTATTTTTCAATCGTTTGACAAAGAAACACTTTCTGCAACAACAGGACGGATTTGAAAGCAGCGCATATTTATTTTCAATGCATTACAGATATCGAAGAAAGTACAATTCTGTAGTTAACTCTGCAAACGAAATTGCAAGTGGTTTACGTATGCGCTCTTGTCTACTTGACTATACAATCACTCGAAAGGTTTTCAATGAAATATTTTAAAAAGTGAGCCATGGGCTAAGAGAGAATTGATAAATTTGGGGGAAAGATCCAATCAGAAATTTTTTCTGTTTGATGTATTGTTTTTAATCTTAAGAAATATATTCATATATTCATTACTGCTTGGCGAAACAACATCTCCAAAAGTTCAGATTAAATTTTTATGATAATTTGCTGAGAGAGTTGGCCATAAGTTAAAAAGCAATTACTTCAAGTCGGGGAGGATTTAGGAATCCTTTTTCGATTTCGAGACATTTTTCGATTATTAAGACAATACACAGAAATATGGAAAATCGAAACACACAGTTACCCCCACCTTCAACGTATCTATCAATGAACATTTTCATTCATATTTTGTGACAATATAAACTAACATGGTACTTCGATACTTCATTTTTGTTGACCGGGCCAATCCGTAGCCATCAGTGTTGGTTTCACACCGGAAGCCATATCTTTCCTTCTCGTTCTCTTGTAAGTTGGGCCAACTCAAAGTACCGGCAAGACAGACAGTCACCTAGCGTGCCATGTGCCAAGGAGCTTCAATCCTGTGTCTGAGTAGGAATTTCCAAATGCAATTTGAGATTGTGAAAATTGATAAATTGAATTAAAGAAAACGCAGACAAACTGATACATACATATCATTTCTAATAATGGGAAGCCATTTCAAGTAGCGTTCCAAACATTATGCATTCATGGATATTCAGTTGGATTATATATTCATTTCTTAATAACATAATTGTCCGTGTTAGAAACTACAGTACCGAAATGGACGGTAAATGAACAGAATGAGAAGAGTGGGGATGAAGCAGTCATTTGGAATTTCGCCATCTCGATGGGATGTTTAGCTCAATGGCTATCTTATCGGTCGCAGTTTAAAAAAAATATATATATTTATATAAAACTGCTTTGAACACTTTCATTCAAATGTATTTTGGGGTGATGCATACAAAAGATCGAATTATAGCAGTTCTTAAATATGAATAAAACATAGCTTTACAAAGCAACAAGCGACTAAGCTTATTTAAGTAGATATAAAAAGATTTCTTATTCTCTGGGGGTTCAGTTAATCATCTGATAATAATAAAAAATACTGATCCCCAATGATGTTGATCACCCACTTCAAGTACAGAGACACTAAAAAAGTCTAAACCTTGCCCTGCGTGGACGTATATTTAAATGAACAGAGAAAATTCAAAAATGTTTCCTTTTAAATGTTTTATGCTAAAATTGAATACATCCACTGGACTTCACGTTTCCTCATTTGAATGGAACTCCTTCTATGTAATGAAGTGTTTGGTTGATATGAGTAAATTTGCAGCGAATAAGACTTGGTGAAAGAAGGTTGGGTGAATTTTATTATATCTCGTGAAAAGATTTTTCAACAATGGCTTCAGTTTACCGCATGATAACAATAGAGAACTGATCCCTCACTTAATTGATCTCCCACTTCATATACAGAGATTTTAAAAACAGTAAAAAACTGCTTTAATTATACAATTTGAAGAAAACATTTTTATCCTTTTATCCAAACGTATCTTAGGGTTATGTGTCCCATATAAGTAGCTGGTCTACACACTTGAATATGAACAAATATATAGCGTGATAAGTTATGAAACAACTACATGGAAATTTGGTCTCTTACAGTGGTTATCACTGTCTCACTATACTTTGATAATCTTATCAAATAGACTATGGATTCCGGTTCAAAATCGGTTTTTATAGCCAAGACAAACTGGTTTCATTTCACACGTTTCAATTTTCATTATTAACTTATCCAGAGTTCTCTTCCTTGCATTGCCATCAAAGAAAATGAATAGGTGGCTCAATCGATTAGCGTAGACCTAGGCAACGAAGGTGCTCCCATGGTAATGGATGTGGGTTCAAATCCAACTGACGCTCATTTCTTTAATTTCTGATCACCACTGTTGTTTCGCTCTCTACCATGAATAATTGCAGATTGAAACGTCTTTTTTATTCACATTATCAGATACAAATATCTACCACTTATTTTATATTCATATACATTAAGTGAAACATGTTATTATAATAAATTTGATTTAAATACTACTATTTTCCTCCTCCTCATGTATATATGTGTATATATATATATATATATATATATATATATATATATATATACACACATATATATACATATATATATATATACATATATATATATATATATATATATATATATATATATATATATATATACACACACACATATATATATATATATATATATATATAGTTAGTTAGTTAGTTAGTTATGACTAGTTGGGGTATGGGTAGTGGAACCATATAGGAATCCATGCATAATCACATAGCCATCAATAATGGCGTATTCAGTATTTCCTTAGTCAAAAACGTGCACACGGCTTCTTCTTCTCAGAAATCACTCATGAGTATGCAAAAGTATATTTTCTCTTTCTCACGAATAACTATTATATTCCAGTCATAACCAAAATTAAACAGTCAAAGAAAATACTTAATTCATGCAATACGTTTTAAAATATCGTTATAAAGTAGACGCTAGCAAAAAGAAATATACAATGAATAAATGAAAAACATAAATTGCATAAAACCATGATGCAGTGATAATTGACAATTGTTTTCTTCTTTTTATGCTTCTATTTACAATCATCTTGATATTTTTATTGTTTAAAAAATATCTAGCCAGAGAAAATTGCCCTCCCCCCCAATTAAACTAATAATAGAAAATAGCTTGAAAATGAAAAAAAAAAAGTGTTAATGTTTTGTAATACTAAGTATACTAGGAGATGAATGAATTTTATTTACAGCACAGTGAATTAAAAAAAGAATGACTGCGTGAAATACTATTTGACTGATATGAGTTTTTAACCTGCATCTAAACTGGGTTTAGAAAGTCTACATAAATACATTGATAGCTCATATTATTACGATGCATGCATGATTTCCTCAACTTTTACGTTTTGTTCATACTGCTATTATTTTTTATGATGCAGTCTTTTACAATACGCTGCATCCTCCATCCCAACAAAATTCCCATAAAATGTTTCAAGGCTTTGATGCAAATTGTCAAAACTGTAAAAGGAAAACACACAGATATCATTATACAAATCAGATGTACAGTATGATATAATATAATGTAATATCCGATGTGCGATGGATTTATTTTATTAAAGATCAAACAATAAGTTGAGTCAGAGTAGAGCTTGAAATATAATGAAATAAAGGATTTGTTACACAGAAATGTTTATGTTTCTTCCTTGTTTAGGCTTCTTCAGGTGATCCATTCAGTTTATTTTAGATTTCTAATCAGGATGTTTTTTGTGTCTATTTATCTCAGGCGGAAAACTCTCCTCTTATTCTATTCATTTATCTTTTCTTTTTCTTTTTTCTTTTCCTTGTTTAGTTTTTGGTCACTGCTTGTTATGTTTTCCTGTTTTGAATATAGCAGATACTGTACTGTTTAGTCGCTATAAATTATAAATTAGTAGGAGATACTGTCAGCCCTTTCCTTATCAGTATGTTGCTAAAACATTAGCTGTTTGTGATATGTTTCCTCTCTGAGAGTACTTTATTCTTAAATTTGTTTCCCAGTGTAGGGGTTCATTTTTACACGACCTTTGTTGTTAATTTAATTATTCTAGGTTTGGTATGTTTTTATATATCTAAGATAATTTTGAAAAGCTGATTGGGTTGTTTCAAAGTTGCTGGAAGTATGTAATAATAATGTTGCTGTAGATAGAAACGCTGCTACTACTATTATTTATAATAAGGTGGGAAATAAGATAAAAATGAGGGTTAATTTATATATACCTGTGTATGGGAATCGAACCTGCCACCGATAGGGTAACTGCTTCAATGTAGCAATGCTCTTACCCTTGAGCTGAACAGCAAAGGCCTAAATAACTGCTTTCAACCCAAATTCTCATCTCGCTTATTCTCAGTCTATTCGCCTTTTCCAACGCAACAGTGATGTGTGATGACGGGAGATCATTTCAAATTTCTATATAATATAACGCAATTAATGATTCACATATATCCATTTCTTAATATATAACTGTCGAGTTTTTTCTATATACATATGTATGAATAGATTGAGATATATTAGGGAGAACATATATGAACTAACTGGAGTAGATAGATTTGAAGGAATCGAATAAATTGCAAGAGCTGGAATTAAATTGAAAGATTTTGTCACTTAATGCTCAATATACTCAACAGGGGGCTTGCATTGCAAACTCAAGCATTAAAAGCTATCCAGGATTCATGCATGCAATATGGTGGTGAATTGCGTGCTTCAAAATAATGTGAAGTAAAAGAATCCAAAAGAAAATTATCCTTAACATTTATGAATGCACAATAATCGAAGGCATTTGCAGGTGTTCCATTCAATTTGCTGACGTTGTTTTTTTTTATCAGTCCATGTATATATTAGAGCTTACTTTTCGAAAACTCTGCGTAATCAAATAAGATGCATATTATACGGTAATATTTATACGCAGACACATACCTATTATATTAAAGTATCTAGCCGTAAAATATCAACGAAAATAGTCTACTTACAGTTGTGGCACCTTAATATTCTTTATTACTACCCATTGGAACCTTACACATTTCACTCCTCGAAATAAACTTCAAAGTCCTCTTTTGGGGTCAACATTGCCGTGCTCTCCTTAATCTCGTATGCGGTCTGAAACCTCTTTGGGAAGAGTCAAAAGTCGTAGGGATCCACATCTTGACGACAGAAGGGATGTGCTTGTAGACCAAGGTGATTCAATGTTTTGCCTAAATCTTTGCACGTAAAAAATGACTTGCTGTTATGAATGCCACCGTACAAAAGCTCAGAGAATAGAGTTGCACTCACGACTAAGTTAACCCAGAGGAAAATGTCTTATCAGGCATGCGCAGTAAGACCCTCTCTTCTCGATTGATTCCCAAGTTGCATAAAGGCTGCTCAACCGGTTCTTGGGATATTCAAAATGCCTGGATACTTTGTGCACAGATCACATACATGTAAAAATGAGAATGGTAAAATTGTGCTATGTATATTCTAAGATATGTCAGGATGGGAATAACCAAACTTGCAGTATTTTCCAATCGAATTACAATATAATTATGTACATACACATACATCTATAATTATGCAGTAATATTATTATTATCATAAGTAACACACACGCACCTATACACCCACCCACACACACACACACACATATATATACATATATATATATATATATATATATATATATATATATATATATATATATATATATATATACATATATATATATATATATATATATATATATATATATATATATATATATATATATACATACATATATATATATATATATATATATATATATGTATATATATATATATATATATATATATATAATAAATGAAGTAATGAGATACATCGCGTTTTAGAACATAAATGTCTTGGAGTAGTCATAAAGTAGAGTTTGTTGTTATTTATCATCTCAAAGATTTTTTTCCATTTTATGACAGATTCTTCAGTTCAATTTTCATCATCCAGGGTGATAAAAAGCCGCGCAAATTGACAAAGTGTATCGAGTTGAAAATAATCGCCTTCAATCATTCATAGTAAATGGAATGTGCTTCAATTAAGAATAAGATAAAACTTCAATTTCTACATTGGCAATTAAATCAGATGTGGAGGATATTATAAGACGAAGCAGATTAAAACGAACAGATAATTTTAAACCCTGTCGACACTTGTGAGAACTATGAAGTAAAACTTTTATCAATCCTTAATATTAGTACTGTAAAAAAATATGTCACCAATTTTTTTCTATGATCTGATGTGAATTTTGCTGACCAGGTCCGTAGAGACCTGCAATATGACAAAATTCCACAAAAACAAAACTTATCATACGGCCGGGTGTATTTATGAAAAAAAATTCACCTTACCCCTCAAGCTTTCTCAAATATTTCGTGATATTAGGCGCATTCAATTACTTACTAGAATTCTATTATAGTCTGACCACTGGAAAGGTATAATTTTCAAGATGGCATCCAAGATGGCTGTCATATTCTTATAATACCCATCACCTGTCCATTGTTCACCTCAGTTCCTACAATGGTTATTTTGTAGTATCAAGTGAGTTGAAAACTGGGAAGGTATGATTTTCAAGATGATGTCCAAGTTAACTGCCAAATTTATTGGCATTATTAATGAAAAAACTCCACCGTACTCCCCCCCCCCTAAATTACAAGAAAATGTTTCTCAACGATTGTTTGTATCATCCGGTGTGATCAATGACATACTGAAGTTTTATCCAAGTCTGATCGCTTGAAAGGTAAAATTTTCAAGATGGCGTACAAAGACCTTATTAAATGAATTATAGATGTTTTCATACGGTAATGCACACTATATTTACCCTACAGCTTACCTTTTCGCAAAATTTTATTGAAATTTATCGAGAATTCTCGGAGATGTAGGGACAGAAATGAGCGAATATAGAAATGCATGAAAAAAAAAAACAACAACAAAAAAAACAACAAAAACAAAAAAAAACACAAAAAATGAAATAATATCTCTCAATCAAAATCAAACTCCTGGACCCCCTCCCCCATATTTAACCACTTCTTTCTACCTACGTGGCTTACCATTCCACAAAATTTCCCTAGTATTCATTCCGAACCTTTGAAGGTATCATGTGAACAGACAAGAGCGAATACATTAATGTACGAAAAAAAAAAACCCCACAAAAATTATCTATCAACCAAAAATAAGTTCCTGGATTCGACCTATTATTTATTTACTTCTCTCAAACAATGTAGGTTACCCTTCTGCAAATTATAATTGGAATTATTGAACTTTTGGAGATACCGTAAAGATAGTCAACAGCAAATACAGAAACGTATGGAAATAAAAACCGGAAAATATCTTTCAATCGAAAATGAATCCCTGAATCTGACCAAAAATTGAATCCCATACCTGCCTTATCCTTCCAGGGAAAATGTCATGGAAGGATAAGGCAGCTATGTAATTCAATTTTTGGTCGGATTCTGGGATTCATTTTTGATTGAAAGATATTTTTTATTTAATTAAATTCATTGAGAACTTTTGGAAATTTCGTATGGGCAAAAAGGTGAGAATATAGGAACGTAGGAAGAAAACAGAAAAATATCTCTCAATCAAAAATAAATTCCTGGATACACTCCCAAATTTAATCAGTGTGGCTTCCATGATCTTTCATTGAAATTTATTTAGACCTTTTGGAGATATTGGATACAGAGACAGGAGCAAATATAGAGGTGTATAAAATAATAGAGTGGGAAAATATCTCTGGGTCTCACTCTACCACAAAATTTTTATCGGAATTCATTGGGAAATTTTTGAATATTGCAACTAGGAGACATGAGTGGATAAATCAAAGTATCATAACTGGGAAAATATCACTCAATCATAAACAAATTCCCGAATTAGCCCTTAAACTCAATCGCTCCCCTTTTTTATCTTGTGGCTCACTCCTCAACAACATTTCATTGAAATTCATTGGAGATACTGCTTGGACAGACGAGAGCAAATACAGAAATTATGAAAATATGTGGCTTATTTTTCAACAAAATCTCATTGAAATTCATTGAGATATCCTCTTGGCAGACATAAGCTAATAAGAGAAAAACACACTAAAATGTCTCTCAATAAAAAAAAAAATTCTAGATCTCCCCCCTCCATTTCAGTCACCACACCTTGTGGCCCACCCTTCCACTAAGTTTCAGTGAAATTTATAGAGAAATTTCTGCGATATCGCGTGGAAAGACATCGGCGAAGGAATAGAATGACACAATTACGGAAAAATATCTGAGCAAATTCCTGTATCCGCCCCCATTTTTAATCACTTCTTATTCACTCAAGACCTACCATGTCTAATATCGTGAAAAAACGTTAAGACCAACACAAACATCTTTTTTAACTGTCAAGGGAAAAGCGGAACGAACAATTGATGTTCAGGGCAATGTATAAATCATTTGGTCCAGGCAAGATTGCTGCAATATTGGGTTCCTATGTCGTGTGTTGCAGCACCATAGTATACTGCGATATGATAGCGTGCTGTGTGGTCTCGGTTCTGTCGCCAGTCATATGCTTCACAGTGGATATTCGCTCAGGCCCCACTTTGTATAAATTTTAGCACTCTGTTGATATCGAAGAGTCTGGCAACGGAATACAAGTCTTAAGTACGAACAAAATGGAAATTGTCGAGATAACTTCGTACGCACACACACACACACACACACACACACACATATATATATATATATATGTATATACGCATACACACACATATATATATAGATAGATAGATATACCCTTACACACATGTACTTTGAAACACATATCTATTCTCTTTATCTACGCATACACACATAAACACGTACACATATACAGATACAAGCATACATATACACCCCCCGCACACATGTGGAATATTCAAAAGTCACTCTTATTTTTCCTTCTCACGCAAAAAAATCATGGTTGAATTCAAAGTTTTTGTCTCCGATAGAAAAAGTCAGTCGTCGTCATCTGCGATGGCATCGTCATTGTGGCTGTTTCCTTAATCTTCCTTAATCTTCCTTAATCTTCCTAAATCTTCAGTAGATTTCTGTGAAATTTTGTGCGTAGGCTTATGGAGAGATCTTACCTGGGGTATATATGTCTTGCAATGATTGTTTGTTTTGATTTCATGAAAGAATTGGGTATGTCACGGTTAACAGTCCTAATAAACATCTATTGTCACTCTCCCTCGTCTTTTTCCTTTTCAACCGTTTTCTATCAGGAACCTTTTAATTTCTTTTTCGTTGAAAATTAATTCCTGTACCAAATTCATTCTGCTATGTTCCTTAATTTTAGATCAATTATTTCATTTTGTCAATTTTTCGATTCTTGTCAAATTTCGTTTTCTTTACATTTTTTAAAATCAATTTCTTATTAAAAAAAAAAACAAACTAAATGATAATTCAGTTTTCAAATTCTTCGAATAGTTTGTATGTAGATAGACGTAGATGGACGACGTCCCACTGTGGTGTTATGGTTAGCGAGCTAGTCTTCTAGACCATTATTACGGAACAGTGAGTTTGCTTCTTACCAGGTGCTCTACATTTGTGACATGGTCCCAAACTAAGCAGATGCAAATTCAACTTGACTATTGATTACAGTTAACTGTAGGAAGATTGATTGCAGTCCAATTTGCTACATGTCAACTGACTCACGAGAGAAAGATTGCATCTTAAAAGTCACTTCGAGAGAGGACCAGATAAGATCTCCATCGATCTACTTAAAAAAAAACTCGCAAAGTCATCATGACGAAACTAACCATTCTTTTCAACTTATGTCTCAAACAAAGTCACGTCCCAAAAGATTGGAACATCGCAATAATAATGCTGTAGTATGAAAAGGGGAATTCGTAAATTCTAAATAACTAGAGGCCAATAAGCCTATTCGACTGCATATACAAACTTTTTACCAAAGTGATCACTAACCGAATCATCAAAACGCTAGATGAAAACCAACCTTAAGAACAAGCTGGCTTCAGGAGAAAATACTCGACCATCGACTGGCTACATTCGGTAAATCAACTAAAAGAGGAAGCAGCAGAATATAGAATGCCACTCGCTGTAGCATTTGTTGATTTTAAAAAGTCATTGATGCCATCATACAACAAGGCGTAGACCTCGTATGTGTATGAGTCTTGCAACATATCTACCGACGTAGCAGTTCCTCAGGCTACACAAAGTCTCTGGGCCCTTTCAGTTCGAAAAAGGGGTTAGACAAGGGGATACCAGCTCACCTAAACTCTACACAGTCTGCCTTGACATGAAACCGGAACCTAAACTGGGAAAATAAACGAATCAAAATAGACGGTGAATTTTCAAGTAAGCCAAGCTAACCACTTTGGTTTTTGAAAAAAAGCGAAACACAAAAAACAACAACAAAAACCCCCAAACTGTTATAATCTCCAAATAATGCTTGACGAACTGAAGAAAGCAAGAAAGTAGGTCGTCTCATGAACTTCAGTAAAGCAAATGTCACGTACAACAAACATACGATAAATATACAACAATTGAAAACGGTGAGCTGAAGAAAGTAGACCACAACATCTACGTAAAAGAACAGATCTCCTTGCTATCCCCAAAGAAGATTGAAATCAACCGAAGAATCACTCTAGGTTGATAAGCTTTCGGTTGAGCAAGAAAATAAGAAAATCCCATTAGTCCTAAAAAGATCGGTACACAACCAACCACTGGAGCTGAAACATGGAACCTAACCAAAAGACGAACTGAGAACCATGCAACGTGCAAAAAAGAGAATCATGTTCGGCATCACTTGGAGAGATTGCAAGACAGCACAGTATACTTGGGGGAAACAGAAGTCAGGGATTATCATTGAGTCCATTAGAAAACTCAAATGGCAATGGGCTGGTCATGTAACTAGAATGTCTGACTATCATGGATATCATGACTCATAACGTGGATCCCCAGATATTATATGCAATACTGTGTCTGGCAGAAAATAAGATGGCATGACTAACAAGTTCAGAAAGTACTAGCTCTGCGATGCCCATTATAGAAAGGTCTGGCGAATCCCGGGGAGGGTCTCTATTCAACAACGGACGCTTGAAGGCTGCTGCTGATCATAATTAGAAAGCTATATGTAAAAAGGTGCCGTTGCCGAGCAGAAAACGAGAGACCAAGCAAAGTTTGGACTTGCGTGTCGCTTATATCAAAAGTGATATGTGAGTGACACGTAAATCCCCAAGTCTTAGCGTTTGGCCAGAATTTGTCAACATGTCTAAGAGATAAATGAGGGTGAAAATAGGGGAGTCCGTGTTTCCAATATCGGCTAAGAATTATTGGATAATGAGATGACGACTGCAGTTACAACTTATTTATCTTTTCTGAATTCTTCTGGGTGTATACAAGGAGGCTGAGCTAAAACAACACTCCTTCACTGCTTTTATTATTTTGTTTTTAATTAAGGACCAATGATAATCTAGTTTTGGTCTGCTACCGAATACACACACGAAAATACGCACACACGAATACATACACACATATATGTATAATTATAAAGACTTATTTTATCGGATTCTGTCAGATTGACTCTCCTTTTATTTATTTCATATGTATATGTGTGTGCGCATGCGTGTGTGCACATGCATTGCTATGTTGATCGATTTATTGTAAGATAAACATAAATATCTGGTCGAAAGAATTTGAGACCAGATATTCACATTGCTCTGTAAATATTAACTTATCTATTCATACATACCGGCTCAAATGTTGGCACCCAAATTTATTTGTATATATGTATATGAAAAGAAAGAAAATCAAGAGAAAGGCAGATGTTCCATCTTAAGAGTATTTTTCGACCTTGTAGGCATGTTTCGAGGCATTTCAGTGGTTGCCAGCCAACTTTTTCTGATAAACTTGCAGCGGTGTAGAGAAAATCATCTCTGTGTGGTGGGTTGTTTAGTAAAAGTAGAGGGGTGGTGTACGTATTTGCGTGGGTATATGTATATATATATGTACACGCATGCATATGTATACACATAATGATGCATGTATATACTATTACTTTTATGCATGTATATACTGTTACTTTTATGCGTATATATATATATATATATATATATATATATAT